>OZ037714.1:9794720-10994720 GCA_964035505.1 Watsonalla cultraria
TTTGGAAGGTTTAGAGGCATTTAATAATGAATTACTTACGTGATTGTAAACATATTGCGCCAACCGTTAACAACATAAAGGCAGACCAGGAGAATGATGAATGGTGAAATTGCCTTGTGCTGCATTGCATGTCAGTGCATCATGACCTTCAATAAATTTACTAGCAAACATCGCACGCAATCCCAATTGAGTTGTCGACGCATAAATATTGCGCGCGTAACATCCCACAATGGGTCCCGCTTAGGCTATCAAGTCTTATCTTTTTATACGTTAGTATGTGTCGCAACGCTTTCTAGCATTGTTTTGGTCGTACAATCTGTCTTCCAAGATATATATTACTAATAAATAAAGCTGAAGAGTTCGCTTGTTTGCTTGAACGCGATCTCCGGAACTACTCCGATTTGAAAAATTATTTCAGTGTTTGATAGCCCATTTCCCATTTATCGAGGAAGGCTATAGGCTGCTAAGACCAATCGCGGGTTAATGTCGGCGTTAGCCCGAGATAACTATTCCAGGCGGACGAAGTCGCGGGTAGAATCTAGGATTTATAGATAGTAGAGAAAACTCAACGTTCAGTAATAGTTTTAAAATATCGCAACACAAAGTGACGCGAGGACGGGTCGCTAGTGATATCATAATCACGATATCTGTTTATTTTGTTAGATCACCAACGTCTGATCTAATTCTTTATTTCAGTTGACTGCTAAAGCGAGCTAAACACCTACATGCATAATTAATCAATAGTGTGATATCTATCCATTGTATGAAGATGCGCTGATTGCGTGGGAACTATGACGCATGTGATACATGTAGCTGAATTGATTTGTTGCGCCGGTCACTGAGTTATGGTCCTTGATTATTTTTCTGCATTCATACATTTCTCAGTACCATATCATTTTTCATTATTCGCAGTAAACTTATACCAACAATATATTCCCACAGGGAGCTCCATACGACCACTATATTTGCTTAGTAACATTTTCGCTCCTGTCTTTTTGAATTCTAATGTTGACGCGGTTTCACCTTCATCAATTTCTAGACATTATTTAATATAAACACATAGTTGAAATAATTCTAGTCGTGCCAAGCTAGTCCGTAGATGTATACATCTCTATCGTAGGGAGCTTTGGTAAAATCGCAAATGTGTAGCATTCAGGTCATGAAAAATATAATCGTAAATCATTAGATTAGACCGATGTTTTTAAATAATATTCACATAGTCTCTTTATCTGGAATAAGCTAGATTCTGCATTAGTATTATTAGACATTTTGCAACCTAATGTATTGTTGTGTACGTTCCAGTGTACATAGCTCTGCGGCTAATGCAGGCGGTGACAGCGCGTGTGAACGCCGTGTGCCTCAGGTACTTGGACAACTCTCGGCTGGACTCGTTGCCGCCGCCGCCGGCACGCAGGGACCTCAAGACCGTCTCCTGCGCCACCAAGAACTCCCGCCGCGTCATGGAGGACAGACACGTCGAGATCGGCAACCTGGAGGCACTGTTTGGAATTGAGGTAGCATTTCTTTACCTACGTGAGCCATGATTATACGCAACCTTAGTGTGTCGCTTTCGAGATAGGCCAACGATATTGTAGCTCTAGACATGTTATGTTCATAGAACGTTTAAAATCTCTTCTCGAATATGAACCGTGCAGAAGATAGAATAAGCAACGTGAGTGAAAGAGATGAGACATAGTATCTTCACTTCACGAGCTAATGACATATCTACTGTTTTATTCACTTATAAAATAATATATCATTGGCCTATAGAAGACAGTAGCGTACAGCCGCCTGATGGCAAGCGGCCACTACACCTATGAACACCAGTGTGTAACTCTCGCATTGTCTACCTTATTATGAATGGAATCGGTGGGGCAACGTAAAGTAACAGATAAAAAAGTCCCACTATACGCAAGCAGCGCCTCCACTCCTCTCTCTCCACTCCATGGAGCACTGGCGATCTAACGCATCACAGGAACACAATAGTACTCTTAAGGTAGCATTATATGGCTGCGATCATCTGTAAGGTGGAAGTACATTCCTTGTCTGGCAGCTCCGAATTTCAAGCGAGAGATCACGTTAGGCCCTATTTCTCATAGAATGCCTGTCTCCTTGGCTAGCCTTGTGGAGAGCAAGCAGTACAGGTGCTGTCACGACTTAAGAGCGCACAGCAAAAATAGTGGGGTTACTGCGCTTGTTTTTATTCGCCTCGTGCTATACATATAGACAGACTTATAAAATGACTACTGCGCATTCAAGGAACGCGCTCATAACTCGTGACGGGACCTGTAACAAAGTAGTATATGTTATATTATTCGTATAGACCACGGAGCCGACGAGTTTCTACGCGGTATACGACGGGCACGCGGGCTCGGCGGCGGCGACGTATTGCGCGGCGCATCTGCACCAGTACTTGGTGGAGAGCCCGCACTTCACCACAGATCTACGACGAGCGCTCCGGGACTCCTTCCTCAGGACCGACGCCGAGTTCATACGGAAGACCAACCAGGAGGTACTACCATACTTACTTTTTAAGAAGCTAAGGAATCTGCTGTATCATAGTTCTTTGAACTGACCTCTGCTATACAACTGTTCAGGATTTATGCCTCTTTGATTCGTACCATTTTGGTCTGTTTTCTCTAGCGAACGTTTACGGAACTAATGATAGAGAGTAGAGAGGTGAAATCAAATGATCATGTACCTTAGCCTTATCCTACACTATATCCTATATTGTTGGGGTCGAGCCTAATGCTAGCGCATATGTGTGTCTATCAGCACTAATAGTTTTTTAGTTAGCGTTAGACCAAAGTAACTATTCCTCGAGGACGAAGTCGCAGGCAGAAGCTAGTTCACAATAAACGTTAAATTTAGTTTCAGATACGCTCTCTATTTGCGCTTCTAAACGACTCACAATATTTTTTTACTAATTAGTGAAGAAATATTTAAAATCAGATTTTTTTCTGGAGATTCATGAATATTATTTAAGTACATATTAATTTCTCGAAATTCCTTATGTAAAAAATAAGTAAGGTAAAATTTTTCTAATCTGAATGTATGTTGATTGATTACAATTTGCCAAATGACACCGACATATTAAATTAATTAAGATAAGTGTCTTATTTTTGTTAATTATGGTTCTTATCTTTATTTGAATGCAACTCGTGAATGAATAAACGGGATCAAAAATCGATATCTGCGAATGTATTTTTGATTTTTTCAGCTTTAGAGTGAATGAAAACATAGTAGGAAAACGTAACGCCTTAGGAAAATTACAAAGATTTGTAAAGTTGTATCTGAACGACGGCGAGATTTTTAGATGTGTCTCCAAAAAATTAAAAAAAATACCTGAAGTTTAGCTTCATAAGCTTATTCCATCATTCAGTCATTAATTTATGTCGGCGTGAAGAAAAAGATATAAATGCCTAATATGTGTGTTTGTCTTTATGTGTCTAGCGTGCCAACGGCGGCAGTACTGCAGTGGCAGTGACGGTGAGAGGCAACAAGCTGCTGGCGGCGTGGGCCGGGGACTCGCAGGCGCTGCTCGCCAAGCGCATGCGGCTCATGCAGCTCGTGAGGCCGCACAAGCCCGGCCGGCAGGTACATACCACCTCTGATATACCTACAGTGCCAGGGACGGTGAGCGTGGGCCGGGGACCCGCAGGCGCTGCTCGCCAAGCGCATGCGGCTCATGCAGCTCGTGAGGCCGCACAAGCCCGGCCGGCAGGTACATACCACCTCTGATATACCTACAGTGCCAGGGACGGTGAGGGCGGCGTGGGCCGGGGACCCGCAGGCGCTGCTCGCCAAGCGCATGCGGCTCATGCAGCTCGTGAGGCCGCACAAGCCCGGCCGGCAGGTACATACCACCTCTGATATACCTACAGTGCCAGGGACGGTGAGGGCGGCGTGGGCCGGGGACCCGCAGGCGCTGCTCGCCAAGCGCATGCGGCTCATGCAGCTCGTGAGGCCGCACAAGCCCGGCCGGCAGGTACATACCACCTCTGATATACCTACAGTGCCAGGGACGGTGAGGGCGGCGTGGGCCGGGGACCCGCAGGCGCTGCTCGCCAAGCGCATGCGGCTCATGCAGCTCGTGAGGCCGCACAAGCCCGGCCGGCAGGTACATACCACCTCTGATATACCTACAGTGCCAGGGACGGTGAGGGCGGCGTGGGCCGGGGACCCGCAGGCGCTGCTCGCCAAGCGCATGCGGCTCATGCAGCTCGTGAGGCCGCACAAGCCCGGCCGGCAGGTACATACCACCTCTGATATACCTACAGTGCCAGGGACGGTGAGGGCGGCGTGGGCCGGGGACCCGCAGGCGCTGCTCGCCAAGCGCATGCGGCTCATGCAGCTCGTGAGGCCGCACAAGCCCGGCCGGCAGGTACATACCACCTCTGATATACCTACAGTGCCAGGGACGGTGAGGGCGGCGTGGGCCGGGGACCCGCAGGCGCTGCTCGCCAAGCGCATGCGGCTCATGCAGCTCGTGAGGCCGCACAAGCCCGGCCGGCAGGTACATACCACCTCTGATATACCTACAGTGCCAGGGACGGTGAGGGCGGCGTGGGCCGGGGACTCGCAGGCGCTGCTCGCCAAGCGCATGCGGCTCATGCAGCTCGTGAGGCCGCACAAGCCCGGCCGGCAGGTACATACCACCTCTGATATACCTACAGTGCCAGGGACGGTGAGGGCGGCGTGGGCCGGGGACCCGCAGGCGCTGCTCGCCAAGCGCATGCGGCTCATGCAGCTCGTGAGGCCGCACAAGCCCGGCCGGCAGGTACATACCACCTCTGATATACCTACAGTGCCAGGGACGGTGAGGGCGGCGTGGGCCGGGGACCCGCAGGCGCTGCTCGCCAAGCGCATGCGGCTCATGCAGCTCGTGAGGCCGCACAAGCCCGGCCGGCAGGTACATACCACCTCTGATATACCTACAGTGCCAGGGACGGTGAGGGCGGCGTGGGCCGGGGACCCGCAGGCGCTGCTCGCCAAGCGCATGCGGCTCATGCAGCTCGTGAGGCCGCACAAGCCCGGCCGGCAGGTACATACCACCTCTGATATACCTACAGTGCCAGGGACGGTGAGGGCGGCGTGGGCCGGGGACCCGCAGGCGCTGCTCGCCAAGCGCATGCGGCTCATGCAGCTCGTGAGGCCGCACAAGCCCGGCCGGCAGGTACATACCACCTCTGATATACCTACAGTGCCAGGGACGGTGAGGGCGGCGTGGGCCGGGGACCCGCAGGCGCTGCTCGCCAAGCGCATGCGGCTCATGCAGCTCGTGAGGCCGCACAAGCCCGGCCGGCAGGTACATACCACCTCTGATATACCTACAGTGCCAGGGACGGTGAGGGCGGCGTGGGCCGGGGACCCGCAGGCGCTGCTCGCCAAGCGCATGCGGCTCATGCAGCTCGTGAGGCCGCACAAGCCCGGCCGGCAGGTACATACCACCTCTGATATACCTACAGTGCCAGGGACGGTGAGGGTGGCGTGGGCCGGGGACTCGCAGGCGCTGCTCGCCAAGCGCATGCGGCTCATGCAGCTCGTGAGGCCGCACAAGCCCGGCCGGCAGGTACATACCACCTCTGATATACCTACAGTGCCAGGGACGGTGAGGGCGGCGTGGGCCGGGGACTCGCAGGCGCTGCTCGCCAAGCGCATGCGGCTCATGCAGCTCGTGAGGCCGCACAAGCCCGGCCGGCAGGTACATACCACCTCTGATATACCTACAGTGCCAGGGACGGTGAGGGCGGCGTGGGCCGGGGACTCGCAGGCGCTGCTCGCCAAGCGCATGCGGCTCATGCAGCTCGTGAGGCCGCACAAGCCCGGCCGGCAGGTACATACCACCTCTGATATACCTACAGTGCCAGGGACGGTGAGGGCGGCGTGGGCCGGGGACCCGCAGGCGCTGCTCGCCAAGCGCATGCGGCTCATGCAGCTCGTGAGGCCGCACAAGCCCGGCCGGCAGGTACATACCACCTCTGATATACCTACAGTGCCAGGGACGGTGAGGGCGGCGTGGGCCGGGGACCCGCAGGCGCTGCTCGCCAAGCGCATGCGGCTCATGCAGCTCGTGAGGCCGCACAAGCCCGGCCGGCAGGTACATACCACCTCTGATATACCTACAGTGCCAGGGACGGTGAGGGCGGCGTGGGCCGGGGACCCGCAGGCGCTGCTCGCCAAGCGCATGCGGCTCATGCAGCTCGTGAGGCCGCACAAGCCCGGCCGGCAGGTACATACCACCTCTGATATACCTACAGTGCCAGGGACGGTGAGGGCGGCGTGGGCCGGGGACCCGCAGGCGCTGCTCGCCAAGCGCATGCGGCTCATGCAGCTCGTGAGGCCGCACAAGCCCGGCCGGCAGGTACATACCACCTCTGATATACCTACAGTGCCAGGGACGGTGAGGGCGGCGTGGGCCGGGGACCCGCAGGCGCTGCTCGCCAAGCGCATGCGGCTCATGCAGCTCGTGAGGCCGCACAAGCCCGGCCGGCAGGTACATACCACCTCTGATATACCTACAGTGCCAGGGACGGTGAGGGCGGCGTGGGCCGGGGACCCGCAGGCGCTGCTCGCCAAGCGCATGCGGCTCATGCAGCTCGTGAGGCCGCACAAGCCCGGCCGGCAGGTACATACCACCTCTGATATACCTACAGTGCCAGGGACGGTGAGGGCGGCGTGGGCCGGGGACCCGCAGGCGCTGCTCGCCAAGCGCATGCGGCTCATGCAGCTCGTGAGGCCGCACAAGCCCGGCCGGCAGGTACATACCACCTCTGATATACCTACAGTGCCAGGGACGGTGAGGGCGGCGTGGGCCGGGGACCCGCAGGCGCTGCTCGCCAAGCGCATGCGGCTCATGCAGCTCGTGAGGCCGCACAAGCCCGGCCGGCAGGTACATACCACCTCTGATATACCTACAGTGCCAGGGACGGTGAGGGCGGCGTGGGCCGGGGACCCGCAGGCGCTGCTCGCCAAGCGCATGCGGCTCATGCAGCTCGTGAGGCCGCACAAGCCCGGCCGGCAGGTACATACCACCTCTGATATACCTACAGTGCCAGGGACGGTGAGGGCGGCGTGGGCCGGGGACCCGCAGGCGCTGCTCGCCAAGCGCATGCGGCTCATGCAGCTCGTGAGGCCGCACAAGCCCGGCCGGCAGGTACATACCACCTCTGATATACCTACAGTGCCAGGGACGGTGAGGGCGGCGTGGGCCGGGGACTCACAGGCAAGAGTACTAAAAGAGCTCTGTTGTTAGTCTGAATAACAACTCGTACGATATTATGATCTGAAAAAGAAAGTCTTTATTTAGCGAAGTGCACTTGCCGATCCGTAACAAATAACTTTACCAGATACTGTTCAGTCCAACTATTATGTAGTTTTGTTTGTAAACGACAATACGTATATTTTTCTGTATGCTAAGCAACATATTTCTAAAGTCGCTTCTGTTTCAGGATGAACGGGATCGAATAGAGTCCTCCGGCGGTACAGTCATGTACTGGGGCACATGGCGAGTCAATGGACAGCTGGCAGTCTCACGGGCTATTGGTAAGTACTTATTTACTATTTGTTTGTTAAGATTCCAATGTGGGTATTTGTTTTAGAACTCGATGTTTGTTCATAAAATAATTTGTTAATTTGGTGATCAATCAATCCATACTAATTAAAGTGCATGAATATTATATATATAATTCTAATGTACGTGTGAATGACACTGAACTCCTCTAAACGGCTGGACCGATTTGAATGGTTTTTGTATGCGTTTAGATGGCGCCCTGTGTGGTTTAGATTCACAAATCAGTTCGGCAGATGGCGCTGCATATTCACTAGCGGACCCGACAGATAGATTAATTTAATTTCGTATCTTTCTTCCTGTTAGTCTCCGCGCAAATCTACATAATTATAACGGAAAAATTACCGTCATAATGACTATTCTTATTTTATTTGAATAATGTCATGAAAAAATATAATATGAAGAAAAATAACCACAAGCAGCACGCGTATGTCCAACAAAAAAAAAATATTGTCATAATTTTGTACAAATGATTAGTATTTCGACCGAGGTAATGTATTGATTGGAAAATATTATGTACGTTTGCCCAGTACGGCCCCCCTAAATTGGAACTTTTGGTGTACACCAAAGGAATGTACTCACACAATTCATATTTTTTCACACTACAGTCACAGATCATACATACGTAAAGGTACGTAGAATATTATTTACCAAACTGTAAAAAACTACGTAATAAAACGATTAAAACATGAGGGCTTTATTTTTTCAAGCAAAAAGCTATTTCACGAGAAAATATCTGATAGCGAGATACGCGCAGTCTTGTTATTTAAAGTTTACGAGAATCGTAAAGCTGTTTATCCGTTGCTCAAGTTGTTAACATTATTTTTAAGCGGTTGTTGCAGATTCGAGGCTAGATTTTTATAGGGTAAGGCAAATATTATTTCAATGCTGTCCTGTCGATCAAGTAGTTACCAAGAACATTTTCTCTAAACGTAAGGTTGTCGCTTCGCTATAACTTATTTTAGAACAAAATCTGATTTGATTCAATTTATTGTTCAACCACGACATAGTAAAGAATACAGGCAGACGTATCCACCATAATTATAAAAATATGAACCACAGAAGGTTTATGCTCTTTAATACAATGATAAAATAATGTAAGTAAATTGCCTCGTTGCTGTAGCGGTTGGCGAGGTATAAGGTTGGTCCAAGAATAAATATTGGATTTTTCTTTCAATAAATTCGTAATAAACGCCCCGGCATTAGTTGTTGGTGGTGTTGCCACCCCCGTGCCTCGGAAAGTACGTAAAACTATTGGTCCTACGCCTGATCTCTCTCCCGTCGTGTAGGATTGTCGTCCCATCGGACTATGAGAGTGAGGGAATAAAGAGTGCACCTGTCTGCACTATCTCCTGCGCAAATGGCTAATCCCCGTTGAGATTAGTCGCCCTGCCCGAAATTCGCTTAGGAGGAATTTTTCGTTTTTCAGTTTCGCATCTATATCTTTAGCAATACTTATAACCACTGTTCCATGATCATTGGTTTTGACAATATTATAATATTCTTCCCTTGTACACCAACCCACAAAGGGGTAAATAGTAAACAATCAACAAACCAAATAACCAAAATAACACTTTGTTTTAATTATTCGTCCGTGTGCTCAGTAACAAAAAGTTGCCCAAACATTTTTATGACGATAATGTCATGAATGTTTTTAATTGTCCGTAGAAAAACCCTTAAAAAAGGGGTTGGGATATTCATTGAAGCGTAGCGTTCCCCACGGTTGGACTTGTAGGTGCGAGTTAATCGGTTGTTTTATTGTTATTGCAAGTGCACCGCGCGCAGGCATTCTTCACGAGCGGCGATCATTACCGACGTGTGCCCGCCATTAAGCTGTTAGCACGCGCCTTACAAGGGATAAATGATTAGTTTGTACTGTCATGCTGTGCTATCAATATCTAGCTTTGGCTTCTTTACAACTTTATTGTGAGGGTGGATTGTTTTGTTTATATTTTTTTATTATGTTACTAGCTGTGCCCCGCGGTTTCACCCGCGTAGATTTAGTTTCATCCTTATTGTCGCGGAACCCTAATATTTTTAAGAAATTAAAGTAGCCTAGCCTAGTTACTCCTTGAAACATCAGCTACCTGCCAGTGAAAGTCCCGTTAAAATCGGTCCAGCCGTTTCGGAGATTGCCCGGAACAAACAGACAGACGGACAGACAGACAGATAGAGAAAAAATTATAACTTGGTTTTTTAGTGTCTGTATACTCTCAGATGCATTTAGTGAAAAATTGTTATTTTGGATTTACAAACAGACACTTCAATTTTATTTATTTGTCTGTATAGTATCCGTTATCAGTTATCAGAGTACTTATCATATTCGGGAAGTTTTTTCTATAAACTAATATAAAAATCGGCTAAGAGCTTGTCGGTTCGCGCATTAAGGGTTCCGTACTATAAAATAAAAACAAGAAAATCACGTTCGTTGTACAGGATCCCCCTTAAATATATATTTTTCTAGCTGGCAAACGTCGTATTGCCATACACCCGAATATTGTTCTTCACTGACTCATTAATTCTAATTATAATGCTATATTGTTATACACAGGCGCTTATAATTTCATTCATGAAAGAAACGGTATGGCTTTGTTAAGTCATGTAATATTTTAAAACTTTTTATTCTATATGTATTTAGGAGAGAGGCCTTCTGCTAGCTGTAGAGGATATGCGGGTCTCTTAAACTAGTCTGAAATAATAAATCCACTCAAAACTCGCGAGTCGAAAGCACAGTATAAATATAAGTTTTATAAGCAGTAAGGATTCTACGCCTATTTTTTATAATAATACGAACATTTTCTCCATTGACCTTTGGGTTACATATCTAGATTTGTCGTTTTGAAATTTGGAACAATTCCAGTAAAACACTTGAATTAAGTATAAGCGATCAGCCACGACATGACACCCCTTACTGTCATTGCCGCGTCTGTGTGAGTTTGTAATTTTGAACAACAACACGTACAACCTTGATTCCTAACTGCTTGTAAACTTATATTTAAACTGTGTTGAAAGAGAGTATCACCGACATTGCATCTTACAAGTGTGCACAGGTTATTCCGGGCTATACTTATAGACTTGCCAACATTGAAAGAATAAGAAAAAATGGTTTGCAAGTTTATAGTTAAAATATAATATGTCAATTTAGGCAATATTATGGTAGTAACGCGTCGGGCGCCGGCGGGTCGTGTGACTCCCTCGCGTGGCCCTCCCCTTGCCTACATTACAACCCCACGGTGCACACAAAGCGGTATCGATCACTCTCGGACACGCGGTGCACTTTAGTGATGGGACATTTTTATCAACATATCGAAATGTAGAATGTCTAGATACCAATACACGACTGTTTCTACTAATTTTCTTTTCGTCGTTTTCTTTAGCAGATTAGATATATATAATAATAAAACATTTTAGGTAGTCTGTTTTTCTATATCGTTTTTCCAAAATCATAGTTGCCATAGTTTATTTGCTACAGGTCGGTGGTTTTAAAAACTGTACATCGTTAATAGATTATTTATTTCATCTCGTGTAGAATCTTGCTGCGAACACCTTTTGAGAACTAAAAGATGAAATACATAAAATAATTTTCCAATATCTACTTTTTCCAATACTTACTTGTCGATAAGTTTTCCCCCATCACCTCAGCAATGTGTACGTATCGGCGACGACATGGGACAGTAACAATATAATGTTGACATTTTCTTCACAGCTCTCCGCAGCTCCCTCGATATTGAGACTGAGCCCATCGATTCGCGTTCCACAGGAGATTAAGTTCCGAGCGTTTACCCGTGGTTCCCCTTCGGTGTTTAAGTTATTTCGAGATTTTCATGCGTTATTAGAGTGGCTCCAGCTCTCACTGTATCTCTCAAGAGGTATATTGTACTACAGAGATTGTTGTCAAGACAGATTTGAAATATTTAAATCACTACGGCACATATCTTATTCAGTCAGTATTTTCCCTCAGTCTTATACATTGCATGTTTACCATACATTTTGAATTGCCAAACGGGACGGCTAAAATGTGTCTACTGATTTCAAGGTCCTTTGTTATTTACCTCCGCAGGTTTATGGATATTATGGAAAAACTATTTATTCGTCTGGAAATAAATCTGAGAGACAAATTCACTACAAATCACATATAAATTTGCTGTAGATATAGCTACTAGGAACTAAGTAATGAGTCTTACCATTTGTCATACCCAGGTGACGCCCAATACAAGCCATACGTGACGGCTCGACCCGAGATAGCTACAGTGGACCTGGATGGTGACGAAGACTTTGTGGTGGTCGCTTGTGATGGACTCTGGGACTTCGTTAGTGAAGACGACGTGGCCCTGGCGGTCTATCGGCAACTGGCTGCCGATCCTGGTAAGTCTTAGTTATTAATACTACTAATATTATGATAAAGCTTAAAAGTCTTCAAGGAGATGCAGGTGAGGATGTCCAATGACTTTGATCAAATCGACCGAAAAAATTAACATGAAATAGTGAAGAGTACCGGAAATCAAAAAGCCGCGTTTGCAAATCAGCGTTTCGTTAGTATTTTCATAGTATGTACTTTGCTGCTCAACTATGGCCAGCGGTAAAATTGAGTATATAGTCAGGTGACTCTAACTTAGGATGAAAGTTCGCATTTTACTAGGAAGCGAAGTTACAAACTAAATGACACGTCCCCTGACTGGCTCCCGCCCGGGATGAGACGAACATTGATTGATTATCACCGTTAAAAATAACTATAACACGACTCATCTTTGAATTTCGACGTATTTGAATGATTAGCATAAATCCCAGTCAACAATATGAATGTTTCTGTAAGTCTATTGCTTATCTATCAAGTGACCTGTGCCGGCCTTGGGCGAATACTTGCTCAATAAGTGCATGAGTCACCGCCGTCGGTAGACTTTAGAGTTGCATTCAGCCGTCAAAACAAGGTAAGGTTTGACCAATGATTTACTACACTGAAATATGAACTATCATTCTATTTGCGCAGCACAGTATCGCTAATATTCGCAACCTCATGTATTATATTTAAATTGGTCATAGTAGCTTCACTACTATACTATTTAGTAGATCAATGTCAAGTGTATGGCCAAATCTATTTGTCGCGCGACATTGATTGGCAAGTACATTACGTTTTGTCACACATTATGACGCAACGATTATTTGGTGTGAAATCTGAGTGCTCTTGTGCCACCAGTGTAGGTAGAACTCTGACCCGCAATAAGTTTCATGTGAATCTACCCTCAGATAAAACGCAGTCAAATACAGGGTGGCTCTTTGTATTTTGGTGAAATAGTAACGATGGTGTACTTAAAACTTTGTAAAGTGTCTTCAATAGAACTCTACGCTTGGGGCGACAAGAGCTTTTGTATTGTTCAAGAGATTTTTCTTGCTTTGTAAATATTTGCAGTCGTTGTGGCTTAATTTTCAAATGAAAGGGGTTGCGTTGTATTGCGTGGGACGTTTTTTTTCTGCCAATTTGATATCCATCACATAATGACGATATCTATCTTGACCGTAAATGCCCTTTATAATTGATCTTTTTATTAATGTAAGCCGCCATAAAATGATATCACAATGAAGCTGTAGGCACGATCTAACTTGTTGACACGTGGTGTGAAGGGATGGGTCCCCTCTGAACTGCCATAGAGCTGTCAGCCCATCACAATGGTAACACTTGCGCGTATTATTTATGGACATACATTTGCTAAATAGGTAGTATTAGTCAACTTGTGGCGCAGGCCATAATCGTGCCTGTAATTTCTCTGTCTTTCTAACTACACTAAACCTAATCTTGATTGATTGATGTTCTTTTGTCCGTGGCAAATGTTATTTTGAAAGTAAAGAACAGGTGCGAAGTTATTGTTCTAGTGGCGAGGAGTAGGTACAGGTTACATTGTTCAAGTAGGCCTTGCGAAAAAACTGGCAAAACAATAAGAGTTGTATTTTATGTACCGTAACGAGATTGCCGTGGTGCCTAGATTTCAGTCGGCTGCGGTCAGGCCGCCGCCGCCACAGCCCCACAATATTGTGTCGTAATTGCGTCGGAAGTGGGGAAGTAGAGAAATTGGATACTTTGTTTTGCCCTCTGCTACAGCCCACGTCGGCCTCGCTCCTCGCCCCCTAGACACATTGTGAAGCCTTTCTCATCGTTTCTCGAATATCATGTAATGGAGTAATGTACACACCCAAATACCAGCACTTAAATACACTGAACAATCCAACCTACCGGCAGTCGATCCTATCTAAACTTTATAGCCCTCGTTGATGAGTTAAGTAATTTAATATTCATTTCATTATTACATCAAAATCCCTCTGTCGACTTTCAACATTACGCGCCAGTGGACAAGGGCCGTTTTATAGGATTATGCGATTCAAAACTTTAAACTGACGCGGTGAATTCAGTATTGGAACAGGGGTGGCCGGTCGGCACTAATTCACCCGAGTGCCCGGGGGCTACTAGAGGATTACTTATTTATTTTCAACAGCTAAACCAATGTCAAGCTTGCAGCTGACGTTGTCAGTACATTTTTCAATGTCCCCCTCAATACAATATGTGTGTGTCGGTCAGGTGCTAGAACTCTAATATAGCACTTTCTCTGCTTGTGGTAGAGCCAATAGTTTCGTGGAAACATGTGAAGGTTGTTTAAGTACTACGTTTACTGGTACATTACAATTTATATTGTAATACACAAAACATTTATTTCGTTAGGTTTTAATTTAAATTAGTTAGGTTGCTATAAACTGGGTCTATTCTGTTAGCCACGATTAGTTTGAACTGAAGGGTATCGATGGATATATTTGTATATTTATGGAAAGTTACTGTAAAAATGCATGTTCCGATGACTAATCCCGCGCAGTCTGTTGAGCTACAAACCCACCGCTGATAAGATTGTCCTCTGATAGTGCGATATATGATAAGCGATTAACCGCAAATACATGCACGAGTGCTTTTTATTGCACTTGCAAATTCACCCATGCCTATTTAGTTTTATTAGTGTTAAAGTACTTTTCCCGGGTATCACTACCTACCTAACCTACTTTACCCACTAAAATGTAGTAGAGCTATATCGATAGCGATAGCTTTACCGTCGGGAACACCGTTTTCTTACATTTTCTATTTATTTATTTGTAATACGATTCGTATTCAGGGACGATTATCGATGTAGACTCAATCAAATAATCACATAATTGGCAACAGTATATGCAATGATGTGCCAAAGATCATTTAAATGATCAATGCTTTTCTTCGAATCTTGTTTGCTATTCATTTGACGATACCCACACTTCAAAATTACAAATGATATCCATATTCGTAGATATATCGTAAATGAGGATTCCCTGAGACGTGGCTCGAATGCTAGTTGCTTTGGCTATAAATGTACTAAGCTGCATGCTCGAGGTAAATGCCCGCGCCTTGATCGTCAAAATAGATGTTATGATATTTCGTGGAAAAACCTGTCACTAATGCGTCTACCGTGTAATGGTTTAAACGTGAGTCTTGATGATGTTTTTGCAAACTCATTATGTTCCATTGCAGTTTAAAGAATAATCATTTTATGCACTGACTATGACTGACTCGTTAGTCTAGTGGTCGAGAGCGCTACTGCGGAACCCGAAGTCCTGGATGTGGTCCCCGGGTCGGGCAGTGTTATTGAGTTCTTCCATCTGTAATTTCCTAGTACCAGCCAAGACTCTGGATTACTGCTCAGACAAAAGGCCCGCCTCTTAATACATGGGACGTAAACATATCTGGTGGTGCAGGTGCTATAGTGCTATGCTACATCTCTGCCTATCGCTTCAAGGAATACCGACTAGGCGAGGCTTTCTTCATATCGTAACATAAATACATAATACCTAATATCTTGTGAATAAAGTTTTCAGACTTCTATAAAGAGGTGCTGGGAGTACATAATCCCTGTTGTTCGTCGCATAGACTTCACTGCATGGGTCCAAAGTACTGGCATAACTGTTCTATAAAAATTCTATAAAAAAAGTCGTCAGGTTATAATTTCTCATGAGTAGTAAATTCCAAAAATGATGAAAACCCAACCCAACCTTACTGTTAAATGAATATCTTCTAGAAAAGGTTTAAACTTTTAAACAAGATTTATGGAAATAGCTATTTATCTAATGGGCTAACATGTCTATAATGTATCTACTAAGTACTATGGCACCCGGCGCAGGCGCAGTAACTTACGCGACCACGACATGCACGCCTCGACCTTGACACTGGGGATAGGATGTTGTTATCAGCTAAGAGGTTTGTTACGATTCTTATCACAGCGGTAAAATTAGTTCTATAAACAATTCCTTTTACGGCTCCGTATGTAGTTACTAGTAGGCCTAGACAAAGTAACATTCTCTCGCACTTGCGCCAATAGAAACGATACAAAAAGGATGGAAATTACATAAATCAGGCACGTGACACATGTCATTACCATAGATTTTTGTATCGTTTCTACAAGCGAAGCGGGTTACTTTGTTTACAGGCCCAGGGGCCCAACCATGAGCTCTTATTGCAATGTTAATTCAGTGGTGCGACAGTGACAGATGTATGCACGTCACATACATCTGTCTCATAAATGAGTGAAACTATCATGGCAATAAGAGCTCATGGTAAGGCCCCAGGAATGGTTGTATTAAATCTTAGACCGCCTCAAGTCTTTGAAATATTAGAATTTGTACCAAAATCTATTCCACCTAGAGCGGATTAATCGCAAAAAAGTACGAATTACTGCTAGATGCTTGATATACGAGTAACTAGTAGTAATGTAAATGATAAGGAGATTGATAGTAATAGGAAATGTAACAACAATAACAATGTTAAATTGGAGAGTTTATCTCAGTCCAGTTAAAACAAAAGATAAATAACACATTTAAGTACTTACCGAATCGTACAATTGTTGCCCTAAAAACAGTTTACAATATAATTGAGCGTTTAGACAATTATCTACTTGGAAGACTAGCGCACAAAATTGCTACAAAATTATTGTTTAAAGAAATAAGTACACCGTTTAGAAAGAGAATGTATTGATTAATGAGAGTGGAGCTCTAGTTGCTAAACAATCCGTGGACTATTCTGAGCTCATTAGCATACTTGGTGAGAGCGATTGTATGCGTCTCTTTCTATATTTCACAAAAAATCTTACGAACTCTTTGTAGCTACCCGCTCTCTCTAGGTTACTGGCTGTAATACGCTATGCGGGTTTGACTTCGATATAACCCAACGCCACAAATACGTAGGCATTTGATTTGGGAATTTTAATCATCCTACTGATTTTCCAATAACAGAATTCCGCAATGTTCAATCAACTCTTGTATCTAATATCTAAGTATTGATTCAGGTGTACGACTAACTAAACTAATTGGATTACCTATCAGACTGCAGATAGCAAGGCTAGATTACAACTTGTATTGCTGGTAATTACAGTGTTTTAGGCTGGTTATAGTTAGCATGAATTTACCTGGTGGGATTGCTTCTATTGACACAAATACTGTGGAACTGTTATGTTATCCTTTTTTATACCCATTGAGAGGAATACCTATGAAACGATGCATGCATTGTGTGGAAAATACTTATGTCTGGAAAGGGAGTGCATATATAATATATGACGGCTGGTAAAGTGAAAAGGAAGAGAAAAATACATTGCGCCGACCACAATTAAAATGGGATGTGGGCAGGAGGATAATGATGACATCTTAGCACCCATCTGGACGTTGTAATTATGTTAATAATGTTTGCAAAGTAATTATCAGAAGTGTCCTCAGATAGCAATTTAAATGCCTTTTGCAGTGTTATAGTTACATGGCTAAAAATAAGTATTTTTTTAAAGTGTACTTGATTATATTTGACGCGAAAGTACGGTCTCGCTCCGCTCCACATGACATATTGGACGAGTCGTTGGAGGCGCGCAGGCGTAGCTAGATGAATTTGCATAGTAAACACGGTGACTGTCGCGTCTATAGACATGCCTCGCCTGACTAATGTTCTGTCTCATTTATCCACACTTGTGTCGACTGCACACTTATCACACGTAACCTTGCTTATTATAAAAAGGACTTACGAGATTCTTTCCAAGATTTTTTTTCATAATAAGTATCCTTTTGATTTGATAAACAGTCAGTAAAAGCAACGTAATTTTGTTTGCCTTGTCCTGACGATTTTCAAATATGTTTTAAGAAGTCTAATTAAATAATGATATTATTGAATTATTCTTTTAATTATTTATTAAAATTATAACACAGTATCATATCTATCTTACAAAAGAACTTGGTCTAACTTTAAGATTAGTAATGCTAATAATACCAACAATACACACCCACCACTTGTTCACGAAACGATGTGTCAGCAATAATGATATAATAAATACATTTCGCATTCGAGTGGTTTCGCCGCTCGTCGCTGTGGGGGGAAATGATAAAAATGTGGTTGAGGCGGAGGGCTGCTCACAACTCTGCCTTGGTCGTTTTGACATCGTTATATCTGTTTCACGAGTTTTGAGCCTGTAATGCGCAGTAGTATTTTTTTGGGTTTAAAACATAAAAGAAAGAAAGGTAGAAAGGAAGAGAAGAAGAGGATGACGCTAACACACATGAGACAAGCTAAAGAAAAGGTATCTGTCATGAAGGAAGTGAAAGAGATGGCACTGGACCGAGACAAATGGAAAGAGTTGCATCGGTTACACCAACAAGAGTTATTCTCTAAGACTCTTAAATTCACGATGAGGAGTGAGCGCGAACAAATACCTACTTGCGCAGTTAGCCCCACTATTTTCACTCGTTACGGTACATGTTCTCTCATTTCCACCCTCTTTTGCCAGCAGCCTAACTAACACTACCCTTAAAGAGTGCGTAATGAAAGAAAAATCTGAAACATACTAATTTTTGATATAAACCAAATAAAATAAACATTAGTATAATAACACCGTTTTCCCCGGTTTCAGACAGCGCAAGTTCAGGAGTTTAGGACAAGTTTGTGACAGGACCGAATGGTCTTCTTTGTACCCAATCATTGGAATTATAATGCCTTCGGAAAGTTTGACGAAGAACATTTACGTTTTCATGTATTTTTAGGGATCCGTAAGAAAAACGTAGAATTGGAAAACGGCATGCAATGGATTGTGTATGTTTATTACAAAAAAATATACTTTAGGCTGTCTTTTACTTAGAAACTATAGTATATATAGGGAAAATAATTCTAAATTGCAGTTGAATCTTTCGTTCTTACTCTTATAGTCACAAGCCATCTTGTAGTCTAAATATTGTCTCTTACTGCAAATATAGATAGATAAAGCTTAAGTAAATCCTTAACCGCACGTCCTCAATTTGTACCTTTTGTAGAACACTGCAATCCCCTTCGGAGGGCTGATAAAGAACACCGTAATCCTTTCAATCGAATAACGGGGGATTACGACAGCGCAATTTATGCGGGCCTCAACAAATTCACGTTAGTAATTCCGCCGTCTGCCGCCGCGTTCATATTTTAAACTTGCTTCCGAGCGCGGCTTTGCTCGTGACTTTCAAACTTTTTATTCTCTGAATGGAGGACAGAAAATTCAACCTCCCCAACCTCCTTTAGGTTGAAATTTCGAAATATACCACTATAAAAAGAGTGGTTACCCTATACCTCACAAAGAATACATCCTCCAAATATCATGTCTCTAGAACCAGCGGCTTAGCCTGTGTGTTGTACATCAGTCAGTCATCAGGCTTTGAATTGTATATGTATACTATACTATACATTTCAAAGACTAGCCTTCGCCCGCAGCTTCTCCTGCGTGGCAGTAAATTGCACATACAAACTTTAAACCCCAATTTCTTCCTTAAGGTCGGACTTTCGATCGAATCCCTTCTTAGTGTGTAACTACAGCTCATCAAGAACTCACCCTCTAAATTTGAATTGGCTGTACAGCGTTCACAGTTAATCACTTTTTGCCTTTTATACGAGTATATTTGTCTTTGCCTTTTATGTAAAGGTAGATGATATGTGCAAAATTATATGCAACATAGACATCGATGACGCGTTACAGTACACTGCACATTTTAATTTTAACGTGTTATAAATAATTGTCTATTGGAGCGCGTCCAAAAACACATTTTCTGTATCATCTTGCGGTTCAGGCACCACGTGGGAGGTCGACCACTCCTCCGTAGCTCTAACAATAACAATGACAACAACAATGCATCATGGTGATAAACTGCCATTAAATTCTGTACGAAATTACAAAATGACAGAATAGTATCTGAGTTCGGCTCAATCACTTTTGCGACGACTCTACATTCTTAACACAATTTAGGATAACATCTGCCTTCTATACTTTGCGTTACGTTTATTCTGCTTATTCTGCTACTTATCTGTTACACAGTGATATTAGCACTGTGTAACAGATAAGTATATAATAAATAATATCTAAGAACGGCAGGACCGATTTGTATAAAATTTTGTGTGCATATCGAGTTAGTCTGAGAATTCGGCTAACATCTGTTTTTCATATCCCTAAATGATAAGGATGATCCATCCTAAAAAATATACGGTAATACAACGTTCGCTGGGCACAGCTATATGTATATATTTTAGTGGCTTATGGGCACTATATTATTCTACTTGTTGATAACATCCTATTGAATTTTGATCAGAATGAGTCAGAATGTGTGCTAGCTAAACTATGAATCTAATATTTGGACATCCTATATCATTGTTTGATTTACATGTGCATGCTTATGAATTCAATACTGCCATGAATTATACCAATAGTGATTTCAATAAAAATATTAGCATTTACATACATATCTTGTTCAATGTCAAGTCTCTTACATTATCCTTAAGGATTGTATGTGTCGAGCCGTCTTTACAAATAAGGTATGGGGCCTCTCCAATCCAATGTTCATTTTATCTGGACGTGTGTCCACTCGATTGCAGGCAGTTTGACTCGAATGCCCTGTATTCACGTTTAGATCCTTTACTCCATGAATTATTCACGAGCTCCGGTACTACGGCTAACTTTGTTGCAATGTCGTGTTGATTCTACGTATCTCTTTTCAATTAAAATTATTCTTATTTGAATTTCCTATCCTATTCTTTGAATTTAAAACAACTTTGATGTTTAAGTAAGTATTGCATGTGGCTTAAAATAGCTAGTGAAAGTTTTGTTTATCTATACGCTTACACCTGCATTGTGCAGCGCTGCTCAGCGTTGATTAGCACGTTGCTGCTTTAAACACAACTACGGCCCCTGCATCTAATGTAAACTGATTTGTATAGAGGTTAACGACACCAGCTGTTGATATGTCATGTAAGCTAAGTTTACATGTTGCGGAGAAAGTGGGCGGGCGTCCAGCGTTGCGGCGCGGCGCGGCGGTTCGCGCGGTAACTACTCCTCGTACGTCGATGGTATCGCAACCAACCACCTACGCGACGTCAACTCCTCTTCGCGGACTAATCTTGCCATCGCTTCTGATATGGATACAAATTGCGGACATGCAGACTACTGTCACGATATCCAAGCTATTTAATTTAGTTTTCACATGAACAGTGCTACAGATCTTTGATTTCATTAAGATTAGCTTATGTATGACTTGGCGCGACTACTTAGATATACATTACCATTAAATTTCATACAATCTTCATATATCCATGTAAATTAGTTCATTATAACAATGTTTCATGTTCATAAAAACGCTAGTTCATTGCGTAGCGCAATGTTATTTCTGTGTAGAATCGTATAAGGAGGTCCTAATCCTTCTAAATTATATACTCTAATCCGGTCCATAGTCTCTACATCACGCTGACTGCTGTTTGTGTGGTACACAGTGTGATAATAAACTTATATACAACTCATTACAAATTCGCTATACTAAAGCGAATTTAGTTTAATCACATAATTAGAAATAAACCATTCCCACAGCATCCCCATGGTACAAGATCTAACTTTTATTCGTATTCTGATTGGTATTGCAGTAGGTGAACGTCGCTTAAAATATGTTGAATGATTCTCGTATAACCATTTATTTATTGTGATAAGAATTTAACAATTTTCTGCGTATGTTGCGGATCTCAAAATGTCAGGCAATTGTCGAGTGCTGTCTCTTTGACGTTAAAATCTTATAACCGATATTTTTTGGCGACCTGCAAATACTGTTCAGCAGCCTGTATCCGTAAGAACTCGACGAGCCGTAAATGTATAAAAGGAAGCTCAGAATAAGGCGTCTCCTTATAGGGAGGCATATTTTCGATTTTGAAATCCAGTTCACAATATATTTTTTGTTTGGATTATTTTACATGAACTGGTATTGGGTACACCAAAATATTTTGGCAATGTTTGTTGTAAATTGTTGTGTACCATCATCGGCATTGCAATTGCTAAATATTTTTTTAGTTCGGTATTATGTATTTGAAATCAAAGTTAACTTTTTAAGTTTACGATTATTATACCATGAACTTGAGTAAATAAGTATCACACTGTAGAGCCCAGGTAGAAAGCAGGCGTGGAATGCCTGGAACTGTCTATCTACGGAATTTTACAGTTTTGCCAAGGGTAGGTGATGATCAAATACATTGCTAGACCGACATTCGAGATTGGAACAAAATCAGAAGCATAGACTGTAGAATGGATACAAGCCAAGTTGGTGATAGTATTGATAGTAATGAAGTTGCTAGTGATGATTGTGGTATTGAGCGGAGATTTAGTGCAGATAGACACGTGTATGCATTCGACCGACCGCGACGTGGACGGTTTGCGCGACGCACTTCCACAATAGACTGTTGTTTTTGCGGACGCTGCTGGTTCAACGACCGCGCAATTTTTGTACACCGGCCTCCAAATTATTACGATGGAAACCTCATCAGTCGGGTCTGGCGGTAGCCTGACTTGCAAGCTTATCATTAGTTACCTACTTTATAATTTTTGACTTTAATTCAGTACTACTGGTAACAAACATTATACCTAATTATAATTTACCATTTTCATCAATTAACAACTTTGTTTCGTCTACAATTTTCCGTCTGTGATGTTATAATTACTCTATCAACCGCTGGTTCGGATAGCTTCAGGAGTATTAATACTAATTAATAAATATCACACGCATGAGTAATGGCCCGTAATTGGCGACAGAGGCTATCGCTTTTAAATGAAGACGTCGTGACATCCGCTGGCTAACTGTTCTTGTTATCAATATTTATCGGATATATATTTAGCCTCATGTGTATAAACTGAAGAGGGAATACTTATTTTGCACTGATATATTTTATCAGTGTTTTTGATGCTGCTCGATCATATCTTAAGACGATGTGAATGATTCTCTTAGATGACATGATCTAGCGATTATGAGTCATGTTGAGAATACAATAGCGTCTAGTAGAGTTTTATGAGGCATGAGTCAAAAGCGCGCGACCCTCCAACTCATTGCGATTCCTCACGACGCGATATTAGCCAAAGTTTGCCTTATCCGGCTACCTCGTAATGTCTCCATTGTTCACCAGGTCGGGTAATACGAGAATATTTAATACCACCATTCAATACATATCTTACTTTGTACAGTAGGACCGTAAGCGAATGGTGTCGTCCCACCATGTGAACATATCGTGACATTTTCAAGCAATTGAAAAATTTAGGCGTACCTACGACCAACGATCACTGCCTTGGTAATATTTTACTGGCAACAATTAACTTTATGAAATTTTAGATAACGCGAAAGCAAAGCTGCTTCTAGAAAGGCATGCTTAATTGCTCTACGTGATTTGGCTCCAGTCTGATTGAATCGAATTTACACATGACACTGTTTTAAAAATATTTTATTATAGACGTTTTTATCATCACATCATAAATAAATAAATAAATAAATAAATCGTCACATCATCGTATCATTCTAAACATCTATGTATCTATCATAATCGTAATATTGAAGTCACAGAAAATTGCGTTATTTAATCTAGTCATACTGCATATTGCGAATCAGAGATATTTTAATTTTAATAACCCGCAGTTTCTGATAAAAATCATTCAACTTTCGGACTTTTGACTTACAATGTAAGGACTGATGGGCTGGTATTACGTCAGTTTTGCGCCAATTTCACGGCTCGCGCGCCTCTGAACTGTTCCTACTAGAAAAGTGAAGTGTGAAGTTTCGGCAAGGCGCGCGGCGCAAGAGCGTGGCCACCGCGGGGTCGCTGCCACCACTGCCACTCTCCGCTCTCAATCATTCTCTATTATTTTACCACTCCATCTTTATTTTTAGCTCCAGCTTTGTAACATTCTTGGGCATCTTATCATACCTTCTTCGATTAGCAATATCTACGTAAGATGGCAAATTTCTGAAACCATGAGGTCCTATTTCATCATGCCCACGAGAGGCCTAAATTATCGGTAGTGGTAAAAATATGAAGTAGTGCATTGTGGAGGTTTCTGCAAGCGGCGACAGGCGGCATGGCGCGGAGAGGAGGCAACATGTGGAGGGCGCTTTGCGCGGGCGTTCGGGGGGGCGGCGCGGGGTGCGCTCGGGCGTCGGGCGCTGCACCGGGCTCGCGGCGACTCCACTCGCCAGTCCCCGAGACACCGGCCGCGCGCACGGCCACCGCGATATCGCTGCACCACGCTATCCGCGCTCTATTTAGTGAGTGACTCCCCCGCCCGCCCAGCACCAGCGGCGCTTGCACCCCTGCGTGCTACACACATGTGAGTGTATATGAGATCAGCGCTGCTTGCCGGCCGGCGCCCGCCCTCGCCCGACCGGTCTCTACTCGCCGGTTGCCGGCCGGCTTTCTACTTAACCTCATTGTGGTGTATTTCTGTAATCAATAAAATTAAGTGAACGGTGTGAATTGATGGATTTACGGTTTAATTCAGTATTGTTTTAATTGGTGGATTCAAAAATGCACTACGATGTTTAAAGAATAAGACAGGATTTACTGTAGATGTGATAGTTAGTGCAAGTTTGTCCGAGCTGAAACAAAATGTACCTATTTATTCATTCGCAATTATGGGTTGGATGTACTTTGTAATAAACTATCTTCCATACGTAGCTTCGCTTGCGTGAAATTGACTAACTGTACTTATCACTCCTTTGAAATGACAATCCACTTCTTTGAAATTGGTGAAATATCTTCACGAAATCTGATTATTAATTCTAAAGATTAGCTCCATGTATCAATTTTTGTTTTTTTTATGACATAATTGTTTATTATTTTACACTAGCTGTGCCCCGCGGTTTCACCCGCGTAGATTCAGTTCCATCCTTATTGTTGCGGAACCCTAATATTTTTGATAAATAAAAGTAGCCTAAGTTACTCCTTGAAACATAAGCTACCTACCAGTGAAAGTCCCGTTAAAATCCGTCCAGCCGTTTCGGAGATTACCCGGAACAAACAGACAGACAGACAGACAGAGAAAATTTTTAAAACTTGGTTTTTTAGTGTCAGTAGCGTGTAAACTTTCGTATGCATTTAGTGAAAAGCTGTTATTTTGAAATTTCAAACAGACACTTCAATTTTATATATCTGTATAGATAATGTTCTATATTTTGCGTAAGACACGAGTCATATTTTTTCCATCATGAACGGTGAAAACGCCTAGCGTGATGTTAAGTCATCCAAAGCGGTATGACTAATTAATTAATGATGCTTATCCCTTAAATACAACACGCTAGTGTGTATTGAAGCCATACAGTACAAAACGTGGTGCCAATGTGTCCAATTAGATTAATTGAGAGGATCCCCATTGGGCGGCGGTGCACGCGACGCAACATTCGCCACACCACCTCCCGTAGCGGCCGCTGAGGTCTACGAACCTCCACCGTGGAAATGGGATTATTGCACGATGCTCTTAAATTATATTCCCAGCTCGATTTACCTAGTTACAAATAATACAGTCATTAACTGTCGATACAAGTTTTGTATTTCAGTTTAGACTCCATCTCTTTTATTACAAAATATCACCTCATGTGTTCCTTGGGTTTAATGGATACATTTAGTTTTAGTCCGAGTTTGATCTAGTCTTAGCTTAAACAATGATTTGTGATAAAGGGGTTAAAGTGATATGGGCGAAGTACTCTTTCATGCAATCACTAAACATAGGTACAAGAAGCCATTAGAAACTTTCGTAGCTTTGGTTTATGATCACTTTCTGTGCTCATATATAATGGGCGTGTTTAGTCATTTGTCAGAGATTGGATAACAATTTAAAGATTTGTCAAAATGGATTCTACGATCTAACTAAAGTGTGGCGGTGTCCTTTTGAGGATAAATAAGTTGTCTGTCTGTATGTTACCTTTACGCGGCTGAAATGCAGCTTTTTCTGAAATTTACGGAGTTATTATAGGAGGGATAAATTTAGCCCAAAGGATGAACATAGGATGTTTACAAATAAGTTGCATGTAAGACCTTGTATTGCTTGATTTTTATTAAATTCACTGCATTATCATCATGGCTTCCCGAAAGTATCTACGGGAGTGTGCGCAAATGTGAAACAAAATTACTTCTACGAAAATCTTTTCACAAAATGTCCTAGACATTAAATTACTGTATTTTACAATAAAGAAGAATTTTGTGAATTGTGCAATCAGTAGAATTCAAGCAAGCATAGATTAAATCGCGTATGGATTGGGCTGGTAATATTACGGCATAGCTCGACGTAATTCTACATGCTGTTGTGTCCGAGGTATTTGTGAGTATTACATCGCAGCCGTCGTGCATATATGGGAAACTCATTACACAAGGGTTCAAAATTAAAATAGTTTATTGCGTTAGGAAATCGATTGTAGCGCTCTGCAGCACGCAACATCAGTTACTTAAAATTGTATTTATTGTTTAAAACGCAACCGTGTGGTTAGTTATCTAATGAACATGATATCTAAACAAGCGAGCCAAAATGAGTTGGAATTATATTTAGACTAAGGTTCTCACATGTTAGGGTGCTTACTACAAATGGATTGTGCTCAATAAATGCAACGATTTCGATTCGCCGCCATATGTTAGGAGAAATGTGCAAGCAACAGATGGTATCATATCAATAACCCGTCGACGACGACAGTTGACTCATAAATTCATAATAATAGCTAATCCAAGATTTTGTCTCAACGCACGGATTGGTCCATCTTGCGAGATTCCAATTAGAACGGATTATCTTTCTTTTATCTGTTGTAAATTGTGAAATATATCTCGCAATTGAGAGTGTTAGTAGAATGGTTGCTGGGCTTCCTTTATCCGTACGCTTAATTAATTGAATCTCTGATCCGTTGCAGCTTTGTGAACCGCGAGTTGGTGCAATTGCCCCCATTGTGGCGCGTCTAGTCTAGACAAGACAGATGTACTATTGAACTGTCGTTGTACAAAGAGACCACCTGAGCGATCGCAGTGTTGATGTGGTCGTTAGCAGTCGAAATGTGTCGAGGCTTGTCTTCCGTCGCTTACGGAACTCTCGTTGCAAAACTTGCAAGTCAAATGTTTTTTCTGTCGTAGGACAAATGATTTGTTGATCAGGGACTTGTTGTGTTTCTTGTCTTGCCCCAGTTTGTTGCTTCATATACGATTTGAATAGTATAATGGCTTTAACACAATTTACTTTCATAGGCAGAAAGTTTCTAACTTATCAAACTAATTTTTACTACTGATATTGATCAATTCAAATAATTTCTTAAACGTACATCCCGAATACTGTATTCTGTTCAGAAGGTATGTAAACGTTTTTATGACACAGCGCCTGTATTACTCGTACCAATGATGGCTCATGGTTTCGCGTGGGCCCCGCTTCAGCGCTGTTACAAAAACATCGTCTTAGTCATCTATGAATCAAAGTGATTTAAAGCTTTGTTCATTTTAGGGAGCTATACCGAGAAAATAAAAGCAACTCATGCGTTCACTCCACGAAGTAACTACCGAGGGTTTTTGTGCAATATCGGAAGTTGTTCTGCGATATTTGCATATTGCGCCTCGTGAATTCATTGTTTACACTATCTTTTGGCGGTAATCTACCTAGTATTTGCTCACCGAATACTTTGTTTGCTAGATTCCCAGACTCGAACGGTAATTCGTTGGAACCGTCATTAGGTACAGTTGCTCGTGAAATATTCTGCTGCTATTCGAGATTACAATTTGGAGTGTTAGTGAGTGCGCCGGCGCGGCGGCCCGCTACTGCTGCCGTCAGTTATGTGATGAGAAATCATGGCGATCCCGCTACTCACCGCTACGGTACTTTGTATGTCCGTTGATGTCTTTCTAATGCGACCAATTAATCATTAAATGAACACATACAGCGTTGTCCAGCTAAACATTTAACATTGGATGGTTATGGATCTTCGATTAAGTCTATAAAAAAAAATCCAATGCTTCCTTTTTCCTTGACATAAACGACCTTCGTTGTTTTATGGTCTCAGTAGGTCACGTTGGTTACAGACGTTACAGTGCTGTTTTACTCCTATATAACACACTTTGTAATCCACTTATAAACATCAATGTAGATACCAGAAACTGGCTTTGTTTTGTCAGCTGTTGAAATGAATCTAATAAAGTTCTCATCAAGACTCAAGTGTTCATTTATGTCAAGTGACTAAGAAACCACACGATATCGAATGCTAATATCGAATACGAGGACATGTGCTAACCACACTTTGGTGTTTGGAGAGAGATTGGATCTAAAGTTTTGTGGATTAGAGCACGTTTTGTTTTGGTTTGTGGTCGCCGGGAGGGCGGCATAGTGACGTCATAGCCAGCTGTAGGGTGGGTGACGTCATGTCTCGGCGCGGTCGACGACCCCTATCAACCCTCCAATGCCCGCCGCACACCGCGCCTACTATAATGAATAAGTTATTGTATTATACGACCTGTACGCCGACGCCCGACCTGGGGCAACCTGCCTGAAATACCCTGAAACTGCATTTGCTCGTAGCTTTGAAAAAGGATCGCAATATTTATGCTTATACTGGCGCACGATGTCTGCTCTGCTCGTTATAAAGCTTAACATTTTTATGTAAAATCCTCGTCCGAAGTGCATCACCTTCACTGCCTTTATTTAATTCAAGCACTAGTTTTTTGAACAGGATATTTATATAACAATTTATTTGTACTAAAAGTCACGAAATAACTGAAATTAAATCTTCAAAAATTATTTTATTATAACTTATCTGTTTTAAGCGCGTTGAACTCTTTTTGACTATGTCGAGATTTAAAGCCCTAGGCTAGTGCTAAAAACATTTGTCATTTAACTGTTGATTCCAATAGACAGATACCTGACGAAGATTCTCTATATTTTTCTTCTTAGCTTCTTACTATGGCATTTTCGTTCTATAAAAACGTTTAACAATTTATAATTAGAGTAGAATTCTAGTTATTTATCCACTTCTCACAAACAAGCTTACATGGTGTTGTTTAATTTCATCTATATCTACTATACATATACACCTATACAGATAAAATTGACATGTCTGTTTTTAATTTTGAAGTAAAAGCTTTTCACTAAATGTATATGAAAGTGTGTACGGTACTCACGTGAAAAAATACTAATTTATAAACTTTTTCTCTCTGAAACGACTGGATCGATTTTAACGGGACATTCATACACATATAGCTTATGTTACAAGGAGTAACTTAGACTACTATTTCTAAAAGTAGAGTTCCGTGAAGAAAAGTCACCCGTTATATAGAGACTACGCGGGTGAAGCCGCGGTTCAGAGCTTTAGTAATATTTTTTATTAATATCCCTGATACGCTAACGTATATATATTTATATACAGTTTTTCATGCCACTGATGATCGAAAACAGTGTGTGGACGATGTAACGAGTTTGAATCCAAGTCATGTCTCAAAGTCACAACCCCTCTCAAGGTACACCCTACCTGATCTAACATACCTCGCGGGAGTTGTACATTGTCGGGAATAGCATTCAGAATGACATCCCGCCGTCTTTCTATTTCCTTGTTTATTTTTATCACTTTTTACCCTCATTTTAATGAATATACCTAAGCCTGTATTATCTATTTCGCATGGATATAATCATTACAATGCAATCGATGTTCAACCACATCATAAAGTTGATTAGATACTCTGAAGCGTTCGTAGAAAGGTGCTATGATTAAAAAGCTTATCTCAATTTCTCCATTTATGTTTCTAAGTATCGTGACAAATTAACAGTGTTTATTGTGCATGCTATATTACCTTTTATTTAAATCGTGGCACTGGTCATATTAGGAAGACAATTTCTGCTAACATTCTCAAAGCGCTCTTATATTGAGCGTCACGCGAGGTGACCATACCCGCCTTATATTTCCACAAATTTTAATTTATTCGAATCTTTAACATGTTAAGTGATGTTTAGTGGGATGTTTTGGTACATTGATTTATGTACCAATCCATGTATTATATTATAATTTTCCGTGATTTTAGCACCGGCTTTTTAGCCGGTAAGAATTTGATGGGTTAGTAAAGTATGCAACCTGATGTAAGACCGTGAAGCAAGATATGTGACGGACGAGATATTATATTGGACGTATCCCTAAAATATGACTATCAATAATTTATAAACGTTATTATTTATTTCCTATTGCTTGCATCCATAATACATCATGAATCTTATCGATTAGGTACCTTTATTTACCGGCAATGACCAGTATTAGATTATAATTTATCAAAAGTATTGTGGATTGCATGCACGTAGCTACCGTTCCCTGAATGAGGGCTGGCGATTGACTACGTGACGATATGTCCCCCCGGCGCGGTGTGAACACCTATTCCAATCGATCATGTTCCCGGATTGCTTCAATTTAATTGACTAACACTACACTTTCAAATATATTTAGTTCCAAGTTTGCTGTAGTTTGTGTCAAATAAGAACGATCCACATACTTCTAGGATACGAGTGTGCGATTGTTTTTTCATCATGCATACTTTATATTTTGCATAGGGTCAAGAAATGTTTATCCCAGAACATAATACGATACCCTGTGGGATACATTCATAGCTTTAATATAATAATAGAACATTTACTTCATCTGTTAACAATAACCAAAGTGATATAGCTTTCTTTATCTACCTTGCTTGATACAGTAAAAGTGGAAAGTCTTGTTATATTAATTGGTTTTAAACGTGATACACTGAAGTGGTGATAATTCATGTGGACGCTGGAAATTTTGACTGCTACACTACAGTCTTATGTCTACATACACATATAGAGAGCCTATAGGAAAAATGCTCTACCACCTCAAGATACTTAAAGAAGCAAACCATACGCATATGATTTATTCTATTCTATGTGAAATTTTAATACTTTCAGTCTTTATGCTTAAAGCTCGTACCAGTGGCCAGTAAGCAAAGTAAGCGTGTGAATAATGGTCCATGTTGAATCCGGATCGTGACTGCCATGAGTCCTGAATAGCAGACAATAAATTTTATTTACTGTATTAAAGCACCGTTTTTGATCTTAATACCCAAGAGCATGCAAAACGTGACTTTTATTGTTTCATGCAATTATTATAATATATATAACACGTATATTTATGTCTGCACTGTCTTCTTCAGTATATCCTTTTATTACGATCATTATACGAGATGGCTCAATGTTTGTAAGAAGTGCAAGCTCTCGTCTTAAGGAACGAACTCTTGCAAGTTCATTTTTATTGATACAAGGATATAAAACACGGTATAAATTCGTGATATCTGTACATAAATGTTAAATTTTATTGGAGTTCTGTTTAATTGGCATGTATAACAAGTATGCACCGCCGTCTCCGTTATAAAGAAGAACGTTTAATCATCTCGGGCGTCGGGTGATACCGTTACCAGTAACATGGTTTCCGGTGTTCGTGTTTTGATTGAGTGAGAGTCCGAAACTATGTGCATTTCGAAATCGGTTCGAAAGCAATTGTTATCAAAGTGGCTTACCAAGTAATTTGGTGTTATACACGCGCCGTCACGAGCACGTCATGTTCTCGGCCCTTCGACTTACGCCTGTTCATTTAGATGTCTGAAGGGGAGTGAATTCCTCTATATATGTATACACATGTCATGGATCTCACGCAGCTAGGGATCATATACCTTTGCGTGAAAATTTATCCACTGGTGGATCATAAATGGGGATCAGAACGGTATAACCCAGATATTTTATTATTGCAACATGTTTCTTGTTTTTATACCAATCTATCGAAATATTAAATTATATACCAGTGCAATTAGTGCAACCATAATTAAATAAAATGTTAATAGGTATGACTTTTTTGCTTTTTAAGTAATTTGATGCTACCAATTTATTAAAATATCGAAGTATTGTTCGTGGCATTTTTTTCTAGTTCGCAGGTTACGTGCCAGCTACAATATGGATATGAATATTCATTTCGGGTTTATTAACACCAGCAGTGGTGTCGTCGCATGTTAGGCGTGCTTGGTCATAGCCATATTTACATTTCGTGCACGGGAGCGCCTTGATTTACAGTCTTGTGACTTTAGCCGGGGGCTTAAATTAGTTCTCCTGTCATATGTCACACGATATTTTATTTTGTTTCACTCGCCCTCTGCGCCTGTAAGCTTATTCCGTTCAAATCACCATTCCCATCGCGTCACACGCTATTTATAAACTGGCCTTATTTAGACATGTTTCTTACCGGTTAGTTGGAGAAGCATTTTAATTCTTAAAATGTTCTGGTTTGTTCCGGAAGGATCTCGTCATTAACTTACTATGTCTATTGGTACAGATTTATTAATCAGTCGAGTATGTAGTTTACTTCCTACAAACAGTTTATAGGTATTTTATTTGAGAAGTATCTAAACATCTCGATGTTTTAGGAAGAGGCGAAGTGACAAGATTAATAGTACTAGAGTTGGTCAATAAAATGCCCGGAACGATCTTCAAAGAGCAGAGAGTGATTGATGCTTCGGAGTCCCCTTGATAAAACGCAGACCCGTGTGGCTAACTACCACCACTGAAGCCCATATCGTTGACTTATTATTATATTAAGGCATCCTAAATCCATAAAATTCACATAGGATCTCCTTCAGCCAAAAATAGCCTGATGGTCACGATTCGTGCTTCCCGTTGTTGCATTTTTAAAGAGAAACCACAACGAAGATTGCGGATTATTTACTTAATCACTCAACATTTGTTTCGCGTTTGTATCATCACGCTGGGTCACGTGTACGAATGTATACATTGAATATCAACAATTCCGTACCGCCATCATCAAATCTGTTTCTTTAAAAACAACATTACAGAAAGGAAGGTGCCATGCTCAAGGTGTTAAATAAGGATGGATCACGTATGAGGGTGATGTAAGCGGTGATTTCCTGCGGGCTGCTCATGTTAGCATAGAGTGCGTTGAGCGTGTGCCGAGCCTGCCTTCTAATTAGCCACGCTGACGTCACTGCGGGAGTCGGCTCGCCATTACCAGGGGCCCTCGCGCGGAAACGACAACGACCGACGCTTTCTCTGCCGAGCTCACCAACACCACAGCACCGTCCCCGTTACGTGTTGCCCTTCAAGGTCGCCACGAGACTTTGGCAAAGCTGGACTAAAACACAGTTCAAATGCAGGAGAATAATAATAAAAACCAATAAATCATATATTTTTTTACACAATGTCCATGTTGTTGCCTAGTGTTGAAGGAATGGCAAAGAAACATTGATCGCAATTGATAAGGCAGGCGGAGCGAAGGCGCATCGCTAAGCGTGACTCATCTTAATGGCTGCAATTATGGCAGGAGGCGGGCAGCCGGGGCCGGCTCCGAAGAGACGTGTCACGTGCCGTGGCGGTCTCGTTGGTTGGTAGATTATTGCGAATGGTACTACAAAATATCCACGAAATACTTAGCACGCTTCGCTGCTCATGATCCAAGTACATATTCAATTCTGTTGAATCCAACTTCTTGCGATCGAAAACGATGAAACCTCAAAATGTAGGTCCTCGGTGTCCTTCAAAGCGGAAGATTCACCGCCATAGTCGCTAAAACAATTAACAACATCTCCTACATCTATAAAATTGAAGGTTAATCTGCGATTGTCGTTTCGCTGCAGTTGCACGTCTAGATTTGAGATCGGTAAAGGAAATCGTTGCTTTTTGTCAATCAGCCAACGAATGAGGTCGGCCAGTAGCGTAAGAACTGAGACAAAAACTCCATTATCTGTACAACTGACAAACTGCTAATTGCGTGAAAATGCAGTTTATCTGTAATAGTTCCACAGGATTAGGTAACAACCCTGATCACATTAAATAACATTACCTGCAAACATTTTGTGTAATTGTTTAATACGGTAAACCAGGGCTTACCGTTACCAAAGAACTTCTCAGCTTTGATTTTTCACATTTGTACCGTAAAATTGAACTTCAAAGTTAAGAAGTTCTTAATACGCGCTGCTTAAACGACCATAGTTGGCCCTCTGGTCTACAATACAATCAGTAAATATTTCGTTAATCTGAAGAATGGAACTTCTATGACATTAGTGACTTGCAATTGGGGTTCTTTTACGGTACTCTATAGAGAAAGGTTTTATAATGTAAACCTATTAGAAATCTAGAATGGTTCAATCCGTCTTTTATGAATTCAGTTTTCCTGTAATACTTGTTCTATATATTCGATATTCTAAGAGAGAGGAGTCGTGTTCGTGATTCATGTTGTCTGTCTCTTAAATGTCACGCGCTTCGTCTGTGAAAGGTCCTGTAAATGCCGATCTCGTTTTGGATTGTTGTAAAAACTAACTTCCAGTTTAGGTGTCGACCTACCTATGTATATTAGAAGCTACTTGTAATGTGTCCACGTTCGATGAGTCAGGGTGACGTCACCACGTGTGGTACACGCCAGCTCTGCAGTTCTGCCCTCTCGGACCATTTCCTACTTTCTCTACTTGTGGTTTCCAACTGGACTCCAGCACCGCTACTTTGTCATAATAAAACCCACGCGTGCATTGTCCCACTAACAAGTACCAATCAAACGTAATTTCAAAAGTATTTTTAAATAAGAAGTGGACAAAGCGTTGTTGATAGGGATGGTGGATGGTGCTTTTAGGAATCCCAACTAATTGAACGCGTTTCATTGGTATTTCCGTGTCATGCTCTAAAAAAAGATTCCGGAGATCGTATTCGTGTCAGTACATGCTCCTGAGTAAAATTCCAATACTGTATACTAACAAGCCGGCATACTTATTTACTCTGTAAATATCTTTGAAGAATATCTTCTTAAAATCTCACTTTAATTAGAAAAGCAGGTAGCGAAAAATAATTTTATATTTTGTGTAATACAAGAACATTACACAGCATACAGTGAAATGGTGATTCGATAGATGTAATTCAGAGTGTACGTACAGTGCTCAAAACATAATAACTATGCCTTCAATTTGATTATAAATTCAAACATAGAACAAAGAGCTTTTTCGAAAAACAATAGGACTCTAAATATTGTTCATTGTGTAACGAAATGGAGTCACATTATTTCAGAATGCATCAATTTGGGTACTCCTACACGCAGCCCACGTGGAATATAGCTCGTTCATTTGTCTGTCGTACGTTAGATACCGTGAAGTATTGTGATAGACGGTAATTAATCCTGATTTGAAACGGTTGTTAAATTATATTGCGTATTTACGAGAGATGGGTTCGGTTATGAGCAGGACGTTAGTACGAGTAGGACCTGTGTAGGATAACTCAGGCTGTCCGCCTACGCAGCGCGGCACAGTGCAGCATTGCAGCGCGTAGGCAGCACACCCGATATTTTAACCACTTCGAGTTTACTTCCTCGTTAATTATAAGTAACACTCATAGGCTATACTTGAGTTAACGATGCAAGTACGTGTCCTGAATTCATGCTTGTTAGGTGGACCTTTTGGCTAAGATCCTATCTGTAACAATTTACTTTGCGCATCGGCTCTAAAGGGTAATAATGTAGCGGATATTACCACCAGCAAGTTCTCAGGATGTACCGTTGCATGCATTTCCTTAATGTTATTCTGGATGGACACAACAGAAAGGTGTTCGATTTGCGCTATAAATAGTCGAAGGCCGTCTCGTGCTCACACTCCTTATGCCTATATTTGCCGAGAAGGGTTGGGATTTAAATAGCTCGGTATCAGTTGCATGACTTAAACAGGTTCCTGATGCAAGCTATTCCACGCCCACGTCCGCCATCCTCCTGACCCGAGGTGTTTTTACTGACTCGTTGCATATGCGTGATTTGAAGATTGAGGAAAATTTGCCAGTGACAAATCCATTAAGTAAATTTTGCTCTTATAATTTTACCAGTGATTTTTCGGAAATATTTATTACTCAAGTTGTTTCATCAAATATAATATTGTTTGCTCAATTATTTTTCATTGGGTAAGGGATTTATCATATTCTGTGTAGGTTGTTGTATTTATCAGCGAAATATTTTAGAAGAGCGCTTATTTTTCTATAACTTACAAATGAAAACAACACCGCCTGAATATTGTAGCAAGTGTAAATGTGTAATCCTCGCAGCATCCTGGTCTCCTTTACTGTAATATAGCTTTAATTACACCGTGACATCATTGGTCGCGGCTTAAAACTCACAGTCCGTTTGTTAAGGGACAACTCATGCGTTACATTACACCAAATTTATTTATACGCAATGATATACGATTTATGTAGGTAATGTAAATTATGAGGATATACAATTAATGTGTCTTCAATTGCTTTTTTACTTATTTTCAAAAACAGGATGTTCGGCCTAACCATAGAATGTGTAGTTTGTGTATGTGAAAGTGTTATACCTAATGTAAATAAATATAGAGAGACATGTGCATAGGATGCACGCGGCGTCGAAGCGGGGCGACGCATTCTTCCGTGATTGTTGCGGTCTTTTTGCATTCCCGTATTTATACACGAAGTGGAAGCAAGCATCGAGCCACGCTCCATTTGCGCCGCCCTCTGTACACACTCCCGACGTATAAATAAGCACTGTTGTCACGACAGGCCATATATTTTGGTTTTACCAAATACTTTCTCACTACAATTTCAACCTGAAGTTTCTTGATGCCATAAAAGGAGCTGATTTCTCAGATTGTACCAGTTGGACTGCTTTCGGCAGAAAGTTTTTGTGACATGCTGTAAGTACACACAGGTTTTGTAATGTGTCTACTTCCACGAGTATGGTGCACTGTTCCGTGTGCAAGCAACTTTTGCGAATGTTATAACTTGTTCTTGATTTATGTAATGACGATGACAATATTATCGCTGATACTAATCTGGACTTTTGGATGAGGGGCGGCGAGACCGGCCCGACGGATTTCTTTAATTTGAATATCTTCTGGTTTTGCAACATGTACAATATTATATTGTACTTTATGTGTATTGCCGAATGCGGATACATGATAAGCATCATTATATTCTCATCTCACTTAAACGTAAAACGTTTTTATAGTAAGGTACATTTTCATTCCAATATTACCGGTGCATATCAATTGTCTAGAAATTGATCTATTAGTTTCTCTAATGCTATTATGAAATAGACAAATGTACCGGTTTCACGATTGATATATTTAAGTTCTGTTTCATTTGATTTGTAATAGTAATGTAATATCATATCTGTAAAACAATTCAACTCGTGGAAGTATTTAAAAATAAAGATTTTTGAAGCCAAGCTCAAGTCATCAAAACATTTATGACATGAGGATCTATTTCTGTACTTTCAGAGTAAGCTATAAACTCTTGCTTTGATGTGCTTTGTCCTGTAGTCACTTGAAATGTACGTATATCTCATTTCGTTATATATTCTCGTACCGTTTTATTCTAACAACCAATTTATAGAATGTTATCGACCTCATTTGGATGACTTTTAAATGCCATTCTACATAATATTGTACCATTCGAAATTCCTTTTAAATCTTGGGTGTAATCCAATGAATGTAAATGATTTCATTAAGCTCTACTGTTTACATTTATAAGTAGATAGATCAGTGTACATTATGTGCAATATAATGAAATTTTTATAATGACTCTATTAATACATCTGAGAATTATCACGGCGTTGTCCTCACTCGGGCCATTCGGTATGCGTCGATATCTATCGTTCTTTCGGGGTATAGTGGAGAGATGGAAAAAAGACAAGCTTTTCATGAGCTTACACAGCTGTTTTACTTTCTATATCTATACAAACAGATAAATAAAATTGCTATGAAAGTATATATGGTGCTCACATAAAAAACTAGTTATTTGTTCTTTGTCTATTTGTTCCGGCTAATCTCTGAAATGGTTGAACCGATTTTACCGGGACTCTAACTGGCAGATGACTGATGCTACAGGGAGAAATACTTTTCTATTATGAAAAATATCTGACGGATTCCTCGAAATAAAACCATCCATGAGAAACCGCGAGGCTCAGCAAGCACTTACATATAAATATTGAAATATGGCAATGGACTAATACCGTGGTCTTTCACGACTTAATTTTTTTGCCAATATTTTTGTAAATAAAACCGGCAAGAAGCGCAGGTATATTACGCCCATTCGCCCATACTAAACATTCATAGCAGGGGTATAAGGAAAGTTTATGTGAACGGTCGCATGGCAACGTATTGGTGTGGCCCGATGTCCGGTGCACGGGGCGCGTTGTTCCGCAAGTTATGACGGCCATAATAGTGCTCGATGCAAACGATTTTGCGAAACGAACACAAATAGCTCACTCCCCATCCTGAGAACATTCAGATAATTCTGTCAGTGCAACACCAATGCACTTCGCTGCTGGAGATACGCATTCTATTTTACTCAACACTAATACTACTTTACACGACAGACTTATTTATGTCCATGTGAAGTGTGACGAGATGAGAGGGTTTCTTTTGTTATTTGATCGTATCGACTTACGTATATTTCTGTATAACTTTCGATTAAATTTCAATGATACGTGTCATGCGATTCTATATTACTTAACGCCATTTATATTGTATGGAGTACAGATGAGGATGATTGTATATGAGCTTATCTGATACATTTTGCAAGTTTTAGCGTTATTAATGCTGGATTGCTGACCCCAATCAGCACCGGTGTGGCAAGATAGCCGGCAATTGAAAATATATTACTAGAGCTACGAGCTATGAACGATAACAAATCATGATTGATATCTAGTTAAGATTTTCTTTTGCACTGGCCGAGAACTCTCAAGATTTTACGTGTCCTTATCTTATAGTTATTAAATTTAAAATCTTTAGTACGTTATAGATAAGTTTTAAGAAATAGATTAATATAAAATTTATAAATAATTATCCATTTGTATATGCAAACACCACAAACACTTTTGGTTCAAAAAAGAGTAACACTGGTACAAACTTTCACATTCACAATATTATAGGATGGAATCAAACCACGGTAGTACTAACTAGAAAGAAATTCACAGTGGGATGACGTTCTGAAAATTGCTGACGCCCATCTAGTTCTATCTAGTTCAAATCCGTTGTTGGTGGCACTGTGGTGACTTACGAAATAATAATTGTATTTAATGCCGTATCGTAACTTAATTAAAGTAATGTTGGAATAACCCTCTTTGTTTACTGTGTAATCGAAATATTTTATCTCTTGATTAAACATTACTTGGTATTTGGAGATTATCTACAGTTTCGCTCGTAGCTCACTAAACTCGTTTCTATGCTTTTTTGTTTTTAAACTAGCTGTGGCTCTTGGTTTCATCCACGTAGACTTAATTTTAAAGGCTTCACTGAAAAGCTGTTTATTTGGAATTATAAACCGACACTGCAATTTTATTTATCTGTATAGAAACGTATATTTGATGTGGATTTAATTCTTGCAATTGAAAACACCGAGCATAGTTGTGGCAATAAATAAGTATTATACGGCAGTAGGTATAAGTCAGTGCACCCAATGTATACAGACCTTGGCGTTTATTTATTATTTTGTCTAGTGCACCTAGATACTAAAGTATCGTTTTAAAAGTAAATGACGCGTGAAATCAGTCAGTAACACTGTGACCAAATGCTTATTCTTGGGTGACAACCGATTCTAAGTTATTTATTGAATACTTTTAAATAATTTGCCCAACAAAAATAAAGTGTGCAAAGGTGTCTGTGGTTTCGATTTCTCTTAACCTCGTCCTCCAGAACGCAGCTCATACACGCACACACATTCCGTGAACGGTGTACATTTAATTTAATTATTTTGCCCCGCCTTTTGCCAACTTTTTTGTACCAACACCAGGGCTTGGTATGCGTACAAGTGAAGGCCGTCACTATATTTGCCAAAAATGTTTTATGCTTAATGTCTTTTATTGCCTGCTGCTTTATCATAGCCATAAAAAGTTAAATTGTACATGCTTAAAATAAATTGCGTTAGATTGTAGTAGTAATGTAATAGTAATATTTATATTTCTTATTACGTAGATCTACAGGTGTTTTTTTTAATAAATTTAACACAAAGGCCCTTTAGGCAAAAAAAGTGAACACAACCATTTTTTTTTGCAGAAAGGGTGCTCCTGGTTTTGAAACAGTTTTTTTACAATAAATGATGTTATGAATGACAACTTTATAGCCGAAAGATATAGATAGCAAGCGCATCCTTTCGACTTAAAAGTGTCATTTACGACACCCCTGTATGTATGTATAATGAGTGTAAGAGGGACCTCTAGATCTTGTATGCGAGTAACCAATGCTAGATTTTTGAAGTTTTGATAGGTACAGGCTAAATTAATATGCTACTGTCACGCTGCCAGTCCAATGTAAAAATGAATAATAAAGTTAGATTTACTATAGGCCCTAGCTAAAGGTTCTGTAACCTCTCGAATCTTTACATTTTTCTCTTTGAGAAATCCCCATTATTTATTGTAGCGAGCGACCCGCCCTCCTTTCTCCTCGGGTTAAAATTTTTTACTTATACAAAACGTTGACTTTTCTCTACTATCAATAGATATGATATGGATTTTGGTAAGCTATAAACCCATCGAAGTTCACACCCAACTACTAGATGTTAATAAAACCAGTACCAAGATCGGTAACGTAGTTTAGAAGAACAATGAGACAAATTAAATGAAACTTCAATTTAAAGATTTACTCCTTTTGGTAAACGAATATACAAGTACAGTTTACTATTACGTCGCGGCAGTAGTGAGTGTTATCATAACATTGCGAAAATTCTCACGCTTCGCCTTGATCGACCATGCAGTTAGGTATTCATCTACAATATTCACCATTACATATATGACGGTTGCTGAAGGAATACAATAATGTAGAATTTAAATTATTGTATTCCTTCAATACAGGTTAAATTTAGGAAAAGCTTTGTTGAAAAACGACTGGCCATATTATGTGCATAAACCATGCATCCCTCCCTCTACGTTTCGCTCAGTGCAGAGCAGTGTTTCATGTGGGGTAGGGGTAGATATTGGAGTTAGTATATAAGCAAAAGTAAAAAAGGTGTGGCACACACACTCTTCCTTCTATCCTACCAAACCTGGGTATGTAAAAAAAGTAATCACGTGCTTGATTTATGTCGTTCCCATACAATTTTATATCGCTTCTATTAGTGCAAGCGCGACGAGAATGTTACTTTGTCTAGGCCTGCTGTCATTCATTCAATACATTTTTTGGGATTCGCGTCATTAGGTACATTCGTCGAGCATATGACAAGACTTGTTGTTTCGACCTTCGAGCAGTGTCCTACTCACCTGTCGCTGACCCCCCGACTCAGGTATGACAATAGACGGATTCAGGCACGACAAAAGACGGAGACATTTCTGGTGCTTTGCTTTCGATAAATCCTTGGCCGCAATCACATTTCCTTTGGTCAACGTAATTTAACTATTTCAAGGCATACTCATTACTCATATAATGGTGATAACTTCAGTCCAACTGACTGCAACATTAGTTTACTAATCATACTTCTATTTACTTGTAAGTATGTGTGTTGACGTCCTAATTCTGCTTCGCTTCATTAGCTTCATTTGTGCTCCATTGAGCCGTGGAGAAAATGGTTGTACTTATTGAGACATTGATTTAAATGAACATTTTACATACATGTCTAATGTCTCGTTTGTTAAAGGTGTGGTAATGGACAAGGTAGTCGTTTAGAGATGATCACAAAACAATAGTATCCTTATATCCATATTATGAACAATGAAATCTATAAATGATGTCCATAATTCCGTGCCCCTTTTATATTCTTTGGAAATGAACCAAAGCCTTTCTGAAAGTGTCTTTAGCGAGTGTTATTAATCGTATCATGTGTAAACAAACCCGTATGCGACGCCGACGGCGCCGGCGCCGTCGTGTTGGTGAGTCAGACAATTGCGATGTGGGCCGTCGCGGGCATTGTGCGGAGCGCTAGGCTGCGGGGTGCTGTCGATTGTATGTAAAGAAGGCGAAGGCGGGCGCCCACCGAACAGAGCATATCCTCGTGAAAGCTCCTCCACTACCACAATGACGCGCGCACTACATCTACACCATCACACACTTACATACAACCATTCGGATAGACATTTCATCATTACACATGCAATCAATTATCGTGTGTGACAAAAAACTTTTCCATTGATATTATTCAATTACAAAAATTGTAAAGAGCTCAGTCTTAAATTCTTCGTAACGTGTTTAAATGGAGTGCAAACAGTCATTGGCGTCTTTATCCGGAGGCTCGAGTCTTTCTCTCACGATTAATGTCGCGATGAAGAGTCTTGCAGATTCACGAAGTGATAAATTTCCTTTCATCGTGAGTCAATGTTCAATTAAGATTCGAACCTCGGCAATTATTCCCTTGATCCCGTTATCTTTATCCCAATTATTTATTAAATCATACATGCATTATCATAATTTTCATTTTGAGTGTCTTTGAGAGGTTTATTTAATTCAAAGTGGACACTGTACTGCAACATTTTATTTCGCAAGTCGACAGACATGTTGGTGTGTATTGATGGTTGAGTCGTGACTGGTGATTTGTCGGTCTGTGTGAGATGTGAAGAATTGTAAATTGCGAATGGTCACGGGGCAGAAGTCACTGGCTCCAATTCTTGGATCCAGCAGGTAATAAGCATTCAACATAAAATAGCATAATACCCTTGACCCGGCGTGGGAGGCAGACGCGAGCGTATTTTTAACTGTACGGGTCGTTAACCGCCAGCTCGACATTAGTCTTGCATGTAAGCAATATTTAGATGGTTGGATCGCATCATGTCCTAACGCCATAGTGTAGCATAACACAACAGTATAATATTTTAACGGTAAGTATGCTACAATTAGTTACGTACATATTTATTCATTAGCGTTACTTACAATGCAAACAGTAACATGTTTACTCAGATGTTGGTTAATGTCTTTCACAATAGACTGTCCAATATATTATGTCCTATTGCTGGTGTCCAAATGTAAAAGGAGCTGTTTTCTCTATTCAAATGTTTACCTAACATGAACAAAGGTAGAAACTTGCGGTCAATATAAATATCCTGTAAATTAACTTCTTCCAGAACTGAAATTCATGCGTCCGTTCACTTTATTTTTAAATTGTTTATGTTTTCCGAGTGTTTCTTATGTATCGTCGAAATTACGTCCAACGTGACGACCATGTTTTCTTTACGTATGCATCAGGTTATCAAGGAATATAAAATTAAATATATCCGTGCTTATTTTTTGACTTTGAGGGTATAGGTATTGATCATAGGAAAGTACATAACGAATTACTGTTCGCATTTATACGATTGGACCCAGAGCTAAGCCTAGATAATTCAATAACCAGTGCACTGCTAGTTCCGGATATTGAGATGATTGGTTCGCCGGACTAGCTGGCAGATGAGCGAGTTGATTGCATATTGAACTGCATCGGCCCGATGCATAGATAGCCTAGGCTGGACGGATGAACAGCAAGAGTGACTGGATTGAATTTTACCTACGTAATTATACACGGTTTTAGGATGAGGTACCTGATAACACGGGCATTCTTACAGAAAAAGTTTGATCAGACATAACATAACAAAATATCATAAAGATACCCATTAATAATTTTAAACCTACTAAAATAAACAAGGCCATGGAGTTGTGGACTGTATGCTATGTGACTATAGAGTGCTGTGTGTATCATTTCAAGTGTTAAGGATCTCACCTCGTCTCTCTCGCACCTCACCCCTAAACATAACCAGTCCCGCCCTCACAAATATTTGCAGCAGGACAAGAGTTTTGCATTAGCACCTACCGGACTAACCGCTTGTTCGCAGCGTTTATAGAACTGCACTTAGTTAATCGATACATGCACGTTGTCTTATATCTGCATACACAGTTACACAGGTCTAAGAACCTATCAACTTTAATTGGGATCGTTATAAACTCGTACATTTGCTTCACACTTGTAAGATGGCGATGATGCCGTGCCACATTGTAGATGATTCATACGTAATGCATGACAAATAGGCAGTGGCCTCGCTTAGTGCAATTATCTTGTTTTTGTGTTGCCAGCCACTGTCTAACTTCCATTTCATGGTGATTTCTCTTGGTCTTTACAGTTTTAAAACTTTCTTGTTTTGATCTTTCTTTCATCACTCAGTGCACATGATTATCACATTTGGGTAGCTTAATAAGTTGTTCACCGAATAGTTAGTTTATTTATCACAATATATTTTGGTTTAGCATACCGAACAAATATAGATAAAAATTACTTATTTGATTATTAAATTTGTAATATGGCATGCCAAGATAAATAAAGCCAGTCGTTAAAAGAAACCGAACTGACAAATAAGAATATGGCACATGATACTAATGTTATTTCATTACTTTGAACTCTTATTTTTTGCTAGCTTATTGTAATCTATAATTAAAAAGATAATGAATGTGCCACTGACAGGTTTGTTCATTTGGTAGATAGTTTGGCCGATGAGGTCGGCAAGTTGTTCAGCGTCTGCTCTCGTGATTGTGATTAAACTTGTGTTGTTTCCAACAAATCGATCCGTTCGTGCTCTCACCAATTTACGATGCTCTGATTGGCTCGGACTTGGGAGGAAAACTTATTCGGGTCCCAATTTTAAAGTGTCCACATTAATTTGCAAGAGGCAAGTTAATGCATAGAGAATGCTCTAAGTCAGAGATCATTGACACTGGACGGCGGTAGAGCGCCTATAGTTTGTTACCTAGTTATGCTTTATCCGGCTATTAACCTGTAATTTGAGTTAATATCATGTTATATACAGACGATTGGGTGATTTCACATACACAATTTAACATTCGTTTAAATTGTAATCTAGCTACATACAAATGCCTGCATGGTTATCATTAACGTCCATTTCTGGAGGATTAAGAAAAAAATATTCCGGGTGTCTTGAATGAAATCGTTCACGTCGAAAGTAGATATACCTACACATTTGTATATTTATTGATAAGGGAGGGCTCATCTGTGGGCAATGTAAATGTCAACATTTCAATTAAAAAAAGTAATATAATTTAGGTAATGTCCTAAGAATTATCCTGATTAATACTTATTCTTAGTAACGTTGTGCATTATGAACGTGCAACGTAGGTAGTGATTAGTAGCTGATAACATATTTTTTTCAGCTATCTAGGACAATTTAGTCTGTATCATGTAGCTATCTATCATGTTCACAGTGTTCCAAGAAAAACATTATGTTACAATAATTAATTGATTAATTTGTAATATCTGTTGTTTTCTCGGACACGAGTAGCATAAGGTGAATCATATGATTGAGCTCGTTTGAGGCCTTGAATACTTTTGGTTAAATTAGATTCAGTCCACAGATTATGATAGTCAAGTTATTTAAACGGAATAAATTCAAATCAGAAACGAGTTTGTCCAAACAGTGGGTCTAAAATGCAATCATTTGGTAAGACAGTGTGGGGGCTATTCAATGCGACAAGTTCTTGTTGCGTGGGATTTGATCCTTTTGCATGCAAATGTGAAATTGCGGGCGTGATTTGTCGCTCCATACAACCCGGGTGCACTAAATTGTTAAATATATTACCATAATTACTAAATGCATACTGAGGACTAATGAGAGGAATTGGGCAGATAAGCTTAGCAAACGTGAAGGCATTCTGTTTTGTTTGGGTTCTATTAAGGACAAAATCAGACTGATTATTAGTTACGCAAAGCCAAATTGGGATTCATTCATAAGAAATAGAATCTCTATATATTTGCATATCAAGCATCAATGTATAGTTTGACGCTTTTACTGTATTTATTCCTATTTACTCATACAGTAAAAGTGTAACATCCCGGAACTTTGCATTCAGCAGTTGGCACAATTCTCATCTTGCATAGTTCACACGCCGTTACCACAACAGTCCACGTCCATGTACAGTGATGAAATTAGGTCGTTGAAGAGTTGAAACCGACGTATGAGCCCTATGATCCCCATGTTCTTATTACCAAATTCGTAACATTATGTTTGAGGAATTTGGTTACGATATTACATTTAATTACGAAGTGAAAGTAATATTGCAAATGCATTGCATCTTGGCAAAATGCCCACATTAAAGAAAAAGCAAACAAGGTGGTACTGAAAGTGCACTTTAGTAATTAGAGACGACGGGAGGCTGGCGAGGTGACGGCGCGACATGGACAGTCCACCAGCTTCCAATTACGGGGGCATTGGGATCAACGGTGGCTATTCGGTGCGTTAATTAGAAGGATCCCCGTCGGGCCCGTAGCTACATATACTGGTAACTTCCGAGCCGTGTTCGCGCTCTCGCAAACCAATTACCGGCCAACTGATGAACGCCGAGCGTGCACGAAAGTTCCCACTCAATTTCATTACGCTTCGCTGTGCGCACTAACAATTAGAGAGGTTGCTATGAAGCTGCAATTAATTTATTGATTAAGAGGGCGTTATAGTTGAACTAGAGATTCAACTATGGCCGGTCAAGAGACCAGAAGATTTCCTTTAAACTATATTTCCTATTGCTTCTGCAAGCAGTATTGTTATCCTTAGAACATTTTAGGAAGTAATTGGAGTACCGTGTTGTCAATGTGTCTTAGAAAAGCTTTTAGTAGTATGACGTGTGTTGTGTTTGTCGTCTGGTCGCTGCCGGCAACTAGGTATTTATTATGTGATCACTTAAGTGGACTGAGATGACTTTCAAGATTGAAACAGTACTCGGAGACCTCATGTTGCCTGAAATTAGACTCGAATATTTCTTGAAAAGTCTATCTATAATATACTTGTACATTATACCTATGCCTCTCCCATAAGTCACACCAGCTTTCAGTACTCTAATTACTTTTAGTGTCTCTTTTTAATTTTAAATTTTCTTGCATCTCTATTTTTTGACAGCTTGATCTATCTGTATGCCTGCGAGACATTATAGACACATTCTGTCACATAGACAATATGTTTTTATCTGGGGACGACACCCTCTACCTTGCTGAGGTGGAAATTAGGATACGTTCAAAATATTTTTTCATTTCAAACAACGAACTCCCTAGTAAATTTTTTTACTAGTCAAACATTATGAGCTGACTTTACAAACTTATCTACTACGTAGGGCTCTTGACTGCAGACAGTAATTGTATACCTACCTACTAAACCCACTAGGGATGGGGCGCGGCGGGCCGGCGAGGCTCACCCCCATTTTATTCCATCATAGTACATTTATATTTAGCTGTCGGTCTAGAGTCTATGCAACTTTAGTCTGGCACTAGCGGGATCAGATTTTTTTTACTTTCGTTGTTTTGTTATATATAGCGGTAAGATGTTATTATGTGGTTCGAGATTGTTGGTTTTAAGTACATCATATAATTTTAATTTTAATGGTTAAATTAAATCGCAGTGATTTATTACTGCTAATTATGGTTGTTGATGGTAAAGGGTAGGTATTATTTATAATATTTTTAATTGAATATTCTCCCGATTTCCTAGTTGATGGATGTTTGTTTATACAATGTAATAAGCTAGCATACTTACTTACAAATTTAATACTTTCTTTGTTTGTTTATTTATTACAGTAATTTGTTGGAATATTAGAAGCGAATTAAATTATCTTATAGCGGACATGATAATATTTAACTGTACGCGAGAGCTAGTCTGTCGGACGGAATTGCTTGAAATTGCACTCAGCCTCCCTCCCACTTCCCCCTGCGCCGCAGCGCTCCACTCTTGCTTCAATTTCCAATCTGATACAATTCACCCACCTACCCTGTGATCCCATTAATTTGCATGAGAATTACAATACAACCTGCCGCTGCATCACTCCAAATGCTACAAACAATGCCAACAATTTGCATATTACATACAAATTCATGATTCGAATTGTGACATTTCCATCTGGAACGAGTTGCAAACTTGCGTAGTTTCGATTACTCTATGAATTGCCTGCATAGCTGCGGTATACGGGCTGAGAGAGACAGGTGCGAGTTGCGAACCTAGTTTTAATTCATTAATTCTCGTAGCTTAGTATGCGCCGGTGGGCTGTGGCCCGTTTTTGCTTGGTGGTAGCGAACAATGGCCGGCGTGCATTCCGCTTGCATCGCCGTTAGCCGGCGGCGGTAATCGCCGCGATGATCACCTCGCGAGCCGCACCGCCGCCGACCTGATAAACCCAAACATTCACCACTTCCGCAACATCTTTCTCTCGGACAGTTGTGTTTTAAAATTATGCTCTCCATATTTAGCGCAATAAAGCCCATTACGTAGTTACGTACTGTAACTAAACTATCTAATAATACAGATATAATAAAGATCCATCTTTTGATAATATCCGCGCAGCAAATTTTCTCTAAAAGTAAGTACACTTTCTAAAACATTTTGTGTGAATGTTCAATGCTGAATCTTGGGTTGCTTATGCGGAGATAATTTAAACTTTCAAAATGTTCTATTGGTTGGCGGGGAGCCAGACCAAACAGGGTAAAAAGTAAGGGCGGCGGCGACCGCGCCCCGATATAGCGAGCAAAGTCAAGGCGTGTACTTAGACGACTTGGTAACATTATGTTGGGAGCTAGTTATTGCTATCAAAATGCCGGTGTTCACGCTTAAACATCGGCCACTCCACCTATTTAACGACACACCCTATAGAACTAGGTGTGTTTGGGGTCTGGTTTGACGAAACCCAATGACATTGGCGTGTTTAGCCTAATTTAATTACCCACCGCGGTATCCTTCTAACGCCGAATTATAGAGTGCGACGAAATGGAATAAAAATATGAGGGTTGTGTAAATTTGCGAGCCTAGAAGGGTCGTGTATGTGTCTGCCACTCCTCATTGACCTGACGTCGACGAGGGTCGACTCGTCTCGGCTCCACGCTTACATTTTTTGTAGTTTACTTATCTGCTGAAACATTTAATTGAAAGTGTGAAGGCTGATGAATTATAGTAAGTAGGGCATCAATGATGAACTTGTGAAATTTAATATGAGGCCGTAAAAGGGTTGAGATATGGAAAGCACATCACGTACTCGATACAGTGGACACAATAGCGGTGCGGCGGGCAATGACTCACGCCCAGCAGGCTTGAGACAGAACAAGGACATCCTCACATACAGCCGCCGCCGCCGCCGCTGTGGCAAATGGAAACATAAACATCATTGCTCCATATCCGACTGTGCTATTCACCATTGTGCCGCAACAAATTGCAAACATAATACACTTCGCAACACTTAGGTAGTTTGTGCTAGATGACACACTGATATTTTAAGGAATAACTACGTGAGGAAATACCGTCGGTGGAGGTGTAGTTAAGTTGGTTGGATTTTAGTTGTAGATGCTGGATAAGTTGTTAATTAGGTAATGTTTCTTGTGTACAGATGACTTGAAGGCAGTGACAAAGCGTCTGATCGTGCAAGCCAAGCGGCAGGGCTCCGCTGACAACATCTCGATCATCGTGGTGTTCCTGAAGGACCCGCGCGACATCGCCGCTGATAACTGCCCGCCCATGGAGCTTGGGTAAGCCTTACTAGCCTTGGCTACTTACTTACCTATCATCAATGGAATAGGTACTCGAATATCAAATTTTACTATGATTTGTTTTGATTCTCGTTGACAAGGCACGTTATTTGTTTCAAAAATAAATATGATCTAGATACCCTCAAAAAATATATTTCGTCGCTAGACACTCATGAAGAATGCGTCAAGGTCACTCTGTGCTATAATAGTACGAACGCATTCTCAGTTCCATCATAGCTGGATATGCCTGTTAGCCGGTATTGAATATTAATTTAGCCATTTTCCGGTAATACGTTATTCAACTAAACGTGACATCAACAACATTCACTAAGTTGGTATTGCTTAATATCTAATTATAGAATGCACTATCTTTTTATGATGTCATGTTGGTAAAAGCTATGCAAATAAGTGCCTGATTAAGACTGGATAATACTGACGGGAACGTTTGCTTATCATTTTCTTCGCCGAGTTCATTTATCAAGTACCAGAATTCATCCACTAATGACATCAAATTTCAACCGGTTTGATGGTGTGGAAGAGTCGTCGCACTAGACTAACGTGACATTACCTTGTAACACGACGACCTTGCATATTGACTCGTCTGTCTTCTAGCTTGCCTACGAGAAAACGAAAGTATAATAATAAGGTGTCACTTTCATCGATCGACACGTTTATTTGTACATCATTTTATTTCCAAAATTGTGATAGGCTACTTTTCTTGATTTAACCCATTCTTCTCTTGTACCTACTGGTTAAAAAATAATTCCGCATTGAAAAGGCTAACAGAAGTATGAACGACATCAACTAATATTTTGTCCAGGCTGGATAACGCGTTGGCGAACGCGCCACCGTTCGCAATGGAGACTGAGGCCTGTAAACGGCCAGTGGAGGGCCCCGCAGCCGAGGTCAGCGAGTGTGCCGAAGCCGATACCGAGACTGAGCCGGCCAACGGCAATGGCATCGACAACGGCCATGACAACTCAGATAGCGACAGCGAGGACCTTGGCCCGGAGACCGCGGTCGACGCCGACGACGTGGACGCCGAAAGGAATCACGAGCCTGCACCTCCAACACCACCCGCTCATGCTGGTATGTAAATGACTTCGTACTTATCGTTGGCCACTAACTTTTTACAGATTTGCAGCAACTTCCCACAACACTCCTACTTAAAATGTTTACTTGACAAAGAAGTGCTCCACAATCGTCAGTATTTACAGAAATTACGTTCGATCCGTAAGTAACTGGTAGAAGTAAATCCGTGGTTCGATGTAGGTACACGTTAATAAATATCCTATAACTTCTTAATGGATCTCGCTTGTCCATCTGCTTCCGTCTTGCATTCCTTTATTCACCAGAGATAAAATTAATTGACTGTGACTAGGTACATTCCTTAGGGGCTTAAGCTGCGGTCACACAAGTCCGGCTTCAAAATTAAAGGCTATAATCTTCGTAGATTATAGTGACATTGCCCAAGGTATCTTCACTCTTTGAGGTATGGTAGTTAGGTAACCATAAAAATACCACCACTAAAGGGGTAATCTTTGGAAATTCTTATAGTTGTCAATATTTTTAACAGAGTTCTTAAAAAGGAGGTGGTTCTCAATTCGACTGGTTTTTTTTGTTTGTTCCTCAGAACTTTCGACTGGGTGAACAAAATTTGATGATTCTTTTTTTCTTTTATTGTATCAGCATTGAGTTCCATGTCTTGCATCGATTAGCTAATTCTTAATTATTACCGTATTACCGCACTAATGTGTCCTGAGTGCCTAGTGAGAGTTTTTCACTGCCGCCGTTACAAGTCACCCCGTCAAAGTTAACGCAGATTTGTATGGGATCGGAGCAGCGCCTCTGTCGGCCTAAAGATGACACTATTGTGAGCCCAGTGACTTGTGACAGCGATTTTAAGAAAACTCGCACTAGGCACTCTGTACACCGTAGTGCGGTAATGAAAAACGATAATATAGGTAACGTAGGTTACCTCATTACTTGGGTACCTAGATCGAGTTTACCCTAACGTTTTGATTCGACCAAAAATGTATATCAAATAAAGTAGTGACTAATATCTTGCTGCGCCAGTGTGAACCACATTTCAATGAGAGCAAAAGAAAAAGTACGATACGTCTACGTGTGTGTCACGCTTTATTGGTTGCTACATTCACCCACATACACGTCTCTGACTGTAGATTGTGTATGGGAATATAATAGTGGTCAGCAGTATCCATCCATATGTGATTGTATGGAGATGATTTAGTGATTGTTGCCAGATTCTTATCAGCTGTGAATGTGATTACACAAGGGGTGACTGACTGATCGCTCTTCGTAACCGTGGTGTTGCCTGTAATAAAAAAAGTACCCCTATACAGCGAAATATATTTGATGTTCGTAATAATTTATTTTCGTTCCTTGTTCCACATATCTACATCAACATACCAATAAACAACACAAATAAAATGATGAAAGATCCATCATTATGTTATCTTAATAGTGCTAGAGGTGGGTACGGTACCTACTTACTCAAAAAAAAAGGAATATGGTACCGTAAACTACCACTTAGCACCGAATACGAATTTCAAGTAATTACGCACAATAATAATATATGACCATCTTTCGTAATGCGATTCAGGAGGGCACTTAGCCAGCATATTCTCCTAAAAATATTATTCATTGGAGTTATTATGGATTGACATGGCATCCCTAAGCACGGCCGACCCGCGGCGCGGCGCGGCGGCGCGGACCGCACCGCTCGCGCCCTCTCGTTCGCCCCGCTCGCCCCGTCCCTTTCGCAGTCGCTCATTGAACGTTCGTTGGGTCTGTGCTACTCTCCGGCCGCTCTGCTATTGTATTCGGGGCTTTTGTCTACATTTTTTACGGCTCGAATATTACGCCGCTAGTGAAGATAATAATCTGTGCAGTGAAATTACCGTTCACGGTACGTGGTTTTTAGCGAATGTTGTTGATTATTTTCACATACCAAACAGTTTGTGAAAGGTTATTTCTGTGTTGATTCATGCGGAGCGGTGTTCTGGAAATAGAACGGCCGAAGGCGCATCCCTCCAACGTGGAGTTGCCGCACGCAGGATTCCCGCAGGTGCACGCGTATTGTTTAAAGAGTCTAAACTGTGCCACGACCTAACTAGGATCTCGGGCGTGTCTCCATCCTATAGCCCCTTCTCGAAATGGCGTCCGCGAATGTGTCGCGAGTTTAAATTCGCGACCGGTAAAACGTTGCCGGTGCGCTTGTTATCCACCGGCGTTGTAAATTTATTGCGTTGATAGAATAGATACCTACGATGTTTTTTTGTTTCGATACCTAACGATTTGGTTAGTAAGTTGGCCAGCAAGGGTGTGTCACCTGTTGATTGCGAGCAGAGGGTGAGCGTTGCGTGATCGCCAGGTGCTAGGAACATGTGAGTAAATAAATACAGTGTATTTGTGGTATTTGTAACAGTGGAGGAGGGTCACGTCGACGGTGTTCTGGTGGATAATGTAGCTGAGAGCGGTGACGACTCCGAAGACGAGTGGAATTACTTCAAGGGAGAGGGCGAGCGCGACGATCAAAACCCTAGCGAAGAACACGACGAGCCTCCGCGCTCGGAGACACCCTGCCAGGATCATGTGAGTACCACCATTGTTTACACATTACACAACTACTCGCCTTGCATACATACATACGTATCCTCACGCCTGTATCCCTCAAAGGGGTGTTGTAATAACAACACTACTTTTCACACAAGATTATTAAGTGCCAACGTGACAGATGGTGAGTCCATCGCCTCGTCTCGCCTTGCCTCGTAATTGTAATGTATTGACTTGGTTGCTATTGTTAACTACTTGCAGATTACCTGATTCATAGCACACAATGTACAGCATATGTATTTTGCAAGTTACTCAAACAAAAACCAAAACTTTTTCAAAGCCTGTACAGTTTAATTCAAATTTAGACATGCCTACATTCATATGGCCTTCAAATTGAATGAGTCAGAAAAATGGGCTTAATAATTTACAAATTTTATTATGTCACTAGCTGTGCCCCGCGGTTTCACCCGCATAGATTTAGTTTCATCCTTATTGTCGCGGAACCTTAATATTGTTGATAAATAAAAGTAGCCCAAGTTACTCCTTGAAACATCAGCTACCTACCAGTGAAAGTCCCATTAAAATCCATCCAGCCGTTTCGGAGATTACCTGGAACAAACAGACAGACAGACAGAGAATTTTTTATAAACTTGGTTTTTTAGTTTCAGTAGCGTGTATACTTTCATATGCATTTAGTGAAAAGCTGTTATTTTGGAATTACAAACATACACTTCAATTTTATTTATCTGTATAGATATTTACAATATTGGTGAGAATACAGTTACTTAGCAGCCGCAAACACTGGCACTGTGCAGAGAGGGGTCTGCTCATGATTAGGATATTCTCATCCTTAATTTTTCACTACTGCATGCATTACACTTTAATGCAAAAAAATGTCATCTTGATGAATTCAATAAGACCTACCTGTATAATATTATCATCAGTCACTTACCACCAGGAAAGTACACTTGCTTAGTCTTAGTTGCATAAAAAAAACCTTCTCTAATCTTCTTTGTAACACTGAGTTAGCTGAAACCTTTTTAAATAACATCATAAATCTATATCTATACATACAGATAAATAAAATTGAAGTGTTTGTTTGTTACTGCAAAATAACAGTTTTTCACTAATGCATATGAAAGTATACACAATACAGACATAGAAAAAGCAATTTTTTTATTTTTTCTCTGTCTGTCTGTCTGTTTGTTCCGGGTAATCTCCAAAACGGCTGGACGGATTTTAACGGGACTTTCACTGACGAATAGCTAATGTTACAAGGAGTCACTTAGGCTACTAAGATTTTTAAAAACATTAGGGATCCGCGGGCAACCATGAAATTAAAATCTACGCGGGTGAAACCGCGGGGCACAGCTAGTATCTACATATTAGTGAAACATATTCAGCACACTCATCCTAGCTATGATTTCAATTGCAAATAATGAGAAAACCCTGATTTTCAAATGTATCATAGTACCTATCCTCTTGTGTTGATCATACATTCAAATATATCACATATTTTGATCAATATAATGAAAATTTTATGCTATGATATAAATATTAAGTAGGTAGGTATGTGGTTTGCAAAATATCTGTCATACTGAACCAGATTTGCCTACAAACTACTGATAAATCTGATGGTTCTGTATTTTGTAGTTTTTTGTGAATCTATATCATACATCTATACATCTATATTTATACAGATAAATAAAATTTAAGTGTCTGTTTGTAATTCCAAAATAACAGCTTTTCACTACATGCATATGAAAGTATACAAGCTACCAACAGTAAAAACAAAGTTTCAAAAACTTTCTCTGTCTGTCTGTTTATTCCGGGTAATCTCTGAAACGGCTGGACCGATTTTAACGGGACTTTCACTGGCAGGTAGCTGATGTTTCAAGGAGTAACTTAGGCTGTTATTTATTAAAAATATTAGGGTTCCACAACCATAAGGATGAAACTAAATCTATGCGGGTGAAACCGCGGGGCACAACAAAAAGTTTACAATATTATTTTGAATTACCATGTGATTAATACCTACATGATGCTGTTACAAAGGCCACAAACAATAGCATTGCACTGAGTGCAAACATGCAATCTTAAATTGATCGAGGTTATGATGTATGTTGGCTAATTAATGTGCAAGGTCAATTTAACAGCAGTATTATAATTTTTGGTGAAAATTAAAGCCTAGTATTGGTAATCAGATAGTCAGCAACACAAAGCTCTCCTTAATCTTACTTTACTGTCCATACATTAAGTGAATTGGTGTCCACGTTCAACAATTATGTAATGTTAGCAAATTTTTGATGAGAAGTATATAAATATTTACCTACTTTTACTAAAGGTGCCAAAGTTACTCTTACAGCTCTCAGGCACCCTTGAATTTATTGTCAAACTGGTGTGCCAAACCACACTTACTTCATTTAACAAGTAAAATCACCTGATTATTAGAGATTTAGAGATGTGTGTTTAGAATAATGTTTAGAAAAATTGTGTGTAGAAGACACACAAATATAATCATAATACTGAAGTGAGTAATAATTGTGTTTGCAGTCAGCGTGGGAGAGCAGCTCAGTAGACATGAACAGCTCCCCGTTGAACCCGGACGCTCCGGTGTTCATCCCGGGCACGGCGGCCGGCGCCGACCTGCTGCTGGCCGAGTCGCCGCGCAAGCCGCTGCCGATGGACGACATCGAGATGCCGGACGACGCCCAGTTCCAAACGGAGGCCATTGTACGTCCCGCGGAGCTGCTCGACTTGGATAACTGTGATCAGTTGAATGGACATCATGTGAGTGCTTACACTATTAATTGTTAACACTATGTTAAGATATTTGTTAGATCTGTACATTCATTACATTACATATTAGTCTATGTATACATGTTAGGGTCACTGATATTTGTATAAGATATTTTAATTCTTCATGTCACCGCATAGTACAATTTCTCATACAAGTATTCGGCGGAGACGCTAGCAAGTATAGATTAGCTAACGGAGACAAACTCGTGATACTGATAGATTCCTAGTGTATGCTTGCAGGAAACCTTAGATCCTGTCTTTCATAAACATTACAATTGTACTATGGCAAAAAAGCACAGTCCACACTGATGGTAATATTTAATTAAAGCATTCATAGGCTGCATAGAATGCTGTAAGTTCTGCTTACCTAATTTGGGAGTAATTTTCACACTAAGTTTAAATTTAGGCCATACCAATGGGAAGCCAGACCAATGTAGTTTACCTTGCAGATTTAAAAAATAAAAAGACCATGACTTTAACCACACAGGACACTTCTATTTTAAGACACTTGATCTCATGTATTGTATATTAATAAACAAAACAAATGACATTGTATTCCAATGCACATTCATATGTACCACTGGTGATAAATTGTTTTATGCTTCAATTATCCTGCTCTTGACTTTGTTTGATTAAAAAAAAAATTGCGTACAGGAAAACTGGGATCTTATTTTCTTGTACAGGTTTGAGAAAAAAAAACACAAACAGTTGAATTGAGAACATCCTCCTTTTTTTTGAAGTTGGTAAATAAGTTAAGACATATTGTGCCAAGAAAAGAGTAATTATCAATAAAGTGTATTGGTTTTATTTTCCAGAATGTTTCAATTGATGACGCAGTTAAAGAGCACTTCAATGGGAATGACAAATGTAACATGGATAGTTTGGGCTTTGGATTCAATGTCGGCATTGAACCTGAAAAAGTCAAGGATACGGGACTCATACAGGACTTTGAGAGGATACAGAAAGACACCACAGACTTCTGTAACATTCAGGTTTGTGGTTTCATCTATGCTTGTAATATTATAAAATGAATAAATAAATTCTGTTTGTCATTGTTTCACGGATGCAGAGCTATTATTGCTGCAAGTATTATGGTATACTATGAATAGGTAAGTGTCATATATACCTGAATGTTATTAAATCCTGGATTCCTGCTGAACCAATCTTGCTGTAATTTGATATAGAGACTGCTGAGACCCAGGACTGATATAGAGTAAAAAAAACCACGCAGTCATAGTCACGGGTAAAAGCTAGTTATTTAATCATATATACCACTGGACGACACTGACGCATTAGGTCATTCAAGATCGCATTGTTTTTAATCTGTTTGTCCATGCATCACAGATTCTCAGAAAACATGTTAAATTATGTGTAGTCATAGTACAGTGAATTTCATATTCATGTAGTGAATGAGTACTTTATAAACTGTAGCAATTTTGCTAACCAGGAATTGTGGTATACGTCATTGTAGAATGTTATCCCGTCAAAATCGGTCCATCCGTTTCAGAGTTTACCCGGAACAAACTGTGAGATAGACGGAGAAAATTTTTAAAACTTGGTTTTAAGTGTCATACTTTCGTATGCATTTAGTGAAAAGCTGTTATTTTGGAATTACAAATAGACACTTCAATTTTATTTATCTGTATAGATGTATATATAAGGGTTTAAGCCCGCGGCTTCGTTAGCGTGATATGTCCATCCTGAAAGTCCATCCTAAATATGTACATGTATTTTTGAAATCATATGAGTTTGCAATAATTACCTGTAGTAGGTAGATTTTATCAATGTGGAACACTCAGGCATCATCAGTTCAGCTTTCCAATATCACAGATGATAACATCCCACAAATATTCATACATTTCCATAAATTATTTCCATTAAAAGTGAAAGTATTTAAAAGATATTTATTGTTTTATTCAGGTATTCCAGTCACATGCAGAAACTAATCCTTTCTCAGTGGAAGGTGATGATGAACTATTTGAAAGGCTGAAAAACAAAGAAAGGGATCCAATGAGTATGAGCTTCTACCAGGAGAAGGATGATGACACGTGTGATAGACTTCCCAAAAGCACACATGTGGATCTCAATGCTGTCCAACCCCTGCCCGACAGCGATGATGAGGACGGACAAACCAATGGAAACATAGAAGGTGAACATGATAAGGAAAATGTCAACCCAGTTCATACAGATTTATTTGGAATTGAGAGAGATATCCAAGAACCAAATAATGACATAATGAGGTTTGATGACATACAATCAGACCCACTAACAGCTAACAATCCACACTTTGGACAGGGGGACAACTTTGTAGATTACAATGCTGCAAACATTAATAATTTGCAGAATTATTCCAATATAGAATTTGAAACATGTGGTGTTTCTCAGGACACAGTCTTACAGACGGACACACCTGAATCTCATAAATTATTATTTGAACAAATACCCGAAATTCCAGATGGTAAAAGTTCAGAATTAGGTTTTGTCAATGATGACATGCATCCCTCGGAGAGTGAAAAAGATGTTGCAGCAATCACACCTCAGGATGAAAATGAACAAGATGTTGATATGTTGAACAAAATAGAGGACTCCCAAATAGCAACCGCTCCGTTTGAACAAAGAGAAGAAATTGTAGATAGTGATCATCTTGTTCAACCTGACACAGCTCCTATAGAGTCCGTAGAGAGTAAAGAGTTTGTGTTCACCTTGGATGCCTCTCCTTTACCAGATATTCAACAGGTACCTTCCATTGAACAACTGCCAGTATCCCCTGTACCACTAGAAGACAACAAGTTAGAGGCGAGTATGACGCCCGAACCTACCCTCGATGTACAGGAAAGTAATACTATCGTGGATGTACATGAACATGCAGAATCATATCACGATAATTTCATCAGCGAGGAGACTCAACACAAGTTTGAGGACAATGAGCTAAAGGACACATTTGAACGTCCTGAACTTCAACTGGATGGTGATCGTTTGACGCCGGAGGTGACAGCTATAGAAGCCTCTGCGGCGGAATCCCCTCTTCCGGCGGAGTCACCGCTGCCAGCTACCTCCCCGCTGCCAGCCACTTCCCCTCTGCCAGTCGCCTCTCCGCTGCCAGCCACTTCCCCTCTGCCAGTCGCCTCTCCGTTGCCAGCCACTTCCCCGCTGCACAAGGAATCTCTCCCGACCGAGTCCCCGCTCCCGTCGGAATCCCCATTGCCAGCGCGCTCGCCCGCACCAAGGGAAGCGTCACTGCCTAGGGACTCCCCACTACCTAACGAATGTTTACTGCCAAGCGAGTCCCCGCTTCTAAGAGAATTGCCTTTGCCGGCCGAGAGACCCTGTGAGTCGCCTCTGCCTGCTGGATCCCCGGCACCCAGTGAAACATTATTGCCTAGCGCGTCGCCCTTGCCGCGGGAATCTCCAGTACCCAGCTCGCCCCTCGTGCCGAGCGAGTCTCCAATGTTGCGAGCCTCACCGTTGCCGAGGGAAACACCGACTCCTGAGGTACCGCTCCCAGCCGAGGTACCTCTGCCGCGCGAGTCCCCTCTCCCCCCTACCGCCTCCCCACGCCCCCCTACCGCCTCCCCCCTTCCCCCTACAGCCTCTCCATTCCCTACTGACACTACGTCAGTGGAGCTAGCTAGTGAAGCGATCACCTCAGAGATCGACAATCTGAAGCCTGTTGAAGAAGCAATTGAGCCTCAAGTACAAGTTCCCGTCGAAGGGGAGCTGTCCGCAAACATTGAATGCCAATCGAGACTGACCCCAGATCGTGCTTCGGAGATTGAATTTGGTGAGTTTATTGTTACACAAATCAGTAGAAACGTATATTTAAAGTTTTTTAAACACCTTTTAATTTCGAAGCTGACTGATGTTATGATATGACTGGAATGGCATAATTTCCACACCGTCATTTCACATTATGTAATTTATAATCAATCTTGTATGCTTTTTCCTGTGTCTTAACAGTGTTATAAGAAGATAGTAAATTTAAATCTTGTGCTGTAATTGTGTTCACATCTGTTTAATATTGGATGGTATTATTCCAGCGGGCGCAGCGAACGAGTCAGCGGGCGGCCCCACCCCCGACATCGTACCTGAGGAGCGAGCCTCGCCGCGCGCCGAGCTCGTCACCGACATCGACATCGGCATCCCCGAGTCGCGCGCCCAGGAGATCTGCGTGCCCGTCACCTGCGAGATTCCCGCCGACCTCGCCGCGCCGCCTGCCCCCGAAGCGTCCGCGCCGCCCGCCCACGAAGCCCCGCTCGCCGCCGCGCCCGCCGACACCGAGCCCGCCGCCGCCGGCGCCACCGCGGCCGTCGCCGCCGCCGCCCTCACCGCCACCGTCGCCGCCGCCGCCGCTGCCACAGCCACCGCCGCCGCCAAATCAAAAACACCCGCGAAGAAATCCCCGACGACGCCCACTGCAAAGCCTGATTCGCGTACGCCCCGATCGGCACCGAAAGCACCTGCGAGCCAGAAGACACCGACTGCCACGACGCCCCGGCGGCCTGCGCCCAGCGCCCCGGCGGCAGCGAAACCCTCGCCCGCCGCCGCCCCGCGCGCCGTCTCTGCGCGCACCCCGGCCTCCGCCACCAAGGCTTCCCCCGCGCCGCGCCCCGCCACCACGGCCGCCCGCTCCCCGACCGCCAAGCCCGCCGTCCGCGCCTCGGCCCCGCCCGCCCCGGCCGCCCGCCCCGCGACCGCCACGCGCGCCGTCCCCGCTGCCCGTGCAGCGCCCAAGCCCGCGGCCCCCCGCCCGGCCCCCGCGGCCTCTAAGGCGGCACCGAAGCCGTCGACCACGGCCCCCAAGCCGGCGGCGGCCCCGACGCGGCCGACTCCGCGCCCCGCGGCGCCCGCCTCCTCGGCCGCTGCCGCCAAACCGCGCCCGAAGGCCCCTGAAAAGAAGCCGCTCACGAACGGCGATGTGAAAGACGCGAAGCCCGCGGCCGCTAAGCCGCCCCCCATCCGAGCCCCGACGCGGCCCGCCGCACCTCGCGCACCTGCGCCCGCCGCGCCGCCTGCCAAGTGAGTCTCGTCTTGATATACCATTTTCGGCCTTGTCGCCACACTAAGCCCGTCCCGTCGCCCGCGGACGTAGCCAGTGTCGGAGGAGTATTGTGTATTGGGTGGTGTGATTGCAGACCGGCCGCCCCCCGCGCCGCGCCGCGCTCTGCGCTGGACAAGCAGAGCAAGGACCTCGCCAACAAGCGCATCACCGCCAAGGCCGCGCCACCGCGGACACTCGCCACCACCAAGGTACTACATTAACTTTTTACCCATTATAACAAAAATCACTATCCTAACTTGTTTTTCATGTTCCGCAAAAGTATCCATTGAAAATATTACCATGGGAGTTTTTATAATAGTGGTCGTTAACTTAAACTCGTACTCGTAACAACGAGATTTCCACTTGTTGACATAAGGCTCGACTGGAGGTAAGATAGTAAGGCAGAGTGACGAATGTTGCAGAGCGCGGCGGGTGCGAAGACGGGCGTGAGCAAGGTGATGGGCCGCAAGGCGGTGAGCTCGGACAAGGCGCCGCCGAGTCCGGCCACCGACGCCACGCTACTTCCAGACGTCATCGCCTAGATCACTACATCGATCCCGATTCCTATTATTTCCGCTTGAATTTTGTGATTTTCTATAAGTGTATGATAGTTGTAACGTCGCGCAGTAGCGGCGAGTCGTTAGGTGCGGGAGGATCTCCCAGTTTTATATTATAGATCGCTTTATAGACGGGCGGCGGGCACGCGGCGGCGGCCGGACCGCGCGGCCCGATCGCCGCCGCGCGTTCTCTCTCCACGGTTATTATCCATTATTATGATTATAAGTCTGTTTTAGAATTTTATATTACCAACGAATGATTGATTAAATCTGGCTTTTAATTTATTTTCTTTGTATAACCGTATTATTTAAATAAAAACGTGAGGAAGGACTGAGACATTGTTTTATTTATGAGTAGAGAAGGAAAGGAATTGAAACGCGTTATGAAATTTTATAACTAATGTTTACTTAATTGCTAGTTATAGTAAAGTTCTCACTGTATCGACATACACTTAAATAATGGTATTACAAAGAAATACTAAAATATTACATTTTATTCGAATAAATGATTATCACCATCCCTGTTTTGTTTTTTTGTTTTGTAATTTGGCATCGTCATAAGTTTTAATTATTGTCTTCTAAGTGTGGGAACCTCAGGTCAGTGTCTCGCAGATTGTCCGCCATCCAGCGCTCCGCTTGCTTTTCCATCTCTTCGTCGAAGTAATCACGCCAACCTCCCGATTTACCTTGAAACCAAAAGCAATAGACATTCCTTATTTGTTTCAAATGTGTCTTACAAAGTAAACAACACAGCTAAACAAAAAAAAAAACGTTTTTGCCTTTGATATCATCGCAATTTTTTACGGTTTCAAGTGCCCAAAATACGAATATATTCATGAAAGGTCTCAATGTATTTCGTATTTTATGATTATTGCAAATATAAAATTAAATTTTCCTGTCATATCCAAAATCATTTTCATAGCTAGGGCAAAAAAAACACTAGACCAGTGTAATAGATGGTAGGTACCTTTCCGAATAAAGCCCTGTTCCCCGGGTATAAGAATCTGGAGCTCTTTCATGACGTCATAGTTGACTGACTTGTTTCTCTTGAAGTTTTCAATACTGAGATGGTCGCAGAGGCGTGCTATTTGCATTTCTGAAAATTCTTTGTTGTAAAACTTTGCAACCCGACGAACAGCGGCCGGGAGGTCCTTCGAACAAAAAAAAAATTTAAATTATCACGCAGACTACTTAACGCTTCTGGGGAAGGCACAGCTAAAATATTATAGTTGATCTTATTCCGCCTCGTTTATATGAGCTGGCTAATAATATAAAAACATTCCACTATGACCTACTTACCTTGGAAAGTTCCTCGTAGAAAAGGAATAACATATTAGGATGATGTCTCATTTCCCAGGATTCTTTCAAATGTTCGAAATATGGTGTCCAGTGATCTGCAACGAATAAAGATACCGAGTGCTTAATATAAATATTTAGTCCAGTACAGGTGGCGTCCCGAGTTATGAGCGCGCAGCGATAATAGTGGGGATACTGTGCATGTTTTTATTTGCCTCGTGCCAGACATTATATAGACAGACTTATAAAATGACCACAACGCATTCAAGGTACGCCTTCATAACTCGTGACGGGACAATAGCAATGTAATTCGTTCTAGTTGAAACTCACGCAGATCTTTGATAAAGAAGTTCCAATAGGTTTTGAAGTCCCCCACGTAGCCTTGGGTTCTTATAAGTCTGTTCAAGTGGTAGAATGACACGGCTACATCTTTTGGATCCCGCGCTACGTACACCACCTTGGCGGTGTCGAGGACATGCGGAGGGAGTAGTGACAGGGGCAAGTGTGTCTTGACGAAGCGCGGAGACTCCGCTGCTGCCAACTGCTCTACGCCAGATTGGGTCACTAGCTCTAGCAGGTTTAACTTGTGCTCGCTGTAACTGTTTTCCTCTCGTACTTTGGCTTTGAGATTTGGGTGGACAAACACAGAAAACCTGCAAATGATGACATTTCAATAATAAATGTATTACCTATCTATGTCTTATTGCACTACCTTTTGAGGTATAAATAGCTTACTCTAAGAATGGATATCGTTCAACTAAAGGAATCGCTGCCGATGTGGCGTAGTCCAAATCATTAGCTACCATCCAAACCAGCTCCTGCGTCCATGTGGTTCCTGCGAAAGATATAAAGTGGCAGATAACTAACATGATAGTATAGTTACCGAATTAAATCCTTTGACATCTCATACCTGATCTGGGGTAGCTAGCAATGAAGGTATCTCCCTCTCGCAGTTTCATATTGTAGATGTTGCTGGCCTCCTGCCGGAACTTGTGTGGCATGAAGTAGCCCTTCGGACCCACGCGGACAAAGCCGGTCATTTCACCTGCAACACAAAGAAACAATGGTAGGTTGGAATAAAAAAGCTATTCAAAAATGTTGTCCGAGACCTTCGATCAATAATTCGATTCGGTTCACCAATCACCGATTCACCGATTTCTAAGCGACGCGGTTTTTGGAAAGTAGGTACCTAAGTACTTACCTACGCCACGAGAACGAAAAAGATAATATGTGAGGTAGTTAACATACAGTATTTTTATCAACTGACCTCAGAAACGGAAACACACAGAAACACTTGAAACGTCAATGCAAGGTTTGTGAAGTAGAGGTTATAAAGGCTTAATATTTTTGTTGGTAATAAGCACTATGTAGTAGCAACTATGCTACCTGTCTTGCACGAGTAGAACAGTAAACTAATCCTGATAATTAGAAAATTGTTCTTATTATTTATTTTGTTCCAGACCCAGTGCTTGAATGGCGTCATACAGAGGCCGCGCTATTCGAAACGTTAGTGTTCTAATATTTCTGCATACATACATACACCTTCGGGAACCTGTCAGAAGTGAATGGCGGTCCAAAAAAAGCAGGTAAAGTAGACTTTTGTTTCCTGTGGTGCTGGTGCTTACTAGGTATTATGTAATTTAATGATCAAGTAGTAAGGTACGTAGCGTAGCTAAATTGATCGTGATCAATTATTATTGATTGAGGTTGATTTTAACTTCAAATAAATAAATGTTTATAAATAAGGAAACTGGCGAGTTTTAGTAAACTCTAGGATATAACTGCAAGGTTACGAAAAAAATGTGTTCCTGACCACCAAATTAATTGTATCCATTGTAATTTGTGTTCAACGGTAGATCGGGCTTGTTAAAGTAAGCCTTGGTCGAATAAATTGCATTTGCAGTTCAGCTGGTAGTGAACGGAGGTTCGAAACGTGAGGGTAATTAACTTCCTGGCTCTAAACCTTGAAGATCATTTTCTTATAACAACTCTAAAATCCTTTTATAGTTTATTCAACAACAACAATTCCTTGGAAGCGTGACAGCAAGTTCAAAAGATGGTAGATAGGTCAGGTACTTACCTAATTATCGAAAGTTATTACCTGGTACCTGTGATATTTGTAAATATTCGCAGACACGTATGTATTACATACACGTATCTTAACGACACTAACATAAGGAAGGCAAAGTAGATGTAGAGTGCGGCTGCAATATGAGCACAGTTTGTACCTAAGTGGCAAGCATGACAGAGTGGAAATCATCTGATTAGTGGTCATCGCAGCTTACGGCCCTGTGTAATACCAAGGGCATCACGCGCGCGTTGCCACCGCTAGGGCCTTACCTCTTCCATCACCATAAACATCGCATTGTTTACAAATAAGATTTTGGAGCAGTTATGATAAACCTACCACTGTAGCTCGCGACTACAATGTAAGTGGAATTCAAACTTTTACTGTAGGAATCGAGACGTCAACCGGTTCAATCGTAATGTAAATATTAGGTTAGGGGTTCCAACATGAACAAGCTCATAGCATAGCTTAGTAGAATAGTTATTTAAGTGTACATAAACTATTAGGAGGTACTTAATAGGTAAGAGGTATTTAGCCTATTAGCTACCACTATTGGATTGGTAACTAACCTTGGTTTCTCTTTTAACTGCGTATCAAACAGAACATTCAAAGCTATTAGTTTAGGTACAATAAATTATGAAGGTGTTACTTGGCAAGATATAAATATAATCAATTGAATATTCTTTTATATGTATCTGCACTGACAAAAGGTTGCATTAATGTTGTTTAAATACAATACATACTACCTGCGTAAGCGTAACACAGTATGCATCCTTGACTGGTAGGTACCTAGGTAAAGAAGTAATATATTATTTATAGTAATACTAGTGCGAAAAACTATGGATACATACATATGCTCACACCTGTATTTCTCTTCTACCAACCAGTAGAAGAGAAATGACAGATGCAAAAACCTAATAGCACTTTGGCAGACTCTGGGATGGACCCAGGACCTCGTGTTGAATATCACCCGACAACGAGGCAGCCAGCTAGCAACTGTCAATAAAGGCAGCTGCAGCTGACGTAGGTATGTACCTCAGCACATGGAATAGAACTCTTGTACAAACATACTATACACACCGCCAATCCAGGGTGTTGGACTTTTTAGGTGATACATATTATCAATTTACAAAAATATATTTCTTTTTTCCGTCCTTATGTATAACTTATTACTTACTTACTAGTTGACCCGGTGAACTTTGTATCACCTTTTTTTTTCTTATTATTTATGTTTCTCATAGTTTTAATCTTCCCTAAACTTTTAAAAATATATCAAGATCAAAATTACCGTAATCGGTCCAAACATTATCAAGTTTTGCGAGACTAACGAACAGGGGCCTTACCATGAGCTCTTATTGCCATGATAGTTTCACTCATTTATGAGACAGATGTATGTGACGTGTATACATCTGTCACCGTCGCACAACTGAATTATCATTGCAATAAGAGCTCATTGTTGGGCCCCAGCAATTAATTTGTATATAATTATATTAGATTTATGTAGTAAAGTGTAGTTGTTACTGCCGATGCTCTGTGCCACAAATGTGCACCTAAAAAATCTAGACCCTATATAATACTTCAATAAAAATTACTTCAATAAGCAATTTATTTATTTATATTCGATATTGGGACGGTCAGACACGTCGTTGATCAAAATAAAAAGTGTGTCAATGAAATGGTGCCACAAGTCATTGTCCGATAGTAGGCAAGTAGGTAGACATTAATATTCACTATTTATTAAAAGCACTAGCTTCTGTCCGCTACTTCGTCTTCGTGGAATATTTACTTTGCGCTAACGCTCACTTTAACCCGCGACATCGTTTACAAAATATTTTTTCTGTTTCTGTCTTTTTGAATACCTCATAACATCAGCCGTGGCTACTTTGGCTAATTTAATTTTAGAAAAAAATTATGTCTGTAAGTCACATAATATAGTTATTAGTAGTTAACTAGCCGGGTAAACCCGCCGAATGTAATAACGATTAACTTAGGATATCTTAAGAAACAAAAAATGTCTCTATGTAATTTATTTTTTATTTATTTACTAGATTTAGTTTCATTGTCGCGGAACCCTAATATTTTTAATAAATAAAAGTAACCTAAGTTACTCCTTGAAACATCAGCTACCTGCCAGTGAAAGTCCCGTTAAAATCGGCCCAGCCGTTTCAAACCGGAACAAACGGACAGACAGACAGAGGAAAATTTTAAAACTTGGTTTTTTAGTGTCATTAGCGTGTATACTTTCATATGCATTTAGAATTTTGCATTTTGCAGAAAAGCTGTTATTCTGGAATTACAAACAGACACTTCAATTTTATTTATCTGTATAGAGTATAGATTAGTAGTTATCTACATAAAAACTGCGGAGCACAACTAGTTTATTTATAAATCTCGAAAATATCATATTACATATGGAGGAATAGTAACCCCAGGTATTTATAGGCCCTTATCTTGTGCAGTCACACGTCCTCTGTCCCACCTTTTATCTACAGAATTATTGTCTTTCTGTTCCAAGTATAACTTCAACACTAAAAATATATAATACACTTTTCTATTTACTTATTGCGCACTGTAGCTGCGCGCTCTTGTACATACCTACATCTCAGAGGTCACACCATTAGTATTTGTATTATACTACCCAATAGGTGATGTGGGAGCCCGGGAAATGTTATCTTTCCTTTGTTTATTACTATCATATTTGGGTATAAAATACCCAGGTATGTTAAACAATGTATAATTAATCACTTGGTCCATCCTTAACAAAATATTTTCAATTTATTTAACTATTCGCACTAGATAATCACAATTGTAATTGTTCGTTCAGGATTGAATATAAACCTGATGTTTTTGATTTACCGGTGTATATTTATTTTGCCCAGGAAGGAATCGAATTCGCTAATACTTATATTTTGTGAAAACGCGCCTGATGCAATGTAAAAAAGTTTTCATAATCAAACTGTAAATCATGTTCGCCAAAGAAAATATCTATAGCAAAATAAATAGAAAAGGAATTTAGCACTTTCACTAAATCGAAAGTGAATTTTCTCGTAAATAGTTTGCATAAAGAAAACTGGTATCGAACTCGGATAATAATTATCATTTAATATAAAAAATACTTGTACATTAATAATCATAGTTTTCCAATTATTATTCCCATTAAATCGCGTATTATTTGCGTATAATATTAAAGGAATCTCAGAAAACTAGAATAAATACCTACGATAAGTAAGTGCACCAGTTATTATGTGGCACGTGTAAACAAACAAAGTAAACTTACCGGTGAAGTATTTCATCAGTTTCTCGGCCAGCTCCGGTTCCACATCCTCAATGTCCAGAGGGAAGTTGTTGTTAACCAAATCCATCGCGACACTTTATTTAAAAATCGTTTAATGATATTAAATGAGATCGTTGGTGAAAGTGCGTCAGCTCCAAGCGCCGTCGGAACGAATATTGTGGGACGTTGGGCGCAGTGGGCTCAGTCGCGCCTGCACTTTGTTGGTAAATATATACATAAACAAACGCACACAAAGTGAGGTCCTATTTGCATGCTTGTAGAATGTAATCTTATCAATTACAATTGGGAGTAATGAAAAGTGACTGTCATAGATATTTGAAACTACGCTTTTGATTTAGTATTTTTTTTACGAATGTGGCAAACAAGCTTACAATGGTTCTGATGATAAGCAAGCGGCTACTGTGGCTTAAGAACGTGACCTACATCAAGAGGTTAGCTCACGTTAACCTTTAAACGCGTTTACCTCAAATAATTTAAAAACCATCTTAGTAAAATCGAGAGTGTGGGAGGGCCTCGTCGCACAGTTGTTATTGCGCATATCATTTTATCAGCGAAGTTAAAGAATCCCAATAGGATAAAGCCAAAACAATGATGAGTAACAAACGAGAGCGTTCCAATAAGGTAAGTAGCACAGAGCCTCCACTCCACTCCTGGATCGCCTCTCTGCAGGAGTACACTACAACAAGGTAGCGTTATTTGGTTGCGATTCTTAAGGTTGAGGTACAGCTACCAGTCGGGCAGCTCCGAATTTCGAACGGATGTTCCCGTTATGCCCTACTTCTCCTTAAATTTGTATTCAGGTATAAAATACCTAATCAAAATTCCGATTTGGCAACTACCTACGTAGTTGCCTGATAGATACATAGCTAAGTAGGGAGATACCTACTCTTCATTTTCAATTTATTATACTTTAATCTTAGGTAAGGTTATTTTTCTTGCATATTTTAGAACAATTCCAAAGTAAGTACTTAATACTTTTAATAAATTGCATTGAAAATTCATGAAATTAAGTAGTTTAAAACTATTCACTGAAAGCATGTTTCTGTTGTTTTATCAGTGACCCATTTTCATTGCTCCCGAGTGTGTGTCCATTATTGGCTAAATAATCAGAAAGTTATTGTATATATAGGTACTTCACATTGTCTATTATTTTATTACTCAATTGTCCCTGTTAGGAAGTAGTATCATATTCTTAAATGAGTTAACATTAAGGAAATTATTAAGAACGTGTATTTCTTTTAATGGCTTTTGTGCAGATTAAAAGCAATATCTAAAATGCCTGCCAGAAATGCAATAGCAAAAATGAATGATATTTTTCATGCTCTGTGCGCAAGCCCTTGGAGTTTTCTCCTATGAATCAGGAGAACTGGAACACAGAATTTCCCATTGGGGTGTTTCAAGAGAGCGCAGCCACTCTTAAGAGTTTCTGATCGCGTCAATAAAATTCCTTAATTAAACGACAGGCAGTTCTGCTTCGAATTTAATCATATTTTAAAGTAAGTATACAACAATCATGATTCCTTATAGTACAGTTTCCAAGTGTGGGAATCTCAGGTCAGTGTCTCGCAGGTTGTCCGCCATCCAGCGTTCCGCTTGTTTTTCCATCTCTTCGTCGAAGTAATCACGCCAACCACCCACTTTACCTTTAACATACATTCACATAAATTACACCAAATTGTTTCTTCTAGCAACCACACGAATAAGTATTGGGTACTCCATTTAAATTAATGTATAGGAAAGGAAGAAATTAAATAACTAAAATACGTTACTTATTTAATTTCTGTTCATATAAATCCGCCTCTACTTTATTGGTCGCCTGATACCTCTCATAATTATCCCGCCCTTATTCTAATTCTCTCTATCCAAATCTCTCTATTCCGCCGTCATAATATTCTTATTCACTCCTTTTTAGCCAAAGTATCATATTTCACAAAATCCTTGCATCGTTTCTCAGTCCATCTATCTTTGTAACCATCGGAACCGGGAATTTTGTAGAAAAAAGAAAATGTTAGCAATCCTGTAACAATCAGCAGTGTACCTACTTGATCAGTTATCAAGAATTTTAAGCAATTATCTGACTATGACGTAATATGGGCGTGATTGCTGTTTCCAGTGCAAACTACATCCGTGTATCCTTTGTGTATGAGAGAGATTGCTAAAAGTCAGAGGATTGTTGCTTTAGCACTAACCTTTCCTAATAAAGCTTTCATCAGATGCAAGTGTACCGCTCGGCCTAACATCTTCAAAATTGACAGACTTGTTGTTCTTGAAGTTGTCGAAACTGAGATGTTGGCATAAACGGCTCATTTGTTCCTCGGTGATCTGCTTACCGAAAAAGTCCGTGACTCGCCGCACTGTCGCTGGTAAATCCTGAAACAATTAAGGTATGCAGTAATGTACAACAAACAAATATGCTTAAGCTAAAAAAAAATATGTTCTATTACCTTTTTAAGCTCTTCGTAAAACAAAAATAGCATATTGGGATGGTGACGTTTGTTCCAAGATTCTTTGACGTGCTCAAAGTATGGCGTTAAGATAACTGCAACAAAAGTGCCGTTTAAGCATGAACTTACATTATTTAGACGGAGTTCATCTAAATATTAACAAGAGACGTACGTTGATCGTTAATGAACAAATACCAGAAATCCTTGAAGTCTCCGTTGAAGTCCATCATGAGGAAGAGCCTTGCGTGGTGATAACTTGAAACGACGACGTCACGAGGGTCTCGCGCAACGTACACGACTTTCGAGGTGTCTAAGAGGGTTGGAGGCAGTAGTGACAGTGGCAGGTGGGTCTTTACGAAGCGAGGGTCTGCAGCTGTCGCGAGCACCTCGTGTGCGCACTCCAGTAACGGTTCCAACATCCTTAGCATCTCGGGGTTTCCTTCCATGCTCTTTAGCATTTGCTCGCGTGTCTCCGATTCCATGTACATTGATACTCTGGGAAATAAATTTACATAATAGGGACATTGCATATGAGATTGAATAAAGTTGGTACGAATTATTACATTAAATTTCTATCGCTGAAAAATTTGAAAGTTCCACATTAAAAGAAACGTGGAATGAGTTGTAAAATTAAAGTATAATTTTTCATCCACTACAGAATCAAAAATTCAAGCTTCAAAAAATTACTTACAATCAAAGATGAAATCGGTCGGTGAGCAATCAATTTATCACTTATTCTTGTGGTTTTCCAAATTTGAATGATTGAAACCTGGAAGGTTCCAAGTATAAGTTCCAAGTAAGTAGCCTATCCAATTAAAGCCGAATTATCAGAATCGGACTAAGTAACGACGTAAACAAATATAACTAAAAACTAGGCTACAAAACTAGATTGATAAGATAGATAAGTCTGAAACATGATACTTAGGTAGGTACTTACTCCAAAAACGGATATCTCTTTGTGAGTAGAGTCTTGCTTGCTTCATCATAATTGAAATCATTAACCACCAGCCACACCAGCTCCTGAGTCCATGTGGTGCCTGGATATTGAGATAAGATGTTGTGTTTAAATTAAACATAACGTAGTGTTAAATATAATCAGGCGCTATTTCGCGCAAATCCTTATTACTAAACATGATTTAAACGAAAAAAAAGAAAGAATTTAAAAGAAAAAACTCAAAAAAAATGTCCATCCACTTTTTAATCCGTATGAAAGAAAGATATGGAGCTATTTTCTAACCATGGACTATCTTAGTCTATGTTTTGTAAGTAAGGTAAGGGTTTAAGGTTCCGCACAGAATAAAAATTACCGCTACGTAGCGGTTTTAGTTTTTAGCGTAGTAGTTAATCCGTGGTCGGTCCTGGTTACCAATTGATCATCTATGGCAATCAAATTGGCCTAAGAAAGTCTGGCAATTAGCAAAAATAAATTACCGATCAGACGGCAGTCCCTTTGTGTTAAGATCAGATGGTCAAATAGAGTTGAATCAAGTGCCTCAATAATGTATAAGATGAGGGCAGGGGGGAGATGCCCTCTACCAAAGTTAGGATAAATGTATGTACTGTCTCAGAACAAACCTGATCTTTGAAAGGAAGTGACGAACACATCAGTAGGCCTCACGGGCATGTTGTAAGCAAAACCTGCATTCTCCTTGAACCCTGCCGGCATGAGGTATCCCAATGGTTCCACGCGCACGAAGTGTTTCATGAAACCTTATAAATGAAGACAGCCACGTTATAATAGTTTACTACTAAGGAGGACGTACCGTAACTATAACATAAGAATAGCTTATAATATGACTGTTTTGGTCTTAGTTTTGTTAAACTAAGTACTTAGGTAATGAATCTAATATTATATCGAAGTTGTAAGGTAAAATATGATCCTACTGAATTAGAATATATATTTATGTTTAAGGAGCTAGTTTGTCTAAATCATCGGTTAGTACCCTTCTGAGCACACATTCTGAAAGTCACTCAAAATATAAAATCTAATTTTCTAAGTACTAAGATAGGTAGGTACTTATTAAATTAGGTGTAAATATAAAAATGCAGAAGTTTTTACGCTTTATAGTGATGCTGCCAATAAAAGGTTAACTATTTGCTTAGTTTGGGACAGTGAACTAGCCCAAAAAGCAAACTATTAATCAAAAATGTCTGCTAAGACTGCACACGTAAATACTTACCCTTAAAATGTTTTTCTATCTTTTGTGCTTCCTCTTGCGATAGGTCCTTAAATTTGTACGGGAACTGATCACTTCGGTTCGCCATCGCGATTTCTGTATATCAAATTCAATTCCACGTCCAATTGTGATAGTGACGACTTTAAATGTGTGATTATTATTATGACAATCGGCAATATAATAACGCAGTAAGCATATTGCTTAGATAAGCGGTTATCCTAAGATAGAGCGACAGGTACTACAAACAAAATACAGTTAAGGAGCTCCAAGTAATTACGTGAGGCGATTTTTCTGTCTTCTTGGTGAAATGTCGTGAGATTTGGCTCGACACTTCTACCCTACATGATACAGCTCTGGACGAGTATTTTAAGTGTAAAAAGATAGAAATATTTTATTAATTATTTTCATTTAAGACTAGTTTTCTCACAATTTTACATGGCTTCTTAAAGAAAATAATACTGAGTCCCCCTCTCTCTCCCATGTAAGATTGGGTGAGATTATTCTAAGCACTTCACATAATTAATGGACGCCCCTTTATTTGGGTAAACGAATCCTAAATATTTATCACAGGTTATCAAGTTATCAAGAATCATCTAAACACATTCGAGGCCACGGAAGAAATCCTCTTAGTCACAGTCAAGTACCTACATAGACTTGGAAATTTCTTAATATACTATGTTTTTATCTGGATCATCTTACCTATACAACCGAAGCATATATAAATCGCCAATTGCATTTTAACATGAATTCGAAGTAGAATGGATTGTGGGCCTGTGGGTGCGTGTTTATCTATTTTGCTACCATACAGAGAATATTCTAAGCATCTATTTGGGCCTTTTGATATTTGGCCTTGTCTTATATTATTTCAAAATACTTTTGGTGAAGGAAATGTAGAAAGTAGTAAATCTCTAATTCATTTGGTTGAAGAATTTCAGCCGGAATACCCTGGTTTGAATTTTCTATTCACTAATGTATCTGCTAGCGCTGACAAGCTGCAGTATTTTATAACTAAAGTCGTGTATGAATGTTTCAATATTAACAGTAGGTATTGTTTAGTATAAGTCGCCATTGCTCCATTGGAGGAGAGGAGTCGTGATAGCAGTATTTGGTTCTTAGTTTGACATTGAACCTGGACGGCCAGGTTATTAAAGGATTATACATGCTACGGAGCATGTATAATCCTTTAATATATAAAAATGAATCCCGATTTCCCTTGGTCACGCTATCACTGGCAGATAACTGATGTTTCAAGGAGCAACTTAGGCAAATTTTAATCAGAAAAAATATATGGGTTCCGTGAAATAAAGTATGAAACTAAATCTTTGCGGGTGAAACCGCGGAGCACAGCTAGTCCTTTATAATTATGTTAACCTGACGATTTGAAAGTACTTTGTTCAAAGTCCTTCTCAATTCAATAAAGATATTATTGAGTTTGAGTTTGATTGAATCTTGAAGGAATGAAGATGGCTAACGGGAATGTACGCTTTTCTGATATCATAAATTTGTTGATTTATCGTTATCAATTGCGATAACCACCTGGTTACTAAAGATATCAAGGAGTTTTCCATCCAAACGTTGCATTGTTCAGCGGAAAATATTATTTTTTGTATTTTGTTCATACAATGAGATAAGGATGCTTGCAATAATCATAAAAAACTATTTTCTTATATCTCCCTGGCGTTATCGTTGAGATCGGCACTCGATTCACTCAAATCTCATTGATTAACAGGTTTTTACAAAAAGCGTCTGCCTTCTGACCTTCTCAACCACTTTTATGAAGAAAATCTGTTATCTGGGTTAAGCCAGTAGTCAGTAATTCTTAAACTTCTGACTAACTAACATTTGTCGGGCACTGGGCACCGGCGCGTGAGAAATGTGGTAGGTAATATGGAAAAAAGTCGATAGGTATTTAATTGAGTATTTTATTTTCTAAACAATATGCGATTATATATTACAATACGAACAATATGCTATTAAATATTGTGCTAAGCTCAAATGAGGGTTCAGTGTGGGAAACTCAGGTCAGTGTCTCGCAGGTTGTCCGCCATCCAGCGCTCCGCTTGCTGCTTCATCTCGTCGTCGAAGTGTTCACGCCATCCACTAGCGCCACCTGTCTCGTGAAATCATTTATTTAACAATTAGCCATGCCTCGTGGTTTCACCAGCGTAGTAATTAATTTCAGGGGTGTCTCACGGAACATTCATATTTTTTTTAAATAAAAGTGGCCTAAGTGAAATTACCGATCAAATCGGTTTTTTGTCGCCGTTTTGGAGATTAGCTGAAAGAAGCAGAGAGAGAATATTTTTTTTTTATATAAATTCTGTATATCATATGCATTTAGTGAAATGCTGTTAATTTAGAATTTAAACAGACACTTAAATTTCTTTATCTGTATAGATAGATATGTATTGATGTACAGATAGTAACTTGCTTTCATTTGTGTCGTAATGTTTTAATTATTATGTAGGCACATGTTCTTCCCTGGATTTAAGCTAGCCCCTATTACAATCTTCAGCGAAATCAGTTCAGCGGTTTTTAGCAAATTATGGAGAGTAGATCCATAGCATTCGGTATAAATAAATGATAGCATTCTGATACCCTGTAAGTGCTGTAAATAGATGTAATTATTTGTATAATATTACGCTGTAACTATCGTTATCAAACCTAATTTACCTTTTCTAACAAAAGGCTGCTCTCCAGATGTGAAAATATTTAGATCAGCCATGTAATCCATGTTGATAGACTTGTTCTTCTTGAAGTTGTCGATGCTGAGGTGGTCGCAGAGGCGCGCCACCTGTTCTTCTGTGAACTGCTTGTTGTAGAACTTTGCTACCCGTCGAATAGCGGCTGGGAGGTCCTTTAAAAAAATATTACGAGGAATATAATACACTAGCGGACGTCACGCGGTTTCACCCGCGTAGTTCCCGTTCCCGTGGGAGTACGGGGAAAACATATAGCTTGAGTTACTCGCTGATGATGTAGCTGTCCATTGCTGAAAGTATTTTCAAGGTCGGTCTAGTAGTGTCGGAGTTTATACAATACAAACATAATCTGAGTGGTAGAAGTCGCTCGTGACAAGCAGGCGGGGGCTTTTCATGCTCAGAGAATCAGCATTGCTATTCAGCGCAATGCTGCCAGCCTTCTCGGCACGATCCCGAGAGACACCGATTTGGGCCAAGTTTTCCACTTGGTATTTTAAGTACTTTCCTTGTATATATAATTAAGTTTCTATTAAATATCTACAAAATCAGTGTATAAAAAATTAAAAAGAAGAGATTTCGTATGAAATCGCGAAATCACAAAACAAGGAAAAAAAGCACAAATACATACTTATATGCCTGCAGTAAGTACAAACCTTGGTTAGGTCTTCGTAAAACAAGAATAACAAGTTCGGGTGATGCCTCATTTCCCAGGATTCTTTCAGGTGCTCAAAAAATGGTGCCCATGGTACTGAAAACATAGTATATTTTTATATATATATCATATATAATAAATATATCATATCCACGAAACAAGTTGATTCCTATCCTCTATTTTCTTCTTTGATAACACAAAATTGTCATTACATCAATTCTCATCGGCATTTCTATCTTCTAAGTATCTCATGGGAACAGATATTACGATATTCGGGATTTAAAATAAAACAATGCGATATCAGCTATAATCAAGTCAATATTTCATTTGAATCCATCTAGCAGTTTCAGCGTAATGCAACGTACGGTCAACGTACATCTTAAGACAAACGTCATACGGATTTTAACGGGACTTTCACTGGTGGGAAGCTGATGTTTCAAGGAGTAACTTAGCTACTTTTATTTATTAAAAATATTAGGGTTCCGCGACAATGAAACTAAATCTAGTAAATAAATAAAAAATAAGTTACATAGAGACATTTTTTGTTTCTTAAGATATCCTAAGTTAATCGTTATTACATTCGGCGGGTTTACCCGGCTAGTTAACTACTAATAACTATATTATGTGACTTACAGACATAAATTTACGCGGGTGAAACCGCGGGGCACGGCTAGTCTTTAATATAAAAATGAATCGCTGAATGTGTTGCTAAGCGCAAATCTCGAGAGCAGTTGAACCGATTTTGCTAATTCTTTTTTTATAATATTTTAGAGAATTTTTTAAAATATTCAATCGATTCGTAATAAAAAAAATTAAAATTTATAGAATCGACTGTTAGGCGGTATGAAGTTCGCCGAGTCAGCTAGTACCTACTTAACAGACATGGACTTCAAATTATATACTTACACAGGTCTTTGATTAAGAAATTCCAAAACGTCTTGAAATCATTCACGTATCCGTGGATGCTATTTAGCCTATTCAAGTGGTAGTAGGATACAGCGACGTCCCTCGGGTCCCGCGCAACGTACACCACCTTGGCCGTGTCTAGCAGAGTGGGAGGGAGCAGAGATAGAGGCAAGTGGGTTTTGGCGAAACGCGGGGACTTGGCTTCTTCGAAATGTTCTACACCAGGTTTAATCATACTATCGATAACCGCTAAATTGTGTTCACTGTGACTGTTCTTTTCACGGAATTGTGCTTGCATGATTGGGTGGAAGAACACAGAAAACCTGCAACAGACATGTACGTAATAAATTTATGTTGTATATATCTTGGATCAATATATATTTCTCATGTGGAGCTGCACTGGACAGTGGATCAGCTCAGTAGCAAGCTTGAGGGCGGTCTGCCTCTGTCTTACGTTCCAGGGAGGGGGGCTCCAAAGAACAATAACAATATGAAATTGATTTTGAATTGTCACAATTTTAATCAAATTGAATGCACAACTGCAATTTTCGAGGTTATTACCTTTTGAAGAATAAATAAAAAAAACTACTACCTCGAGATTTGAAAACCTCTGTGACTGACTCTGACTCAAAACGAAAGGTAACTTGCCTTGACTTTGCCTTTATAATAGTTTAATCATACACCTTCTGATCTATTTTAACACTAATAAGGGGTAATGTCTAATACTGATACTTACTCCAAAAAAGGATATCGTTCTTGTAAAGTTATCGCGTTTGATGTGGCGTAGTCCAAATTATTAGCAACCATCCACACCAGTTCTTGTGTCCATGTGGTTCCTGAGGGCAAAGTAGGTAATCGTAGTGGTTGTTCATTTGTACAGTTCCGTATGATCCGTATCATAGTTCTTTCTTTAGTCCTACCTGATCTTGCGTAGCTGACGACGAAGGAGTCTCCCTCACGCAGCTTCATGTTGTAGATGTTGCCTGCCTGCTCCTTGTATGCATGTGGCATCAAGTACCCTTTCGGGCCCACACGGACATAGCCTGTCTTTTCCCCTGCACAGATCGTAATAATTATATAGTTAAACACTCATCCCGAGAAATACATCGGTATTTAACATCTGTAGCGTGTGGCCTTCTCGTCTACACATCAAGGGGTAAGCGCCCTCTTTGTTATGAGTAGTGAACTAATTCAACTAAGTTATAAGTAATGCTCTGCGGCGCGTGAGTACCGTGCGCCGCCGCATACAACGATTGGCGTGACATGCGCATAAGTAGTCTGCGTTCGGGTTCTGTGAAACCGAGTTCATGTTTTTTCTTACCGCTCGCAACGCTCGCGCCCTTTGAATTATTCGTGTTTACTCTCCGTTTTATATTTAATTGTCATCCCTAAGTGTAACCTGTGCCGGGAAATCTTAATATACTTTTATTAACAATCAATACAGTCTATTCGTTACACCCACCCCCCTACACATCGTTTCCACTGAATTTGCTCTCCCGTAAAGGAAATGCGCAACAACTAAATATTTGGTTCGTGTTTATCGCGGCGTGCTCAAGTTCCCATTTTTACAGTCTAACTTATCACAATCATCATCCCCTTGCCCTTATTCAATGATATTTGGGGTCGGCACAATGTGTTCTTCTCTTCCATTTCTCTCTATCAGCCGTCATATCTCATTCCCATTATAGCCATGTCATCGTTCACACAATCCATCCAACGTTTCTAAGGTCTTCCTCTCCCCTTGTATCTAATCTATCGCAATAACTAATAGTTATAGCATTGGAAGTAAATTTCAGAATATTATCATGTCTTGTTCAATTTATCATCATCCTAGCCATTTCATTTTAAGAAATTATTGTTGCGCTGCAATTATGTTGTGTTGTAAGCATGCCTAGGCAGGGACGGTAACCTCTCTTATACAGTGCAACTCGTTTATTCTTAAACAAAATTACTTACCAAGGAAATTTTTCAACAATTCCTCATTTGTTTCATGCTCCAAATCCACTATAGCCAGTGGGAAGTTATTGCTTTTCTTGGATGTCATCGTTTCAAAGTACCGTGTTGTTGTGGATATATTCTTACAATAACAAGTTTGAAGATAATGTGTTTGCGTTATTGCCTTATCGGTATACCTACTATCAAATATTGTGTGTGTGTGTGTGATAGTGAAGTGATACAAAACATTTAAGATACGGATCTAATGCTTACATAATATTGCCAAAGTTGTATCCTAAATCGAATATTTGCCTGGAAAATAATATTGAGTGGAAAACTACTCCAGTAGTGTAGATTTAGAGCATTTCGCCATTTTCGCCGAAGCCAAGTTTCCGCGGTTCGCCAAATCCCTTGCTTTTCTTATAAAAAATACCTTACAAAATGTTCTAGGTAGCTTGCGAATGTTTAAATGCTTTTCATCAGAATATCAGTGATTGGTGTTACCTACTCTGTGGTAACTAGGTCACTTTTCATTTTACTTATCCTAAAAGGGTGCAAATTCGTAGAAGTAACAATGCTGTAGAAATGTATTTCAATATTTATGTTTGGTTGCCATGCCACGTACAGACACGTACAGGTGCCTTCACGAGCTATTAGCGCTCAGCGAATATAGTGGGGGTAACTGCGCATGTATTTTATTTGCGTCGTGCTATACAGACAGACAGATACACTATAAAATGATATATAATAAAAAAGATAAATAGTTAATAAAAAATATTCCATTTATTTGGTGATTTTAGACTCAGAGCGTTGCATTTTAGAATTCACCAATATCGGCGTGCTCGGATTACTGCACCCCATATCACACTTATCCGATAACAAAATAACTATAGGTACTCCAAGGAGATATTTATCGCATCCGAATGAAATAATGATAACTGACAAGGCCCACGCAGCTTCCATGTGTAGTGAATTTTCCTTCCACGTGTATCGTAAGTGTACCTACGTTATTCAAAAAATCGCATAAATTACTTCACGTCATGAATATCAGCAGCTGAACTGCTTTTACTGAAAGTTGGAATAGCCAAATATTGGTGATATTGGTTTCACCAGGGCCCGTTGACAAAGAAACATTATCCTCACGCTTCGCTGAAGAAGCGATACAAAATGTACGGGAATGACATATGTCAAGTGACTGATTTATGTTATTTCCATACATTTTTTATCGTTTCTATTAGGATGTCATCATTTCATATGAAAAATCATATACACGCACACTCAGTCGAGGGATTTCATTATTTATCTAATGTACATAAGAAGGATACAAATTTCAAAATATCCTACAATTCTGGAAGTATAGGAAATTTTACCAAAGTTTAATGTAATATATCCCATCTATTTAGAGAGACTAGTATTTATCGTGAAATACCATAGACAGAAATACTTATTAACTACTGGATGGATATCAATCAAAGTGAGGGTAGAACAACATCACATAGCGCAACACTGCCGCTTTCAGTGTGCTCCGAATCGTCGGGAAATACAAAGCGATTCGATTTCGCGATTTAAATTATTAATAAATAAGTGAAAGTGGGCAATAAGTAAATACTTTATTTAAATAATTAGCAGAATTGATTACGTAAATTGTGTTTTCATAGCTCGATCAACGATTCCATGTGTGGGAACCTCAGGTCAGTGTCTCGCAGGTTGTCTTCCATCCAGCGCTCCGCTTGCTGCTCCATCTCTTCGTCGAAGTAGTCCCGCCAACCGCCCACGGTTCCTGTCATCAAAACAAGTAAGTCCTATTTATAAAAATATCACATATTTGGATATAATAGATATAGTTGTAATAACCAAGACGGTGTTCACGTTTATCATAATTTACGCGGCTTTGGCGTCCGCAGCAAGAACCAACAACATAAGAAATCTCCTCGGCTCCCACAATTTTCATAAAATTTTGTATGCAAGAGGTTTCGAGGGCGATAAATTAATCTAGTTAGTTTACATTATCTATTAGAAAATATCAAAAAAAAGGCGAGCTAAGCTCGTTCATAAAGTTCCTTTGTACTATATTGCGTCTAAACAATATGGCGTCAATCATGAAAACTATTGTTTTCTCAACGATAAGGAAATTTATGTAAATATCCTTTTTTTATATTCAATAACCCATTACCACTAAGTGTAAGTTGTAAGTGTAAGCGATAAAAACAGTGTACAGAAAATCCCATGTTTTAATAATCACTGTACCAGTGTACCATTGTATTGTAAATAATGTAAGTGCATACCTTTTCTAACAAAAGGCTGTTCTCCACTTCGGAATATCTGGAGGTCGTTTAAGTCTTGTAAGTTGATAGACTTGTTCTTCTTGAAGTTGTCGATGCTGAGATGATCGCAGAGGCGCGCTACCTGCTCTTCTGTGAACTGCTTTTTGTAGAACTTTGCCACCCGGCGAACAGCGGCCGGTAGGTCCTGGGAATATTTAAATAATACAGGGGGCCTATTATCATCGTTATAGCAATGACCTTTTACTAACTTCTTAGCTTTGACGTTTAATTTTTTTACCGTCACGTTAAACGTCAGTTCTTTGTACAAGTTGATCATAGCTAGCCCCCGGTTCTGTTTAAAAATAATAACACATTTTATAATAATTTACTGATTCATTTGCACATTCATAGATTAATTTTGCATAAATTCCACCCCTAAGAATTGCCCCTAATGAAAACAAATTGCAATATTACACATTTATCCAACAACCATTATATACATAATCAAAACTCTTTATATCTCACAGCCTTATCACAAGTGCGTCAATGCAGTACAAACCTTGGTCATTTCTTCGTAAAACAAGAATAACATATTTGGGTGATGTCTCATTTTCCAGGCTTCTTTCAGGTGTTCAAAATACGGTGTATATGGTTCTGAAATTTCAAAACGGTATTAAAAAGATCAAGGAATCTTAACATATATATACATTTAAAATGATATATGTAGATACGTTGTCAACTTCAAGTGGCAACTTACGCAGGTTTTTAATGAAGATGTTCCAATATGTTTTGAAATCGTTTACGTATCCGAATATAGAGCATAGCCTGTTCAAGTGGTAGTATGATACAGCGACGTCCCTCGGGTCCCGCGCCACGTACACCACCTTGGCCGTGTCCAGTAGAGTGGGAGGGAGCAGAGATAGAGGCAAGTGGGTTTTGGCGAACCGCGGGGACTTGGCATCTGCGAAATACTCCGAACCAGGCCGAGAGGTGGCCGACAGTATTGCCAAATTGTGTTCGCTGTGGCTATTTATTTCTCGTAGCTGTGCTTCCAAAATCGCATGGAAGAACATAGAAAGACTGTAACCAAGAAATACATAATATTAAATACTAGCGGACATCACGCGATGGGTAAATATAATGGCCGATGTTACTCGCTGATGATGTAGCTATCCATTACTGAAATAATTTTCAAGATCCTTTAAGTAGTTTCGGAGCCTATTCAATGCAAACAAACAACAAAAAAACAATCAAATCTTTCCTCATTATAATATTAGTGTAGATTACTATATTTACAAATACAACCCCTAGTCAAATAAGTCAAATAATATATGATTTCTACTCTGTGTTTTAAACGTAGCTGTTTCAAAATGTTGTAAAACTCTTATTTCAAGCTAGCGTCAGATCTTCTACGTCACCTATATTGCTGCATAGCAATGTAAAAATGCTTACTCTAAAGACGGACTTCGGCTCATCAAAGGAATTGCTCCTGACGTCGCATAATCCAAATCATTGGCTACCATCCAGACCAATTCTTGTGTCCATGTTGTTCCTGCGGAGACCAAAACATATTGATTATTATGTATTGTTTAGATGTTAGATTAGATACTACCGGTACCAAATTGTTTCAAACTAAGTATACCTATTTCAATTCAATTCAATTCTAAATATCTTTGATTAGACTTCCTACAAAGAACTTGAAAATTCAAATTTAAAAGTATATTTATTTCGACAAGAAACTAAGCACTTACTCTTTTCCAAAATATTTTTTTCTTTGCTGGGTCATTATAAATTATACCTGATCTCGGGAAGCTATTGACTAAGGTGTCTCCTTCCCGCAGCTCCATATTGAAGATGCTGGACGCTATCTGACGATATCCTTGCGGCAGGAGGTAACCCTTCGGACCCACGCGGACAAAACCTGTCTTTTCTCCTGCATACATTCATACAATTAAAACAGAGACAGTCAGGATTAACAGGATTAAGGTTTGGATGAGTCACAATAATTTAAGTCATATTTTTATTACATTTTTCATGAAGTGCTTAGTGTAAATTTATACATATTTATCGTGTGTCTCGTTCAATATCGGTATTACGAACACAATATGCCATTTGCGTCAGCACTAGGTACACATCCCCAAATAGCAGCTTGACGCACAAGCTACTTTGAAAATGTGTTCGAAATAATTCCAGTATCGAAGTACCTACCAGTTTTTTGGTTATTCTTACTTCAAGTCAAGATTAGCGAAAAGACAACCACTGTACTGTACGCTTCTTTGCCAAACTACTTGACTTGACTGGCTTTTTAAGATTTCGTACCTCCAAAGAAAAAAAGAACTTTCAAAGGATCACTTCGATGTCCATTTGTCTGTTCAAGACCTTCTTCCCATTTATCATTAAATATGAAACTAATATCTAATATTCAGGCTACAATCATCAGAGCCTTTCTTTATTGAAATGATAAAAAAAATAAGGTACGTACCATGGAAATTTTCCAACAATTCCTCATTCAGTTCTGGCTCCAAATCCACAATAGCCAGGGGGAAGTGGTTGTTTTTCTCAGCGGTCATACTCTCACGATTACTGAACTGTGGAAGAAAATGCGCTAGTAGTAGTAAAGTCAAAGTCAAAGTCAAAATCAATAATATCTTTATTGAGTAGTGGAAATAAATGCGCAGCTTTGTTGAATATGTATGCCACGCGGGTATTGTGTGGCCCGATCATTCAGACTAATTTACCTTACACAAGTATATTTATGAGTGTATTAATAAGACCTCTTCTGTTCTCTTATTCTTTGGTGTCTTATAGCGCAATATAAATATAGGTAAGCTAATATAAAGATTACTTACTGGTTGTAAAACCAGTAAGTAATCTTTATTTTGAAATAAGAAAGTTTGTACGGTCACCGGTGAGACCTGAGACCGATGAGATTAGAACTGACTGACAGACGACTGACGACTACCTACTCAAACTCCTAGGCCACCATGGCATATTATATAGATAAATAAAATTGAAGTGTCAGTTTGTAATTATGGATTAACAGCTTTTCACTATATTTACTTTCTTCTACAGTACAAACAAAAAAAGAATTAAGCTTTGAAAAAAATCTCCGTCTGCTTGCCTGTCTGTGTGTTCCGGCTAATCTCTTACCATTCGGTAACGTTTGGATCACTTCAAGTGTCTGGCAGATAGCTGACGTTAAAAGGAGCAATTAATGCTAATTTTATTTAAAAAAAAAACAATATCTCCAAGTCACTGCGCATTTATGGTCAGCGCGCATAACTCGTGACGGCACCTATACTGAACTGAATCGAACACGCCTGAAACCATGAAGAATTTTTTATGTCCTTGAAAAAATTATCCAGAGTTATTTATTTAGGTGATATCTTATTAATTGTATTAAAATACATATGGTATTAAAATACATACATATGGTACTGAAATTTCAGTAAAAAATATTTCCAATGTTGCTGTAAATTGATCAAACCTGCTTTAAAAACATAACTATCCCAGTTTATCAAATTAACGTCTAACGTGACGAATATTGATTTTTATTTAATCTTGCTACGGTGTTTGACGCTACTGTTGGGGCTGCGCGGATGGGCGATATATTAAAAAAACCTCCTTGAATTTTTTCACCACGGACTCTAGACTATATTTTTTTTTACTAAATAATTAAGACCGCCTTCATAAAGAGAAAAAGAAAATTATTCAACATAAATTACTTACTTTAAAAGTTGTTGCCAAATATAGTATCAAACTCTGTACACCAACTTCAAAAGTAAGTAATTTATTTCGAATAATTTTATTTTCCTCTTTATGAAAAGCGGTTTTACTTTTTTGTATAACTCGGAGCCTTCATTATCAACATTGGACTCCGGCCGCCCACGGGGCTTGTTTTGCAGGTCGACATTTCCTGAGCGAAAACGTTGGAACCATAAACGCACTGTGTTTTCTTGTGCGACACCACCGCCATATATATCATTAATCCTTCCAGCCGCTTTTGCAGCCACGGCGGAACTCGTACTCTTAAATAACACGATAGTTTAAATTTTCCATTTTGTAACACTAATATACACACAATTAAAAAGACTTAATTTACACAAAATTTTACACATAACATTGTATAAAGTTAATTGTTAGAGGATCTTACTTTTACAACAATTTATTTGTTAGATACAAAAATTAACTCTTCTCTTCTGAAACTAAAGCACATGGGAAAAAGAAACGTCTTACCTCGCTAAGATGCAAAATATAATACTTACGGTTTCCACGTCGTGCTTACCAGTAGAGATATATGCGAAGATTTTGTGGGGTTCCGTTTGAAAAGGGTAAAAACTAAACCCTCATATTATTTATTTATTTATTTATTTTTTTTTTTTTTTTTTATTGTTCCGATTCCTGTCTGTCTGTCCGCCATAGATTTGTATATCGGAAAATACACAATTTTCCTAATAATAACTAATATTGGTTACCTTATCGGTAATCCTGAATAATTATGTACCTACCTACCTAATTCTGATGATTGGAACATACTTTGTGAAAGTCAAAACAAAATATAGATTTAATAAAGTTATAGTATTGAGTTATATTTTTTAGATGCGGCACGGAATCCTCGGAGCGCGAGTTCTCATACTGTTTTAAATTATAATACACTGATGATCAGCCAATCAGAAACTGTCTGCTACTTCATTACATGGGATGTATTGTAGCGTCTTACGTAAATATAGTATAATAATATTGTATTATTTATTATTTGTATGCATTTCATTGAAGTCGCAATAATAATCGTGCAAGTTGTGCACGGTCCTGTGATGGTAAACAACAGGGTCATGCGTTAGTCTTTGCAGAATTTTCATATTATGAATAAGTAAGCTTCTTTTTTTTGCAAAGCCACGCTCCTACAGTCTGCTTGAAAGTAAGCCACTGCTGCCTATGAACGTGATCGTCACCAGAGTTTATTACTGCATATATATGCTCACGCATGTAGTCCCCGAAGGTGTAGATAGAGGTGTTGTAATAACAATGGGGAGATTGAGGTAATTGCAGTCAGCGGGCAATCAATGGTGATCGCCCCAATCATTTGAGAACGGTTTTAATGTAATCATACGATAGCTGTGTACCTGTAACGTTCGCAGTTGACAGCTCATGCATTTAGCACCGCTTGCTAATATTTTTACTTCTGTTGCTTTTACATTACGAGTTGACTTGATGAATTTGATGAGTTATTAATTGATGACACCACAAGCTTTATGGTGATGGTAAACATCGTGAGGAAATCTGCATATCTGGTAAGAATTTCACACTCATATTCGTACGATTTCTTCTCCCTCACACTTCCTCAGGCATGCATCTTCAACGAAAAGTGGGTGTTCTAATACTTATACCTCTGGGTACGGCTTTGGGAAGGCGTGTACTGATATAGGTACCAAGAATATTGAATTCCGCCTTTCTTTATTGTCGCCGCAACGATTTTATATCGAACTAGCTGTGCCCCGCGGTTTCACCCACGTAGATTTAGTTTCATCCTTATTGTCGCGGAACCATAATATGTTTAATAAATAAAAGTAGTTAAACTAAGTTACTCCTCGAAACATCAGCCAGTGAAAGTCCCGTTAAAATGGGTCCAACCGTTTCAGAGATTACACATAGACAGATTTTTTTTTTAAAAACCCTAGATTTTTAATGTCAGTAGCGTGTATACTTTCATATGCATTTAGTGAAAAGCTGTTATTTTGGAATTACAAACAGACACTTAAATTTTATTTATCTGTATAGATGTATAGATTGAAAGCTGTGAATGTTACACCAGTGAGTGAAAGCACCTGATTTTAAGTAGTATTCATGAACGAATGTTAATTATTAGATTAGCTAGATAATAATGGACGATGAAAAAGCCGAAAATATTCTTTTGAAAATGAAAATGAAAATGATTTATTCAGTTTAGGCCCTGGTAAGGCACTTATGAATGTCGAGGAATTTACCACCGGTTCGGAAACTAGCCTTCTGAGAAGAACTTTACCTACTGTATCTATATACTTGTGTTTTAAGTTTTACATATAATTTTGTTGCGGGGTTGGTTCGTGGAAATATACAAACATGCAAGAAATAAGCGATTTACATGAAGAATAAAATCATATTAATCAGTTTATATTATAATATTTATTAAAATAACTTAATTATATATACGAGGACTTCAGTTTTGTAACAATGCGTACCTACTTACTATCATACAATTAATGATTAAAAACTGGTATGGTTATACTTTTAATTAAAAAAAACATGTATTTTCAGGCAAATTGGTCCATAGATATTCCTTGCAAAGTTCCATACACAAACAAACACAACATTGGTGTTTAGTTGTGATATCAATTCTTGTATTATAAATAATAAGTAAAATAATCCATGCTAATTTTTCTCAAACACTCATTTATTTATATATAACTCATTGAATGACAGCTCATGTTCTTTTTTCAAACTCTAGTTTAGTGGACTGTATTTTTACTTAATCTAAAAAGGTTGGTATTACTATAAACTCATTCGACATGCCGCCCACCAAGAAATAAACTGTTTCTTATAAACCTCTAAAACACAAAAGTAATAATATTATAATTTACAAAATTACACTCATTTTGTAATAACACATAGTTTGTTAACTGGGCGTTTGAAAATGCCAGTTTTACATTTTACTGATACCACGCGCGTTATTTTGTCGGGACCAGTATGTTTCTCAATGATTCTACCTAGTAACCACTTAGCGGGAGGAATGTTATCTTCTTTAACAATAATAATATCCCCAACTTGAGGCTCAGTACAATTAGAATTCCATTTGTATCGCTGATTCAGATTCACTAAATATTCTTTGTACCAACGTTTCCAAAAGTCACACACAACTTTTTGCGTTAAGCGCCACCTGTCTAAACCAATTACATTACAGTTAGAATAATCTTTATCAGCAATATTTAACAATGGTTCACCAACCAGGAAGTGACCCGGTGTCAAGGGGAGAGGGTCGTTTGGATCGTCGCTCAGTAGTGAAAGAGGCCGAGAATTTAAACACGCCTCTATCTGTGCAAGGATTGTTGAAATCTCCTCGAATGTAAATGTGTTAGTACCAACAACCTTACGCAGATGTGTTTTTGTACTCCGCACGCCTGCTTCCCACAACCCTCCAAAATTTGGTGCGTGTGGTGGTATAAAATGCCACGTTGTATTCTCTAAAGTCAGCAACTCAGCGATTTCTTGAGGAATTCCCGACTTTGCACTATTAAACATTTCTCGCAGCTCTTTATCAGCACCAACAAAGTTAGTGCCATTATCACTAAATAGGTCTTGGCAATGGCCTCTGCGTGAAGTAAATCTCCTGAAAGCAGCAATGAAACCCTTCGCCGTTAGATCAGTGACCGCCTCTAGATGAACAGCTCTAGTCACCATACATACAAAAAGACAAATGTAGCTCTTGTATGATTTAGCTCCTCTTCCAGGTGAAAACCTTATGTTTATAGGACCACAATAGTCAACTCCAGTGCTTTTGAAAGGCTTACTGGGCTTTAGTCGCGCCTCGGGTAGAAGCCCCATCAATGGTGTGGACTTCTTTGTAGAATATCTCAAACAAGTTACACATTCTCGGTAGAACTTTTTAGTTCTTTCTTTAGCACTAATAATCCAATATTTAGTTCTCAGGAAATTAAGCATCATTTGTGGACCTCCATGAAGTGTACGAATATGAGCATCTTTAACTATCAAATCGGTTAAATGATTTTTAGCAGGCATAATTATTGGATGTCTCGTATCGTAGCTTGCGTCTGATTGGGTAATGCGTCCACTTACTCTTAAAATGCCATTTTCATCAATAAAAGGACACAGTGTTCTCAACTTGCTCTTTTTAGGTACACATCTTTGATTCTTCAGCTGTTTTAATTCTGTAGTAAATTCACTCTCTTGCATTAGCTTAGTACATATTAACAACGTCTGTTTGATTTCCGATGATGTTATAAAATTAGGTAACTCAGGTCGCTCATGTTTTGGTAGTTTTAAGTTTAAAAATCTTCTGCAATAGGACAAAACTCTCAGTAATCTAGTTAAAGATGAAAATCTTGACCAAATAAAGTCACTGTCTTCATTGGCTACAACAGTTAAAGACTTTATTCTCTCTTCTTCATTTGTATCCTCTACCTCCTCAGTATCTTTTTCTATGATAGGCTCACCCAACCAATTCGGTCCGCTCCACCACAACGGATGAGTCAACAAATGATTGGGCTGTAAACCTCGCGAAGCACAGTCTGCAGGATTGAACTCTGAAGATATGTGATTCCACTGCTCAACATTCAAAACGTTTAATATTGAAGATACTCGATTACTCACAAATGTAGACCAGCGAGTTGGTCCACCATTTAACCACGCTAAAACAATAGTGGAATCTGTCCAGCCATGTAAATTCTCTTTATCAATGTTCAATACTTGAGACACTTCAAATACGAGTTTAGCTGCTAAAGCTGCACCACACAACTCTAAACGGGGGATTGTGACCTCTTTGTCTATTGGCGCAACCTTGGTTTTTGCAGTGACCAAGTGAACGTGAATTTGCTCTGTCTCATCAATCACTCTAATGTAAACTACAGCAGAATAGGCTAATTTGGAAGCATCTGAAAAGACGTGTAATTCTGCTTTAGATTGAGGTGTAACTCCCATCCATCTCGGTAATATAAGCTTTTTTAAATCGACTAATTCTCTTCTGTATGTTAACCACTCTTTTAGTAATGTTTCTGTCAGATAGTCATCCCATTGAAGACCTGATTTCCATAGTTTCTGAATTAAGATTTTCGCAATAACTACAACAGGTGCTATCCAACCTAAAGGATCGTACAATCTTGCTACATCTGCTAATACTTGCCTCTTAGTAACTTTCTCTGTATGCTCAGATAAATTTAGCGCATACTCAAAATTATCCGTTTCTCTATTCCAACTCACACCAAGCACCTTGATACATTTATTGAATTTAACAGATGATGTTTCTAAGTCAGACTCATTGCTTACTCCGATTTTTTGCAATAGTTCTTTAGAGTTACTATTCCACTTTTGAAGTTGGAATCCTCCTGAATTCATTAACTCGTTCATTTCTAAGTATATTTTTAACGCTTCTTCGTCACTCACCGCTCCAGAAATGCAATCATCAACATAAAAATCTTCCTTTGTTATTTTAGCAGCTAAAGGGTATTTATCTTCCTCTAATTCAGCCAATTTTTGTAATGATTTTACTGCTAAGTAAGGTGCACTCGCTGTACCAAAGGTAAGTCTCAATAATTTATAGTCTTGTATAGGTTCCGTTCCATCTGAAGTAGATCTCCAAACAATTCTTTGATAGTCTGTATCTTGATCAGCAACACGAATCATTCTATACATTTTGACAATATCAGCAATCAAGCATACTTTATGTCTCCTCCAACGCATTAAAATATGTCTTAAATCTTGTTGAAGCTTCGGCCCAACAAGTAACTCATCATTAAGAGACACATTATTCTCACCTTTGCTTGATGCGTCAAACACAACTCTCACCTTTGTTGTTTCTCTGTCTTCTCTTACGACCGCATGATGAGGAAGATATACAGCTTTGGGGTTCTCTACATCCTTTTCTTCAACTCTCTTCATGTGATTCAAGCTATTATACTCATCCATTACTTTGTTATACTCTTCTCTTAGTTTAGGCTCTCTCAATAGTTTTCTCTCTAAAATCAATAATCTCCTAACAGCTATTTTCCTTGACTGTCCATATTGACATTTGGGATCTTCATTTGAAAAGGGTAATCTCACTACAAATCGTCCATGCTCATCTCTCGTGCTTGTAGAATCAAAAAAATCTTCACAGAACTTCTCACTCTTACTCATCTCTTTTTTTATCATGTTAGGTTCATCCTCAATCTCCCAGAATTTTTTGAGTAACTCATCCTCTTTAATTTCTACGTGCAAGCTCATTAAATTAGGTTTCTCAAATTGTTCAGATTCTCTTACCGCTTTTCCCGATAATATCCAACCAAAGATAGAATTCTGCGCTATTAAACTCCCTTCAGATGATTGTTTGATTACTCCGTCTAGCAGTATATCACCATAGACGTCCGCGCCTAGTAGAATGTCAATCTTGCCCGGCGTTGAGTAAGTGGGATCTGCTAATGGTAAATGTTCAATCTCTTGCCACTTAGAAACAGTTAGTTTTGTTGCTGGAAGTAAAGAGGTTAATGAATGTAACACATAAGCATTTACATGAATTGAATGTTCTGGATTATGTCGTGATTCGACACAAAATGAAACCGTGTATTTGATCCTCATACGACCATCTCCCAGCCCTGACACCCAGCCACTTACCGGTTTACGTCGAAGGCCTAGTAACTGTGCTGTTGCCTCTGTTACAAAAGAGGCTTGCGACCCTTGATCTAACAACGCTCTTATAACTAATTGACAGCCTGATACATTAAGTACCTTAACTCTAGCAGTAGCTAATAACACGCTGTTAGGCTTCATATCCCCTCTGGAAAACATTGTAGAAATATTCGTATTACCTGGATGTGATGTGCTCGCTCTCTCAGTGGGTTGTAAAGTTTGGGATATGGAAGGGACCTCACTCGTTACCTGGTTCGCCTGTCGATCAAATTCTCTCTCGAAGTGGAGTAAAGTATGGTGTCGTTTTCCACATTTTCTGCAACTAAGTTGTTTTCGACACTTCATCACGGCATGTGTAGGTGATAGACAATTAAAACATAAACGATTGTTTTGTACAAAATCTTGACGATTTTTTGGCTCCATCAACTCGAATCGTTTACAATGATAAATGAAATGGTTCTCATGGCATATCGCACATTTAATCTCACTCGTTTTTGGTTTACTCTCAATAGACATGTGAAATGTTTTCGGCTTACTTGGTTGCGATGGGCGCACTGTATTCGTATTCGTATCGACTATCTCTAGTGTCCTAAATCTATTCTCCAAATATGTTCTCAGTTGTTCCCATGTAGGTAAATCCTTGGTCACAGTATTAAGATGGTGTTCCCATAACTTCATAGATTCTGGATCTAGCTTAGACACAATAAGAAACACAATGATAGCATCCCAGCTTTTCGTATCAATGCCCATGTTTTGAAGGGACTTTAAACAGGTAGATGTAGTATCTAATAAATGTCTAATTGAGTTTGCCGACTCGATGTGCAGTTTCTTTAATGCGAATAAACTCCTCAAAACAGCATTGCAGTTATACTTCTTGTTATCATATCGCTCTATTAATTGTTCCCACGCCTCTTTATAGTTAGCTTCAGTAACCGAAAAATTGCGTAATAGGTTAAGTGCTTCTCCAGATAAGTTACCTTTCAAATAATGTAGTTTTTGAACAGAAGTGATACTCTTGTTGTTGTGTATCAAGGAAGAAAACATATCGTAAAATGTCTGCCATTCTTCGTATTTTCCACTGAATGTTGGTAAATTGATTCTCGGTAACTTAATGTCATTGTTATTATTTTCGGTCTCACTATCAGCGTTAGTCTTTTTTGTACTCTGTTGTTCTGTAACGGATGGCGCAAGCAACTGCAAAGCCTCTCGTAGCATTGTCTTGTACTGGACATAGACCTCCTCAAACTCCTCATATTTATCTTGTGTGAAATAGGACTCTTTCTTTTCTTTAGAAGCAATTGAAACTATTTGTTTATGACCCTCTTTAAACTCTATGTATTGTCGCTCTAGTACCTCTATTCTAGTTTCAATATAAGACTTCTTAATTCTCTCCTTAGGTGTTTTTCGATAATTCCTCTCAGATTTCTTTAAATTATCTAATAACTCATCTTGCAATAAATGTAATTTCTCGACGGTAGCCATTATTATAATAGATATATGTATGGGCTTCTCTCTCTAGTATGTAGGTAATGAGAAATAAATCTCAACTCAACTCATAAAACTCTTGTTAGTGTGTACTCGTAGTACGACTCGTATTGAAAATATAGGTTTACTCGCTCAGCTCGATATTAACTCGCTCTAGCTATTAATTAGCATGAATGTAGGTCTCGAAAAACTCTTTAAATACTCAAGATATTAACACTTACGGCATGTAACAAAACTCCATAATCTCCATCGCTCGTCATATTATTACAGCCATTGTGTATACTCAGAATAAAAACTCTCTCATCTCCGATGCGCTTGAATTATAATCCGGCGAGGTTTAGGACCATAATGTTTAGTTGTGATATCAATTCTTGTATTATAAATAATAAGTAAAATAATCCATGCTAATTTTTCTCAAACACTCATTTATTTATATATAACTCATTGAATGACAGCTCATGTTCTTTTTTCAAACTCTAGTTTAGTGGACTGTATTTTTACTTAATCTAAAAAGGTTGGTATTACTATAAACTCATTCGACAATTGGAGTTAGAAATATACTGAAACTTATTTATGACTATTATTTAATTGAACGCAAGAGCAGCCCAACCACGAGCTCTTATTGCAATGATAATTCAGTTGTGCGACAGTGACAGATGTATGCACGTCACATACATCTGTCTCACAAATGAGTGAAACTATCATGGCAATAAGAGCTCATGGTAAGGCCCCAGGCGCTTACATGCGAATGGGTGCCTAACATTACCTACACACACAAAATGACATGACACACGAAATGTCCTAAACTAATTGGTTCCGACGGCTCTTCGCTCTAAATTTTTTATGAATTCTTGAGCAGCAACAAATGCACTTATTGTATTTCTAAGTGTAGGAACTTCAGGTCAGTGTCTCGCAGATTGTCCGCCATCCAGCGCTCCGCTTGCTTTTCCATCTCTTCGTCGAAGTAATCACGCCAACCACCCACTTTACCTGTGTGATAAAATTATTATTTGCATAGCTATTTTCTTTGGTAGGTAAGTAGCTAAATGCCCAAAATGGTACATAGCTATACCTATTGTTTTTTGGTACGTTTACTGTAAATTAGCCTTTTATATCATACTTTATGGTTAAGGTTACTATGCCTCCAATACGTTTCCATTCGTTTATATTATAATGTGCCACTATCAATTCATTCAATACAATGACAACTAAAGATTGTTAAACGTTTTTTTCTGAGAAAATATACTTACTTATATTCGTCCAAACAAGAAAATGTTATACCTTTTCTTATAAATGTCTGCTCCTCCGATAAAAAAATTTGGGTATTAAGAAAATCACCCGCGTCGATAGCCTTGTTTTTACTAAAGTTTTTAATGTTGAGATGGTCACAGAGTCGCTCCACTTGCTCGTCAGTGAACTGTTTGTTGTAGAACTTCGCCACCCGACGAACAACGGCCGGGAGGTCCTCAAATATAAACAGTCAGTCTTATTTTTTGGGACACCACGTAAAATACAATTCTTTCATAATTGTACATCCTACTATCTTATCCTACTAATATAATTATTAATCTTATAAACGCGAAAGTTTGTAAAAATGTATGTATGGATATATGTGTTACTCTTTCACGCAAAAACTACTGAATAGATTTTGATTGAATTTTACAGTTAAATTGCTAACGCATGAGAATAAAACAGGCTATATTTCGAGAGATAATGTGTGAATTGTCATAAATATAGAGATAAGTCAAATCACAGACGGAGTCGCGGGCACCAGCTACTAGCTAGTACTTTGATAACTAGACGTTAGCAATCCTTCAGAGAGAGCCCTTTGCACTAATATTATATACTTGAGACCAGGGGCGTGCATTAGATTTTCAGAAGCGTAAGCATAAACAATAAGCAAGGTAAGTTGTTTAATTACATACCAATGTGACGCGTAGGTATATACGTTTTGGTATAGACACACACACAAACCTAAACACTCCTAGACACAAGTGTATTGAGTCATCACAAATGGTAAGCACTGCTTATCTGCTTATGTGGAATGCACGCCCCTGCTTGAGACACTGTACAAGGGTACGTACTGACTGGGGCACTGTCGTAATCCCTTATTGCCATGATTGTGATATAGATGTATAGGTTGAATGCCAAAGATGGCGGATCAACATATTTTGAGCCATGCTAAAATGCAAGGTCACGTGACGGCGTTTGAACCTATACTTGGGCCTGTAAATCGAAGAGTTTGATATATGTGGTGAAGTATTTGGGGATTATTGAGGGAAGTCCTTGAAACCATATTCCAGTGTTATTTATTTAGGTGACGGATATTATTGTAACGAATAAATCAAATATTTATTATTTAGCTTTGCCTTTTAAAATACAGATGTAAAGTGAATACTTACTTATACATTTTCATGATTTAGTGGCACTGTAAATTGACATAAAGAAAATTTCTATTATTTATGTAAAATTTATAAAACCAACTTACTAAAATGAGAAGTATCACAGTTTCTTAAAAATGGTAAAGAAAAATTTGAACACGAGGCGGGACAGTATCGCAGTATTTGAAATTAACATAAAATTATGATTTTATCGTTCTTCGGTAATTTACGCAACCTTTGTTTGCGTGGATGTGCGATTTATATATATATATCACGTTTTTTAATATATTAAAAGGACGTGACTATAGCATCACGACCATTTGGCTATAAAAAAGGATTTAACGATGTTTTCATTATAGGAATCCTTTTAATGGTTTGGACTTAAAGTTAGATAAATATACACAACATTTGAACATGAATTGTGGCAAGTTAATTGCTTAGAGGACAATAATTTAACTTATCACAATAATTTATTTGTTAGTTAGTGATACAAAAATTAACTCTATTGTGCTTCTGAAAATGCACAAGGGAAACAGAAAATCCTTTGCGACTTGCCTATGATGCTTAGATGCAAAATATGTATAATGATACTTTTCCCGTGCGTGTCGACATTGCGTGAGGTGACAAGGGTATTCCTTGAAAACACAAACTTTTACTTTAAAGTGTTTATTATTAACCTTATGGGGGTAAAACCGCGGGGCACAGTAAGTAACCCATAAAATGTCGGTAGTAGTAGGTATTCTTTATTATTTCTATGCATTTAATTGCAGTCGCAATAATAATCATGCAAGTTGTGCAAGGTGGTAAACAATATAACTTGAAAGTCATGCGTTATCATCATATCATCAATGCGTTCGTCTTTGCAGAAATGTACTATAGTATATATTCCTCTTTTTTTAAACAGGTTGATATCGCATTGGACTTACCACTCGTAATTTCAGGACCTATAGTCATCTTCGGCGAAACGTGTGTGTTCTGAATTCCTCCTATCTTTATCGTCGCCGCAACGATTTTGTTTCGGATTGAAAGCTATGACCGTTACGCCAGTGAATAAAAACACCCGATTTAAAAAATATTACAGAACACTATTTCTGAAATCCATGTTTTCAATTTATCACAATGATTATGCTGCGTGGGTTAATATAAACCAGCATACAAGAAATAAGTTTATTATCAAAAACCATATAGATTAGGGTTAATTAATATGTAGGTACATACTAACTATAATAAAATTTTATTTTCTCAAAACTGATATAAACTTACACTCTATTATAACAAAAGATAGTCGATGGTTTGTGAGTAGCTAAGAGGGATACAGAGTTATAAGGAAATCAACGCATGGGACATTACCTCAACATAATTTCATAAGGTAATGACACTCATCATTATTTGGTTTCTGATGAATTCTTGAACAGCACAATAGCAGCACTTATTGTGTTTCCAAGTGTGGGAACCTCAGGTCAGTGTCTCGCAGGTTGTCTGCCATCCAGCGCTCGGCTTGCTGCTCCATCTCTTCGTCGAAGTATTCACGCCAACCACCCACTTTACCTGTGTGATAAAAATTACATAGCTGTTTTTATTTGCTGGGTAAGTAAATAAATGCCCTAAACGGTACATAGCTAAATGTATGGTACTTATTGTTTTTTGGTGCGTTTACTGTAGATTCGCCTTTTATATCATACTTTATGGTCAAGGTTACTATGCCTCCAATACGTTTCCATTCGTTTATATTATAATGCGCCACTATTAAATTCATTCCATACAATGGAAATAACGTACGAAACTTAATTTCATTTCGTCAGGTTCAGGTGACAACTAAAGATTACTACAATAAGACGATTTGATACCTTTTCTTATAAATGGCTGCTCCTCCGATACCAAAATTTGGGCTTTAAGAAACTTGCCCGAGTCGACAGCCTTGTTTTTCCTAAAGTTTTTAATGTTGAGATGGTCACAGAGGCGCTCCACTTGCTCGTTAGTGAACTGTTTGTTGTAGAACTTCGCCACCCGACGAACAACGGCCGGGAGATCCTCGAATATAAAAAAAATCTGTTAAAGCCATATTTTGTGGCATACCACGTAAAATACCCCATTTCTTCTTTAATGCCAAGAATGTAACTTGGTTGGCATTAGGCAGATTAAACTCTATGCCTGTATGAACCAACTTATTAACTTGGTATTTATGACGAGGTAGTTCGCACCCACCATATTCTCTCTAAATTATATAGATTCTCTAAGTTCGTATTGCTGGCCGTGCAACTATCTCTGCCATCATCGACCAACTATAGTTTCTGCTTCAAGGCCACGCACACAGCTCCAAAAATTTGTGACAAAATAATATTTTCGATTTGAATCAGACTAACACATGAAACGTTTACTGAAATATAAGTACCTACTTGTTTCGTATTAAATATTTTCTCTATGAAGTAAATTTACTATATCTACCGAACGCCGTACAAGAACGTAACGTAATACGCATTTGCAGTATAAACCTTGTTCAGTTCTTCGTAGAACAAGAACAACATGTTCGGGTGATGTCTCATTTTCCAGGCTTCTTTCAGGTGTTCAAAATATGGTGTATAGGGTTCTGAAAACACACAAAAGTTCTGTTCCGGTCATCAGCTTAGCTTGTATGTTTTGAGAGACAAAAGTATACATAGGTACTTCTACCTCAAAACTATTAAATTTGGCAAAATTTGATTTCTCTCCATTTCTTTATAAAATTACCAACTAACTTTGATTATACACTTACGGAGGTCTTTAATAAAAAAGTTCCAATATGTTTTGAAGTCATGCACGTATCCGAACATAGAGCATAGTCTGTTCAAGTGGTAGAAAGATACAGCGACGTCCCTTGGGTCCCGCGCCACGTACACCACCTTGGCCGTGTCCAGTAGAGTGGGAGGGAGTAGAGATAGAGGCAAGTGGGTTTTGGCGAATCGCGGGGATTTCAATTCTTCGAAAAGCTGCACACCAGATCGAGTGGCAGCCGCCAGAACTGCTAAATTATGTTCGTTGTGCTTATTTTTCTCACGTAATTTTGCTTGCAAGTTTGGATGAAAGAGCATAGCATTCCTGCAACAGAAGTAATACCAACGTTTTGTCAGTACAATATTTTAGAAATAACCCAGTTATGCCAGCGCCTTGATATTACACTTCCAAATAGCTTTTAAATATATTTATATAGGATAGGCAGATATTCACATAAGGCACTTATTATGTCCAATAGATGCATAAGAGAGTTGAGCCTTAGTAAACTTATTTGGTTTGTGAAATTGTATGAAAGCAATCGACGAATACATTCGTGTACTGTTTATTAGAGTACTATTAGTTAGGAATAAAACCGTTAATGCTTACTCCAAATACGGAAATCGTTCTATCAAATAAATTTTCTGAGCAGTATCGTAGTCCAGGTCATTAACTATCATCCACACCAGTTCTTGCGTCCAAGTGGTTCCTGTGGGGAGAATAATGTAAGGTACGACAAGGACTTTTCATACGTTTCCTCACACGTACATATATACATACATATACCCACGCCTGTATCCATCGGAGGTAGGCAGAGATTACCGTAAGGTCAAATTCGGAGCACTTATAACCGAAGAAAGTGTATGAAGAGATGAATGAATTTGGATGAAGCGAAAGAAGTATGTAAGGATTGTAGCATGTGGCAAACGGAGGTCTCACTCGCTGTAAATTATAAATGATACCTGATCTGGGATAGGTGTTGACAAAGGTGTCTCCCTCTCGCAATTCCAAGTTGTAGATGCGGCTCATATCTTGTCGGTACCCCTGCGGCATCAGGTAGCCCTTTGGGCCGACACGGATAAAACCAGTCGCTTCTCCTACAAAATGTATAATATGAGATTCAGAGCAAATACTATTTCAAATGAATACATCTATTTATGCGTTTGCGGTTGAAACTCTGGGGCCTTGGGGTCCGGATGCTCATCATTTTTCAAAGAGGTTGCACGTCGTCTGGTTGAAGCCTCTCGTGACAAGCTGACTGCGCTCAGAGAATCAGCATTGCTATTCAACGTGGCAATGCTGCCACACTTCTTGGCACGATCCCGAGAGACACCGATTTGGCCCAGATTTCTACTTTTAATTAGTTTTAATATAATGTTCCTTGTATAATTAAGTATTTATTCATTAAATGTTATTTCTTATAAATGAAATATCTATTTATACAAAAAAATAAAAATGTCTAAATTTCACTAAATGCATATGAAAGTATATACGGTACTGACATGAAAAAAAAACTATTTATAAAAAAAAACTGTCTTTCTATTCCGGCTTTTTCATTTAACTGGACTTTCACTGACAGACAGCTGATGTTATAAGGAGTAACTTAGACTATATCATTAAAAAAAAATGGATTCCGCGAAATAAAATCACCCATTAAATTAACTCTAAGCGGGTGAAACCGCGGGGCACAGCTAGTAAATAATACAAAAACTTTTACCAGGGAAATATTTCACCAGTTTTTCATTAATATCTGGCTCCACATCCACAATAGTCAGCGGGCAGTCATTCTTCTCGAAATCCATTGTCTCACGTATTTTCAGCTGCAGTTGTGTTTTCTAAGCGGATATCGATTTAGTATAGTAGTATTTAGACTAGTAGTTTGTTACAATTACTACTGAACGCTTTCATACTGTGTCGTTGTAGTCAAGTATCGGCGGACGACATCGTGCCAGTGTGAAAAGTAACACATTTAGATTTGTACACCCTACTATCTTATCCTACTAATATAAATTATTAATCTTATAAACGCGAAAGTTTGTAAAAATTTATGTGTTACTCTTTCACGCTAAAACTACTGAATAGATTTTGATTGAATTTTACAATTAAATTGCTAACACATGAGAATAAAACATAGGCTATATTTAGAGAGATAATGTGTGAATTGATATGGAGATTAGTCAAATCACAGATGGAGTCGCGGGCACCAGCTACTAGCTAGTACTTTGATTACTAGACGTTAGCAATCCTTCAGAGAGAGCTCTTTGCACTAATAAAATATACTTGAGACCAGGGGCGTGCATTGGATTTTCAGAAGCGTAAGCATAAACAATGTAGGTATATAAGTTTTGGTATAGCCACACACACAAACCGGCACACTCACACGACACAAGTGTATTGAGTCATCACAAATGGTAAGCACTGCTTATCTGCTTATATGGAATGCACGCCCCTGCTTGAGACACTGTACAAGGGTACGCACTAGGGCACTGTCGTAATCCCTTATTGCCATGATTGTGATATAGATTTAATGGTTGAATACTAAAGATGGCGCTAAAATGCAAGGTCACGTGACGACGTTTGAACCTATACTTGGCCTGTAAAACGAAGAGTTTGATATATGTGGTGAAGTATTTGGGGATTATTGAGACGATGGCAGAAGACCTGATGGGATGACGTTAGTTCCCTGGAGTGTCGGGAAGCCCCTTGTGTGGGACGCGACCTGCGTGGACACACTTGCTCGCTGCCACTTAAATTCCACTTCGCAGCAAGCTGGGGCCGCGGCAGTGTGTGCAGAAAACCTCAAGCGGCGGAAATATGCAAACATAAGTCATAATTGTATATTTCTGCCGTTTGGGGTTGAGACTTTGGGACCATGGGGTCCAAATGCGAAAATCCTTTTTAAGGATCTTGCAAAACGCCTGGTTGACGTCTCCGGTGACCGCCGAGCTGGTTCCTACCTCGGTCAGAGGATCAGTTTAGCGATCCAGCGAGGTAACGCAGCCAGCTTACTGGGCACCATTCCCGCAGACACTAATTTTAATTCTGTTTTTTACTTATAATTTTTATTTTTATTGTAGTTTAAATTTAAGTTTAGTTTTAATTTAAATGTAACCTATTAGTATATTGGAAGAGTGTAACGTAAATAACATAAATGTGAGTTAAAAAAAAAAAAAAAAAAAACTTACTAAAAAGAGAAGTATCACAGTTTCTTAGAAATAATTTACGCAACCTTAGTTCGCATGGATGAGCGATTTATATATATCACGTTTTTTTTATATATTAAAACGACGTGACTATTTCATCACGACCATTTGGCTATAAAGAAGGACTAGCTGTGCCCCGCGGTTTCACCCTTATTGTCGCGGAACCCTAATATTTTTTATAAATCAAAGTAGCCTAAGTTACTCCTTTAAACATCAGCTACCTGCCAGTGAAAGTCACGTTAAAATCGGTTCTGCCGTTTCAGAGATTACACGGAACGAACAGACAGACAGATAAAAAAAATTAAATTAGGATTTTCAGTGTCAGTAGCGTGTATACTTTCATATACATTTAGTAAAAAGCTGTTATTTTGGAATTACAAACAGACACTTCAATTTTATGTATCGGTATAGAGTATAGATGTATAGATTTAACGATTCTTTCATTATAGGAATCCTTTTAATGGTTTGGACGAAGTGAGGTTAAAATTATATTCCAAACACAATTAGATACATATGCCCACGCCTGTATTCCCCGAAGGGGTAGGCAGAGATGTTGTAATAACAACAACCACTTATCGCCGAAGATGATTAAATGTCAACGTGACAGATGGTGAGTCAATCGCCGTCTCATGCACTGTACATACTTGTTTTAATAACTTCTCAGATATGCATACTCACGATGTTTTCCTTCACCTAAAGCACGTAGTGTGAAATCACTGCACATAAGCTTTTTAGAAAAACTCATTGGTACAAGCCTCGCTGAGATTCAAACTCGCGTAGCAGGCGTCTGCTGAAACCTCAAGGCCATCGCGGGTCTTTACATATCGTCGTTGCGCGATCAAAAGTCGCTATGTGTATTTCGCCAACACTATGTGTCAAAGTTTGCGTGCCTCGGAGAGAACGTTAAGCCGTCGGTCCCGGTTGCCAATTCAACATCTTTGGCAATCGTTACAGGTCAGTCAGAGGCCTAAGAAAGTCTGACAAAAAAGGGGTTACGAAGGTCAGATGGCAGTCGCTTCGTATAAAAATCAGGTGATCAGCCACATCGGGTTGAATCAAGTGCTGACCCCAAATACATGGGATAAGGCCAGGGAGATGATGATATGTGTCAAAGTTTCCAGTAATGTCTGATTTTGTCATTATTAATAATGTTGCATATCTAACAGTAATCGAAAACTATGTAAATTTGTTATATGTATCAAAGTCAGAATATTTTTCGTAAAAATCAGGTTTTTGCGTCCGCTGTAAAGTGTGTAAAAAACACATAGCTACTTTTGAACACGCAACGACGATATATTACATACAATGGCGTGAAATACACAACTTCTTGCATTCGTGCACTTAAAGTTCAAATTTACACAACATTTGAACATGGATTGTGGCAAGTAAATTGCTTAGAGGCCCTAACTTATCACAATAATTTATTTGTTAGTTAGTGATACAAAAATTAACTCTATTGTGCTTCTGAAAATGCACAATGGAAACGGAAAACTCTTTGCGACTTGCCTATGATGCTTAGATGCAAAAATACTTTTCCCGTGCGTTTCAACATTGCGGGAGGCGACAAGGCTACTCCTTGAAATACTAACTTTTACTTTAAAGTGTTAATTATTTAAACTATCTGTGCCCTGTGTAGATTTAGTTTCATCCTTATTGTCGCGGAACCCTAATATGTTTAATAAATAAAAGTAGCCTAAGTTACTCCTTGGAACATCAGCTACCCGCCAGAGAAAGTCCCGTTAAAATCGGTCCTGCCGTTTCAGAGATTACCCGGAACAAACAGACAGACAGACAGACAGACAGACAGACAGACGGACAGACAGACTGAGAACATTTTTAAAACTTGTTTTTTGAGTGTTAGTAGCGTGTATACTGTCATATGCATTTAGTGAAAAGCTGTTATTTTGGAATTACAAACAGACACTTCAATTTTATTTATCTGTATATATAGATGTATAGATGTATAGATTAACCTTATGGGGGTAAAACCGCGGGGCACAGTAAGTAACCCATAAAATGTCAGTAGTAGTAGGTATTCTTTATTATTTCTATGCATTTAATTGCAGTCGCAATAATAATCATGCAAGTTGTGCAAGGTGGTAAACAATATAACTTGAAAGTCATGCGTTATCATCATATCATCAATGCGTTCGTCTTTGCAGAAATGTACTATAGCAGCACTTATTGTGTTTCCAAGTGTGGGAACCTCAGGTCAGTGTCTCGCAGGTTGTCTGCCATCCAGCGCTCCGCTTGCTGCTCCATCTCTTCGTCGAAGTATTCACGCCAACCACCCACTTTACCTGTGTGATAAACTGTGTGATAAAAATTACATAGCTTTACTTACCCAGCAAATAAAATTTGCTGGGTAAGTAAATAAATGCCCTAAACGGTACATAGCTAAATGTATGGTACTTATTGTTTTTTGGTACGTTTACTGTAGCTTCGCCATTTATATCATACTTTATGGTCAAGGTTACTATGCCTCCAATACGTTTCCATAAGTTTCTATTATAATGTGCCACTATTCAATTCATTCCATACAATGGAAATAACGTACGAAACTTAATTTAATTTCGTCAGGTTTAGGTGACAATTAAAGATTGTTAAACGTTTTTCGTCCAAACAAGAAAATGTTATACCTTTTCTTATAAATGGCTGCTCCTCCGATAAAAAAATTTGGGTATTAAGTAAATCACGCGTGTCGACAGCCTTGTTTTTACTAAAGTTTTTAATGTTGAGATGGTCACAGAGTCGCTCCACTTGCTCGTCAGTGAACTGCTTGTTGTAGAACTTCGCCACCCGACGAACAACGGCCGGGAGGTCCTCAAATATAAACAGTCAGTCTTATTTTTTGGGACACCACGTAAAATACAATTCTTTCATAATTAGCATTTGGCAGATTCACCTCTATATGAACAGACTTATTGACATAATATTATGACGTGGTAATTCCCAACCATTTCACTCTCACACTGTTTAAAGTTCGTGTTGGCCGTGCTCTGCCACTTTGTTTCGATAATTTATGACAAAATAATACGAGTATGTTATTTAAATGAGACAAACACGAGAAAAATTTAAAGAAATATACTTGATTCGTGGTAAAATATACTCTTTGAAGTAAATTTGCCATACCGAAAATCGTTGTCGTACGTGAGGTTGTAATACACAACTGAGTGCCTAGTGCGAGTTTTCTTAAAATCACGTAAATTTTAAATATAGATTTGTATGGGCTCACAATAGTGTCATCTTTAGGCCGACAGAGACGCTGTTCCGATCCTTTACAAAATTACGTTTACGTCGACGCGATGACATGTGACGGCGGCAGTGAAAAACTCGCACTAGGTACTCTGCAGTACAAACCTTGATGAGTTCCTCGTAAAACAAGTACAACATGTTTGGGTGATGTCTCATGTGCCAAGCTTCTTTCAAATGTTCAAAATATGGTGTCCAAGGTTCTGAAATTATAATATACAAAAGTTCTGTTCCTCTCATCAGCATAGTTTGTTTGTTTTGAGAGCCAAAAGAGGATTTATCAAATCAAAGTTCAAAGATAGGAGTATTTGTGTGAAGTATGAGCAAAGCTTACTTAACTATTGGAATAAATCTAGATGAATTTATGGCTTATAAGCCGTACGGATGGCTCATTTTTGGGAGGACTTATAGAAGTATGCTTTCTCTCCATTTCTTTATAAAATTACCAACTAACTTTGATTATATACTTACGGAGGTCTTTAATAAAAAAGTTCCAATAAGTTTTGAAGTCATGGACGTATCCGAACATAGAGCATAGTCTGTTCAAGTGGTAGAAAGATACGGCGACGTCCCTCGGGTCCCGCGCCACGTACACCACCTTGGCCGTGTGCAGTAGAGTAGGGGGGAGCAGAGATAGAGGCAAGTGGGTTTTGGCGAACCGCGGGGATTTCAATTCTTCGAAAAGCTGCACACCAGATCGAGTGGCAGCCGCCAGAACTGCTAAATTGTGTTCGTTGTGCTTATTTTTCTCACGTAATTTTGCTTGCCAGTTTGGATGAAAGAGCATAGAAATCCTGTCAAAGAAATAAAACCAATGGTTTGTTTTTAATTTTGGAAATAAGTGCCATTAAGTAAGTAGCATTACTATGCCAGGACCTTGATTTGTTACTTCTAAATATACAGAGCTTTTATGTGTATTTATATAGGGAAGGCAGATAAATCGTTAAAATTTAACTTCCATTTAAAGCCTTAGTGTAACAGTGATCACATAGAATGTATGTCCTATAGATCCATAAGAGAGTTGAGCCTTAGTAAACCTATTTGGTTTGGAATATTACGCGTACAGTTACAACTTGTAAAATATATGAAAGCAAACGACAAATACATTTTTTACTGATAATTAGAGTATAATGATTAAAAAAAAAATATTAAAATAAAACCGCTAATAATGCTTACTCCAAACACGGATATCGTTCCATTAAAGAAATTTTCTGAGCAGTGTCGTAGTCCAGATCATTAACTATCAACCACACCAGTTCTTGCGTCCAAGTTGTTCCTGTGGGGAAATACGATAATGTAAGGCATGACAGGTACTTTTCATACGTTTCTTCACACGTACATACATACATACATATACTCACGCCTGTATTCAATGAAGGTAGGCAGAGACCACCGAAAGGTCAAATTCGGAGCACCCGTAACCGAAGGACGTGTATGAAGAGATGCATGAATGTGGATGAAGCGAAAGTATGGAAAGATTGTAGCATGTGGTGTAAAGGTGCTCTCACACCATATAAATTGTAAAGGATACCTGATCTGGGATAGGTGTTAACAAAGGTGTCTCCCTCTCGCAATTCCATGTTGTAGATGCGGCTCATATCGGTACCCCTGCGGCATCAGGTAGCCCTTTGGGCCGACACGGATAAAACCAGTCGCTTCTCCTACAAAATTAATAATATGAGATTCAGAGCAAATACTATTTCAAAGGAATACATCTATTTATGCGTTTGCGGTTGAAACTCTGGGGCCTTGGGGTCCGGATGCTCATCATTTTTCAAAGAGGTTGCACGTCGTCTGGTTGAAGCCTCTCGTGACAAGCGGTGACTGCGCTCAGAGAATCAGCATTGCTACTCAACGTGGCAATGCTGCCAGCCTTCTTGGCACGATCCCGACAGACACCGATTTGGGCCAAGTTTTCTATTTGTTAATTAGTTTTATGTATTTACTGTTAACAGTTGTAATAATTAATCAATTTGAAAGGGACTTTCACTGGCTGATAGCTGATATTATAACGAGTAACTAAGACTACATTTAATAAAAAAGTTGATAAATTAAATTAAATCAAACGGGTGAAACCGCGGGGCACAGCTGGTAGATAGTAAAAAAACTTTTACCAGGGAAATATTTCACCAGTTTCTCATTAATTTCCGGCTCCAAATCTACGACAGTGAGGGGGCAGTCGTTCTTCTCAAAATCCATCGTCTCACGTATTTTCAGCTGTATGTAAATGTGTCTTCTAAACGGATATCAATTAACTAAAGCTGTAAGAGTTCAGGTTGTCTTTTTAAGAATGTTGTATTTGCTTAGCTGATATGTTGTGTTATTTGAACACTTTAAACAACTTAGTTTTAGGCAAATCAATCATTGTACCTCTGAACACTTGAGGACACAGAGATTGCTTCACAAAAGTAGCTATTTACCTTTGTATATCCTACTAATATTCTACTTATGGAAGTAGGTGTTACTCTTTCACGCAAAAACTACAGAATAGACCTTGATGGAATGTAGCTTACATCAGAATAACACATAGTGGGCTATAAGACACAATATGATAATTCAGACAGCTATTGTGTGAATTTTTTGTAACCAATTTTTTTAGATATTTTTAAGGCCTAGGCCAAGTGAATATCTATACAGATAAATAAAGTTGAAGTGTCGGTGTGTAATTCCAAAATTACAGCTTTTCACTAAATGCATATGAAAGTGTACACGCTACTGACATAGAAAAACCAATTCTTAAAAAAAATCTGTCTTTCTGTATGCCTGTTTGTTCCGGGTAATCTCAGAAACGACTGGACCGATTTTAATGAGACTTTCACTGGCAGATAGCTAATGTAACTTGGGCTACTTTTATTTATAAAAAAGCAAGGGTTACGCGGTACATCCATGCAATTAACTCTTTTATTTATTAAAAATATTAGGATTCCGTGACAATAAGAATAATTGTGAGTAGTTAGTGAGGGGTCAATCTGAAGGAACTTTCGAATGATTCGGTAAGTATTAGTATCACGGCTTTCTGTAAGGTATTATTATACTAGCTGTGCCCTGCGGTTTCTTGGTTAATTTCATGAGTATCCCGCGGAACACTTATGTACTTCTTGAATCATTAGCTACCTGCCAGTAAAATTCCCGTTAAAATCGGTTCAGCCGTTTCGGAGATTACCCGGAACAAACAGACAGACATTCAGAGAAAAAAAACAAATTGTTTTTTTTCATGTCAGTATCGTATATTATCGTAAGTTTCATATGCATTTAGTGAAAAGTTGTTATTTTGTAATTACAAACAGACGCTTAAATTTTATTTATCTTTATGTATTTATAGATATAAATGTGGCTAACCAAGTATTTGGGGAGTATTGAGGGAAGTCCTTGAAAACAAATTCCAGTGCTATTTATTTAGGTGATGAATATCATTGTAACGAATAAATCAAATAGTTTATTATTTAACTTTGCCTTTTAAATTACGGATGAATATATGAATACTTATACATTTTGATGAGTTAGTGGTACTTAAATTTAAATAAAGAATATTATACTATTAATGTAAAAATGTATGTATATGTATATAACCGTATATTTTATCTGTGTATTGGTGTATATATTGTTTAGATCTTATGTTTTATAATATGTAAGTTTGTGTTTACAATTTATATATAAGACTAGCTGTGCCCTGCGGTTTCACCCGCGTGGATTTAGTTTCATGCTTTATATGCTCCAACTGCATGCCTCAAAAAAAAAAAGTTTGCCTAAGTTACTCCTTGAAACGTCAGCTACCTGCCAGTGAAAGTCCCGTTAAAATCGGTCCAGCCGTTTCGGAGATTACCCGGAACAAACAGACAGACAGACAGACAGACAGACGGACAGACAGACAGAGAAAAAATTTAAAACTTGGTTTTTAGTGTCAGTAGCGTGTATACTACCATATGCATTTAGTGAAAAGCTGTTATTTTGGCATTACAAACAGACACTTTAATTTTATTTATCTGTATAGATGTATAGACTAGCTGACCCGACAGACGTTGCCCTGTCTTAATTATGAGAATGCAGGACGTATTCTGTCAATTCTATGTCAAACGTCATAAGGTTACATCAAAAAGTCTTTATTGTCAAAGCCCTAAGGTTAGATTTAAGAAGAAAGAAATAATTTTATATGGTGGTTAAGTATTCTTAAATTTTCAAATTTTTCACGCATTTTCCTTAGTTTTTTCTTTCATAAGAACCATCTCCTGACAATAACGAACACAACAAAAATATTATTATCGAAATCGGTCCAGCCGTTCACCCGTGATGTCTTGACCAAGGGAAATAGGGATTGATTTCTATATATATAGATCAACATTCACATTTTTACTTCTCCCCTTTTCTACACCTGCCATGTCTCTTTCTGCATCACCCAAAGGTTGAATGGTAGAGAATGCCTATGGCATTAAGTCCGCCTGTGCAAATATGTATTGCAGGAAGTTATTAAATCTATATATCTATATCTATACATCTATACATATAAATAAAATTGAAGTGTGTTTGTAATTCCAAAATAACAGCTTTTCACTAAATGCATATGAATGTAATAAAAAAAAGTTTTATAATTTTTCTCTATCTGTCTGTCTGTTTGTTCGTTCCGGGTAATCTCTGAAACGGTTGGACCGATTTTTACAGGAATTTCACTGGCAGATAGCTAATGTAACTTAGGCTACTTCTATTTATAAAAAAGCAAGGGTTACGCGGTACATCCATGTTATTAACTCTACGCGGGTGAAAACGCGGAGCACAGCTAGTTGAACATAATATAATTTTGCTTCGTGGATGGATAAGTATTTATAGGCAAACAAGAAATAAACATATTATTTAAATCATATTTATTAGGTTTCATTAATATGTAGGTAGTTACTACTATCTATAGGTACATCTATTCATATAAATAAAATTGAATTGTCTGTTTGTAATTCCAGAATAACAGCTTTTCACTAAATGCATATAAAAGTAAACACGCTTCAGACACTAAAAAACCAAGTTATATTTTCAAAATATTAGGGTTCCGCGACATGAAGCATGAAACTAAATCTACGCGGGTGTAACCGCGGGGCACATCTAGTGTAAAAGTAATGTTTAACCCAGATACCCAATTTCCACGTAAAACGGGGTTACTCAGGTCAGATGGCAGTCGCTTCGTACACAAATCAGGTGATCCCACATCGGGTTGAATGAACTGCCGATCCCAATAATGTACGTAATAAGGCCAGATGATGATGAATGTAAAGGTAATGTAAAAAACATTCAATATTATTTCGTTCTGACGGCTCTGTGGTCTCAATTACTGATGAATTCTGGAGCACCTCAATAGTAGCACTTATTGTGGTTCCAAGTGTGGGAACCTCAGTTCAGTGTCTCGCAGGTTGTCCGCCATCCAGTGTTCCGCTTGCTGCTCCATTTCTTTATCGAAGTAATCACACCACCCTGTATCACTCTCGCTCACGCCTGTATTCCCCGAAGGGGTAGGTAGAGGTTTTGTAAAGACAACACCCATATTTCACCGAAGATAATTAAGTGCCAACGTGACAGATGGTGAGTCTATCGCCGTCTCAGGCACTATACATACGTCTTTGAATTACTTCTCAGATATGTAGGTTTCCTCACGATGTTTTCCTTCACCGTAAACACGTGGTGTGAAATCTTTACGTTTTTTAGAAAAACTCTTTGGTATAGACCCCGCTGGGATTCTAACCCCAAGGTCACCACGGCTCTTCACCCATATTTATTACGCTTACGTTTTATCCCCCGAAGGGGTAGGCTGATGTGTACATAAAGCCCACATTTAGCAAGCCTATTCCCATTAACTGGGCAATCCAATCCGGGCTGCTATTGGGAAATTACAAATGAAAAACTCTAATAACACCGTAGCGTTTACGGGCACTAGAGCAGCGAATGAGAAAAAACTATTATTGACGTCGTTTTTCATTGGTATATGACTACATTATATATCAAATTGCTAGTTACCTCGTTGGATGTTTATTGTCGGTACGCCTTTGATAACATACTAGGTAGGTGGGTTATACTTCATTCCTAACTAATGCAAGTGTTTCCTAACTTCCACTTTTATTTTATACAACAGCGCATGAAAATTCCAAGTGTAGGTGATAACGAGACATAGTTCAGCATTTTCTCTGGGAAAATATTAGTCTTAAGTACGTCGACGAGACAAATTACCTTTTCTTATAAATGGCTACTCTTCTGGTCTCAAAATTTGGACATCAAGTAAATCTTCTAAGTTAATAGCCTTGTTTTTCTTGAAGCTTTTAATGTTGAGATGGTCACAGAGGCGTTCCACTTGCTCGTCAGAGAACTTCTTGTCGTAAAATTTCGCCACTCGACGAACAGCGGCCGGCAGGTCCTCAAGTATAAAGAAGTTCAGGTAAAGCCATATTTTTGGGGACACAAAGTAAAACACCCAATTTTTTTCAAAACCTGCATTTAAAAAATTCATCACTAATCCATTCGATAATTTTGCAAATATTAAACTTAATTTAAGTGTTTTTGTTATAAACATCTGCAGTACAAACCTTGGTCAGTTCTTCGTAAAACAAGAACAACATGTTCGGGTGATGTCTCATTTTCCAGGCTTCTTTCAGGTGTTCAAAATATGGTGTATAGGGTTCTGAAATTATAACACACAATTTCAGCAACACATTTGTTCAACCAATCAGCTTAGCTTGTGTATTTTGAGAAACAAAAGTATTTCTATCTCAAACTTATTTAATTTGCCAAAATTGGTTTAAAGTTATAGAAAACTATGAACAGAGAGACTGAAACAGTCCTAACGTCTAGGAGTATTTGTGTGAAGTATGAGCAAAACTTACCTAGTGCTGTTTATCAGCACCACAATATAACTTAATTATTGGAATAAGTCTAGATGGTGCAACTTGTTGGCTTATAAGCTATGGAGATGGCTTATTATTAGGCCTACAGAAAGCCCATTGTATTCCTAAACCTAAGTTCTCTCTCTCTCTCCTTTTCTTTATATGGCGAAAAATTAAGAGGACTTTTACACTTACGGAGATCATTAATAAAGAAATTCCAATAAGTTTTGAAGTCATTCACGTATCCGAACATAGAGCAAAGTCTATTCAAGTGGTAGTATGATACAGCGACGTCCCTCGGGTCCCGCGCCACGTACACCACCTTGGCCGTGTCCAGTAGAGTGGGAGGGAGCAGAGATAGAGGCATGTGGGTTTTGGCGAACCGCGGAGACTTTGATCCTTCGAAATGCCGCTACCACCAGATTGAGTGGTAGCGGCCAGAACTGCTAAATTATGGTCGTTATTCCTATTTTTCTCACGTAATGTTGCTTGCAAGTTTGGATGGAAGAGCATAGAAAGCCTGCAATGGAAAAACCATTTGTTTTGGTACTTAAATATATTTAAGAAATAACTACCCCTGCCAACACCTTGAAGTTAAACCTGAACACATTTCCAATTATACAGAAGTATATTAACGTACATAGTCATCTTTAAACTTATCTGCCGAAGACATCTTTAAAATGTTACTTCCATTAAACAAAGTAAAGGTGCAATAGAATGCAAATGTAAAATATTGGATCCATAAAAAAAACTTTAAACTAGCTGTTTCAAAAATAAAGATTGCAGTACTTATGAAAACAAGCGAAGATTACATTTTCTTCACTGTTACTGAAGTGATGATTGAAATAAAACCGTTAATGCTTACTCCAAACACGGATATCGTTCTATTAAAGGAATTTTGTAAGACGTTTCGTAGTCCAGATCATTAACTATCATTTCTTTGTTAACAGTTCTTGTGTCCAAGGGGTTCCTGTGGGGACATACGATAATTTTAGGTAAGGCAAGCATTTTTCATTTAATATATATATACCCGGCTCAGGAAAAGTGTTATTGGTAAAGTAGCAGCCCGGAGTCTGGCTTTGAAAATTATAGGCTTTTACCCTATTGCATATTACTTAAACATAGCTGGCGAAGTGTGGGTGTACTATAAATCTATCTCTGATTACCCCTAAATTGTAAATGTAAATTGTTAAATGATACCTGATCTGGGAAAGCTGGTGACAAATGTGTCACCCTCTCGTGTTGTAGACGCTGCTCACTTCCTGACGGTACCCCTGTGGCATCAGGTAGCCCTTCGGGCCGACACGGATAAAACCAGTCCCCTCTCCTACACAATTCAAAATATAATATATATATAAGTAGTCGGTTATTTTATATTCGCCCAGTGATCGACGATATTGAAAAGATGGCATGGAAAGAACTGTGACGCTAAAAATGACTGCCATGAATGACACAATAGAGGAGGCTCATGCTGATATCATCATCTCCCTGGCCTTATCGTATAGTTTGTTGGGGTCGGCACTTGATACAACACGATGTGGCTGATCACCTAATTCTTATACGAAGCACCTGCCTTCTGACCTTCGTAACCCCTCCTTACGGCTCAGACTCATGCTGTTAATCATAGTTAATATGATGATAACCGCAAGATAAGGCAAAAACTATTTAAAATAATACATAAACTGTTTCTAGGGAAATATTTCACCAGTTTCTCATTAATATCTGGCTCCACATCCACAATAGTCAGGGGGCAGTTATTCTTCTCGAAATCCATTGTCTCACGTATTTTCAGCTGCAGTTGTGTCTTCTAAGCGGATATCGATTAACTAAAGGTGAATGACTTAAGGATGTTGTATTTATTTAGCTGAATTATCTGTCTTTTTGTATGTTATCGAAGTGACCCAAAAATATGACACCTGCTTTATGTTAAAGTATATTAGTGTTATTTGAACACTTTAAATAACCTAGTTCTCGGCAAATTAATAATTGCGCGTCTGAACACTTGAGGACACAGAGGTTGATTCAAAAAACCAACATATTTACCTATTTAAATACTTGGACAACGTAGTTCAATGACCTGCAATCACAGGTGAATAGCGTTCGATTTATACCTAAGGTCTTTTGTCTTGTTTTGTTTGATCCTAGATTATAATTATTTTCTATACCACCTTGGTTCATATTTTCGTACCTATTCGCTGAACGAATACTGTAAGCTAACGTTTGTGTCGTTATCAGAAACTGTAAATGATCAAGACTAAGCAGACATCTTATCATCAGAGTCTTGAGTATGTAATTTAATTAAGACATCCATAGGCCTTTGATTGATACTGAATGCCTCATGGAATAAGTAGTGGATTACAAACATTATAATTGTGTTTTTGCTGGCTTTTTTCACGGACCTTAAAGGTTCGAGTCTCCCTGTTATGATGGTTAAAATAAAACTGCAGAATTCGTCCTTTTATTTATTTCTTTTTAAACAAATGCGCCCAGTATTTTTACCAATTTTATAATTTAACAGTTTTTATGTGTAAATAGGTTATATTAATTCCTATTTGTATAAAATATTGCGTGTGTTGCTGCAAGATTCACATTTAGGTCCTATATATAATAAATAACCAACAGCGTTCAACAAAAAATCTTGTAGCAAATTAAGTTTTCTCATTTTCTTGGCTTTATTTTGAATAGGATTTACCTAATCATAGGCAGGTAAATCGAGGTTTAAGTTTTTCGAGGCATATGTACAAACTAAGTTTAAAAAAAATATGAGTTGGTACTTGTTTGAGACCAATCTAGTGACATTGTAAATAAATAGCCAAGGAGCTACTACTTACAAACCGAAATGGGCCCTGCGGCAGGGCCCCTGCCTCTTAAATTTGGGTCTTAGAGTTTCAATTTTATTCCTACCTAATTAGAAGTACTAACTTACTAAAATCTTATTAATATACGAGTTTAATATACAGCTGGCCTTTTAGAAAGACTAAGGGTCACTCAACGAGCAATGGAAAGAGCTATGCTCGGAGTTTCTCTGCGGGACAAAATCCGGAACAAGGATATTCGTCAGAGAACCAGAGTCACCGACATAGCTCTTAAGATTTGCAAGTTGAAGTGGCAATGGGCAGGCCACATCGCTCGTAGAACTGATAACCGATGGGGAAGAAAAGTTCTCGAGTGGCGACCACGGACCGGAAGACGCAGCGTAGGCAGGCCTCCCACTAGGTGGACCGACGACATCGTGAGAGTCGCAGGCAACCGATGGATGCTAATAGCGCAGTGTCGTTCGGCGTGGCGGTCTAAGGGGGAGGCCTATGTTCAGCAGTGGACGTCTTCCGGCTGATGATGAATATACGAGTATACAAACAATTCATTTAAAATTTAATCTAATAACTAAGAACCAAAAAAATATATATATATATAATCTGATACCTAAAATATATTATTAAAAGGAGTCCCTGTAGGCAAGGTTCCGAAGATACTGGCAAGAACCCTTTGAATAGCTAAACTAATTCTTTGTCCGAGGTAGCTGCCAGCTCTTCGGTCTCCAGTGATGTCGACTAACCTTTTCGTTATTTCATTAAATGGCCTTATAGCGCTAGGTCCCCACGGACCAAGGGTCTTGACACCGAATGGGACAAAATCATATTTTGTAATTACTTTCTGACTTCAAATTTAATTCTGCCATGAGAATAGGTTGCTTTGCTTAAAACTAGAATTGCCTCCAAATAGCGTTCGATATGCTGATGTACACACATTCATTTAGCGAATGCTTATATAAAGAAAACTTAAAGGTTAATAATTATACCCAAACGAAGACATGAGGCAATTTTAATGTTTCACCTAGGTTTGAGCTCGGTGAAGGAAAATATCATCAGGAAACATGAGTTACTTGCGGTTGTCAATCATCGAAAAGGAAAAGGTTGTTATGTCATGCTTGGGATTCGGCGACATTATTCAGTTTTGTTAGCATCTTCTGAGACTTGTTATAAGGTATGAAATGGTTAGTGGGTATTATATAGATATAAAATAAATCAATTAAATAAAAAAATATTTATTGAATAAAATGCTTAAAGTATAACCCAATAGTGGCTTTTATTGCTTGATCCATGTTTCTAAGTGTGGGAACCTCAGGTCAGTGTCTCGCAGGTTGTCCGCCATCCAGCGCTCCGCATGCTTTTCCATCTCTTCGTCGAAGTAATCACGCCAACCGCCTACTCTTCCTGCGTCCGTCAAATAAATAGGTACAGTTAACAACTATAATACTTTCAGGGGACCATATTTTCTCCATAGCTACGCTTCCCCCACTATATTAAAAGAACTGCTAACAGAAGTTAGGTAATCATGAATGAGGCTTAAACTGGGTCGTCTGTCACCAATGGTCTGTCCAGAACCACGTCATATTTGTTAATTAACACTCTATCATCCATCTCAAACGCGCCCGTCACGCTATCAATCGTGGATGGGCTATCCAGGACCTTAATACATGAACAATAATTACCTTTTCTTACAAACGGCTGCTCACCATTGTACATAACCTGGAGGTCAATCAAATTATCCATGTTGACAGATTTGTTTTTCTTGAAGTTATCAAAGCGGAGATGGTCGCAGAGGCGCTCCATTTGTTCCTCTGTAAACTTTTTGTTGTAGAACTTTGACACCCGATGAATAGCGGCCGGCAGGTCCTGCAAATATTAAGTTAGTTTAATACACCGAATATGATAACTTCCCTTCTCCTAATGTCTAATAACATTTAAAAAAGTCTTGAGTACAAACCTTGGCTAGTTCTTCGTAAAACAAGAACAACATGTTCGGGTGATGCCTCATTTTCCAGGCTTCTTTAAGTTGTTCAAAATATGGTGTCCACGGTTCTGGAAATCATACCAAAAAAATATGTTTTTTTTTGTATGTTTTCTGCCTTACTCATATATCGATAGTGCAATGTTAATCTTAGAAATATACAAGCTAACGGGATACTTACGCAGATCATTAATGAAGAAGTTCCAATAAGTTTTGAAGTCGTTCACGTATCCGAACATAGTGCATAGTCTGTTCAGGTGGTAGTATGATACGGCGACGTCCCTCGGGTCCCGCGCCACGTACACCACCTTGGCCGTGTTCAGTAGAGTGGGAGGGAGCAGAGATAGAGGCAAGTGGGTTTTGGCGAACCGCGGGGATTTCGCATCGTTGAAATGCTCTACACCAGATCGTGTGGTAGCCTCCAGAAGTGCTAATTTGTTTTTACTGTGACTGTTCTTCTCGCGTAATTGAGTTTGCAGAGTTGGGTGAAAGAAAACATCCAGCCTGAAAAAGGTAAATTCGGATTTGGGTATATTTTCTTTATATGGAAATACGTTTACATTCCCTGCTTTGAGTCAAGATTATGAAACAAAACCAATTTTTCGGTGTTTAATTCTTACTCTAAAAATTGGTATCGTTCCATTAAAGTAATTTCGTCCGCAGTGTCGTAGTCCAAATCGTTGGCAATCATCCACACCAGTTCCTGTGTCCACGTGGTTCCTGGGGGGAAAAAATACTTGTATTAATTTTCTTTAAAATTTTTCTAAATCTTCAGGCTAACGAGGACTGAACTAGCATTCCTTTGGCTATTTTTTGAATGGGATCATTTGAAAAAGGTATTTGCATTATAATAGCATTGGCTACCTGATCTCGGGAAGCTGGTGACGAAGGTGTCCCCTTCCCTCAGCTTCATGTTGTAGATGTTGCTCGCCACATCGCGGAACCCTTGTGGCATCAAGTAGCCTTTCGGCCCAACACGGACAAAGCCTGTCTTTTCACCTGCAAATATTGATTGGATTGTTAATTTTACAACATGAACCATAAGACCATCTCTCAAGACTCTGTGTTTCACGAAAGGATCTATGTATTCGAGGTAAAATTGGGTGTGGAAGGACAGAGAGTTCACTAGAGATTTGGCAATATTTTAGTGATTTTGGATGTTTATTGATAAACTCACGCGTTTTCAACCGCGTACGTCCCGTTTCTGTGGGAGTTTGGGGATAAAATATAGTATATTTTAGTCACTGATAATGTAATGAAGTATCCATTGCCGAAATAATTTTTCAATCGGTTCAGCGTAGTTTTTTAGTTTATTCGTTACTTACAAAAATACAAATCTTTCCTCTATAAAGATTGGTATAGATCTATATCTATAGAGGCTGAAGAGATAGTTCTTAATTCAGTAGCAGAGTGCCTAAGTAGTACCATTAAACTTTAAAATACAAACTACTAACCTGGAAAATATTTCACTAATTTCTTATTGATTTCTGGCTCCAAATCCACGATGGCCAGGGGATAGTTTTCAATCTCGTCGGAATTCATCGTCTCACGTATACTCAGCTGAAGAAGAGACAAAAGACTGTGTGTGCTCTCAGAGTGGGTAAGACTGACTAATGCCGCAATACAGGCCTACAGAGAATTAAATAGTAATGTATTATTTATTTAGCTGCAATAGTCAGGGTTTCTGTTGATATAATTATTAAACATTGGTCACAATAGTACAAAGCACATTTTTGAACTGACCTACAATTTTATGGTCGAGTTCAATGTTCGAGAATTTATGTTTAATTCTTTTGTATTTCAAACATTTTAAAGTTGTAATGCTATACTATAATCGTTTAAGCAGAGCGTATAACGAACTGCTAAGCTTTGATGTTTCATTTTATAGTACCAAAACGTCAACGCTTAGAAGTTCTATATACGCGCTTGAAACGGTAATAGTTAGCACTGAGTGAAAGCTTTTAAAGTTTGAGACGGTTGTTCATCCTCTATGTTACATCACATCATCTCCTTCGTATTTGGGGTCGGCACTTGATTCAACCCGATGTCGCTGATCACCTGATTTTTATACGAAGCGACTGCCATCTGACTTTCGCAACCCCTTTTTCGAGGAAAATCGGCAATCTGGGTTAAACCAGTTGTCAGACTCTCTTAGGCCTCTGACTGACCTGTAACGATTAAAAAAGTTGTTAAATTGGCAACCGGGACCGACGGCTTAACGTGGTCTCCGAGGCACGGAGGGAACTCGGGCGTTCACCCATCCAAATACTGGCTAGGCGTATGGTTGCTTAACTTCGCTGATCGAATGATATGCGCAATAGCAACTGTGCCACGAGCTCCTCTTATGTTACATCACATAGGCACTGCAAATTCTTTCAGACTTCAGACACAGAAAGAAAGCAAGTATTAACTACTAAATAAGTAATAACAAGTGAAAAGTAACTGAACGTTTGTTGCAACTCACTATAATCAACTCCGGTTACAGCAAATGAATTTAATGAGATTTTATTTATAATATTAGTTATATTAGTTTTTTAATACACAATTTTGCCTTGCACATCTATGCATAGTTTGAAATAAATGAGTAAATATTTGCAGATAGGTGCATTGCGTAGTGATTCCTTGTTGTGATCACTTGTCTTGCGAACGTACATGTCGGCGCCTCACCGGAGTTCGCCCCAGGATCCATTGTAATCGTCAAGAAAAATAAGGAACACAGCAGGATAAATAATTATATTTCTTTAACAACCTTACTCTTCAACGATCAGCGAAAGAATGCCACCTACTGCAACCTCGACTAACCAAGTTATTTAATTATTAATTACAAGACCACGTGTTTCACATTATTACAAAACTATTTAATATTAAGGTTTTATAATTCTAAAAACAATAAAACATTATTTTTATGTTAACTAAAGTCGAAATACATCTTAATTAGCTTAATTAGGTATTTTAAATAACAATATAAAATGAACCGGAAACACCCTATAAAGTTTACAGTTTTGTTACAAAAGTAAATCATAATTGTATTTTAAAATAAATTATTCAATAATTACAACAATATTAGATAATAATGAAACATTAATTAAACTTCTAATTTTACATAATTAACTTAACTCGTTTCTTAAAATAATACATACGGAAGTCATACAGTAGTGTAAACACAACAAAAACATTAGTGACCCACTTAATTCATATTACATTACAAAATTATATAAATAGGAAATTCTACTTCGTTAGTACTTTTAATTAATTCTAGAATCTGAATTACAATTTATTATCCTAAATTTAAGAATTACATTATTACGAAAAGTAGCTAGTGTTGTTTCCTGTCTCAATTTTAAATTGAGACTTGTTTCCTACAATTGAAACTAGATGGCAGCTCGGTTGAGCGCGCCCATACGGCCATACTGACTCAAGCGCGTTCTCTGCGCTTACAAATTTAGAAAATCATTGACAGAATTGAAAATCATATAAGATTGCATGTACACACAATTACATAATCAAATCAAACCAATCTCATATTTCCTTATAACAAGGTTCTCTTTTGTTTTAAGGATAAACACTTAACTTGTAAATGATAACTTAACAAATAATATGGTAACTTTACAGCCTTGATTAATTAGTAAACATTTCGTCAAAAACAATACTTTGACACTCATAAACATAAATCATTCTTGAGACTAGCAATCTCATTCTAGGATCTACCCACACCAAAACAGGCAATCACCCATCCTGGGATCTAGCCATCAACAAAACAGGCAATCACCCTTCCCGGGATCTAGCCATCATCAAAACAGGCAATCACCCATCCTGGGGTCTAGCCATCATCAAAATAGGCAATCACCCTTCTTGGGCTATAGCCTCTAAGACCGGTATAAAGGATGCGCATGGTGGCCAGCCAGCGCGAAAGGAAGGATTTTGGATAGGAACCAACAATAAAATAAAGCAGGGGCTAATTATTGGAAGTGGATGCCCCCAAATTAACTGGTATGTTCCCACAGTTATTAGCGGATGCAGTGGCGGAAGATAGTGATTCAACAGGTACTCCAGAATTATCGTTATTCGCCCATACGGCCGACTGCTCAGAGTCAGAGTCACTTTCAAAAGGGTCATATTGTGCAAGGGGAGCAGCTCGCAAGGAATCATGACTAGCAATTTTTTCTGAACAACCGCGGAGATTGACATGTTTTAGTCTGTATCTGTCATTGGGCAAGATTTCTAAAACTTCCATAGGCCCTTCAAATTTGGGACCGAGTTTAGTGGTGTGGCGTTCATGGCGCCGAAGTAGAACAAAGTCGCCAACTTTATAAGGTTTGACTTTAGCTTTACCTTTATCGAAACGAGACTTATCCTGAAGGGATCGCTCGTCCATCCTATCCTTGCAAGCCGCTCGCATTGATTCTAGATCATCAGTTAGTACATCGTCATCAACTTGTAATAACTTAATACTCGGTGGTGAACATTTCTTTCCCAGTAAAATTTCCAGTGGACTTTTGCCGGTACTTTTGGATACACTACAATTTATAGCTAATTGTAAATCCTGAATAGCCGAGTGCCAAGGCATATCAAGTTCTACAACCGACATATTGTCTTTAATTACTTTCATAAGGCGCTCTACCTGTCCATTCGCCCTACTAGCGCCTTTTGCCACCACATGATGCTGAATACCATAACGTTCGCAAAAACTTTTGAACTCTGTGGATGTCATGCTTTTATCTTGATCAGTAATAAATAACGTAGGGGTGCCAAAAATAGATATAAAATTTTGAAAGCACTTAATTGCGGTTTCCGTAGTGCGGTCATTTGTATAGATCATGTGAACGTATTTGCTGTAACCATCTATATAAACAAAAGCATATTCCGCTACGTTTCGCTGGCCATTCATTCGTCCAGTAATATCGCCGTGGACAGTGTGGAAAGGAATTGGGACTTTGTCGATTGGATGTAGCGTAACCTGTCGAGCACCCGAAACACCTTTCCGAACTCTACAACTAACACAGTTCTCTACAAATTTTCTGACCAGCCGCGACATATTTGGGAACCAGTATTGTTCACGTAATTTAGCAAGAACTTTCTCCCAACTAAAATGTTGAAGAGAATTATGATGGTGACTGATAAGATTCCATCTGTATCTAGCAGGGACAATAATGAGCTTATGAGTTTTATTATCAATTTGGACTTTACGCCTCAATAATTTATCTTGGGTAATGATGTAAGTATCGGCAATAGATTTGGGAATAGAGTCTCCTTTTAATTGATCAACAATTTTACTTAAGATAGGATCGCGTTTCTGCTCAATGAGCAGCCAATTGTGGTCAAGCGAGTTGACTAGGAATTTTAAGGCCTGAGTAGGCGATTTTGGTGGTAGAGCGACACTGACAGTTCGAACGGATTTTTCAGTATCTACGTGGTTGCGACTGAAATAGTCTGCATGAGCAAGGCGGTCTCCCTTACGGTATTCAATTTGAAAATCAAAATTCTGTAAATAAGCCCACCATCGATGTACCCTGGGAGTCAACTCTTTCTTATGACTGGAAGCTTTTAAAGAGTTGCAGTCCGTCACGACTTTAAAAGCCCTCCCGTGTAGAAAATGGCGAAAATGTTTAATTGCTTTTACAACTGCGAGGGTTTCCAATTCATACGAATGATATTTACTCTCGCAATCAGTCGTCCGCATACTAAAATAAGCAATTACCAATGGATTTTTATCCTGTCTTTGAATTAACACGGCGCCATACCCCAGAGAGCTGGCATCGGTGTGAAGCTCTGTGGGTAAACAGGGATCGAAAATAGTCAGAAGGGGAGAAGATATAAGCCGATTAATGACCTCGCGTCTTGCAAGTTCATGACGATCTGTCCAACGCCAAGGAACGTTCGCCTTTGTTAACTCGTACAGGGGAGCCATTATCGAGGAGAAGTTAGGCACAAATTTCCGAAAATATCCAGCTAATCCATTAAACTGACGGACTTCTTTGGGACTCTTAGGAATGGGTGAATTGACCAAGGCTTGGATCTTCCGTGGGCTAGGTTTAACGGTTCCGTTTTCTATAAGGTTTCCTAAATATTCTACTTGCGTTTTAAGAAAAGAGCATTTGGCAACGTTCAAGGAAAAACCAGCTTACGTTAGTCGATCTAGTACTAATTTTAGATTATGCAAACCTTCGTCAATTGTTTCGGATATTACCAGAATGTCATCAACATAAACTAACGCGATATTATCTTTAAGTTCTCCTAATGCCGAATTGATAGCACGTTGATAAACCGACGGCGCGTTACAGAGACCAAAAGGCATACGCAAGTATTCAAATTGACCATCGGGGGTCACAAAAGCGGTCTTTTCGATCGAATCGGGTGAAATTGGAATACCATGAAAACCTGCAGCCATATCTAAACAGGTAAAATAGCGTGCTTTTCCTAACTTATCGATCTGATCTGCTATAAGCGGTAAAGGAAAGTGATCTCTGAGAGTATTGGCATTAAGCTCGCGAAAATCGACACAGAGCCTGTCAGTACCATCCTTTTTTTTGACTAGTAAAATAGGGCTACTGTAAGGAGATGAACTATCTCGTATGATGCCATTACTCTTCAAATCCTGAACTATTTCTTTAACTTTTTCACGTTCCACAGGTGACAGTCTATATGGTCGTCGCTGTACTATTTTGTCCGGATTCTTTAATCTAATTTGTAAAGATCCAGTTTTCACTTGTGAAACGCGATTCCCACTTGTAAAATTATCTTTATATTTAGTAAGTATTTCCCGTAATATTTTAAGTTGTTGGGGATCGCTTATATCAGTATCAAGACTCAAAGTCGGGTCAACATCAAGCAAAACGTTGTTAATAAAAAGCTCACGCTTTAGAGAAATACTGTCTTTCTTCAGTGTCACGCTAAGACCTGGCACATTCAAAAGGTCGAATCCGATAAGGATATCAAATTTCATGCGAGTATCACCAACTACATAAAATTCTAGCTCTACATAAATACCGTCTACTTTCACTACAGAGGTGATGCTTCTATTTGACTTTATTGGTGAACCACCAATGCCCGAAAAGGTAACGTCTACACATTTACGTTTGCCGGGTACAGAAAGAGAAACGCTTTCTTTAATTAATGAACAGTCGGCACCAGTATCAAAAAGACACGAATAACCCTTATCACCTATTTCTACAGTAATCAGACTGCGTTCTAAGGATTGACAATAGTTTACAGACTTGTTTATTGATTTGAGGCGCTCATCATTCTGCCGACGAAAACAATTCCTTTCAACGTGACCTGGACGATGACAATACCTGCACTCAATATTTTTAGCCATATTCGAGTTACTAGAAGGACCTGGTTTATTGGGTTGATTATTATTATTTTGCATCGGCACTGGGTTGGCCTTAGGGACCACCCTTATTTCCTTACAATCACGAGACACATGACCCACCTTATTACAGTTATAGCATTTAACAACATGATCCCTTTTAGAAACACTGTATTCAGCAAAACGTGGTTTTTTGCAGTCATGATGATCGATACTTGGTTTTATGGACGGTTCTAGCTTGCGTTTGCGATAAGTTTTCAAAACAGAAATTAATTTGGGCAATGATTCTGGCGTAATACGTAATAAATCTGAGCGAATAAATTCTGGAAAAATACCTGTCACCACAGCATCAAGCACCTCCGCATCCGAAGCCTCAGGTCGGACTCGCTTGAACAGCGTCCAGGCCTTTGTAGCGTATTCAGCGTAACTCGACGCGTGATCAGAAGTGAAGGCTCTCCACTTCTGAACGTCGTCCGCGTACCGGAATTCCCTGCCAAACGTTTGGATTAGTTCACATTTAACTTGGTCCCACGTGGTAGAACTCAGCGACCACGTGTCAGCCCATGTTTTTGCTCTTCCTCTTAGTTGTAAAATAGCTTTCATGCGGGCCTCGTATGAAGGTATGTTGAATTTTGATATCGTTTCGTCCACGTGAGCACACCAATCCCTAATATCATGAGATCTTTCATCGGGGTCGAAAGGCGGCAAGTAAAAATCGTGATGGTGACGCGATGGCAATGAACCAGATGAGAGGGCAGCGGTCACAGCACTAGCTGCCGATTGTTTCGTAATAGAATTAACAAGACTCATGACCTGTTCCATGGTGAAAGTTGGCTCCAGTTGACGTGGTGGTCCGGGATCACCGGGCTGCGATCCCACCGCTGCTGTCGGCGCCTCACCGGAGTTCGCCCCAGGATCCATTGTAATCGTCAAGAAAAATAAGGAACACAGCAGGATAAATAATTATATTTCTTTAACAACCTTACTCTTCAACGATCAGCGAAAGAATGCCACCTACTGCAACCTCGACTAACCAAGTTATTTAATTATTAATTACAAGACCACGTGTTTCACATTATTACAAAACTATTTAATATTAAGGTTTTATAATTCTAAAAACAATAAAACATTATTTTTATGTTAACTAAAGTCGAAATACATCTTAATTAGCTTAATTAGGTATTTTAAATAACAATATAAAATGAACCGGAAACACCCTATAAAGTTTACAGTTTTGTTACAAAAGTAAATCATAATTGTATTTTAAAATAAATTATTCAATAATTACAACAATATTAGATAATAATGAAACATTAATTAAACTTCTAATTTTACATAATTAACTTAACTCGTTTCTTAAAATAATACATACGGAAGTCATACAGTAGTGTAAACACAACAAAAACATTAGTGACCCACTTAATTCATATTACATTACAAAATTATATAAATAGGAAATTCTACTTCGTTAGTACTTTTAATTAATTCTAGAATCTGAATTACAATTTATTATCCTAAATTTAAGAATTACATTATTACGAAAAGTAGCTAGTGTTGTTTCCTGTCTCAATTTTAAATTGAGACTTGTTTCCTACAATTGAAACTAGATGGCAGCTCGGTTGAGCGCGCCCATATACACGTAACGGTGCGGCGGAATTATTGGCTTAAAAATATGAATACTAGGTAAATTGGTGGCATGAAATTGGTAATTTAATATGTTACAATTTGGTGGCACGGTTTAATGACCAAAATAATATACCTTTACGCTGATTACCTTTATCCTAAAACGAGTACGTGCCCATTCAGTCTCGCAAAACAAGTGATACATAAAACAATGAACTATGATACTCAAAGTAACGGACATTCACCTCTCTTCAATTCTTATCATGGTCTACTTATTGATCGGGCTAAAACAAAAAATATATTTCAGCTTACAATTTTACATGAATCAGCACCTGGTCTATATTATTTATATAAAATTCTCGTGTCACAGTTTTCGTTGCCATACTCCTCCGAAACGGCTTGACCGATTTTGATGAAATTTTTGTGCTTATCCGGTATCTATGAGAATCGGCCAACATCTATTTTCATCCCCCTAAATGTTAGGGGTAGTCCACCCCTAAATTTATTTATATGGCAAAACAACGTTTGCCGGGTCAGCTAGTTACTTATAAGCGTGTCGGTATTTGGTCAGTATTGTGATCGTTGCGATTTGAACTTGCGTCGCTTGCGAAGATCATACGAACCACTGTGCTATCACAGCTGTTTAGACCAGCGAAATCTTACTATCCTAAAGCTCGTAAGAATTTATGTTTTACGTTGTACGCAAAAACTAATGAATGGATTTGAATGAAACATTACAATAATATAGCTTACTACATCAGAATAACACACAGGCTATGAGAAATACGTGTTAGTGGAAGTTAAATTATACGCGGGTGTAAGCGGGGCTCAGCTAGATTATAATAAAACTATTATTTTAAGGTCATTACCGAGGACAATTGCGAGTAGGAGGAGCGCCTGAAGATTCGTTCATACAACGTTACTCTTAGTATGTACTGGGGCCCAACCATGAGCTCTTATTGCAATGATAATTCAGTTGTGCGACAGTGACAGATGTATACACGTCGCGTACATCTGTCTCATAAATGAGTGAAACTATCATGGCAATAAGAGATCGTGGTAAGGCCCCTGAACATTAATTACAGAAAACGTTACTGCTTAACATTGCTCAGATTTTAAGGTCAAGTTAGGTATTCCTACAAATAATCATTTTGCTAAGCGCATACAATCATAAACTATTGTCTCCTTTGACACACATTATCATTAGCGTAGTTCTCAATCATTGTTGTTTTTGAAATGATATCTCACGCGACGCATTAAAGGCATGTTGTTAAACAATAAGCAAAGAGAATGTCCATTCCTTTATCACTTCCCACACAAACCTTGTATTTATTTGTGCTATCAATGGTTAGTTGCACCCGAAGTCCACATTAGCTGAATGTCTAATATTAAGTATCTACCTGACTACCTCCCTGGATCGAAATTCAGGTTCAAATTCATAACCATGTTGAAAGGGTGCAGAGAGATCAGTCGACGACAAGATGATGCCATAAGCCAGTGATGGGCAAAGTACCGCTGATGGTCCTTCTACATGAATAGTATTTGGCCTGCGATAATTATTTTGACGGGCCAGAAGTAAAAGTAAATTTCTAATAGCACTGTATTTATACATTTATACAGATAAATAAAATTAAAGTGTCTGTTTGTAAATCCAAAATAACAGCTTTTCACTAAATGTATATGAAAGTATACACGCTACTGACACTAAAAAATGGTTTTAAATTTTTTCTCTGTCTGTCGGTCTGTCTGTTTGTTCCGGGTAATCTCCGAAACGGCTTTACCGATTTTAACGGGACTTTCACTGGCAGGTAGCTGATGTTTCAAGGAGTAACCTAGACTTTTATTTATTAAAAATATTAGGGTTCCGCGACAGGATGAAAACTAAATCTGCGCGGGTGAAACCGCGGGGCACAGTTAGTTATGGTCTTAAAATCTAAGAATTTCTTCTTAGTGAGGGAAGACACTTTTTCATAAGAGCAAAGTATTACCCACTGCCTTCGTTCGAAACCAGCATTTGAAGTTATGAATTCAGAGGTAGACAGGGGTTACAATAAATGGTGGCACTCTGCCACTAAACACTACTAAGTTAGGTACTACTTTGCCTACCCGTTATGCAGGATTCAATTTATGTGAAATTGATATGATTTTAGATACGTACCAACTACCAACCTATGAATTTCTAATTAATACATTTAATTATTTTCTTTCTGATTTTCGAATTTGTGTGAATATTCCAGCATTTCCAGCGTTATCTATGCTATTTTGGTCCTTCCTTATCGTACAAGAATTTATGGATTCATACATAATTTATTACATGACATATTTATAAATAATATGCAGCAATATTATTCGTAGAACGCGTACATAAAGGATAAAACAAGTTTTAATAATATTTACTTAGCATGAAAATTTCATATAAGTAAAGTGTTTGTTACATTACGATAACTAAAGAAATGAATATCTTAATAGATTACATACCCGTATTTACTTGTACCGAACCTGTAGGCTCAAAAGAGTCTGGGGCAGAAATTAAAATAATTTTATGTTTTAAACGATTTACTTACTTAATTAATTAACAAATACATTAAAGATGGCTTAAAGTTTAGAAATAAATTAATTACATGTATGGGTACTATAAATATTATAGAGTAACGGAGAGATCACCATTTACGTTGCAATGACTTCAGGTTGTGTTTCAGGGGTCGGTGCGGGGGCTTGTTCTGTGTCCTTGTTGGGGGACTCAGGGCTCGGCGCGGGGGCTGCTGAGGGCTCGGGGGAGTCGGCGCTGGCCCGGCACATGAGCGTCACTGGGTCGCGCTCCCGGTACGGCCCGCACTGCTCCGTGGCACCCAGTAGCTTCATTTCATCGCGCTCCGCATGCTCCAAGGAGTCTGGGTCAAAGTTCCGCCTTCCTGCGATCACCACCTCCACCTCTCGCCCGTCACCTTCCAAACCCTCGGAGCCGATCTCCACTCGATACGGCGTGTTGGGCTCTACGAACGCTTCCATCGTGTGGATATCCGCTCTCTCCTGCACCTGGTTGTGTTTGACCGGCCTGTTGTGGCGCATGAAGCTCGAGAGCAAGTTGGACATCTTGGAGGGAAGCGCGAGGATGACGACTACATTTTGGACGTCTGCACGCATGTTCATCTCTCCATCCTGGCGCTGGTCGTAGGATAAGGGAACGGCGGCGACCGAGGCCGCGGCGGCGACGAGCCACGCGAGAACCCCGCGATGCATGAGCATGATGCGTGTGGCTGGACAGTCTCCGGTACGCTGACTGTGCGCGCTCCTCCCGCCGCGCTTTTACCCAACGGCACCGAACCAGTCGCCGCTCGAATCGAGTACACTGTAACGGTTAACACGACACGACACGAGTATCACGATACTCTTGCACTTGAGCTGAACATAACTCTTATAACAAGCCAAGTACAATTAAGTACTCGTCTTAGGTCAAAGCCGTTGTTTAAATATATTAGCAAACGGAAGGCTGATAATGCGATATTATGGACGTTGAATTTAAGAACGGTACCTAGTGCTAATGGCGCGCTGAGAACAATAATTGCACTCATCTGTAGCGGATCCGTGATTATTCAACCATAAACTTACCTACCACAACAAACAGTAGCTTACTTCATGCTCAAGTAAGATTGGATAGAGTAAACCTAAATGCGTCGTGTCCGATTTTGATTTAACGGCGGTGACGGTCTCACCATAGTCATAGTTTTTACTTAATTACTTATCATCGTAAGAAGGGAGTTCTGGATGTCTCCAGGTTATTCATATATTCAACAATCCTTTTGAGAAGATATGAGGATATAAACCACTGCATTTGTGTTGGTAACTGAATTATTTTTTCCAAGCTGGATTAAAGACTGCTATAAGAACGTCGTTAGATTATTGCATCAAATGATTAAGAGAGACCCGCTACTTGACTCCGAGTCGACAAAGTCCAACCGAGTAGGCATCACGTTAATTTAAAATATCTAACGTATTTACATACCGGCACAGAATCTGGGACCCTATCATGAGCTCTTGCTGCCATGATAATTTACCTCTTAGCATGAGACAGATGTATATGGCGAATATAAATCTGTCACTGTCACACAGTGGATCTACGATGGCAATAAGCAATAACATCATATGATTAAGCTCCTGTTCAGTTTGAGCCATCTCTTTTTATTTTCTGTCTTGTGGAAAAAATCATTTAAATATACATATGAAAATGCAAATTTCTCGTGTCGTGCAGTGATGGAGCTAGGCTGTCGCATCGCGGCTGACAGTGACCGCGGGTCATCGATACGATAACCGAGTTTCGCGAGAAACGCACACACGCCCGTTGTACTACATTGAAAGTAGCTTGTATTTGTTGTGAACTAGCCAGCGATATACGAGGTAATTGCTCTGTAATGGTGTGCGTATGGGAAAGGAAGTGTTTATTTACATTTGACCAGAACAGTGTTAAGAGACGTCATTGATTTAGAAATTTACAATTGATATTTAAATCTTCTAGATAGTGAAAGCTTATTAAGCTCACCCAAGAAGGAACCTAAAAATTTGGTGCCAATATTGATTAAAATTTATTTGTTTGGGTATAGATTTTGGTAATGCGTATTATCGTTGGTATTGTGTAGATTTGTCTCTTCGATGTCATTCATAAAACGGAATAATGATAGCTAAAGATGGATAAGTGATACGCCAAAAACAAAACTAAGTAAATATTTTATTACGAAAGCTGGGCACCTCTTACAATACCAAGAAGGATTTCCGTCGTCCAGTAGGCCTCGAGAGTAGTGTCTCGAGAAGGGATCTCGAGACAATCGACTGGAAAGTGCAATGCAGCAAACCGCATCCATCGCGACAATGTTTGCTTACACATTTCTTGACACGCTCTCGATAAAAACAAGTTTAAATTAGATTAGTGTTAGATGTATGAGAATATGGATGGTTTTTTCTATCGAAATATCGCAAAGCAGTTATGTTACCTACAAACCACCTTGACAAAAGAATAGCGTGAGTTTGGATATACCAACCAACAGATGGCATAAAGCGGCCCCTGTACCGCAGGAACAAGGGAAAGAAAAATTCGACGCATGAGGTAGGATCACGAGTAGCTCAGTTGGAAAAGCAAGCGTGTTCGTATTTTTCTTTACCATTTTTAAGAAAAAAGCATAGCGGTAAAGAAACTGGTATAGAATTCACCCCATACATAACTTCTAATATTTAGCACGGCCATTTTCTTTCTTCCTTCGTGTTATTCAGAATGGATGCAGTTAACTTATTTTGCATCGAAGCTGGTGGCCAACAAGTTTCCCGTTATCTCTTCTCGAACAGTCGCAACTGACAGTTTTTGCATTAATCGTGACTGCTATAACGGCTCTTAAGCCAACGCAATGCACTTGACAAGCTGACTAGCAAACTCAAAATAAGCGCTCCAGCTTTGAGTTGCATATTTAAAAGCAACTCAAAGTTCACTTATTAATAAGAATAAATATTCTATACATACTCTATACTTTTTTTAATTTAGTTATATATTGCTGAAGCTGAATAGTTTGTTTGCTTGATCTATAATTTAAAATGATCTCAGTGTTACATAGCCCATTTATCGAGGAAGCCTTATAGGTTGTACAAGGAGTTATGGTTTATGGTTAGCTTTAACTATTCCACGCGGAACAAGTCGCAGGCAGAAGCTCTATAAAGTTGTTGCAAATTTCTTGGCGGATTTTCCTTCATAGTAACAGCCGGCTGGGGTCCGATTTGTTCGCTCATTCAAATAGTTTCTTTAATGCTAGTCCAGTACTAAGTCCTTAAATATATTTGTCTCAAAAATTAGGTCACAATGATAAAAAGAAAGCAAAGTAACATTTAGCTTTGTTGAAGCAATTTGTCTAGCCTCGAAGACTAATGAGCGCTCTACTCATGCCGACACGCCACTCCGCTACAAACAACAACAATTAGAAATCGGCCAATGGTTTATTAACTAAACCCCGATTTGACATTGAAGTAATTTATCATATGAAGGCGAGATGGTGATGATTTTCCTATGCTTTATTTGAGTGATGTATGTATCTCATTTATCAGTAGTCTATACGAAAAATAAAAACTTAATTTCCTCCTAAGCCCGCATGTATTGCTAAAAATTAGTAGCTATTCAACATATTAGATACCCTACCTACCGTGTCGGTGTTGGTCTGGCTAGGTGCTTTAAGACTAGTCTTAAAACACGTTTGAATGCTCTCATATCCTAATACTGAAACGATACTTGAATTATGGGGCTTTTTGCGTCGTCTACTAAGTACGAGTTTACGATAAACAACTTAACATGATGGCGTCAATATTTGGAGATGGCCTTTTGTTTCAATAATCTTTCAGTCCGTATAAGTTTATTTGACCGATATCAGCTGCACGGTCTACAATAACTCCATGTCTATACAGATAAATAAAATTGAAGTGTCTGTTTGTAATTCCAAAATAACAGCTTTTCACTATATGCATTTGAAAGTATACACGCTACTGATACTAAAAAACCAAGTTTAAATTTTTTTCTCTGTCTGTCTGTCCGTCTGTCTGTCTGTCTGTCTGTTTGTTCCGGGTAATCTCTGAAACAGCTGGAACGATTTTAACGGAACTTTCACTGGCAGGTAGCTGATTTTTCAAGGAGTAACTTAGGCTACTTTTATTTGTTAAAAATATTAGGTTTCCGCGACAATAAGGATGAAACTAAATCTACGCGGGTGAAACCGCAGGGCACAGCTAGTTTAGTTATATTTTTTAGGGTGGTGGAATGGTAAAGTTTAGTCGATTTTATTCTGAACTAGCTGTGCGCGGTTTCACCCGCGCAGACCTACCCTCATTTTTATCTACACTAATATTATAAAGAGGAAACATTTGATTGTTTGTTTGCATTGAATAGACGCCCAAACTACTTAACCGATCTTGAAAATTATTTCAGCAATGAATAACTACATCAGCGAGTAACATAGGCTATATTTTATTCCCGTACTCCCACGGGAACCGGAACTACGCGGGTGATACTGCATGACGTCGGCTAGTTTTGAATAAATTTTTACCTTACTTACGTTACCTAAATTATATCTTGTGATGTGACATCAGCTATTTGCTAGTGAAAGTCCCGTTAATATCAGTCCTGCCGTTTCAGAGATTAACAGGAGTAAACATATAGACAGCCAGGCCAGTTTTTTTTGAATAGGTTTTTATATTTAAGTAAATATATACTTTCATATGTTTTTAGTGAAAAGCTATTTATCTTCTATATATATAAAAAAAGGCGTGTTAGTTACACTACTTATAACTCAAGAACGACTGAACCGATTTGGCTGAAAATTGGTGGGTAGGTAGCTTAGAACCAGGAGAAGGACATAGGATAATTAATACCGTTCTCTTGAAACCTGAAAAAATCGTCATATAACACACTAAAGTCTGCGCGGGTGAAACCGCGGGGCACAACTAGTTTAGAATAAAAACAGACACTTCAATTTTATTTATCTGTACTTATAGAATATAGACTTCTCAATATACAATTAGTCTCAAGAGTACTCGCACTCGAGCGTCCAGCCCACAGACATATTATACTATCTAATAGATAGTATCTATGTCTGTGGTCCAACCCGTGTCGCGGTTGCAATAGGTTAATTGACTCGTAAAATGAAACGGCTCTCTCAGGCCATTGAATACTGTTTAGAGTTTGTAGCAAAATTTAACATACTTTTACTTACTTATAATTTTAAGTAGTCAAGTAGGTAAGTAAAATTTGATATATTTATTTGTAAGGCAGCTTTATGTTCGTAATTAGAAAGTTTTTGTTTAGCTTCGACCGGGTTTTAGAGTGAATGTAGGTAGATATATCCACATGTCAAGCGACGTAGGCACCTAACCTTCATTTTCATTAAATATTGAATTTATTGGAATTTGGAAAATTAGAAGATATGCGCCACTGTGGATTTTTAAACTTCACAACATGCAATCTATAAATCTATATCTATACAGATATACATACATACAGATAAATAAAATTGAAGTGTCTGTTTGTAATTCCAAAATTACAGCTTTTCACTAAATCCATATGAAAGTATACACGGTACTGACATAAAAAAAAATCAATTTTCAAAATGTTTCTCAGTCTGTCTGTTTGAAAGGGCTGCACCAATTTTAGCGGGACTTCGCTGGAAGATAGCTAATGTTACAAGGAGTAACTTAGGCTACTTTATTTAAAAAAAAACGTTTTGTGTTCCGGAGGAATAAAATTAAATCTACGCGGGTGAAACCGCAGGGCACAGCTAGTTATTAAATCAATTTTGAAAGGTTATTATTGTTTTTAAATCTTCAATACCTACTAAGTGAGCAACCAAGTATAATAACGGAAACAGTGGGAATTTAAAATAGAAATAAATAAACACGCTACAGGCTAATTATAAACCTACCTAAGTAGTTCGTATCTTATCTATACAGATAAATTAAATTGAAGTGTCTGTTTGTAACTGTAAAATAACAACTTTTCACTAAATGCATATGAAAGTATACACGGTACCGACATAGAAAAACCAATTTTTAATTTTTTTCTCTATCTGTCTGTCTGTCTGTCTGTTTGTTCCGGGTAATCTCCGAAACGGCTGGACGGATTTTAACGGGACTTTCACTGACGGATAGCTAATGTTACAAGGAGTAACTTAGGCTACTTACATTTTTTTAAAAACATAAGGGATCCGCGGGCAACCATGAATTAAAATCTACGCGGGTGAAACCGCGGGGCACAGCTAGTCTTATATATAAAAATTAATCCCCATTTCCCTTGGTCACGACATCACGCGTGTACGGCTGGACCGATTCTACCGGGACTTTTATTGGCAGATAGCTGATGTTTCAAGGAGTGCTTTAGTCTAATTTTATTATAACAGCATGGAACTAAATCTACGCGGGTCAAACTGCGGGGCACAGCTAGTAACTTATAAAAACAAAAACCAAGCAAAACATTTATCGCGTGCGTAGTCGTATGTTTTAAGCTAGTTATAAATGAAGCAGCGGGTCGTGGTGGGTTACTGTAAATGCGCCACAAACTAATATTGTGGTATCAAGCAAAATAAGTCATGAAAAAAAGCACCACGACGAAACGATTCTTTAGATACTTTAAACTTCACGAGCGTGCACTGAACTCTTGTTTTTAGAATGTTAGTTCTCCGGTTCTAGACTTTTGTTTTCAGTAAAAAGTATTTCTTGTTTTTGTTTACCTTTCTACAATGAAGCTTTGGCCTCGAAAAAAAACAGACCTTTCTAATGATAAAACTACCCAAAATACTAGATTATAATATTAGTTTTACGAAAGACTGACTTTTACTCGCGACTTTGCCTGCGGTAATTGTTTTTATTTTCCTACTAGCTGTGTCCCGCGGTTTCACCCACGTAGATTTAGTTATTTCGTTATTATATATTTATTTTTATTATATTATTATATTATTTATTTTCGTTATTATATTCGTTATTATATTATTATTTCTTCCTTATTGTCGCGGAACCCTAATATTTTTAATAAATAAAAGTAGCCCTTTAAACATCAGCTACCTACCAGTGAAAGTCCCGTTAAAATCCGTCCAGCCGTTTCAGAGATTACCCGGAACAAACAGACAGACATACAGACAGACAGTGAAACATTTTAAAACTTGGTTTTTTAGTGTCAGTATCGTGTATACTTTCATATGCATTGAATGAAAAGCTGTTATTTTGGAATTACAAACAGACACTTTAATTTTATTTATCTGTATAGATGACCGCCGTCACATATTCTCTGTACCGAACTTCAGCAATACCGGTTCAGCGGTTTATCCATGAAAAGGCAACGGACAGACGTAGACACTTTTCCATTTATGATAGTTTTTTTTTTACTCCTATATCATACATATGCTCTCGCCTGTATCCCATGGGGGTAGGCTAAGACCACCGTTCGCCACATGTTACGATCCTTACATACTTCTTTCGCTTCATCCACATTCGTGTTCATTGCTTTGGGTCCTAATCCCAGTCAATTAATATTGACGTTATCTATTAGAGCTTATTTATACCTGATTACGATGCCTCTGTTATCTATGCCTGATCCTATTTATCCGCTTTGACGTATTACTAATGTGAGGCTATTTACATGCTTCATCAGTATCTCGCATAGGGTAAGAATATTTTAAGGGGTGGTCTTCAAGATTTATGTGATAAATATAAATACATAAATTATGTTAGTACTGATGCGATTGATGTTTGAAATAAGTACCTTGGTACTTTCTCATTCATACCTTTAGATATTAACACAAAATGGAAATTAAGGGAACGCGCTTTATATAGACGTCAGCTTTCTTGTATCATATGATTATGGTTATAGATAGACGCAGGATTGGTAGGAATTTCAATTGGAAATAAATTCATGATTAGGGATTTTTCAATAAGAATTATTATTTATTTTCAACGAAACAATCTACAAACATACACTTAAAACTAAACCTTAATGCTAAATAAATGCATCGTTATCACTCATTGCTCAATATTTGTTAGATCTAGAGATCCAGCCTTGTTTTGTCATGTGTTTCTTTCTACTTGTGGTTATTATTTTCATTTGTTGGAGGCTTGATGATGGCGGTTCCTCAGCAATGATCCTATAATATTGTACATGTAGCTTCTCAACCTGAAAATAATAAAACACATTATTTTAATTACCCATATAATTATTACCTGTTGACAATGTGTAGGTGTGGTAATCTAGAATTGGAAAATGTGTAAAGCTTCAAAAAAAACATAAGTAAGGTCGAGAACCCTCTTTTTGTGAAGTCGGTTAAAAATCAGTGTCGTCATTTTGTAAAGAAGTTGATAAGAGTTAAAGATTTTTTTATCGGAGTGTCAGGGTTAATGATAATAACATATTTTTAGTACCCTCGTCATGCATAAACTGTGAGTAAAGATTGTGTTTATAAAATGAAATACGTACCTACTTTGCTTCTTCATAGAGGCGTCTTTTTTCTGACCTTTGCTGTAAGGTCTCGATGCCTTGACCTCGCTTGGCGGCGCCTCCACAGGCTTCACCGCTGTCTCTGAGACTTCGGGCTTGGGTTTGTCCTCTTGGGGTTTTTCCTCTGGTTTCTGCACATCGGCTTCTGGCTTAGGCTTATCATGAGGCTTCTGAGGCTCCGGCTTGTTGCCTTCGCCGAAGTAGTCCAAGTCTATAAGGTCGCTGATGTCGAACTCCGAGGCCGCTTCAAGGAAGGTCTCTGCAGGCGCGACCGCTATGACGACCCCATCGATGTTCAGTCTATAGTTCTCAGTGCCGTTTTGTCTCTGATCATAGTGGACGGATTTATCCTTGTCGCAGTCTGCGAGTGGCGCGGCGGTCGCGGCCACGAGCAGCCCTAGTGCCGCTAGACAAACTCGACGGTAGTTGACCATCGCGGCAGGTGTTTGAGAGAGCACTGATCCGCCGCGCCGAGGGGCCAGCTATGTACCCGATGTTCGCTGCATCTTTTATTTATTCGCCCAGATAGCGGTACAGTCACCTCAACAACCAACCACACTCGTCCCGGCTTAACTGGATTTAATGCATCCACTTGTGACTTGTTCAATAAACGCTGACTTTGTAAAACCATGTTCCAAACTAGGTAGGGACTAGATAGGCACTTGGCACACGCTGTAATCGTAACGGAACAAAGCATGACCCGAGACCTCACTTATCATTGAGAAAACATAATTATATTTATAGCATATGTGAAGTATAAAAATATAGCCTCGTCGGTCCGATTCAGTAACCCGGTAACCTTTGCCATCGACGCAATAAATCATTCGCATAACATTGTATGCGCGTGCGCCACTTGTTTCACACAATAATTAGACGTAGGAGATAAAAGATTCCGACGTTATGTAAACTAGATAATAATAATTAGGTATTATTCTTATGATCCCAGGATCCCACATTGATACTTTTTTAACTAAGTATTTACTTTAACTTTTTTTCTTTAATAGGTACATAGCAGTATTTAGTAATTACTTATGCATTAGGCACAGTCACAAACGTTTCTCTATGTTTTGTGGGTAGGTAGGTAGGTACAGCTATAATTATCTATACCTACATATATCTATACATCTATATCTATACAGATAATACAGATAAATAAAATTGAAGTGTCTGTTTGTAATTCCAAAATAACAGCTTTTCACCAAATGCATATTACCCTTTACACGATACTGAAATAGAAAAACCAATTTTTAATTTTTTCTTTGTCTATCTGTCTGTCTGTTTGTTCCGGCTAATCTCCGAAACGGCTGGACTGCTTTTAACGGGACTTTCACTGACGGATAGCTAATGTTACAAGGAGTAACTTAGGCTACTTTGATTTTTAAAACACATTTGGGATCCGCGGGAAACCATGAAATTAAAATCTACGCGAGCACAATTTGTGTTTATAATATAAGTTTAACCTTTTAATTATAATTTTATGTACGTTTAAAAGCTAACTTAAACAAATAAGTAAGAAGGGTAGGCACCTACAATCGATCGGCTGGATACCCGCATGTCTGGCACAAGTCCGCGAGATTCTTGAAGAACTTCAAGCAACCTGTTGTGGCCGCGACGCGAATTGGAGCTTTCGACTAACTGTACCACCTACTTGCGGACCCGATAAACGGTAAAAACTCTGCTTTAGTTGCCCTTATACGTCGATTATTGCCTATCTGACCCACATTAAACTGGCTAAATTATTCAAAACATGGATAGCCACTATAGTCGGCTTACATTCTTAATAAGACATTAACTTATTGATAACGACGTCGACGGTGTTTGTAAAAGTTTATCAACGGCGGACGACTTCGTTTGCTTTTAATATTGCTGTTATTTTACGTAGGTAAGTACTTAGATGCCGTCGCGAGTTAATAAGCGCTTACCGAAAGTCGGGTTAATTAACGCGTGTATTTTATTATCTAGACTCATAAAATGACTACTGCGCATTCGAGGTCAATGCTCATAACTCGTGACGGCACTTGTATGTAACCATATATCTATCGGTTTTTTCTATGATAATGCTTTAATGTTATTTATTCGTTTGTTGATATGAAAACTTTAATCCCATGAGTAGTTAAGTAGGTACCGATTCTAGGTTTTTAGATCAAGAGTTTGAGACGAGCATAATCAAGACAGGCTCATCGTTTGTTAATAAAACTCTTTAATAAATTAGTTAAGACCTAGTAGGTACTCTATTTCCAGGTCCTAATTAGGCCGGTTTATATAATTCAAAGTAGATCACAGTGACTTCTTCACGACACGCACATTCATTGCGAGGAAACCATTGCGTTTATGTATGTATGATGACCATCTGGGATTTTAAACTGGTCTTCAGGATAGTATAACTGTGTGAAATATCTTGCCATAGCTGTGTAGGTACAGTCCAGTAGGGATCACTATTTCATCTAATCCGCTATAAGAAGAAGTAACCCATAAACGGGAGTAAACGTCCGCCAAGCAAGAGTTATAAGACCTTACAACTCTTGCAAGTCGTGCATTACATCCGTGCACAGGGGGCCGCCTACCTTAGCTTTGACGTTTCATTTCATTGCCTTATAGCAACAATCATAGTTGGCCCCTTTTCTTTTTATCTTGAGAATCCGTTATGGTTATGTCGGACTCGCACCGACTAAACTCCACGGTGCTCCTCCTGGTCGCTAAGTACCCCCACAGGAACACCGTGCACGTGATAAGTTTTCAAATGCTTCGCTGTGACCCCCCAGTCAGGCCCCTCCTTATAATGCCAGGCTGTAGCCGGCTATTACACTATGGGAGGGCGCGTCGGAACACGAACGCGCCCTCAACCGCGAGGGCCATGCGTCGGCGCCAAGACGGCCCTCTTTACGGAGACATCAGCCGCTCCTCTGCCCGCCTCCGACGGCCGGTCCGTCTACGACGGATTGGGTCAGACAGAGGATCTTCCTCTCGGACCCGCTCCGCCGTTTCTTTGGACGACATTTTGTAACTATCTACGGTCCGCCTAATTTTCATTGATTATATAACTTTTGAACTATTGCATGCAAGATTAACACCAATATTAGGGTAGGAAAAGATAAAGAAAATCAAACTCCATTAGCGCTTTAATATTAAATTTATTTCAAAAAGTTACGTATACTTATAACGAAGATCAAATTATGTAATACTTATTTAATAATTGCCTATAACATCTAGCAACACAGAATATCGAACTATGTGCATGGAAAACACTTAGTGAAATTTATTTAAATATGTCACAGGTTACTTCAAACACATTAAAATTTAAACGTTATACTTATTTTATCTTATTCTTATCCAGTCTATTTTCGAAGATAAGTATTAAAAATATCAAGTCAACCAACAATATTTAATAACTAGGAATAAAAACTTAATATCGTTTAAATTTCCTGACCATGCGCAATATATATTGCGTGCATTGTACATTCTTAATATCAATAATGAATATCTTTATGATAATACAATGAAGGGTGTAGTTAATCATATATCTAACGACAACGTACACAAAACAACCGAGTGTTTTAATGAAAGAATATTTATATCAACAACACAATATCTTCAAAAGGCACTTAGGAAGACATGAAGGCACTACATGAGAACACGATCTTCACTCATCAAATGTGACATTATAGCTAATTACCTAACAATTAATAATATTTAATAATAACTAAAATAACAAACTCAACATGAATATTTTTAACGCGTAGTTTACACACGAAAAATTCTCATGTTACAAAACTTCTCCGAAACAGTTTGACCGATATTTATGGTTTATTTGATATATTCGGTAGGCCCGAGCATAAACTTAGAGTGAACAATCTAATATATAAAATTCTCGTGTCACAGTTTTCGTTGCCATACTCCTCCGAAACGGCTTGACCGATTTTGATGAAATTTTTTGTGCTTATCCGGTATCTATGAGAATCGGCCAACATCTATTTTTCATCCCCCTAAATGTTAGGGATAGTCCACGCCTAATTTTATTTTTTATTTTTTAGACAAAATTCTAATCTACGCGGGTGAAACCGCAGGGCTCAGCTAGTTATTCATAAAAATGTATGGCAAAATAACGTTTGCCGGGCACAGCTAGTATGGTTAGGCATTATATACACGTATAATCAAATATCAATACGTAATATATTGTTGTTTTATTTTGCAGTTACAGTTCAACCTATATATAATATCTATATATATAAAAATGAATCCCCATTTCCCTTGGTCACGACATCACGGGTGAACGGCTGGACCGATTTTGATAATAATTTTTTTGTTGTGTTCGTTATTGTCAGGAGATGGTTCTTATGAAAGAAAAAACTAAGAAAATTGCGTGAAAAATTTAAGAATACTTAACCACCATATAAAATTATTTCTTTCTCCTTAAATCTAACCTTAGCGCTTTGGACAATGAAAACTTTTTTGATGTAACCTTATGACGTTTGACATAGAATTGACAGAATACGTGCTGCATTCTCATAATTAAGACAGGGCAGCGTCTGTCGGGTCAGCTAGTTTTAAAGTTTTTATAAATAAAAGTAGTCTAAGTTAATCCTTGAAACATCAGCTAACTGCCAGTGAAACTCCAGCCGTTTGAGAGATTAGCCCTTTCAGGAAATAGGCAACCTTTATTGAAAAAATCGGGTTTTGCGAAATAAAGCCAGTCATGAAATGAAGAGTATAGATGTGGCTAGGTGTGGGCAGTGTTAGTAAGTTCGGAGGCGAGTAGTAGCAGGGTGTGCCGGTACATATGTGTGGTGTGTCGCAGGCGATGCAGCGAAGCGTGGAGATACCGCGGGAGGGCTCCGGCGCAGCTCCCCGCGGCGCACACGTCGTGCGCCGCGCTGCACAGGGACACTGCCTGACGCCATATACGACTACTCACTGCAATATATATCGTACCAAAATACAATCAAATACATACTATGAAGAAAAAAATATGCTCACGCCATCCCTGAAGGAATAAGCAGAAGTGCTGTAAGCAACACCCACATTCCACCGAATATTCGCCGGAGATGCTAGCTATTTCGGGCACACCTCTGTTACCGTCAGAAAGTAGCCTACGTCTTTTATGCAAGCGAAAAAACATCCCCTTGGTCCAATGCTGAGTAAAAGAAGTACAGTATCCCTATCACGAGTTTGCCACCGTTTTCGTCCGCCGAATATTTGTATGAGAAACTAGCTGTGCCCCGCAGTTTCACCTGCGTAAAGTTAATTTCATGGGAGTCCCGCGGAACCCTTACACTTTTTTAAAATAAATATATGTTACTCCTTGTAACAATAGCTGTCTGCTAGTGAGTCCCGTTAAAATCGGTCCAGCCGTATCGGAGTTTACCTGGAACAAACAGACAGACAGACAGTCCGTACGTCAGTATAGTACATACTTTCATACGCATAGTGAAAAGCTGTTATATTGAAATTACTAACAGACACTTCAATTTTATTTATCCGTATAGATTGTACAGCGCCTCCAAGCGGTGACGTGAATACCTAAAATATGTCATACAGAAAACGGTAGCAAACAAGTGATATGTAGTTAGTAAGGTATAGATGTAATGTGACTCACAGAAATGTTGCATGTCACCGTCGCAGTACTGCAGCAGGTGTTGTATGGACGTGGTGCCGCTGACTGGGGGCAGGCTGTTACCCACCACTATACTGGAGTCAGGCATCACCGAGCTGGATATTACCTCTTCTACTTCAGCTTTTAATATCTGTACAAATAAATATCAATATATATATAAATATATACTAGCTGTGCCCCGCGGATTCACCCGCGTAGATTTAGTTTCATCCTTATGGTGGCGGAAACCTAATATTTTTAATAAATAAAAGGTAGCTTATGTCCTTTTTCAGGGTCTAAAGATTGTCTGTGCCAATTTTCATCAAAATCGGTTGAGAGGTTAAAGCGGGAAAGCGTAACAGACAGACAGAGTTACTTTCGCATTTATAATATTAGTAGGGATATATGAACTTTGAAAAAATTGCCTTATGTTTGTTCGCGTATCCCCTCTAGAATGGCTGTAGTAGCACTATTTGGCAAAAAACATGTGTTTATAATTGTCATGACAAGGTTTTAATGAAAGAAAATGCTTGAGTTATTGTTATACAATTAAAAATATAAATAGCCAGTGTGTGCACGATACCGAAGACACCCATATAAACGAATCCTTGCGAATTCATTTACTTAATAAAACATGAAGGTGCGTACCTCATTGTCAGCAGCGGAGCCACTAAAATACTTCTTCATATCTTCTCGTAATACATGAAGTTTAAATTGAGTTGGGATGTGCTGTAAAAACAAAACAATTTTAAACAATTGCCAATCAGATTTTTGAGTGAACTTTAACAATATAATATTTTGAAAAGACCAAGGGTAGAGTGTAACAAAACCCACTATACATTGAAAATAATATTCAGGTGCCAGCTGGTGAATCTGTTGCTATATCTTCACACTCAATTTTAAAGAAATTGTCAAGCATTAAAAGTTTTCAATGAACAAAAGATGCTAATGATTATAGACTTACACTTACATTATATAGACGTATGTATAGTGCCTGAGATGGCGATAGACTCACCATCACTTACATCACTTAATCATCTTCAGTGATAAGGGGTTGTTGTTATAACACCACTGCTTACCACTTCAGGGATTCTTCTGAGATGGCGTGAGCACTTACATTAGTATCGGCCAACATGAGGATTCTGTGAACATGGGACTGCTCCGTTGTGTCCGGCGACAGTCGGTTCAAGCAGTCAGGGTATATTTCAGCCAGAACCACGCTGTTCTCCCCTCCCAGCTTGCATTTCTTATACTCTCTGACGGCCATCTCATCCAGGCGCTCGTAAATCACACTTGCTGTTTTTGGTTTTACACCTGTAAGATGGAAATACAAGGCATTAGCTGAGCCTCGTGGAGTCGGACATAAGTGTAAAAGGAGTGATTTTTCTTCCCATAAAATTTTCTATAATTATTTTCAGCTCATATACATATATTAATGTAGATACATCATTGGTATATACCTTGTCCTACGAATAAGTAGCTTTGAGGATATTTAATTTATCATAATTAAGTACAAATAAAGTACAATAAAAATCTACATTATATATGAAACAAAATGGCATATTATTTAAAACTATCGCGACTCCTATACATTTTACTCCTATACAAATATAGATATATAATCGCATTGATTATTACATAATTTTATTTACCCTGACGTTTGGACTAAGTTCCATTGGCCGGGCCGGTAACAAACTGACCACGTCCAGATGAGTCACAAAAATTTACTGGAGTTAAATTAATACTTACTATCTAACTCTAATTGTAGATGTATGGCATAGGACAACACTGTTTGGCTTTATGTCATTGGACTAGGTATAATTTGATCAATTGTTAATTATCCATACAACTTACCTCAGCAGCTTTAATGCTAGCATGTAAAATATAAACACATGTTATATTATAAAGATATATAATACTGTTTATTGAACATTGTTGTAAATAAATTAATAATCACAGCAACATTGGATGAAACATGTGATTATGAATATGGCAAGATTGGAAGTTAAGTTATGTTATGAAATATTCATGAATATAACATCTGTTTGAAAGAATTAGTATACTTCTTCTGTTTTTGTTTAAATATATTATACTAAACATTTTATTTTCATTTCTCATCATTCATTATTAATCCATGAAGGATTTAAATATCTGAAGAAATAACATTAAAATCAATGTAAAGTTTTATATACCAAAGTGGTCAGCAGCTGCATAGCAGTCGGCATCTTCAGACCAAGCCAGGATGATCTGCAGTGCCTGCTGGAGGGAGCACGGCAGACGGAAGAAAAATGAGTGTATCCTGATTGGCTGCCTCTTTTGACACCCTGCACACACCCATTGTACTCTGAAAAATATTTTTAAAAGGATGATTGAAATGTGTAATTTTTTTTAGTAATAGCGGACGTCTCACGATTTCACCTGCATAGTTCTCGTTCCCGCAAGAATACAGAGATGAAATATAGCCTATATTAAACAGTGATAATGTAGCATTCAAATGGTGAAAGAACTTTTAAAATTGGTCTAGTACTTTTTCGGCTAATTTGTTACAAACATACATACAAAACTTTCCTCCTTAAAATATTAGTATACAAATATTTCTTTTTTTAACTAGAGAGTGAAAAAAGGATGAAGTTATTCATAGAATCTTCAATAACTTATTCTTCTCAATTCAAAGCCACAGCAACAACCTGCTAGTTTCAGAAGCCACTGAATTAGCAGAATGCCCAATTCGAAACAATTAGCAATAGCACAAATGCAGAACACAAGATCCTAGGTTTGATCCCAGGAGTTGGGCAAAATATTATTGGGTTCTTCCATCTGATATTTTCCACTCTGCATAAGTGCAAAAGGCTTGCTGGAATAACATGGGACTTAAATATAATAGTTCACTTCTGGCTACCCTTGCGGGGAATATAGGCATGGAGCATAATTTATTAAGAATGAAAATGTTATAACATACTTATCAATAACTCTGGCACTTTTGCAAACACACTTGCAATCCGGATTGTTAGTGGGACATTGATAACTGTTGAGAAGCAATCCCAATGTTTGCAGTCTTTCCACTATTTGACTTTCCAAATTCCTTTCACCGTTATTGTGAACTAATTCCTGATACAATTTCAAATTTCTGAAATCAGAATGTAATTGCAAATTAAGCAATATGAAACAATCCAATGTTGGTGCAAGAACTGAACATACAGAGAAAACTATCCATTATTCAAACCTGTCTGCAATATTTATTAATGCAAGTCGCAAATAATTAAGAATGTTAAAAATATAGGCTAAAATCTAAGGAGGTGGGAATCTTACTCAGGACATGTGGAAAAAGGTAAACTTGATTCATTCGCCAAAGATTTTGCGTTACTATCGTATGTAGTAGAATCTGGTTCCATTATTAACATCAATTTATTATTACACTATTTTAATTAACGCTTATTACAGAGTGGAAATACTCTTAAATTCCATTTCCACTGATTTACAACTTCGTTTAATTAAATAAACTTAAGAACACAGGAGAGTTCATCAGGCAGAATGTTTTCATGTTTTGTTAGGTAGTTAATACTTTGGTTGGTTTTGTGATGTGATGTGACATGACATGACATGACATTGAACTCACATGAGAACAGTATATGACAATTTTATTGTGACATTGACAGACACATAAATTTGAAGTTTTAGGCCGTTTAAAAAGAGAACTGTTGTGTGATGAGGTGGGCTTTTTAGTTTAGCGAGGAACACAAAAGCTCAACCGTATTACTGTGATCTTTTAAACCTTATTAGTTTTATTAGTCGATAACTATATTATTCCAACTGATTGGATGGATTTCAGTTTTTGGCTGCGACTCACTCGTATTCAACCACTAACTCAAAAAGTTTCCATTTCATGATGGGTCGTTGGCTTTAGTAGGTACTGACCTCTTCTATACTATGTAGTGTAAGTCAGTAGTTAAATGTCATTATTACATTCAATCAGAATTTTTGACTATTGCAAGCGTAAACAGGGCTGTCTAGTCGCCTAGTCTACAAACTGTCGTTCATTGAATCAGTAAGTCAGTAGCATAATTTTTAACATGGCGATTTTATGATGCTCCATGAATGTTTTCTTTTAAAAAGTGTAGTTATTGTTTTCTTTCTGAATGGTTCGTGTTCAAGTAAATCATCGTTAATTGCAAGTGGATCAGGGCCGATTTAATCCCGGTACAAGTAAGTCAAATCTTTTCTTACTTCAATTCGGGTAAAAGCGTTTTGTTTGGAACTGTATTGTGGAATAAATTTTAGCGTTGTTGATGTTTGAACTGCTTGTCCCCTGCTTGGAGAGTGGGTACTAGGTACTACACTTAAATTTTGACTAACGAAATTCTTAGTCAAGTCGAACATATTTTGGCGGATAGGTGCGATCCAGAATTTAAAATCTTGCATGCGTAAAATCCGGGGTAAAGCAAGTAGGTATACAATAATCCTACTTAATTTAGGTATTTATACCACAGATCAAGTCATGATATGGTAAAAAAACTGTAGATGGGATACTTTTTCTTAATGCTTGAAGGACTGTTATTGGGTACCTTACCTACATTTAATTTTATCAATATCATTGCTAAATAAAAATAAAAAATACTCGATGAAGATAGTTAGTTTTTTCTTATAAGGCCATGTTTAATTCTTATGAATGTAAATACCTTTCTTTGTTTTAAGGTCCCAAAATATTAATATTTCCTTACTAGCTGTGCCCCTAGATTTAGTTTATTCCTTATTGTCGCGGAACCCTAATATTTTTAATAAATAAAAGTAGCCTAAGTTACTCCTTGAAACATCAGCTACCTACCAGTGAAAGTCCCGTTAAAATCCGTCCAGCCATGTCGGAGATTACCCGGAACAATCAGACAGACAGACAGAGAAAAATTTTAAAACTGGGTTTTTCTGTGTCATTACTGTGTATACTTTCATATGCATTGAGTGAGAAACTGTTATTTTGCAGTTACAAACAGACATTTCAATTTTATTTATCTGTATAAATTTTATTTCAAAATAGGAACAAAACTAACTAAGTAATTTAAAAAAGTAATTTATAGTGATTTTATTTATTGATATTGGAATATATGCACTTATTCACATTATATGGAGCCCAATATTTTGTTAGGCTATTTATAATACTTAAATCTATACATCTATATCTATACATACAGATAAATAAAATTGAAGTGTCTGTTTGTAATTCCAAAATAACAGCTTTTCACTAAATGCATATGAAAGTATACACAATACGGACAATAAAAAACCAAGCTTTAAAATTTTTCTCTGTCTGTCTGTTTGTTCCGGGTAATCTCTGAAACGGCTGGACGGATTTTAACGGTACTTTCACTGGTAGGTAGCTAATGTTTCAAGGAGTAACTTAGGCTACTTTTATTTATTAAAAATATTAGGGTTCCGCGACAATAAGGAAGAAACTAAATCTATGCGGGTGGAACTGCGGGGCACAGCTAGTAATTTATACTTTTCCTCCCATTAAAATATTAGGTACCTAGAACCTCCAGCTTAGGCGGTACATTCAATGATATATATATATTTATAAATCAGTCAGTCAATCACACAGGACTTTGAATTTTATATGTATTGATATCAATAGTAGAGTCATGTTCCAACTCTCAGAATATTTTGTAGATAAGCATTTGAGTGGACATAGACCTTATCCCCCTTATTACATACAAAACATAGGCTTCTTTGGAAATTCTTTAGTTCGTCTTAATAATCCTTAACAAATTAAATAAACACATCTTTAAATAATTAAATATCCAATCGTCTTTCGTCTTTCGCTTTTCAAATTGTTCACCAACATTATGTCATCCGTCATATCTTACTTCTTCCTCTTCTATTTTTTCTGATCACATGTTGCCTATCATCCTTACATCTTACCTCTTTCCACATACATAATATCTAACTCAAATTAGACCCATTACAAGTTCGGTCACTTTAATACTAAGCATGCAATATCTTTAGTCCAAGTTTGGTCTAGTCTTCATTTAAAACATGTTTTCTAATAAGAGGATATACCTTTGTGGCCTATGTCTACCATCTTGTTTCCTATGTTCATGAAGTTTTGATTGATTGATTGTAAAACATATCAAAGCAATGTAATTTATAAGTAGCTATACTAATACAATATTACATAGACTGAGAGGTCTCCCTTGAGATTCTAACCTTCATGAAAATGACATAAGTATGCACCATTCAGATCCAGCTCCCTAGCTCATCACCAAGCAACGCCCTAAGACGAGATCTCTCTTCCCCTTGTGTCTTGCCCTTTTGTCTGGTTAAGCAGTAGAGTTAACTCCCGCCTAAAAACTGCAAGAGATCATATCCTAAAAAACCATGATGTAAACCATCTATAAAATTGTGTGCTACACTGAGCAGCATGGCCATTTCTCTGAAGGAAGTCGCATAAACGACTATTACCTAGAGATTAAACAATACGAGTATGTAAAAGTGAGTGGTCAAATGCTTGAGATCGAATTACATATGTTACTAGCAGTTTCCGTGGCGCGTGATTAAGGGCAATAGCTGGTTCAGTGACGCAACGCACGTATTTCGGTCGGCATAAAAGCGCATTTGTCTATAATTGCTGCGCTGAAATTAGCTGACGCAGCACTACGACCACAGAATAAATATAAGCTTACTACCTGCAGTACTGAATCTAGGACCAAATTGTTCGAAATTAAACACATACACAGACGCGTTCATTTATTGTCATTAAGGGGTGTCACGTCGTGGCCAATCGCGTTTACGTCATTTACGTATTTTACAGACTTTTTCCTAACTTCAAATCGACATACCTTAGTGACAGTAAATTAAGGAGTAAATTTTAAAAACTAACAGTGACAACCCTCACTCATATTCCAAAATAGGGCTTCTAACGATGAAATTTTTAAAAACGTATGTGTAGTGCTTTCACAGTACCTACAGTACGGTGAAGGAAAACATCGTGACGAAACCTGCATATGTTTGAGAAGCTATTCAAATATAGTGCCTGAGACTTAATCATCTTCGGTGAAAAGTGGGTGCTGTTATTACAACATATCTTCCTATCACTTCGGGGAATACAGGCGTGAGCATATGTATATATATATTTTTGTAAATGTTCTAGACTGCATACTGCTTTTTAAGCTTAAAATTTTATACTGTGACAGCTCCTTTAATTTACGTGAGAAGTACATTTCTATTGTCAGTTTTAACACCCCACACAAGCAAGCGAGTCACGGTATCGTTACCTAGGCTTTGTTTATATGCATCGATCTAACCGTGTCTATAGATAGCGTGACGGTAGGTAATCATTATACGAGTAGATCATTGATCGTTACCACCCCCACCCTATCTAATAATAAGCGTGGGAATAAAATCGTCGAGCCCCTCTTCTTAAGTGTAGCAGAGTTTAAAAATCTTGAGCTATGTTTATTTATCTTATCTAATAAAAGTTTAATAATAATTTAGGGTTTATCGTGTTAAATTCCTCATAAGTCAACTTAACGTGTCGACTGTCGACCACTGGGCCGCTGAGCCGGGAGTCGCGTATAAAACACGGCACTTCCGTGTTAACGTTCTATTTATATAATGTAACTCTAGGAAAATCTCGTTACACTTACTGCCTATACCTACGCTAATATACCACCTCTATAGGGTGTTGATGTTTTGTAAATTATTCGATTTATTAGAGAAACGTATAAACATGCATAGCATAGATAACCTGAGAGAACTTATGAATGTCCAGTAATATCTGATTAGTCTTCTGAGATAGGCTGGCTGGCGTGAAATCTGGCATCTTTTATATTTCTTTTTTTTCTTGGGCAACTTGTGTTACTCGTTAGAGCACACTGCAAGGATTATCTATGCGTAGTTCCCGTTCCCGTGGGAGTACGGGGATAAAATATAGCCTATGTTACTCGCTGATGATGTAGCTATCCATTGCTGAAAGAATTTTCAAGATTGGTCAAGTAGTTTCGAAGCCTGTTCAATGCAAACAAACGAACAAATCTTTCCTCTTTATAATATTGAGTGTAGATAGGCTTATGCCTTAATGAATCCTATTGTTAACCCTTCATATCTTCGTTCTTCAAACAATTCTACTCAATCAATTAATCATCTGGTCTGTAATTAATAAAAATCACCCGCATAATGTTGGATTTCAGTTGTATTCAGCCGGCGTGAATGGCTCACGTTTTATTCATTTAACCTTTGCAATTCGCAACGATTGCTTATATTGATGAAGCGCAGCCACTTTCGAGGTCGTCTTTCAGAAACAGACGCACAAACTTGTTTTTTTATTGTTGTTATTACAGGTCGACCCTTTGTCAGACATTGTGCTAAAACTAGGAACGAACCGAATCGCTTATATCCTTCATACTGTGTTAAGTATAGAATACTACACTTCATAGGCTGTAGTAGCGGAATTATCAATTAGGCTGTACAGGTGCCGTCACGAGATATGAGCGCGCAGCAAAAATAGTACCTACGGAATGCTTTTATAGCGAATGTTTTTATTCGCCTCGCGCCATACATATAGACAGAGACAGACTCATAAAATTACTACTTCGAATCCAAGGTACGCGCTCATAACTCGTGACGGGACCAGGGGCCCTACCATGACCTCTTACGGCCATGATAGTTTAACTCTTATTATGAGACAGATGTATATGATATGTATAAGTCTATCACTGTCACACAGTGGAACTGTGGTAGCAATATAGCGGTTGTAGTAAGGTCCCAGAGCCTGTAGACAAAGTAACCTTATCCTCACGCTTCGCTAGTAGAAACCATACAAAATGTACGGGAATGACATATGTCACGTGACTGACTTATGTCATTTCCAAATTTATTTTATCGTATCTATAAGTGCAAGCGCGAGAGAATGTTACTTTGTCTAGGCCTACTGTACGCTTGTTTGTCAGCCAAATATCAGGGAAAGTTAAGATTTGTAGATTGTATCCTTTCTATTGTTTCTTTATTTGGCTTGATTGCCAGTTACTCAGATGTGTGGGCGCATTTTAACTGTTTACAGTGTTTTGTTTGAATGACTCGGCCCCTAAAGGTAAAGCGTCGCGGCGATAGACGAACTTTCTACGTGTAGGTACGCCGCTTTAAATCACGAAATAGATGTTATCTCTATTTTTAATGTAACTTAGCGATGTTGAAAAAGATTCTCCAATTATTTTCTTTATTATTCTACGAATATGCCTCGTTTGTCGCAAACGCTACTTCGTAACACGAGGTCCTGGGTCCGTGTAGTAGCCCGGAGTCGGGATTAGCGCCCAGTTAATGGCAAAAAAATAAAACTATCCGCAGTTTATCTATTATCTGTAACAATATTTTCTGAAATAAAATGTATTATTATTAATATTGGCACGCCTTCTATTACATGCATGGGATTTAAAACTGGTGTATCTGTCTACCCCTTCAGGGAACATAGACGTGAGCTTAATATTTAATAATTATAAACGTTTTACTGCAATTCGACATAAAGACACGTTATTTGGTTTTGCTTAACTTCATTCGACCTTGCACGCAAATATTCACGGTGAATTCAGCACGTCACCTTACAAAAAACATTAACTTGCGAGACATTCCGTGACTTCCAGTCATCAGTGTAAGCATTTCATGGAGGTTGGGGAATCCTTGAATATTGTCCCCTAAAATATCCCATTAGTAGTACATTGATTGTTGCAAAATTCGCGTAAATAAAAAGAAAGTTCAACTCTTCCCATAGATCTCGGATACAAAGGGGAAAATGTAACCTTTATATTATGCTAGCAACCCGGCTGTCGCCAGGCGTAACGCCGACACGACCTGGATTTATAGGGCATTGTTAGAAACAGTAAATTTTATAGGGTCGTCACCCCTAAGTAATGAACGCCCACTCTGACATTTTCATATTCCGCTGCTTTTATTATGCATAAAATGGCTTTTAATTGAAAAATACATAAGTATTTTTTGTGAATTATAAATTTTTTTTTTCAAATCTAGCATAGGAAAACAATTCTACAAATTTTGTACGCAGGGACCAGATTTTCCCGTATTACTCAAACAACATGAACTCGATTAACCTCTGAATTGCTAATTACTTTATTTGTTGGCATAAGTGAATCTGATTAATCTGCTACCAAGCCTACCGATGTCGGTTGGATGGCCGCATGGATTATTCTCTCGGCAAAAATTGTGATCAACTAAATAGGCTAAGAACAAATTATATTCCCACACGATCAATATGTTTGCAAAAAAGACCTATAACGATCTACCAGTAGCAGACTGCTATTTTTCTGACCATTTGAATTTAAGATGTGTATACGTTTCCAAGAGGGCCATGTTTTTATGAGTGTTGATGTTTTGTGATGGGCTCAGATGGCGGGCGGCTGGGAGGCAGGTATGCGTGGCACGCGGAGACGTCGGCCACAGTTATAATTAGCACATGTCCTTTATGCTACCAGTGCTTTCTACGGCTCTTATAACTAAGCCTATACATAACACAGAGTAGCTACTTAGTCACAAACATTGCCCTGATATGAATTATTCGAGCTATGATAGGTAGTTAGATAGGTACCCTCATTGCATTAAGGTCTGTAGATCTAAAAATGCCACTTTGGGAGAATCATAATGTGATCCGAATATGATTGATCACCGAAATGACAAAATGGACACTTAGGTGCAATTCATATTTATGATTCACGAATGATTACAATAATTGTATATGTTAGTCCCTTAGTAACTTTTTATGATTCTGCTATTTATCACAAAAGCATATTTTGTGGACCCTTTTAGGAATCTTCATAGGAAAGTCAAACAGGTGAATTGAGAAATATTAATCATTCCTGAATCATATTCGGATCACATTTATGATTCTCCCAAAGTGGCCGTTTTAGACCTACTGATTACCCAATACGGCTACCTCACATGCAATGCACGATTTGGTTATCACTCATTATCACCAAAACGTACTTGTATTTGTTAGATGAGAAGTAAACACGAGTTGAACGGACGGACTACATATGTCAACACATAATAAGTAGTTCACACATGTGGAGCAGAAAAGCTTTTTGGGTACCCGTTGATGGATGCGTTTTAAGATGTTAAACAATCGCATTTTTCAAACACGAATATTCCTAGATTATATAAGAGAATCCGTTTTCAATCAATGATTCAATACTCTTAGAAGCTATAGGACTTTTTATTTTAAGTAAAACTGCGTAAACAAGTCGAGAAATCACTTTCTATTTCGTCACTGCTTTGTCTGATAACCCAAAAGGTAGAGAATGGGAAACGTACCCGAAGGCCATGATAAATCCGATTAACACTTTCCACAGAACTAGCAGGTACTTATCAAGTTATGAACTTGGTATCTGCGAACAGATCGGGAGGCAAGTTTCACGTTGTTGCATAAATACCTGCAGTATATAATTATTCTCCAATAACTGAGTTTTCCACACGCACAACATAACGTAATACGACTTGTGAAGATGCAATAGATCGAGTTGACGTAACTGCTCGATTTGCAACAACTCAGAACCTTATGTCTATAATATTTTCTTAGAAGAAGGTAATTCAAAGATTTATGTTTAGTGCCTCAGCTGTGGACGCACAGTCTGTCACGTTGGTACAGTACAAAGGGTTAACAGAACACCCAATTTTCGCCGAAAAAAACACAAACAAAACACCTCCTTACGCAATGGGCGACCCTACTGGGATGGCGTGAGCATAATATTTTCTTAGATCTAAGGAATTTCGAGTGGACTCAACTTTAATCGATAATAACTTCTGGGGAATTTTCACATTATATCTTGAGTGCAATCAAAATAAAAGTTCTGTAACGTTTTCGTATCTATACCGGTTAACGTCACCGAAAATATTTGTATGAGACATTATAGTTCTTCACGTCACTGCTAGCAGACGCTGTACAAATTCACATACAAATATTTGGCGAAGACGCTAGCGAGTATAGTAGTATAGATTAGGAAAACGGTAGCTAACTTGAGACAGGGGCACTAAAATGCAGGAAGATGCGCACGCGGCGAACATCCGCACACCTTAATTGTTATTACTCCGCCATTCACACCACACTTATTGCGCATCAAATTCCACCGTACCATGAGAAAGTATTGCAAAAAACATCAATTTAATCAATGACTTGCTCTTACACATTCCAAGTACGGTACCCAAAGATCTAGACCACTGGGGCAGACGAATAAATTGTGTTGTAGATCGTTGTCAGTGTTGAACACTCTGGACGTAAAAATAACCAAATTGGTATTTTCATAAGACTACGCATACGCAATGAATTGCTTGAATAAGGAACTGAATTAAAGCCGCTAATTAAGCAGTGAATAAAAATCCTATACGAAATGTAATAACAAGAGATATTAACATACCACAGAGTACCAACTGTTCTCCGAGGTTTTATAAGTAAAACCCTACACAGACGAAGCATTTTGCAGACGTGATATTTAGGTAGTATGTATTACACTTAGGACAAGAGTTTTAATTTAAAAAAGTTAGGTTAATTAAATAAAATTTTAGCTAACACATCAAACTGAAATGTATGCGCCAGGTAAAACAACTCGATCCACTTACGAGTTATGACACCACATAACGTATCACGACGCTATTAACTCATACCCGGCGCAAGAACTATTAAATCTGAACTTTCACCTACACAATAGAAACTGTGTAACAAACCAGATAATAGATGGTTGCATGTATTGATTTTTAGCTCTCACGTGGGAATAATCAATTGTGTCGTACAACTGCAGTGGAATCGAATGCCCATGGGAATCAATTGGTAAATGAGAAAGAAATACTGGGGCGCACCGTTGCGTGTTCTAGCATTATTTACAACGTCTACTGCCTGTTTGGGTAGTGTGTAAGTGTTATTTCGATATAATTACAAGTAACATGTTGTTTCGGTGTCACGGCACACCGCACAGTGCACAAGTGACCTCTCCGTGTACGCAGACTCCGCCGCAGCACAGAATCTGGGTCACCCACCCGACCCGCGGCGCCACCCGAAAATGACACTCAACCATTAATCCTTCTTTCGAGAGATTATAAACTGACAGCAGATCATATTCGAAAATTTAAAGTCTATCAAATCTATAAAGAATTCTCCGTGAAGTGACCGCTGATTCAACAAACTTGCGAGATTATTTTGAAAAGTATCGACAGCTAGACACTTGCTCTATTCCATGCTCGATTGTGTTTGTTCGGTGCGTAACGAAATTTCCAGAGCATTTGCTAGCAGTAGTAGTGGGTAACAAGGATAAGTACTCCCTCGCTCTTTCGATGGCATAAGTACCTACTTTCATTTTGTTTGCAACACATTATATCAGTAGGAAATGTTTGTGTAAACTAAAATATAATAAAATGTTCAATTCGCGACAGTTGCCGACTCCCAGGCGTTACAATGCACCAATTTGCCCGCGCCATAACGCCTTAACAATTTCCTGTCATGCACGTGTTCGCTCCTGGTTACTCACAATCCTTATTCGTTGGATACTTCTGCTTTGATGCTCTTGTTTTATCCTCTTAGATCGTGTATCGTATGTCACGCCTTTTCAAGCGTTTCAAGCAATGTGCGTACTGCAACATTATAAATCTCCCTGAAAAACTAACAGCGACATTATATTATGTTTCGCTGAAAATGTTTTTGCTATAATTAAAAAAATTGCTATAATTAAATTGACCCGATTTAATACTGGTCAAGTAGAACGTTAGCAAAAAGTTACTCCGAATTGAAACGCACAGAAGATCTCGTCTTAAAGAGTTTACTACCGAAACCTGTCAGGCGCAACCAATTAGTTTTGAAACATGTCACAAAAACCGATTAGTGATTCTTTAACCACCTCGTATTTCGTTTGATTCAGTTAAGTTGTAAAATTATCTAACAGCCAATAATAATCATTCAAAGTCCTTACATAATTTAAGCTGTTTCATTACGACTACGTTTTTAGAAGTTTACAATTTTCGAAATAACTAAGTGAAGTAGGTAAATTATCGCTCGGATCGTTACGAAGACGAAAAATACTGCAGTCTGAAAGTTGCAAGATGCTGAACATTTGTTTGAGTAGGGTTGCCTGTCACCCGTAAAAACTATAAACAGGACGAGAAGCTATATTTGAATAATTAAGTGGCGATTTTATACCATTCGAATTCAATGCGTTCATTAAAATTATTTATCATTGAATTATCATAATTTCTTCAGTTTTACCAATAAGCTCTTTATGCTCCCACCTTGAGTAATTTGTTGACATAAAATAGAGAAGAAATTAAGGTAAGACCCCGTGAAAATCCAGGGAATCCGAGACAAATATCAGCCCTAATGTAGAGAGGGACAGACCGCCGCGCCGCGACATCCAATCTTGATATGGTCCATCAAACGTCCGGCTAATATTAACCTCAAGCTTGCTCGTTTTGCTCTTTCACTACTCTATCAGACTTATTTATTTATGATAGACTAATTATACGTCTATCTAACTAAAGACTTCATCTCTCTGTTAATGTTGCCGCATATTTTAAGGTAGGTATATTATATTTTACAGCACTAAGGGGTCTACTCTACTACTTCTCCGCAAACGAAACTTAGCAAACGACCGAAAATCTAACGTTTCAAAATCGCTTTTTTAATAAAACTCAACTTTTTTTTTCTTTTTAAATAAATAAAGTAGGCTTAAAATATATAAACATCAAAGAATTTTCTAGTGGGCAGGTTCGGACGTAGTTTTAGAACGAATAAGAACCGTCGTAGGAATTTTCGGCCGAAGATTAGTTTTTCAGAGAAAGCAAGTAGGCCCCCTGGTCCATCTTGAAGTCGATATGTCAAAATTACTTTGTACACGAGTCATTATGCTGTGTCACAAGACGCGAGATTTTAATGATACCCTGGACCTCGATGTGAATGTGAGGCAATGGATATATCTCATGTATGCATGTTGTAATGTAATGTCTTTACATTACAAGAAAAAATTGGTGTCTGAAAGATACTATTTATTAAGTTTCTTGACCCCAGTAAGGTACTAGAAAGTCGATGAGATTACCAAATCATTAATAATTAAACTGTTAAGTTTATACATAGAATTCGCAAACACAGTACCTAGTTAGTTCTGTTTAGATTGCATCGTTCGAAGTACAGTCACCGTCAGTCGCGCTCACCCTTGCGTCGCCACCGCACGCATACGTCGTGTTCTTGTTGTCGACTGCTGATTTTTTATTACTTTTACTAGTACTTCAGTTTTTCGAACACTTGTTTACTCAGTTTCGCTCAATTACACAGTGACTTTGATGTATGATGTGTTAATAGGATTTTACTCCCTAACAAAAAGATTTTAACTTCGTCACGTTGATGTGTAAGTGTATTCTTAAATATTTCTTTACGGTACTATTTATTTAATTGAAGCCTATTTGCATTCACTATTATGACCCAACATACGACACCAGTTTTGAGACCGGTTCGAAAGTGAGTGTTTTGTTGTTGGAACCGGATCAGAAATAATTAAGCACATGCTAGCTAGAATCTGTACCAAGTACCAATTATTTATTTTAAGTGCTTTCTTTATATATCATTTCCTATTTAGATTTATATAAATAAATAAAAAATAAGGACCTTCTGTTAATAATAGTTGATATTCACTGCACTGAATGTATTCGTAACTAGCAAAATTAATCCACACTAGGAAATAACATTCTTTATATTCATACTAAAAAAGCACAACACAGACCATCGGCCATCGAACCCGTTAGATCGTTTTTAGAGCGACGACCTTGCAATGTTTAAGACAGCTTAAATTTTAACTCCAACAAGATTAATACAAAACTATTGATCCTGGAGTGTTTAAATAAACCTGTATTTGGATCCTGCACATGTGCGCACGCGTTTGACTGGTTCACATCTTTAGCTGTGTTAAAAAGAACAAAAAGGATTCCATGCAGCTTTTTGCAATTGTCAGATACGAGCCACATGAGTAGTATACAAAAAACAAAAACGCATTAGGAGATGACGACATGGCCCATGTTAGTGCTGAGGAAAAAGTCTATCGTTAATAGATAAAATTTAATAAGAAAAATGCGTACCGTTCTATCGAAAACATGTTCTGACTTTGAATTGTTCCAGACTTAGATGTATTATTGTACTGTACTGTACTGAGCTACAAAGTTGTAGAGGCAAATGTGCGCGTGTTTCTTGGCCACAGTACCCGCGAGCTTTTTCCATACAATTTCCTGCAGAGAAGTGTTTTTGTCGCGGTTCTTGTGGCCTATATTCCATTGAAGTGTTGTCGGCTTCACCACATAGCTCTGTCGCCGGAGAGTCTGCGGCTTGTTCTACAATTATTCGAGCCCTTTCAACGTCACTCATTCACTTCACAATTCCATTTTACTTACATTTATCTCACTATACGCGTTCCAGCGATTTACATCAATTCATTTTATGGTTATCTCTACAATGGGCTGTTCGATTGCCCTTTACAGCTTCCGTTATAGAATCAACGACCCAATACTCTGTGCTTATTTTAGAGCACTCGTTTCTTCGGTGCCGTTATTTATGGTAATTGATTGAAGCGTGCATATTAGTACTTGTTATTTTTTTGAGTAGTATGCTTGTCCATTGTCTGGTTTCGGAGAGAGTTACACGTTGTTGGAATATTCATCATAATGTACAGCTGCAATATGTTTTACAGGCTCTCAGTCTTAGACACACTTATTTATATAGATGTCGATGTTTGAGCCTACGTCAAATCATGCGCCTTCGCCGTTTTGGTCGATTAATGCGGGTATCTGTTTGCACTGGAATCTTGCCAGTGCATCAGTGATATCATTCTATATATACTCAAAACTATATGAGCACTGTTATGTTTTTCAGTCTCCGCAGATTTTATCATCACGTATGAGGCAAGAAGATACGTTGCCGTGTACAATTTCAGTGGATATAATATTCTTAAAGGGATAATGTGATGAACTTTATTAATAAATAACGCTACACGGCATTCATACGTTTCAGCCAGTCTATTATAAAATGTAAAGACATATCATAATGATGTGCTTATATCCTTTTGGATGCCAATTTATTCTCTGTGAAATGGGACAGTAGGTACCTCGGAACTGGCGCCAGATTGTCGCGACTGTGGTGGACTATTGCGAAAACTCGCCCTTTACTTAGGTTATTGTTACGCGACCTTTTAGATCTCTTGGGGGCACTTTAGGAGGCTTTAAGCGTATGTTGTTATAATACAGTACGGTATCTATAAAATCCCTTATTAACTACTCTAATTTTAAATGACAGTAGGCTAGACATAGAATTAATGGTTAACACTTTCCCGGATGTTATAGACCGACTTGTGCCTTCAGTACTTTCATTGTGTGCAGTCCGTTACACCAGCACAGTGACTGGTGATGTAATATTTAACGAGCCAAGGTGACTGGTGGCCAAAGCTGGTGGCTATACTTTTCAATAAATAAAATCGTGCCTAAATGAACACTGATGATATTTTTATATTTATTTCATTTGGAAATTGCTGTTGATCGGTCGCTGCAAACAATTCGGTTAGATCAAAATCTAATTGAAGTTTGCCAGGAATTGGCAATTATGTATTCCATTTGATTGAACGTTACACGTTATTTGAAGGGTAACTGGTCCATATCCATCCAAACTGAATGATTAAGGATGTAAACTATTACCGAGAATTATGTTCATTTCATATTTTGTTCTTGTAAGAATGTATTACTCCTCTAGTACCTACTTTTTGTTGAAAAGAGAATAAATATATCATGTATTTATTATAATAATCTATGTTGGGCGTATTTATAACGTATATTTGTGAATAGTTTTCCATCAATATGCAGACAGTGCAGCAATATAATGCAAAACAGCGGAGCAACGAACTCAACGGAAGAGTCCTTGCCTTTAACGATTCTCAAAACCTTATTCGGATCATCGGAAAGTGATTCACGTGTCCGATATTCTATTTTGGTAACCGAATATTGCATCAAATCGGATGAAATAGATAGATTAAGCTTGATAGTCGTAATAAATATGTTTTATTATTGCATTAAAATAGAGAAAGCTTTGAATATTATTAACCCCTGAAAGGTTACGTCGAACGTCGGTGGTTCGTGTATGTTTTATCTCCAACCGGACACGTGCAGGGTTCTTTTTGTACACAAACACACGTGCTCTTAACACAGCTGGTGTGTTGTCTGTCGAGGGAGCAGCAACGGCTTTATTTATATCTCTTAGTACAAGTAATTATGCTACATGCTATATAATGAATACATTAATTGCCAGTGTTATTGAACACGTAATCATAAATAGGTATTTCAGTTAAATTGCATTGTTGTTTGCATATGTGTGCGTTATCAGTATCTCAGTTTAAAACAAATGTGGTTTCCTGTAGCTGTTGAAATGAATTAATAATACAAATTTGTTTAAAGCAGGAATAATGTGTAAATTTTAAAATAACGTCCGTACGATCATGATAAAAAGGAATCAATTTGAGAAAAATATGACGCCTTGTACGTATAACTGCGAGGGCATAAAAACCATGATGTTGCCAAACGAATACAGTTTAAATTTTATGAGCATTTATGCTCTCATACGTGTGTAACATCGTAGCTACAACATTCGCGTGTGGTCTAGCCATATTGGTTGCGCCTGCGCCGGCGTCGGGCGACGGAAGTCGGTTATTTAGCGAACCATATTGCTATTAGACGATCGCACTATATTTATGATCACGAAGCCTGGGAGAGCGGCCTTCACCCGACCGACGCCGTCGCCACCGTCTATTATCTTATTAAGAACCAACTAGCCTAGCCTTATCGAATCACTCTTCTATCACACTACACGAGCTAGTAATAAATACTTGTAGCAACGCTGGAATAAATCAAAATGCATATTTAATATCACCTCTACTTTCATCATACCTTGATCCTTGCACTCATATTGGTTGAACACGGTTCAAAAGTCGACAAACATGTCCAAATGGGAAATCGGTAGAAATGATCGCATCCAACACACAATTTTCATACTTTATTAGTTCCTGTATTTGTTTGCTCTAGTAAAACTGGTCGAAAGCCAACGGCTATGCATAATCCAGCTATTTGTTGGGCTTTAAACTGAACGTTCCTGTTTTTAACCTGCAATTAAATATGTCGAGGAACAACGTAGCTTTATAAGCATTACTTTTATATGAAACAGAATAATACGATTTAAAAAATGAACGCTTTTGATATAAAACTAGCAATATTTTCACTAATAAATCGATAAAAAAATCTTATTTAAGACTCTAATCTACTAAGTAATTGAATTTCCGCTACACATTATTTTAAAGGTCGTAAACTTAAATATAGTTGGTAAGAAGCGAATTCCTCTGTCGACAGTAGTCTATATATGTATGAGCTATAATTCAGTGCATTGACTTAGAAACTCACCGGTTGGATATACTTTAATGTAACAGTAATAAGAGTCAAAATACATTTACTCTGTTCTAGACATTTATCTCAGTATATGCGTCTGTCTGGAATGCAAAATACGCGACAGCCAACATGGGATGGGGAGATATAATTAGGTTACCCGTTCTTATAAATCCTGCTCCTTATTTGTATTGCTCAAATCGGGATTAACTTCAATAAATACTGCTTACTAAATTTTGTTGTTATTTCAGGCCATATATACTTTTGTCGATGAGGATACCGTTATTTTCCACCGACGTAATAGTGAAATTAGACGTAAATTTACCTCTTATAAGGTGCAGTAACTTTGAAACTTCGATCAAGACTTGCCAACAGTCAGCAACAAAATTCTTAGTAACTTTAGTAAAAATCTTAGGAACGTCAGAACTTTTATCTTCGACTTTTATATTTAGCCAATTACCTCCATTGTTTGTTTTGTATTCCATCTTCCAATCCCACTCACAAAAGGTCACTTTGTAAAAATATAAAATATCTACTCTGTAGTCACATCTAGACTACAAAAGATTTCGACAATATGTCATTATTGCCTCAGACAGCCAGACAAAATGAGTCTGCCATTTCGTTAATGTATTTGTTTTAACCATGGTTCATCATTAAGGCTTCAGGATAACAGACATTTTACTTTACTATAGGGTCGCTTGATATGTTTAACTTTGTTTAATTATGTTTTGTAAAATGTGCGCCAAAAAAGTCTCGACTCTGGATACGATCGGTACTCACTGATTGATTCAACTCTTAAATAAATTTATATTGATTAGTTTTCGTATATTGTTCAGATTATTAGGTGCTTCTCTCGTATTTAATTGTCAAAAATGTAATATCCTGAGGGGTAATTATTTGTTGGACTAGGTTTCGCTGCCAACCGTGGTTCGTGCTATGGTTGACAGCGACAGGGCATGGAGGGCAGCTCGGATCTTCTGCGAGGAGGTGATGAGCCAGAAGGAGGCAGCGGAGCGGATCCGTGAGACAGATCCTCAAGCGAATCCAATCCGCCGTAAAAGAACTGGCATCCGAAGGCGGGCACATGCCCGCTTGATGCCACCGTAACACGGGTCAGGGGGCGTCGGGAACGGGTGCGACTGACGCCTACCACTTATATTGGACCCTGAGGTGAAATGGTGCGCCAAGTGTTCCGGCGCACCAACCCTAAGAGTAAGCTGCACAGGCATGGCAGCCAAAGACGAGGCCCAACAGGCCAGCCGCTGACGGACCGCGGACGCCTATGCAACCAGAAACCGCGGCCCCTCAACAGAGCGGGGAGAGGAACACAGTGGGTTTTAGTCAGTAGAACTCTGACATAATCTGCTTGCCTCACCCGTGGCAAGCAGGTATCCTACGAGGATTTCCCACTAAAAAAAAAAAAAAAAAAAAAAAAAAAAAAAAAGGTTAAGGGTCTCAGTAACTACGAGTATTGAATAAATAGTGGTATAATAGAGAGATTCCACATGTCTTTGATGAACTTGATACTCGTGGATGTCTGTGTCGGTTCGATGGCTGCAGGTCAGTCGCAATGACACGGATGCAGTATCATTGGAACTGGATTACCACATATCGTGTTCATAAAGCCGGGTATACATGTGTGTTGTTGATTCGATACGGTCACGGTTGGGTACCCAATTCTGTGACTCATTGTACACCTTGCTTTACTGGGGCGATAACTTGAATTTGTTTCAAGTTGATAACAATTTCTTACTCAATCAATTAAAAAATGCCAGTTGTATTGCTTAAATTACACTGGGTTTATATGTGTTATGTCCCCATATATCCATAGCTCTTTGAGCAAGTTCTATACTAGCAGTAGTATACAATCAATTACCACGCTGTTGGCATTATCAACAAAATTTCAGACCAGTCACCTTACTTACCAATCTTTACTTTTGCCCCTTGTACGACTTCACCAAAAATCTCATAATATATACTTCTTAGGTATACTGGACTACGTTTCTCACCTAAAACTGAACTTCTGGTAAAATTCGTGATACAAAACGTTCTATTAACACAGATGCTCAACGTTACGCAAGTGAAGGCGGTTAATTTGGCTTTTGTTATAACGATTATTAAACGTGTCTTACTTGCGCCATTCATTACAAAATGCAACTGCAGTTTTCTAATAAAAAACGCTTTGATGTGACAATAATGTGTGCAGGCAATATTCAGTAGCGCAATTTTATGCTCGCCTATTTCAGTGTTATTTGTATAATCATTAATTTACTTAATACGGAATAGAACACTAGATTGCCATTTAATAAAAAATGATAATTTACTTTTATCTTATTCTGGTCCACTCAAACATGTTGTAGTCAGCCGTATAGCAGGTAAATAAATTTTAAGTCTCTGTCGTAATTCCGATCAATATTTTACATAGGTATTCGACTCACTCCCAAAATTCGAACATTTCTTGGTAGATCAAAATGTGTTAACAAGAAACAAAGTGAAAAATACAGTGCGGATCAAAAATAACCTAGGAATTAAGAGTATTCTCTTTTGAAGTAGGTATCGGTATTACAAAAACGCTGTACGTGCTGTATTTTTTGTTGATTTTCGTCACGGTTTAGAATCGCGAACGGAATAAAATTTGAAATGGTGTTTATGTATCATATCCGCTGATGTAATCCGGAAACAATCCTAGTTTGGCGATGATTCTCCCGTGAAACAAATATATTCAGCGAAATACTTCCATCGACACTTATCTACCTATACAGAATGTGTATTGCAAAATCTAGAGATACTTTAGAATTATTGATATCATCCATCATTTCTGGGTCAATTGTCAGTTTTTGTAGGTTATGAGATACTCACATGCATTCTATTCTCGTTCCATTTTGGTCCGACTCCATTCGTGCAAGGTCAAGCTGGATGGCCACGAGTGCAGTGCCATATAAGGCACTGGTCTCACGAGTATTGCTTGATCCAAAGCGCTTACGGCACCATATGGCTGGTGCGCTGGTCAAGGCCAACCAATCGTTCCCCGTCAACTCAAGAGGTTCAAAGAAAATTGTCTTCAAATATTTCAGATAAATACTATGGCCTACATTTCCAACGATTCGATGTTAAGTACGTCTGTGTTTATATTTATAACTTTGGGCAGGAGTGAGAATTATATGCTGAACCAAATATTACTAGCTGAGACTTTGTCACTAAAGCGGTCCTAATAATACCTGTGTTACAACTAGAACAAAACTACGCATAAAATTTAAAGTAATCTTTATTACTTTTGAGTCTTGTCAAACCAAAGATGTTACTTCTCACTTGCCGAAGTGTTGAAAAGGGAATAGATCAAGTCGATCGAAATAATTTGATCACCACAACAGGAGACGCTTTGTCACTGCGGCTTATCAGATTTCCCGCTTATTAGACAGATCAATAAGCTCAAAGCGGGGCCTCAGGTTCATCTTCAAATTCAATAACCTAACTTCATTGGTCACCTCGATCGGTGAAAATGTAATTATCGTTCCCCACTCGACTGGACGGGAAATTGATGTCTGGAAATGTAATAGTAAATTTTGCTATAACATCCATTTCAAACTTGGAAACTCAAACTCAGAATAATTCCAACTCTATAAAGATGCTTCCCATAAAAATTTACGAAAATTTAGTTTCACACATTACCAAAAACAACAAACTTTCTAATCAACATTTCTTGGTGATAAATATTTAGTAATTTAAAGTTTGTCTATTCATTCAGAGTTAACTCTCCTTTGTTCTCTTCAATTCGTTCTCACGGTCAAGCTGTTTAACACGAAGTTTTTGTTTTAATTGCAAATACAAATTGACTGTTACTTTCATCATAATTAGTCAGTCGGAAGTTTGGAAGACTTTGTTGCGCACTTGATATGGAACGCATGTTTATGCCTATCACATCATTAAAATTGGAATAAACGATCCTGATAATGGAGCAACAGGCAATATGTAATATGGTAACGAGAGTTCTAGCGGCAAATCTGTTATTGCATCTGCTACAATCGTTAACGCAGACAACCCGCTGGCGCATCCGATCAATCTTTATCCATTGCACGCAATTGAATCGACCAAGTGAAACGGATTGCCAATTTAAGATCATTATAGGTTGAATAGGATTACTCTTCGTGCAATTTGAAAAACAAGGTTATTGAAACACGCACAGACTCAAGCTTGTTAGAGATACAAAGGAACAAATTGATCATTGATTTTTATTTATATTCCTAGAAGAGATAGAGAGACAGAGAAAGAGAGAGAGGTAATATAGTTTTGGTGCGTGCTGCAATATATTCTCAAAATATATAGATCCAAAACATTTATTAAATGTATATTTTCTGACATTTCTACTTGGGCTATTCAGAAGTTAAGCTTGATGTCCTGCTAATTGCGTTTGATTGCCCTTTAGCATGCACAGCTGTGTGGATAATTGTATGATAGACTTGCTAACCTTTCCAAGCAGTATGTGCCTGGTACATGTATGAACTTGTGATGGGGAAACGCACATGTGAATCGTTGGTGTGCTCTACACATATGGTGACGGCACGACGACGCGCCCCTCCGGTCGTCGGTCCCGAGCCTTTTTATTAGGTACACTCGGTAGTACCATCCGCGCCCGCTTCGGATATTGACGCGTCTCCGTGGACGATATTATTACGAAAATACATATTTATAGGTGTATATACAGGTTATTGCAAAAGTTTTGGATTGGACAGCTGACTGGCGGACAGTGCTTTATTTGCAAATAATTAAATTGCAAAAGCCCCTCGTTTCAGTTCTATAAACTTTCAGGTAAGTTTGTTTTTTGCTGTTCACCGCATACGAAGTTTTAAATTTCCTCATGTGGATCTACTTATTGGTGTGGATTGGCTTTAGAGTTTAGAACTTGATAAAAAAAATATGCTTATGTATGTAATGTATCTTCTGTGAATTTAGCAGTACCTACATTTAGTTGTTTCATTCGTATATGTTTCCTTACATAATTAAATTGTACTCATTACCTTTGAAATGTTGATTACAAACATACATTTTTCATTTCACTTATCAGATAAGTTTCTACTTTATCGAACTTGTTAAATTTTATACACAATGGTATTGGTAGAATTCCAAGGCTACCAGCTGCAGAATTGCCGTAGCTTATTTAATTGTATATATCTTCTCTTATAAAATACCTATTTATAACTTAAGCCGTTAATATTCAATGCAAAATATAATGCCAATAACTTTAATATAATAAAAGCAATATACTTACCTTCCTAATAAATAATATAGGTAAGGTAATATAAGTGATAACGGGTACTTATCTCTGCGATTATATTCAGCTTATTGGTGGTGTGCTAGACCTCTTTAGCGACACCTTTTTCTTTTAGGATATACTATTCATGGAATAAGCCATACATTAAAGACAGACCCTAGAGGTCCGACAGCTTATAGTTCCAGTTTCTCTCCATTCTTTTGAATTGACTGTTGCATTGCCAGTGAAAGTTTGCATCGAACGTCACAAATCAAATACATAAATGTGTGAGAACCAGTTTAACTCGTAGCACAGTTAAAATTCCCAATGAAAAGTGTCGTTTCTTCGTTTACACGGAAGTAAAAATCAATTCAACTTAACATTCCTCTCCCGCAGTTCGTTACCAAAAGCGAGGGTTGCGCCTATGGGGGAGTTAACATTTATTGGAATAATAAAACTGTTGACTTTGACAACACTAGCGCGTTCAAATAACAAATATTTGCGCTAGTCACGGTATCGTTTTACCAATACAGCCTTCACCTTGCCTCTAAAGTTCACACTATCTTGACCTGTATGTGTAACAGTGTTGGACTATTCACGGCCTTTCACGATCTGAGTGCCCAGTCGCCGTCACAGGTCATCGCATCGACGTAAACGCAGATTTGTGTGGGCTCACAATAGTGGCATCTTTAAGCCGACAGGCGCTGTTCCGATCTAATACAAATATGCGTAACTAAAACTCGCACTAGGCCCTCTGATTGGATTTGTGTAACAGTCATGGGAATGGGCTAATGACGCGGGTCGCGTTAGCAGGGGCGCGGTGTAACTAGGGCGGACCTCAAATAAATGTAGGGCAGGCTTACGCTGTCGGCTTGCAAAATTCACTCGTTCGTGTCAGGTGAAATTAGCACTGGTGGAACATTCAATTTCAACTAAGTAACCCTAGAAACTTCATCATGATTAATTTGAGTTATTATTTCATACATTAATGTTATCAATGATAATACCTTATCTTGTAAGTAAGGTATCTATTATTTGTCCGCTAAATTCATGATCAGTATTAACTAATTTCATTCGTAAGTCAGATCTTATTTTGACATCTTCAAGACTCTGATATTAATTAGAGTTTCGAAATATTTAATAATCATTTAAGATAAATTTCGATACTCGTGTTTCGTGAGATTGCCATAAATGTAACATTTGCCCGTTTTGAATTATCGAATATTAAAATAATTGAATTACTCTTGAGCATTGTGATCGATTGATTGCTTGATAAGTCAAGCTATTATCCTTTACTAAATTGATTTGCAGTCAGTCTTTTGAAGAAGTTTTGTTCAGTTTTGACGCGAGCTCAAATTTGTGTTGCAATTTGTGCGCGCTGACATTAACATGGGGATTACATTCATGGAACAGCTAACACCGAGCCCCGACATCCGGTCCCGCCCTGTCTGTTCCACTAATGGACGTATAAAGGGTTACTACAACAAACTTGATCATTGCTGTCTACTGTCTACATCGGAAGTAGGAACCTATCTATTTATCCTGATGCTTCTATAGTACCTACCAGTACATTAGTAAAGCTATTTTCTGGAGATTGTGATTCATCAATTAGAATTTTAGAGTTACTTTTGTTAGGCATGTAATGTCTTCTATTAATTTTAGCAATTAATCTCTATTTACCCATTATCTTACAGAGCTCATCATCTTTCTCTTATCCCATGTTCATTTGAATTCGGCGCAATATGTTTTTCCCTTCCATTTCTCACTCTTAGCCTCTGTCGGTATTCATTCCCTTTCTGGTCATTATCCTCTATTTAACAATCCATCGTTTCGTAGGTTTCATAAAAAAACAAATCTGTTTTTTGCAAGCTTTTCGTCTTTTCCCCACCGCTTAACTGTGTGTATTCATCACCTTCTCAGCCACTGGTGCTGTTTTCAATCTCCCCGTATAACTTAAATTCTTAGCTTTTTAAATAGCTACTCAATATCAATTCCATAACCTATTTTAAATTTCGATATACTTTACCTACAGAAATTGTTAAAAAGCTTAATGTTTCAGGTAGTAATTCTTAGAAATCATAATGTATTCAGTAAATGGACCCCACTTAGAATTATGTTATTCTTAAAATTCAAAAGTATGTTTATAATTAGTTAATACCAAGTCCCACCCAAGGGATCGGCTGGCCGTTCCCTAGTCCTGATACACTAAAGCTATAACATACTTTACGGCCCATGGTTGCCACCGCAAGTCATAACTTAATGTATTAAAGCGACCATCCGCCTATTTTGTACATACCTACCCAACACTATTAAATATCTTGGTCAACAAGTTTTTTAAAGCAGTCTTGTAAGTGGCCTTAAACAAATTAGTATCTAAATTGTTAGCTCTGTTCAAACACTCCACAGTACAGTTAGCATTTCATACTCATCTCATAGATGTATAGACTTCAGCAGTTCTTTCATGACGTTGACCTCGTCTGTTTTGTTTGTTTTCTACAAAAACTTGTATATTAAACAAACTTTTTTATTTGAACCTGTTTATTTTTACACTGTGTGCGTGTTTGATTCACATCCTAATATCGGAACCGGTACATTGACCTTGTGCTGTTTGCCCGTGAAGCGGACATACAAAGTCAATAAAATTTATAAAAGCCCGCGAATAAGTGTACTCGTAACTATCAAAACGGTAAGCGATATGATGAATTCAATTAGCGTGCATTGGTTCATGGGAAAGCTAAATTTATACATTTTGTGTTGATGTGGTTCATGAGGCCACCAGGGGCCTTACCATGAGATCTTACTGCCATGATAATGTGGCTGTGTGACAGTGACAGACTTAATTATACGCGTCCTAAATGTAGGTACATCTGTCTCATAACCATTGTCGATCTATTATAGCAATAAGAGGTTAGGGCCTCTATGCTCTATTATGAGTTAGGATGGTCTACGAGGAGTACGACTAGCTAGAGCGAGGTCCGTACAGGTCCCGTCAGGAGTTGTGACCGCTGATCTTGAATGCGAAGTTATTTTAAGAGTGCACACTCAGAACTCAGCTCTTTCTGTCTGTCTATATGCCGCGATGCAAATTAATCACTACTTTCAGAGCTCATATCTCGTTACGTCACCTGTAACGATGAAGTAAGACTTCTGGTGCTGCCAGTGTGCATATACCTACTGTTTACCATCAGACTTCATAGCCGTAGAAGCTTCTGGAAGAATCAAGTATAACGTCAGTTATAGAACTGGAGATTAAAACAAGCCATAATACAATCAAACGTGGTGCTTTGAACTAGTAAAATAACTATTAAGTTTTTTGTTGCCATGTAGAGCAGCTATCTGTACTCTAAATCAAGAACTGACGCAATACCGCGTGTTTTTTTTGGACATAAAGCTTCTTAATTATATGAGGAGCTTTGAGTGTTTTGCAGTTCTGGTTTGCAGGTTTTTAATTTCAAAAACTTATATTATAAGTTGACTGAGTAAGTGCTTATTATAAAAGCTTATCATTAAATTAATATATTAAAAGCTTTTCGGGAAATTAATGGAAAATTCTGCCAAGATTCAAGACCCATTTTACATGACTGTTTGATCCAAGGAACGATTTCGTAATAACATGTTACTGAATGATTTATGGATTCATAATCATATCTCGCCATAAATATGTATTTTCTATTTCGGATTCGTTGGAATTAGGACACTGACTAATCGGTGCATCCTGATACATGATGTTGAATATTATGAATCTAAGTCAATCCATCAGTCAACCTGGAGATTGGATGTTAGGATGTTACGTATATATCACGTTCTACCTAAACTTCGAAATACAAAGCATGTATTCAAACGAAAATGAACTTTACCGGTATAGTATTAGTGATAATTTTTATCTTAATATCGAAACTCTACTTTAACCTTTCTGTAGAGGCCATAAATGCTTAGTACAAAGTATCTCAGAGTTTCAATGGAACGCGATACTTTCCTAACTCATTGTACTTTGTTCTGACAAGCACGGTAAACAAAAATAATGTTTGCAAATATCAAGATATTTATTATAGTTTTGGGTCCGTAACTTGGCAATACGTCAACAGCACTCAGCTTTGTTTATTTTGCACACCGACCTAGTTCTTCTATTTCTTTAAAACCTTTTCACGGCTTCATAAATTTTGCTTTAAAATAATTGCAAAACACTTCAAACTTTCATTAGGAGGATCTAAACGCAAAGATGTTAATGGTTTGTGTTTTATTACATCGATTGATTTATAAGCTTCTGACTCTGCATCATGAGATGTAAATAGACTAATCTCAGTGTCTTTGTTAGTTTTAACGTTTTCTTTATCACCGGTTAACTTAATTGCTAACATACCATCCTTAGGTTTACTTTGGACAAGTGGAGGTAAAGTAAAGAGCATTGTTTTAAAGTTACCACTTTCAAAGTTAAAGTAGCAACCAAGCACTGGCGCGATACAAACGAAAAGTTTAACAAGTTTGTGTAATGTATAAATAGCTACAAATATTTATTTGAACTCAGTTTCAATGTTTTACAGTAGTACGTTCAAAGAAAACGTATATTGTATTTTTAACTTTGTCTGTGTCCAGTCCAAGTATGGAAAACTTTTATTGTCAGACGACTTAAAGTTGTAGAGACGGAAGACACTGGTAAATGGTGGTGTATGGTTTTGATTAATGGATAAAATAGATCAAAGGACGAAAAATATCCACAAATCTACAGTATCCAATAATATCTCGAAAAATTTCGTGCATATCAAAGGCTCAAATATCAACTGGGGACGAATGGCGATAGCATTTTGTTTATTTCTATTTTCGTTGCCGATCATTACAGAATTTTGTTATGCATCCTTTATGCCTCCTGATGCAACATGAATGTATCAAAATAACAGTAGAATAATAACCCAGATACAATGAATTAACTATGCGCTTCTATGTAAACGGAGTCAGACAGATGGAACCTCGCCAAATACCTTAATCCTGAATCGCTAAACTCGTTTAGAATACGATGCAACGTAAAATGGCAGCCTATTCTATTTAACTGCGTGTACGAACTACGATTTTGAAATGTGTGATGACGTAATTACAAGTTTTGGACCTTCATTAATTATTTTGCTATGCTTATTAGAACCCGGTGTCTGACATGGCAAGTAGTGCAACAGGAGATGATATATTTGAGGATTAGAATTTTTGTTGCAAGTGATGACCACTACTATTAGTGGCTGCGAGCTGTAAAATTAAAAATATGATATGAATAAATATGATGGGTACCAAATAAATAAAACCTTAGTTAAATTAAGACATTTCAAACTGCATTGAATCTAAAAGCCAAATCTAATGAAAGAATTATAGAATCATCTCGTTGCTTACTAACGTACAGTTTTATTATTTTGTGACCTCATAAAATTGGTTCCATACAAGTTTAGACGGCCTATGAATAAACATTTCTTTTTCATGACGTGTTATAAAATTTTCAGGTTATTTCCATTTTTTATCTGTTGTATTAATAATAGAAGCAGAAAGTTCGTAACTATACGTTTAACTTACACATTATGTTAAGAAATTCACGTTTTCTCTAAAAACCACATAGGACGTGCTTCGGTTCTTTCATAGCCTTTTTCACAATGGAACTCTATCTAGAATGTTAAGTAAAGCATTGAGTCGAATGAATAGCTTATTTGTATTATCAGTGTGGTTCTGGAAAGTTGGCACATCATATACGCAATGTAATTTAGATTTCCCTTTATTTGTAGTTTTACACATTATGAAGTTATTCATTTAAACGACTCAACAATATTGCATTAGGAGCACTATTTTATAACAGGTAGTAGGTAGGTACTTGGTGATAATAAAACTGGTTTGTGCTAGTTTTTCACACACATCGTTACTCTACTAAAGTGCGGCGTAACCATGATGAACAGTATACATATAACTACAATCCTGAGGTGAAGTTCTATTCTATCCTAAAGTCCTTCCTTACTGTAAGTTAAAACATTGTAATATCTCGTTAACTGCGTATATTATATTAGCTGTGCCCGCGGTTTCAAAAAAGTAGCCTAAGTTAATCCTTGTAACATTAGCAGTTGTCCCATTCAGAGATTACATAGAGAGATAAATTGATTTATTTTGTAAGCACCTCATATACTTTCATATACATTTAATGAAAAGCAGTTAATTTGGAATTACAAACATACTCTTACATCTTATTTATCTGTATAAAAATAGATTAGATGAATTGTAAGTAAGCGGGCGCGAGGCCTTCGCCGTGGCCTTTCTATCTAGTCCGATTAATGACCGGTTGCAGACACGGGTCTGTTGTGGGGTAAAAATAAACCATATAGGTACCTATGTGTTGACATGTAGCGTGTGCGCAGACGGCGCGTCGCGAGAAACTACCGTGACAAATTGAACAGTCAATAGTCACCCACCGAGGTGACGTGTAGTTAAAAGACTTGAATAGATCGGTACTGAACTGATCCCAGCAAAAAGCGGGGCGATGACCTCACGCCCACGCTACCTGCTGAACTTCCTGTTATGCCATCAATCGCAATAAATTTGCCCTACCTTATATTGTTTGGTGGGATTGATTTATTGGCCACGTGTAGCAACAGGCCAATGGAAAAGGTATTTCCAATCAAGCATCTTGTAAATGATAAACATACAGTAACAGGTGGTGAATGATCCTACACGCACGATGTTACTTCTTCGCAAGGGATTACTTGATTCTCGACTCTACATTTAAGTTGTTTTAAGTGCTTTATTTATTACGGAGTTATTTGTGGCCAGCAGTTATCAACTTGATCGTAATGCAACCGGCAGTACTGTTATCTCTATATCTTAATTGATTTGGTTCAACACCTCGAGAGGACCACTTTCGTCCACATAACAAGGCGTTGTTTCGAATGTGTTTCGTAACAAAACAATGTCAGTGTATCCAACCCACTTGCTCCAATATACTTTGGTAAATACTTCAGTAATCAGTCTGCCCTTATCGGATATCGTATGATTTTAGTAGGTGTGATGTTATAAGTAATCGTACAACATTTATTGTTTTAATAAAACAAAGTCCTTATCGTGTATTTTGTTGTACATATGAGAGTGAGGCATATTAGTTCAATGCGATACCTAAGAAGTGCCCGTATGGTATCTGTTCGAATAGCTGAACAAATTTTCTCGAAATATATAAATGATATAAGTTTCAAAGCTACATGTACACAGGTGTTGGTGTGTTGGTCATAAAGACTTCTAATATTTTGCTTTCATGCTCAATATCACCTATGCTATCAAGATGTATCAAGTAAAATAAAAAAACATGGAACAACAAAAATGAATTATTATAGATCATTAAAACTCTTTTTACTGTACCTACCAATAACTTTGAGCCATCGATCTTGTTACATCAATCGCCCAAAGATGTTAAATTTACAACGATCCAAGAAGTAGGTGTGCTTTCTGAGAGTGAGCCATATTTCTGTGTAAGAAACAGACACAGCCCATCTGAGTAACGAAGCAATATCGCTTAGCATCGCAATTCGTTCGATGCGTTGTATACATTTTTATGTATATGTACGTACTTAAGTACTTGGAAATATAATTTTGTGAAGTAAAAAGGCTATATTTTTATGAATAGACAAGTTGGCTGGCCGAGGTCGGTCGTGGCTGCGTGTCATGAGAACGGTTCATTGTAACGTTGCTATCGCAAGTTGCATTTCAATGCGATGATAGGCCTCTTGTACTTGTGCATTGTTGCCCGCTCGCCATTATGGGTGGAAGTATATTTTTTGCCTTGCGACCACTTCTAAACAGCTTTTATAATGTGGTACACCTTGTGCTAATATTAAACGTTAGATACTAAGTTGTTTTATATTTTCAATGCCATATCATACATTTGCGCCGGGCGTTGCTAGCTTATCTCGTGATTATTTTCCTTGTCAATGAACCTGCTGAAGGACAGTGTGTGTATTTTGTTGTATATCGTATAATTTATATAGTTTTTTTCATTTAGTAGATTATATTGGGTTACTGACAAGTTATGCATATAGTAATAAAATATTTTAATTGTATAATTTTGAAATCGGATGAGTACTTAGAAAATCTTACAAAATTGTCCTCTTTATAATTATTAAGTACTTATTAGTATAGAATAAACGATTACCGTATGTAGATAGCTACATTCCATAGTCGTCAGTTCAATTATTAAAATATATTAGATTGCATTTGAATAGCGGCACTCGGGAAAATGGAGTTATAATTATAGCAGTAAGCTCCCCCGAGATTACTGCGGGCTTTTACGCCCGAGCGCCGGGGGGCCAGGCGCCGCACGCTGAATGCTGTGCTACTGCAGCGGCTTCATTCACTGATTACGCTACCCTAACCTACCATCCCATAACAGTTTCGTTTGTTTTGTTACAGAACATGTAATTGACACTCAACATGGAAGAAGATAATACATCTTGTGCCACCGAGGCCAGTCCGCCTACGGCTGACCCGACCTCACAACCTAATGGTGATATATCCTCCACTGAAGCAATACCTGAATCCGAAATTATTACCCCCATTGAATGTGCAAATGTAAGCCATAAGGATGGAGATGAGAAGAATAAGGTGTGTGCCAACAATAAGAATGAGAGTGGAATAATAGATGTCGTCGATGAATGTAAAAACTCAGTGGAAAACCTGATTGGACACGATGTGTCATGTGAAGCGAATGACGACGCGAGGTCTTTGGGCGATCTGGACAGCTTGCCGGCGGGAGATGAGCTGGCTCTGGGCGCCGCGGGCAGCGACAGTGGCGTGGAGGGCTGTGGGCGCGCGCTCAGCAGTGGCGGGGGATCGCGCTCCTGCGCCTCCAGCGTAGTCTCCTGCGGCTCGGGCTGTGGCTCGGAGAGCTCCTCGCTTGCCGGAGCCCCGCCGCGCCCCCGTCGGCGTGTCAACGACTCCGTGCCTGAGCCGAAGCGCAACTCACCCGTTGGCTCCTCCACTCCGCGTCCAGTCACCGCGCCTCGTGGCCCTAATTTAGCTACACGTGAACGAGCAAGAAGTAGAGAGAAACCCACTCCGCCCGAGAAGCCGAGACCGTTAACGCCTAAACCTCGCATCCGACCGACTACAGATCTACCCAACCTTGTTCGGGAGAGTCCAGCTCTTCGTGCAAAGCCAACTAAGACATCGACGGCTAGATGTCGAACGCCGAACTCACCGTGCGACGAAAAAAAATGGCCAACGAACGGGCCGCGGTTGACACCCGTTTCAGATGCGAGCGCGACACGAGTCGCCGCAGACAAATATGGAACTCTGCCGCGCAGAAGACGGGATGAACAGGAAGGGTCCCCGAAACACGAGGGTACTCCGCCGACGTCGAGGCGGCCCACGGTGGCGCGGTCCATCTCCTCGCGGTCAGCCATCAAGACTCGGGTGCGGATATACGCGGAAAAAACCTCGCAGACAGTACTAATTGGGGACGATATTGAAGCGGCGTTGGCTGGGGTCATGCCTAATATAGAAAAGTAAGTCACATGCCATTGTTTGTTAATATTCCTACTTAGTTACCATTGTAAAAAATGCTCAAACGTAGTTTCTATTATCCATAATAACAATAAGATAATATGTGTAGAGTCTAGTAGGTAGCTCTCTGTATTTATCCATTATGAACTCAAAATATGAATTTTCTATTTCTCTATTTCTGAGGAAGTGTTTCCATTTTTGAACGGCACAATACTCACCGTAATTATGTAAGCAGAGGAGTATATTTGAGGACCTTTGTTATTAAAAGTGACGCCTTTCTGTAACTTTAGGAGCGCAAACATTAGTCTCGTTTGACAATAAAGACCAAAATTGCTTTGTCTCTTTTGAATGTGTCTGAAAGTCATTTTTACGCCATTCAGCATGATATGTAGTTACTGTAGACCTATTTCCGGGTGTTCAGAGTGGAACGGTAGAGTCGTTAAGGTACATTTAGGCAGCGATTCTTCTGCCCCTTGCCATTTAACTTGACAGGCAAAGATGACCTTTAAGGGTTTGCAAGTCAGGTGATTGATGAAGTTTATTTTAGCTTTTCTTCAAATTATTTTAAGCTTATCAAACAAATTATAAAACTTACATTAACAAATTAAAATACTTGTAACTTAGGACACGGACCGCAGGCACAGTTCCATGTTCTGAATGGAATCATTAAATATGATATAGATTTATTCCTGGTTGATATACCTACTTATAATAAAATTTATTACATAACGAGGAGCCGTCGTGGCCTTGGGGTTTAAGCAGTCGCCTGCTACGCAAGTTTGAATCCCAGCGGGGCTTGTACCAATGAGTTTTTCTAAAAACTTATGTGCAGTGATCTCACACCTCGTGCTTTACGTCGAAGGAAAACATCGCGAGAAAACCTGCATATGTCTGAGAAGTAACTCAAAGACGTATGTATAGTGCTTGAGACGGCGATGGACTCACCCTCTGTCACGTTGGCACTTAATATATTCGGAGAAATGTGGGTGTTGTTTGTACAACACCTCTGCCTACCCCTTCGGGGAATACAGGCCGTAAAGCACTGTGGTGTAAAATCACTGTACACAAGTTTTTTTTTAAATACTCATTGGTACATTTCCCGCTATCAAAGTATTCATGCACTCGACTTACGCCAACGTCGAGAGAGTTTAATGTGTAAGATGTTTGTTACACAGCCGTGTGGAAGTGTCGCGATGTCACCGCGGCGTGCAAGTGAGCGCTCGCGACGCGGAGGCTTCCCGCTTGACGGCTGCGTTGGCAGCGGCTCAGGCGGCGGCCGTGGAGGAGCGCGAGAGGAGGACCGTCGCCGAGGCGCAGGCGCAGGCCGAGAGGGTTGCCAGGCTCGCCGCCATCGCTGAGCTAGAGCGTAACTCGCAGAAACTACTGGAACTCGCCGGAGCTGCCGGTACCTTTTGCTTACACGTTTGTCTCAATTTCGGACGTATTGAAGTTAATTCTATTAGAGATTAAAGAAAGCATAATCATTACATGCTTTTATTAAAATCATATAGATGACATTTCTAGCCTGTAGGAATCTGTGTTAAAATAAAAACAAATTTTGAAAATATCTTTATTAGATTAGACATTCAACAAAATACTTTAAAATCGTTAGAACAACATCATATGCTACAGGTTGTGCATGCTGAGTTCGGGAGGTTGCCTTTCCAGAGAACTTGGCAAGAAACTCAGTAAATTAGTCTTTTCAATAATATTAAAAATATATATAATTTGTTGGTACAAGTTAACCACAAACTAAAAAAGTCCATGGAAACAGGTCCAATTCACAAATGTCGATAAAAAGTAATTGCGTAGCTTGAGATGACCAGCCCCGACAACCCCACAATGCCTTTTAACAAGTTCAATAACAAACCATTACTTATATATTCTGACGATTTGAAAGTACTTTGTAAAAGTCTAATCGCATAAAGATATTTTTGACTTTGACTTTGACTTTATAGAGGGAAGTGGGCAAAAAATAAACATCCTCGTTCATCTCTGATGGAAACGCATTCTAAAATTAAAATGTTCCATGGCCCTGTTTTTGAGGTTGACCAATAACACTTGTACGTGAATTAGAATCGTTGTGTGTGTATAAGGCGCGGGCGCCGGCGCCGAGGGTTGCCTGCGGGCGCTGGAGGAGCAGCTGCGCTCGGCCGGCGAGCTGGCCGCGCGCCAGCGGGGGGAGATCGACGCGCTCCGGGAACACTGCAACAAGCTGCATCTTGTAAGGACATAAACACTACACTTGAAAAAAAAATACGAAAATTAAATTGTAAAATTACCTGGGGACGCAATAGGTTACCGTTATCGCAGGAATTTAAAGTCTATTCCACAAAAAAAAACGATTTCACAGAATTACTTCATAGATTGGAGGAGTACTAATGATAGTTTAAATAGAAATAGCCATTTCCATAAAAAATCTTTTATCTATTGGAACGCATCGTTTTTCTAAATTACATCTTGATACTTACATATAGGAATTGGTATGGGTTTCTCGCTAAATAATATGTGATATTAATAAATAGCAAAGAAAAGTCAAAGTTTGGTAATAATGATATATATTTAACCTCTTTGGATGTTTTTGTACATAATTTAAAAATGTAACTGTCAAAATGACAACGTTGTAATTGTAAAAATAAATGGAGCTTTGAGTAAAATCTGCAACGTGTATTTAATTGGTAATTCGCATACACATCAATTTTTGGCGACGAGGATATCAATTGGCAATAATGTCTTCACATTTAGGAAGTCTATCCACATTCGACTATAAAGTGCAAGCATGGGATATTTTTCTGACAAGATTCAACAATTTTGTGAAGGTGAACAAAATAGAAGAAAACAAAAGCAATCTTCTTTTAACATATTTCTCGGACGAAACGTATATCCTAACGAGAAATTTGGTTCATCCACGTAAGGTTGATGATTTGTCATATGAAGAGATAACAAAAGTCCTGAGTGAGCATTTTACTCCTAAGAGATCGACTTTTGCGGATCGAGCAAGATTTTATAATGCTGTTAAAAGCGAAACTGAATCCATGGAAGAATGGCTTGTGCGGCTGAGAGGGCTCGCAGTCTACTGTGACTTCGGGCAGGCGCTGGACACGATGTTAAGAGATCGTTTTATTCTGGGACTATCTGACGGACCAGAGAGGAACAAATTGTTCGAGCAAGACGATAAAGGTCTAACCGTGTCGAAGGCGTTAGAAATGGCGCAACAGATGGCCTGTGTTAAATTGGCAAGGTCAGCGATCGGCGGCAGTGATGGCCATGGAGCTGGCTCTAGCGGTTTGTTCGTGAAGGAGGAGCAGGTGTACCGTGTCAGCGGCGCTGGCGGCGGGCGGGCTCGGTGCTCAGGTGCCGGCCACTCTCCGTCGGTGCGACGAGAGTTTCGCAAAGATAGTGGATCTCGTTGTAATGTATGTGGATTAAGAAACCATGCCACGGAGTTTTGTCGGTTTAAAAACTATAAATGCCAATCCTGTGGTAAGAAAGGTCATTTAAAAAAGGTATGCAGTGAGAAGAAATTAAGTTCACAGTTAAATAACATAACGGCTCTCGAGGTTGGTGCAGAGGAGGCAGCCAGCGATTGTGACGAGTGCCAGCTCTTTAATATGAGGTATGGAAACTATCATCCCTATGTTGTAACTGTTTCAATTAATACGTGTCCATTAGAAATGGAGATAGATTCAGGCTCAGGTATAACGGTTGTCTCAGAACATATATGGCTACAACATTTTTCTGCAAGTAAATTAGAAAAATGCAATATTAAGTTATGTTTCTATACAGGTCATAAAATTGAACCTTTAGGATATTTTTGGGCTATGATTCAATTTAATGACAAAACTAAGCGATTGAAGGTGTTTGTAGTTAAAAATGGCGGTCCCCCTTTGCTTGGAAGGGATTTTATGAAAGAATTCAATATGTCTTTCACACCGTTATACAATTTGGGGCCTGAATGTAAAAATAGGGAAGTTAGTTTGCTGTTAGAGAAGTACGCCGATCTATGGAAGGATGAATTAGGTTTATTTACTAAATCCAAGATAAGTTTACGGTTGAAACCAGATGCTAAGCCAAAATTTTTTAAGCCACGGCAGGTGCCCTTCGCTCTCAAAGATAAGGTGGAAAATGAATTAGACCGCCTAGTAAAACTTGGTATTTTGTCGCCTGTATCATATTCCAGTTACGGAACACCGATCGTGCCCGTTTTGAAACCTGACGGCAGTATAAGAGTGTGTGGTGATTATTCGGTTACGTTGAATAAAGATTTGGAGATAGAACGGTATCCCATGCCTCGTATCGAGGAGGTATTTGCGACTCTTCGAGGGGGCGAGCACTATTCGAAAATTGATTTAAAAATGGCTTACAATCAACTAGAGTTGTCATCTACGGATCATTCACAGGAAATCACTACAATTAGTACTACTAAGGGGTTGTTTAAATATACACGTCTTGTTTTTGGACTGGCGAGTGCTCCGGCTATTTTTCAGCGAACTATGGAGGCATTACTTGCAGGAATAGAGGGTGTAGTTATATGGTTAGACGATATTTGTATAACGGGGCCATCTTCTAAAATTCACATAGAGCGTCTGGAAGAAGTTTTAAAACGGTTACAAGAAGCTGGACTAAGATTACAAAAAAATAAGTGCGAGTTTTTTCAGGAGAGTGTAACTTATTTAGGTTTTGTGATAGACAAGAACGGGTTAAAAACTTGTCCAAAAAAAGTTGAAGCTATAACGAAAACCCCGCGGCCTACTAATGCTAAGGAAGTAAAGCGATTTCTAGGTATGATTAATTATTATCGTAAATTTTTACCAAACGCATCGTCCAAACTAGGTCCTTTAAATGAGTTATTACGCGAAAATGTAAGTTGGGTTTGGGGTGCCAGACAAGAGCACAGTTTCGAGAGTATCAAACGCGAGCTATCATCGGATCGGGTGCTTGCACACTTCACACCAGGCGCGCGCCTCGTGCTGAGCGTGGACGCCAGCCCCACCGGGCTCGGCGCAGTGCTGTCGCAGGGACCCGAGGGTGAAGAGCGACCTCTCGCTTTTGCTTCCCGCACACTAATGCCGAGTGAAAGGAATTACAGCCAGATACACAAAGAAGCCACAGCAATAGTGTTTGGAGTAAAATATTTCCATCAGTATTTATATGGCTTTAGTGATCCATTTGTACTTAGAACTGACCACAAACCACTCCTCGCTATTTTCGGAAATAAAAATGGAATTTCTGTGATGGCAGCTTCGCGTCTGCAAAGGTACGCTATATTTTTGTCTGCGTATAATTATGTATTGCAATACGTATCTGGGGAACGGAATGTTATCGCTGATTATTTTTCACGCGCCCCGCTGCCATTTGAAACGTACCTAGATGCAAACAATGAAGACGTCTCATTCGTTCATTTTATCGGTGAAGATTCATTACCCGTATTATTTGAAAATATTAAATCGGCGACCGCTATAGATCGTACGCTTCAAACAGTCATAAAATATATGAACAAGGGATGGCCACGGAAAATCCAATGCAAAAAAGTACAAGCTTATTTTAAATGCAAGACAGATTTAGACATTGATAGTGAATGTTTATTTCGCGGTCATCGCGTGATTATTCCGTCATCATTAGTAAATAAGGTGCTCATAGAATTGCATAAGGGTCATTTGGGTATAGTAAAAATGAAAGGATTAGCAAGAAGTCGCGTTTGGTGGCCGGGAATCGACTCGGATATCGAGCGCACTGTGAGCTCTTGTCCCACGTGCAGTGCGCTCCGGCCCGCGCCGCCGCGCGCCGCGCCGTCCCCCTGGCCGCGCCCGCCGCGCGCCTGGTACCGTATCCACATAGATTACTTGTCTTTGGGTGCAAAGGTGTACCTAGTCGTGGTAGATGCATACAGTAAATGGCTTGAATGTTTACCCATGGTCGGCGGTACGTCCACTCGAGCTTTAATTAAGGCATTAAAATGTATTTTTTCGAGATTTGGTTTACCGAACATAATAGTGTCGGATAATGATGCGAAGATTAGAACTGCAGAATTTGCACATTTCTGTAAACTTAATGGTATAAATCATATGACGTCGCCTATCTACCATCCGGCTAGTAATGGCCAAGCGGAAAATTCCGTCCGTACTTGTAAGAAAATGCTTAAAAGTATCATCAAGGAAGATTCAAACGATTGTATTAACGATCAACTGTTAGATTATCTTTTTTTGTTCAGAAATAGTATTCATTGTGCGACAGGTGTTACTCCGGCAAAATTAATGTATGGCCGAGATCTACGATGTAAATTAGATTTAATGAGTCCCCCTGAGGACTATAGAGTAAATACAGGCAGCGATACAATTAATGATAAAAGGTCCTTTCAAGTTGGAAACAAAGTTTGGTTTCGATGGTTTGTTTCCAGGAAACCTATTTGGGTAGTAGGCTTCGTAGTCAAGAAGATAGGAAATAGATTATATTCAATAAAATTAAGTAATTCTAACCATTGTGTGATTCGACATATCGATCAAATAATCCATTATGTTAACGGACGTAAAGAACAATCAAATACGAGTGAGAATATACCCATTTCGGAGTCAACTGATTACGACCAGTTGTTCCCGGTAGTTAATGAACCTAGTAACTGCAGTGAAATAGTGACAGACGGCCCGATGGCTGCTACCGGAAGTCATGTGATCAATGACGAGGATCATTCAGCTGACGATTCTGATGGTATAAGGGAGGAAGAAGTGATGACTGAGGGCGAACAAGCTGATCCACTTATGAATACTGACATGGCTCCCTCTGGTCATGACTATTTCTTGCGGCCGCGCCAAATCATTAACTATAAGGAGTAGTGATATTTATAATAATGTATTTATTTTCTTTTCTCTTCAGGTTTCCAAATTAAGGAGGAAGGAATGATATATATTTAACCTCTTTGGATGTTTTTGTACATAATTTAAAAATGTAACTGTCAAAATGACAACGTTGTAATTGTAAAAATAAATGGAGCTTTGAGTAAAATCTGCAACGTGTATTTAATTGGTAATTCGCATACACATCAAATAGTCTTATAAAATCGTCAGCCGAAAGTAAGCTAGGGCGCGTTGCTAATAGATAACAAAAAACCGAATGTGTATAGGAGGCGTGCAGCGCGCGCGAGAGCGGTCGCGTGGCGAGCGCGCGGCTGGCGGAGGCGGAGCGCGAGGCGCGCGAGATGCACGAGTTCCTCGCCGCCGAGACGGGCGCGCTCACGCACTCGCTGCTCGACGCCGAGGCCGAGCTGGCGCGCGCGCACCGCGACCTCGACAAGCGGCGCGCCGAGTGCCGCCAGCTCGTGCGCATGTGCGAGCAGCGCCGCCAGGAGGGGCTGGCGCTGGCCGCGCGCGCCCGCGCCGGCGGCGGGGCGGCGCGCGCGCTCGACGCCCTGGCGCGTCGCCTGGCGAGGCTCACCCGCGCCGTGCGCCGCGCCTACCGTCTGCCCCAGGACCTCCAGCCCACCGTCTACCACAACGACGCCTACAGGTAACCTACTATTACTACTTACCATTTCACATCTGAGGAGCTCGTGGCACAGTTGCTATTGCGCATATCATTCGATCAGCGAAGTTAAACAACCATACGCCTAGCCAGTAGTTGGATGGGTGACCGCCCGAGTTCCCTCCGTGCCTCGGAGAGCACGTTAAGCCGTCGGTCCCGGTTGCCAATTTAACATCTTTGGCAATCGTTACAGGTCAGTCGGAGGCCTAAAAATAATCTGACAACTGGTTTAACCCAGATCACAGATTTTCCTCCTAAATGTGGTTGCGAAGGTCAGATGGCAGTCGCTTCGTATAAAAATCAGGTGAATCAGCCACATCGGGTTGAATCAAGTGCCGACCCCAACAATGTATGGGATAAGGCCAGGGAGATGATGATCTGTGAAGCTTCGCCGCCATTATCGGAATTCACAACGCGCTACCAATGTATTAACACAGTCATTCGCAGCCACACCGATAGGTGATAAGTACAGTATGTTGAAATGTGACAAATTTTTTGGGGTACTGTTCAATGCACACTTTTCTCCCGATGGTACAACACTACTTTTTTAGAACCTTATCGTACCGACCAATATATTTTTTACCTCGCCGGCGAGCTTGTCAACTACGACATCTTAACTATGTTATTAAATGAATGGAGTGATATGTTTGCAGCCGCAGCGACAGCGGCGAAGCATTATCCCCAGAAGAGGAGCCCCGCGGAGTATTGGCCAGCGTGGCGCGTGCGCTTAAAGCAGCGGGTGGTGGGCCTCAAATGACCGCCGCAGGTGTCGGGTCTCAAGTGACCGCCGGTGTCGGGCCCGAAGACGACCGCTCCCACCTCTCTGATGATAACGACAACTCGGCTGACCTACTCGACTCCGAGACTGAGCCGTGCTTCGCTACTGATCCTGGTTTGTACCTACTCACTCATTGAAAATCGTTAAAAAATTACTCACCTTGCAGATGATATACGACTATTCATACAAAATGTTCAATGGGGGTTGAATGGGTAGTAACTCTTATTACTTATTCAAGTTGTCCGAAGTTTCACGTGATAGTAATCATAATTTGCAACTATACAACAAATTTTCAGAGTTTATAGATTTTCTTTCGCTGCAATAGAGTATAAGTGCCGCACCAATTATGAGCGCTGACTTTGATTTCGCACTAGTTATTTTATAAGTGTGTTCTGAATATCTGTAAGACGCGACGCGAATAGAATACATGCGCAGTATCCCTCACAATTTTCTCTCATAACTCGTGCCGCTGTAGTATTTATATTAGTTTGCTTATAAGCTAGTATGTTTTGTACCAGACTGCCTGGAGGAGTGGTGGTCGGGTGCAGAGGGAGGCGAGGGGAGGAGGGCGCGGGCGCCTGGAGCGCTGAGTCTGGCTCGCCGGAGCGCGAGTGGCCGGGGGACGCCGACGGGGAAGGTAATCTTGCAACACACGATTAGCTCGACCTGTCAAGTTTATCTGCTTGAAGCTGTCATGGATAAAGTGCTGGCCGACTACCTGTAGTTTGCTATCTAGAGATTTTTTTTGAGATTGGACAATTTTGGGTCTGTGGTGACTGGTGATATTCTTACATCTATCCAGAAATGTTGTCCTATTTTCAATCTAAATCTTTTCGAGTTGTCTGCCAATATTATTTAATGAACCTTAAAAAAGTTGAGATATTCAAAAATTGTAATATCACATGAATGTGTTGTAGGAGAAGGCGGGAAATCGGTGAAGGCGGCGATGGTGAATCGGGCTCGGTGTCGGAGCGCGACTCGTTGCGCAACTTGTCGGCCGCCATCGCGCACCGCCAGCGGTCCGAGGCGGAGGCGGCGCGCGCCGAGCGAGGCTCGCTGCTGCACCGCGCGCTGAGGCTCGACACGCGCCTCTCAGACTTGCTGCACGCGCTCACACTGGCCGCCGCCGCCGCGCCCGACCCCGCCGCGCTCACACTGGCCGCTGTGCTCAGGTAATACATGTGGCTTCATACAGTACGCTCGATGGTACCCGCCTCTCAGACTTGCTGCACGCGCTCACACTGGCCGCCGCCGCCGCGCCCGACCCCGCCGCGCTCACACTGGCCGCTGTGCTCAGGTAATACATGTGGCTTCATACAGTACGCTCGATGGTACCCGCCTCTCAGACTTGCTGCACGCGCTCACACTGGCCGCCGCCGCCGCGCCCGACCCCGCCGCGCTCACACTGGCCGCTGTGCTCAGGTAATACATGTGGCTTCATACAGTACGCTCGATGGTACCCGCCTCTCAGACTTGCTGCACGCGCTCACACTGGCCGCCGCCGCCGCGCCCGACCCCGCCGCGCTCACACTGGCCGCTGTGCTCAGGTAATACATGTGGCTTCATACAGTACGCTCGATGGTACCCGCCTCTCAGACTTGCTGCACGCGCTCACACTGGCCGCCGCCGCCGCGCCCGACCCCGCCGCGCTCACACTGGCCGCTGTGCTCAGGTAATACATGTGGCTTCATACAGTACGCTCGATGGTACCCGCCTCTCAGACTTGCTGCACGCGCTCACACTGGCCGCCGCCGCCGCGCCCGACCCCGCCGCGCTCACACTGGCCGCTGTGCTCAGGTAATACATGTGGCTTCATACAGTACGCTCGATGGTACCCGCCTCTCAGACTTGCTGCACGCGCTCACACTGGCCGCCGCCGCCGCGCCCGACCCCGCCGCGCTCACACTGGCCGCTGTGCTCAGGTAATACATGTGGCTTCATACAGTACGCTCGATGGTACCCGCCTCTCAGACTTGCTGCACGCGCTCACACTGGCCGCCGCCGCCGCGCCCGACCCCGCCGCGCTCACACTGGCCGCTGTGCTCAGGTAATACATGTGGCTTCATACAGTACGCTCGATGGTACCCGCCTCTCAGACTTGCTGCACGCGCTCACACTGGCCGCCGCCGCCGCGCCCGACCCCGCCGCGCTCACACTGGCCGCTGTGCTCAGGTAATACATGTGGCTTCATACAGTACGCTCGATGGTACCCGCCTCTCAGACTTGCTGCACGCGCTCACACTGGCCGCCGCCGCCGCGCCCGACCCCGCCGCGCTCACACTGGCCGCTGTGCTCAGGTAATACATGTGGCTTCATACAGTACGCTCGATGGTACCCGCCTCTCAGACTTGCTGCACGCGCTCACACTGGCCGCCGCCGCCGCGCCCGACCCCGCCGCGCTCACACTGGCCGCTGTGCTCAGGTAATACATGTGGCTTCATACAGTACGCTCGATGGTACCCGCCTCTCAGACTTGCTGCACGCGCTCACACTGGCCGCCGCCGCCGCGCCCGACCCCGCCGCGCTCACACTGGCCGCTGTGCTCAGGTAATACATGTGGCTTCATACAGTACGCTCGATGGTACCCGCCTCTCAGACTTGCTGCACGCGCTCACACTGGCCGCCGCCGCCGCGCCCGACCCCGCCGCGCTCACACTGGCCGCTGTGCTCAGGTAATACATGTGGCTTCATACAGTACGCTCGATGGTACCCGCCTCTCAGACTTGCTGCACGCGCTCACACTGGCCGCCGCCGCCGCGCCCGACCCCGCCGCGCTCACACTGGCCGCTGTGCTCAGGTAATACATGTGGCTTCATACAGTACGCTCGATGGTACCCGCCTCTCAGACTTGCTGCACGCGCTCACACTGGCCGCCGCCGCCGCGCCCGACCCCGCCGCGCTCACACTGGCCGCTGTGCTCAGGTAATACATGTGGCTTCATACAGTACGCTCGATGGTACCCGCCTCTCAGACTTGCTGCACGCGCTCACACTGGCCGCCGCCGCCGCGCCCGACCCCGCCGCGCTCACACTGGCCGCTGTGCTCAGGTAATACATGTGGCTTCATACAGTACGCTCGATGGTACCCGCCTCTCAGACTTGCTGCACGCGCTCACACTGTATACATATAATACCACTATAGTATAAATATAATGTAAGTACATATAGCCTAAGTTTCTAAAATTTACGCTTCTTTTTCCATGGACATCCTACACAGTCAAAGATCACAAAATCCCCTCTATTGCTCTGTCAACACCGCTTAATTGACCGGTTATATCTCGTAAGTTATAACATTGCTGTGTGTCTTGGATAATTGAAATAGAAAATTAACGTGCTCTACGTCACTTGCAGGGAACAAATAGATGTAACGGAGAAGAACGTGGCTGACGTGGTGGTGAAGAAACTGGCTGAGCTCGACGCGAGCAAACACATGATGGAGCAGTACCGACAGTCCATCGAAGTGAGTTTATATATCTATAGCTTGCGTCCGCGGCTTTGCCCGCGTGTTGTTAGGGTTCCTTAACTCGAACAACAATATAGCCTATATTACTCAGTAATAATGCAGAATTCGATTAGTGAAATAATTTTTAGAATCGGTTTAGTTGAATCGGAGCCTATTCCTTACAAAAAAATATATATATTTCTTACATGGAAGGGATTTGTGCAAACAATCGACTTGTTTTGTTGATCTTTAGTTGAGTAGAAGAGTGATATTGGGGTTGGAATGGTCGCTATATCAAGAGATTTTGTAAAAATTTTGGCATTATATATTTACATACAACATTCAAAGTCGTGCCTGACTGACTGTGTTGATGAGAATCACGATATTAATGTAAATCGCGCAGCCTAAGCCGCTGCTAGTCCTAAAGACGTGACATTTTTTGTGTAGCAGACTGATTCACTAAGAAATTGTTTACATAAATTTCACTCCAGTATGTCTAGACAAAGTAACATTCTCTCGCGTTTGCGCTAATAGAAACGATACAAAATGTGTCATCGTCCTCCTGCCGTTATCCCATGTCAATTGAGGTCGACGCAATGTGTTCTTCTCTTCTCTTAAACGATACGAAATGTATGGGAATTACATAAATCAGTCACGTGACATATGTCATTCCCGTACATTTTGTATCGTGTCTATAAGCGATGCGTTAGGATAATGTTACTTTATCTACAGGCCCTGGGACTTTTATTTTCTGGGTCGAATAGCTACTCATAAGTCGCATATTATGCAAAAAGCAAAAATAAAAATATATATTAATATATTACTTATATATTATATATTATTATTCTCTTGTTTATATCTTTACCATTTCAACGAATTAATAATATATAAGATGTATTGAAAGTTGCAAGTACTGTTAGTGCCGTTAACTGGTTTGATATGAAACAGGTATTTACACCATTCAGGGCCTGCTTGGCGATCTCGAGTCAAGAATAAAACGGCAAGGTTAATAATGTTCCTACGTTGAGCCTTCACTCAGCTTATAGATGCACCGTGTCTTATGTTCTCTCCCTATTTAAAAACGCACTAACTTCTTACTGAGCTGTGTACACATTTGAGATTGTCATGTGCCTCCTATGTCTATAAAAAGACAAGAAAACTATTTGCAAAAGTGGTTGAATTGAATTAAACTGAATTAAACCTTAGGTTCAAACTGTATAAAATATTACTAAAGATAATGCTTGATATAAAAGTGTGGGGAGAGCGAGTGATCATGCTCATCCCCAGCAAAGGGAAGATCTTCCAGCCAGGCGGGTGTCATGCCTGGGGAACCGCGGCTCCAACTGTTCTAGTTGGAAACTTGTATATATACTGCAATGCGCTTGAAAACTCTTCTGGCGCGATTTAGGTTCTCGTGTATTTGTACTCAAACTTCGCATTTGTTAGCGAGTAGCGCCATCTATGAGCGAGTGGAGAAACGCTGCTACAAAAGTATCTATTTTTGTGATATGGATTTCAAAGGAGATATATATAGTCTTAGTACGAGTTTGGTCTAGTCTTGGTTCAAATAATGTTTGAATATAAATGTTACTAGATCTATGTTTAAATCAAAGCGTAATTATTGTCTGTAAAACGGCACAAATGCTCCGGTGTGTACACGGCTTTGTTTATACATCGATCCAAATAATTACATGGAAATACCGTTTGAACTCAGACTCAAAATTAAACAAATATAGTTATTTATATATAATGCGTTACCTGGGCATATATGATACGTAGTAACTCCATGTTTTATATATTGAGATCACATTTGTTTTACATTTTTGATATTGTATGTACTTCTTATAATAATTAATGTTCATCTATCTATACTATATACCTATTTGTACCTATACATTTGATAATGTTTTGTATAACGACATTATTATTGTGAGGAGAGAACATATTGACTATCACTCGGCTAGCTTCCAAAGCAATTGCCTCGTGAAAACGAGCACAATTTGTATATAATCACTCCACAATTTGTAAATAATTATTGTTTCCAAATTTCCAACTTACTAAATATATTATTGGAATTCTAAATTTGACGCCTCAGTAAGCTGTTTATGTAGGCGCAGTCGGCAATGCATACATTATATTTAACTCTTAGATATGTAACTGTACACCTACCATTTCTTACGCTATTGTTTTTGGCTGGTAGGAATACTTATTTATGTTTGTATAATATGTTTTCAGGAGCTCAAAAAGCAACTCGCACAGACCAATGAAGAGGACGACTTAGAATTTATTGAGAAGGTAAGGAATGTTTTTATAATGTAGCAATTGTAATGGAGTTTATTGTATTCAAATTGAGGGTTTTGACATAGCGTCGTTCGTCATAGAAAAAAAGTGCATGTGTATGCGTTCCTTCATGAGTCTAGAAGTGTATTTATTGGTACCCGAACGAGGTCACGTTAGTCAATGCTCGTGAATAAGTTCAATTTTGTCAACAGATGTGCGAGTCATCGCGACGAGCCCTGTACTGCGCACTGGACGGGGCCGGGGCTGCCCTCGGGGCCGCGCCCCGCCTGGCCCCACTGCGGGCCCGCCTCGAGCGCCTCGCCTGCGCCCTCGCCGCACACAACCCGGCCCCCACTCCCGCGTAACATGGCCCCGCCTGGCCCTCGCCGCACACAACCCGGCCCCCACTCCCGCGTAACATGGCCCCGCCTGGCCCTCGCCGCACACAACCCGGCCCCCACTCCCGCGTAACATGGCCCCGCCTGGCCCTCGCCGCACACAACCCGGCCCCCACTCCCGCGTAACATGGCCCCGCCTGGCCCTCGCCGCACACAACCCGGCCCCCACTCCCGCGTAACATGGCCCCGCCTGGCCCTCGCCGCACACAACCCGGCCCCCACTCCCGCGTAACATGGCCCCGCCTGGCCCTCGCCGCACACAACCCGGCCCCCACTCCCGCGTAACATGGCCCCGCCTGGCCCTCGCCGCACACAACCCGGCCCCCACTCCCGCGTAACATGGCCCCGCCTGGCCCTCGCCGCACACAACCCGGCCCCCACTCCCGCGTAACATGGCCCCGCCTGGCCCTCGCCGCACACAACCCGGCCCTCGCCGCACACAACCCGGCCCCCACTCCCGCGTAACATGGCCCCGCCTGGCCCTCACCGCACACAACCCGGCCCCCACTCCCGCGTAACATGGCCCCGCCTGGCCCTCGCCGCACACAACCTGGCCCCCACTCCCGCGTAACATGGCCCGGCTGGCCCTCGCCGCACACAACCCGGCCCCACTCCCGCGTAACATACATTTAAACAAAAATTAATCTTGTAAGTGTCAAAAAATTGGACTTGCCAGTATGTTTAAAACTCAAGCCAATTTGTTTTAGAGAATAACTTTGTGTGTCAAACGCAAAAACTGAATTTACAACTGTCACTGGGATAGGACATTTCTCATCTCTTCCATTTGTAAGTGTCAATTATCAGCGCCAAGTGATAGCCATGATAATACTACATTGGTCAATAATTTGTTACTATAAATTAAGAGCGTTGTAATGGCTACTTGCAAGAAAGCAGATTGCATTTGGTACACACAGGATGTGGTTTTGTAAAAGGATGACCAACTCAGGGGTACACACGAAAGCAATTTCTAGAAAAATATCAAAAAAAATTATCATTACTTTATTAGTAAAAAAATTTGTTCAAAAATTTCCTGTCGATTACATTCGCCCGCCCCGAGCGGTGGGCAATGACCGATAGCGTGGTTACATATGCCCCGCCACGCTTGCGCAATAATAAAACCTTAATCTCCTAATTTCATATTTTTTTCAATAAAAATTAAGGCATTTTTTTTGGTATAAGTGTCGTGTAACCTGAGTTGGGCGTCGTTTTACAAAACCACACCCTGTACACCAAAATAAAAAATGGTTGACAGCTTTTCGTGTTTCATTATTTGCTGCACGTCCACATATAAACATAAATGTATTTCTACATAATGTTTATTCTTTAACTATAGTCACAAAAGTTAATGCTATTCATTACTTACTGCAAGTTATAATATTGTTAATTTGCCTTCTGACGTTCATCCGTCCCTGCCTAAAGCAAATATATTTTTCAGTAGCGCACTGAAAAAAAGGCTTCCTTTGTGTATTTTTTTAAATATAACAAGATTACAATGCAAATATATTTATTAATACATAGTAAGTATTTACTAATTAATTGACGGTTAGTATTAGAAATCGACTAATCAAAAGTTGTTGGCAAAGTAAGACGGCTCTGAAATCAGATTGCAATCTATAGATCTCGTGTATTTTTTATGGAATTTCCTTCCATTTTGAACCTTAATAACAATAACATAAGAGAGCAATAATTTAACAATAGTTCTAATTTCTAACTAAGTTTCATTACTAGAATAAGGATCCAATGTCTTCATTCCTAATTGCATTTAACATTTCTAAAAGGACTTAAATGTATGTGTTTTGTGTAATACTTTTTTCTACTTACGTCTACATATTGGTAGATATATTATTTATATTGTTGAACCTGGCGTCACAACTGTTGAGCGCTTTGAATTATTTTGTATCTAACTCTTTTGTTATTTTTTGAATAAATGCTCCACACATATTTCGCTGAGCGCTCAAATTTCGTGTCGGCATCTGTATCTGAGTTTAAAAGGAACAATAATAAAGTGTCATTAAATCACTTGTCTTATGACAAACGTAATTTAAGTGCCATTAGTTGTAATTATTGTATAAGTGGGAGCTGCTTATGGTCACGGAAATTGTCGTTCCTCAATTCGTCACTAATCAATTGAGAAATATTGAAATATATTATGTGATCTAGTCAATATAATGAAGAATAACTTATCCAAACTTTGTTTACACTTCAACAAATTAATATTGGAAATTAATTTTGTACACGAATTAATTATATTGTTGCAAGTTGCATGACGAAATTATAAAATGAGACTGATAATGTATTTGTGTTGGTTCGTTGTGGGTTGTGAATGAATGTATGGTTTAATCCGCATCGTGAAGGTCGTCTATCCACGTCGCTTGCTAGGTGCTACCAACCGAAATATTATGTAATCATGAACTAAACCTTCTCAATTCACGCTAACCAAATTAGCCAAATCAATGTAACCTTTAACCTTATTACAGATATGGTTTAAACTATGTCCATCCCTCTTTAGATCTGTATCTCTGAAAGAGTTGGCGCTAATATTAAACCAAGGACTATCTTAGTCTATTTTTAGTAACAAGGGGATGTATACATGTCAGGCTATTAGACGTAACTTCAGCAGAGCAGCATTTTTTATTCAGAAATAAATACATAATTTTTTCATACCTAATTTTATCAAATTCCATCCATTCCACGTCGCGCAATCCGTCACAGACAGACAGGTAAAAAAAAATGTATCAGTGTAGGTATCGATAACTATTTACCCTCCCTTGAAAAAATCAACGACACGGCTTCGTTGCAGTTTAGTTAATAGTATAAATATATAGATATTAATTATATTAACAAATCATGTGATGTAAATACATAATAAAGTATGTAAATAAAATGTATTGAAAAGTATGTGTTTTTATTAAACTTATTACTATACACACCTTCAGGTGGATGATTATATAAAGCCTATCACATCTCTCGGAAACACCTTGCCCCTTCATTGATCTCTAGTAGAGATTCTCTACAGATACCGGTTGTTTCTGAGAGGGGCTACCTAAAGAGAGTCGACATTTTCGTATATTTTGAGTCAGGATGTTCTGATATTTTCTGATCAAGCGGTTTTAATTTTTGAGCTCAGACGCTACGTTTCAGAGATAATACTGTTTTTCAAAATAAAAATTCGATCTGAAAATATTATTCATCGTTATCTAGCTTGCAATGCAATGTACAATACTTTTTTTCACACACAGTACATAAGCGCATGTTTGCCCCGAAGACAGTTCTACTGGGAAAACGTTTGGCACATACATCGGTACTATTATGTTCGCTCGGAGTGCTTCAAACTCAGGTAGACCATGTTAAGCGTGGGCATTTTCTGGCGGGGGTTTCCTAAAGGGGGCTTAAATTTTCATCGTGTTTTTGCTAGGACGCACCGTTTCCGAGATAAATCCATTTTTCTGAAAAAAAATTTGAACTGTACATTTTCATAATTTTTGCCCTACAATTGTGTTCGATCGGAGCGCTTCGCTGATACCCAAACATGACTTAGTACAAAATCTAGCTAGGTCAAACTCAGGTAGACCATGTTGTTCGTGAGCATTTTCTGGCGGGGGTTTCATAAAGGGGTTGGATATTTTAATCATTTTTGAGCTAGGACACACTGTTTCCGAGATAGATCCATTTTTCCAAGAATATTTCGAACTGAAAATTTTCATAATTTTTTACCTAGATCACCCTAGTATTAAGTTCGATCGGAGTGCCTCGCTGATGCCAAAACATGAGTTAGTGAAAGATTTAGCTAGATCAAACTTAGGTAGACTACTATTACCAAACTATTAGTAAACTGTTGTGCGTTGGCACTGCGATGCTAACGTGAATAGATAGCAGACGACAGTCAGAGGCATTTCTGCATTAATATTATTACTAGACGTAGATAGTATCCAGTGATGAAGAACTTATTGATCCTTTTTATGTGTGCACACTAGACAGTGTTATCCAATAGCAATAACCAATTGACATATTCTATTCATTCTCCCGGTGGTTCACTAGAAGGAATATTAGAAAACCCACGAGAAACACCCAGATTGAAATAAAACAAATCCAAACTTGTTTGAGACTTTTATTTGCCATTTAAAATAGTATTAAATCTTAAATAAGTTTAAATGTTAAATAAGTTCTCGGTTTTACAACGTTGACACTAATTTAGTACATATCATTTTGATTTATTACATCCATACAACTTGCTTGAAAACTAACATTTAGTAATGACGTGGTACATCCAGAGATCGATATATTTTTCTACTTAAACATTAGTTTTTCGTCAGAGGATCACACAACGGTGAAATAATGTTATCGCTCGTAATTCATACATAATTATTTAAGATCTTTAACAAAGACATTAAGAATTTACCTTTAACAATAGACCCCAAAGGCGGGGTTAAGTCAATTAGCGGAAGTCCAGCCGCTTGTAACGTGTAGAGCTGACAAAACATTGACACAGGCACATATGATCAGTATGATACAGTATATAACAGAACAACTATATAATAAGCAAATTAACTACATCGGATAAGTGGGGTATTGTTAAAAAAGGGGAGCGACAATTAACACCTCTATACCTTCTCCAACTAATAAGTTGCCTTATGATTTGTATTTTTTATAAATAGAACCTAAAGATTTAAACAAACAAATACCAATTTGTCCTAAGATTGAATCGATACTCACAGCATAATCGAATTGATACTGTATCACTTTTTATACCTGTCATATAGGGCAAATTAATCGCTAGACAAGGTATATATCGCCACATAATCAGACAATCGACACGAGCCGTTTGTTTATTCGATAGATTTTCGGTGGGACATCCGATTTATTCAAACAGATTTTTAATGATTTAGTGATTGAGTCTAACTATACACAAGACCAAATTAAGATGTCAAATAAAATTCGATCGCCTGCGCATGTGACCCTGTTACAAAATAATATTCTACTTTTACAAAGTACAGTCAAATTCATACTCAAAGTCCAAGTGAAGTTACATTCACCATTTGATAATAGCAAACTGTCGCCATATTATGTTTCTTAAACACTAACCAGATACTATAGAACTATAGGAAATTATTTAAGATTGTTATTTCCATGTTACAAACCTAAGAATTAAATAGCGAATTATAATAATTTATCAAACTGATAAAATATACTAGTGTTAAATAAAAATAAATATGATAGAATCAATGTATTGTTGTGTTTCAATGGAACCACACAATGTTTAAGTACGTACCATGTTTTCACATTAAGTTATATCAATACAATTAAATCTGGTTAGCATTTGAGAAACGTGTCACAAGTTGTGATAGCAGCGAAGAGCCCAATGATATACCTAAAATATATAAATTATATCAGTCAGTGGGCTGCGAGACATTTCCTACCATACACATACATCCACGCGCACACCTCCAATTGCCTATACATAATACATACTTAACTACCTTATAATACATTATATAACTACATACACTTGTTCGATTTCATGATATTAATATACAACACCGATAAAAACGTGTACCTATCCAATATACAAGGCTGCGAAATGCATTATAGATAATACGTGATCGCTTTACACCCATTACAATACATGGAAAGCTTAATTACCCTTTTAATAGTATTAAGGAATGAACAATTAATTGTTTGCTACACTTGCAAGCTATATATTCAGCGATCTATACAGCACTGGAACACCGCAATACATATGTCGAATTTACAATTATATACTTTTGTGATTTCAAATTTAAAGACATCTATTTATTTTCTTCGCCAGCAGTCGCGTTATTCACTAGTTTCTCAGCGTCGCACTCCTCGTCGAGTGTCGGTTTTAAAGATACGAATTTAAACCTTATCCTCTATGTGTTAAGTATCAATTTCCTATGATTGAAATCAACGCTCGCCTTCGAGTTCGATCCTGAGAAACCATAGTGAATAACGAGGCAGGTCGTCCATCTGAATTAAACCTTATAGCAAATACACAAGGTTGATAATCAGGTGGACATAAAACGACGATACCGCGAAGGCTGGTATAGAGATATTATTAGTGAATATTATTAGTAAATAGTTATTTAATAGTTTCCAGTGTATGTCGTGTATTCTAAGGTCCCTTTACATATTCACGAAAACACAAACCTCTTTATTACAAAACATATATATCCTTGGTTTAAAAGTAGTTGCGTCTCTTTTTGTGATACGGATTTCAAAAGGGATGGACATAGATTTATGGATATAGATTATTTATAGTCCGAGGTTAGCCTTACTTTAAACCATGTTTTAATAAGGGGGAAAATGTTCAGTATATTTAACCATAAAGTGATTTTTTGTCACGTCAGTATTGCTGATATAATTAATTTTAAATACAGTCAAAATCGAATAAAGGAATCTATTAATCACAATAATCATTTAAATCCAAATAATCAATTTACCAAAAGGGTTTTGAATTCCATCAAAATACAATGGGACCTTAAATTAAATTATTGATATTTAATGTCAAACTGTCCATCGCTTCGCTTACAAATACTACTCGATCACAACCCAAACGTTTTACAACGCGCATTTGTTCAATACTGTTTAACATACCTATCATAGCACGCACTACGCCATATTCGATGCGAGATATATCATATCATATCTGAGATCATGCGTTTATTCTACAGACAATAAGTTTCCATTTTTTTTTAATTACAGTATGTTTCCACAAAAACCATAGTATGATCGTTGATAAAAAAAATTACGAAGTTATCAAAACCTTTCCCAAGCGTGTTCGATTGACATATGCGTGACGTCATAAGTCTCCACTCGGTACTTGTTCTCAGCTCAATACGTCTGGTATCGCTACTGAATCAACACGAAAAATATATACACTAATGGGAAAGTGCATTTTATTTTATTGTATAGTGCCTAATAATGTCGAAGTTTACTAATACGGGTAAGTACACGTAGCGTAGGAACTCGGCATTATATAATGTTCCTCAAGCGAAAGTACACATTGAATAACTTCGTAATTTTAAAGACATTAACACATTCGCTGCTGAAATTTCGTCTTCTTCGTAAATTCTCTAACAGTTGGACGCGCAGGTGCGTCGTTAGCAGTGAACGCGTTAAGATATTTTTTTCAACGTGGCTAATATATTTTTTAAATCTTAAATAATAAAATATATAACAATTCGTTAGATGTGGTGTCATTGGAAACTTACATATTGTTAAGACTCAAAACTTCAATACATCTATATGAATAATACAACAATAAGCAATTACAATATCAAGTACATATAAATCGGATATATTCATGAACTCTTAACAACGCAGTCATAAAGAATATGGCGAAATGAGCGACTAATAGCTTCGCAAACTATTGCACAAAGTTAACAATATTATTTACACCTTACCGTCTATATTGTGATTTACTGTACAGAGGTTGGTGGCCCACGGCTCAACGTTGGCCAAATGTTTGTAGACCAGGTTGTTCGAGTGATGCGTGGCATGTGATCCGCATATTGGTGGCCGTTGACCCTTATATGGTCGATAGTTGGCCCAATAGAAGGTCGAGTATTTCGTGGCCTTTCGTCCAACATTTGTCGGCCTATGGTCCAACTGTTGCCAAAGTCCATGTCGGTCGAGTGATGCGTGGTATATGGGCCAAATGTTGGTGTACATTGGTCCAAAAGAGTCGAGTATTTCGTGGCCTTTGGTCCAACACTTGGCCCAATATAAGTGGGCAATGGTGGTCGATATTTGGTGGCCAATAGTGCGGCTTGTGTCTAAGTGGAGAGGTAGAGGCGGTGGTAGTCGTTGGCGCCGAAGGCAGCGTTGCACTTAGGACACTTGCGCTGGCGAGTCTCGTAGCGCGTGCGGAGACAGTCCCAGCAGAACACGTGGAAGCACTTCGTCAACACTGCGTCCTTGCGCTTCACCTGCACGACACCATACGAAATTTATTTATTTACTAGCTGTGCCCTGAGGTTTCAACCGTGTAGATTTAGTTTCATGCTCCATGTCACGGAACTCTAATATTTTTAATAAATAAGTAGCCTAAGTTACTCCTTGAAACAGCTACTTGCCAGTGAAAATCCCGTTAAAATCGGTCCTGCCGTTGAAGAGATTACCCGGAACAAACAGACGGACAGACAGACAGACAGACGGACAGACAGACAGACAGACGGACAGACAGACAGACAGACGGACAGACAGACAGAAGGAGAAAAATTTTAAAACTTTGTTTTTTTGCGTCCGTAGCGTGTATACTTTCATATGCATAGAGTGAAAAGCTGTTATTTTGGAATTACAAACAGACACTTCAATTTTATATTTGTATAGAAATAGATATAGATGTATAGATTCACAAATCAACACGACATAACATCAATTAAGAAAGCAAAACACATTTTGAAAATAGTTTTTCATGTATCTATGGTATACATATGCTTTCATACAGATTTAGTGAGAAGCTGGCAATTTGGAATTGCAAACAGACACTCTAATTGTATTTGTGTATAAATTATAAGCAAGCAGGTAGGTAAGTTACTTAAGATACCGCATATCATACACACACACACACATACCAGAATGTCACACAAGAGACTTCCTTGCGAATTCCAGAAAAATAGTACTGCTTAGAAACAATTAAGCTAGCGGATTGTGTGAAAAAAATTTCAAGGAATGTTCACGCGAACCTAGCCCTTAAATGTATAATAGAGGTATTGTTACCTTGCACGAGGGGCAGGTGAGTGTCTCCTTATATTCCCGTATCTCTTCGAGCAGCACCTCGTCCATGCTACTGCCGGCTTGTTCCATTTTCTTCATCCGTTCCGCCTTACGACGAAGGATCGCCAGCTCCTCCTGTTCATTACAATGGTCATGCCTCAGAGGTCTCACCATAACACTTATAACGACACTATCACAAAACACTAAGTTAGTTCCTGGTTTAAAAGTAGTTCTATCTCTTTATGTGATATTGATTTCAAGAGAGATGAACATAGTTTTAGTCTTGGCTTAAACTTTGTAATAAGCATTAGCTTGTATTTTTGCTTGTGCGTGTAGCTTCTCTTGTAACGCTATGAAGTAAACAATGACACTTACATGTAATCTTTTTGTTTTGTACGCCTCCGCCTCTAACGCACTCGTCTTCTCGGCGACCACCTGTTGCGCTTCCTTCATCTGCGCGTGATACTTTTCTGTAAAGAATATCAAGACTTTAGAAAATTTCATTGGTCCACTAAAGTGGGTAATTTATAGAATAACCCAGACGAAACTTGAGGTCTACTAGTGCATCTCTATGGCCTGCGGCCGCTCCCTGTATACATTACCTAGATGCAGCTTGAGGTCGGCGGCGGACTGCGCGGACTGGATGGCCTGCGGCCGCTCCCTGTATACATTACCTAGATGCAGCTTGAGGTCGGCGGCGGACTGCGCGGACTGGATGGCCTGCGGCCGCTCCCTGTATACATTACCTAGATGCAGCTTGAGGTCGGCGGCGGACTGCGCGGACTGGATGGCCTGCGGCCGCTCCCTGTATACATTACCTAGATGCAGCTTGAGGTCGGCGGCGGACTGCGCGGACTGGATGGCCTGCGGCCGCTCCCTGTATACATTACCTAGATGCAGCTTGAGGTCGGCGGCGGACTGCGCGGACTGGATGGCCTGCGGCCGCTCCCTGTATACATTACCTAGATGCAGCTTGAGGTCGGCGGCGGACTGCGCGGACTGGATGGCCTGCGGCCGCTCCCTGTATACATTACCTAGATGCAGCTTGAGGTCGGCGGCGGACTGCGCGGACTGGATGGCCTGCGGCCGCTCCCTGTATACATTACCTAGATGCAGCTTGAGGTCGGCGGCGGACTGCGCGGACTGGATGGCCTGCGGCCGCTCCCTGTATACATTACCTAGATGCAGCTTGAGGTCGGCGGCGGACTGCGCGGACTCGATGGCCTTCCGCTTGTGCATCTCCATGGCCTGCTGGCGCAGCAGTAGTTCCTTCTCAACGGCCGACAGCGTGGCCTGCAGCAGCCGCTCCTTCTCCTCCAGCCGCCGCGCCACTGCCCCCATCGACTCTATCTGCTGGTCGCGGGTCACCACCTTAAAACATACATAAGTTACATAACCCATGTTCACACTATACTCCGGTTAACACAGCCCCATGTATAAGTTTTGTAATATTTCGTCATTGACAAATTTGGTTGCGCTTTAACGTGTATGGAAATGTATTGATACTTTGGCGGGTTTACTTTGAATATCAAAGATGGCGGAACAAAATATTTCCAGCCAAACAAAAATTTTATTAACAATTTATCTTCGCCTTCGCGATATATGCGCAATATTGCACAGGTTTGAATAAACATTAGAAAGTAATTTGTAATCGATAAATAATTAGGTATACCTGTTCCTGCAGCAGTTGCTTCTCCTCCCTGAGCAGTTTGTGCAGCGAGTTGGCCTTGATCCGCTCGGACATGAGCTTGAAGTTGGCGTCGTCCTTCTCGCGCAGTTGTTGGATGAGCCGCGAGTTCTGCTCCTGCATGTCCTCGAACGCCTGGCCCGTCACTTCCATCTCGTTCAACAATGCCTCTTCCTCCTTCAATTTACATTACTCATATAATTTTATTATTAGTTTATTTTCTATTTAGATTTACTACTATTTGATAGAGCCGTGGTGGCCGTGGGGTTTGAACACTCGCCTGCTACGTAAAACGACCCAAGTTCTGAAAACTTAATTGCAGTCATTTCAAACCACATGCTTTACGGTGAAGGAAAACATCGTGAGGAAACCTGCATATGTCTGAGAAGTAATTCGAAAGAAGTATGTATAGCGCCTGAGACGGCGATAGACTCATCATCTGTCACATTAGCACTTAAGTCTAATAGTCTTCGGTAAAAAGTGGGTGTTGATATTACAACACCTCTGCCTACCACTACGGGCAATTCAGACATGAGTTTATGGAATAGGAATAGGTTAAAAATGTTGATCAAGGACTTGTTAAAAGCTTGATGGCAATGTACCTGTGATCCGGCGAAGGGTCTGGAGAAGGCGTGCAACGGGTCAGCGGGTCGTGCACACGACAGCTGTTTCTGAAGTTCATATTTCTGTTCCTCCAGCTGTTTGATCTTCCTTAACGCGTCCTCGTCGGCCAACCGTCGCTCTCGCTTGCTCTCCTGCAAACAATACCAATTATATTAGTACCTTTTTTGGAGTTCTTCTCAGTAAAAGCAACCTTCCGAACCTGGCCTGTAAACCTGTGTCATCGTGTCGTTCTGACGATTTGAAAGTACTTTGCTAAAGTCTAAGCAAATAGAGATATTTTGAATTGAATTATTAAAAAAACATTACTATACTAAAAGTCAAAACAATAAATCAAAAAAAAATTACCGAACTAAAAGTCAAAGTGACCACGATTTATTAATTTATTGATATTATATTACTACAGGAAATGAGACAGTCATTAGGTTACAGAGATGTACACGATTTAAGGGTTGGTTCACTGGTTACTTTTTACGATAGTGAATTTACAAATCAATATTATTATTTTAAAAGAGTAATTCGCCTTAAGCCTTAGCTTCTCACTAAAAGCAACTTTCCGTACCCGACGGTAACATTTATAGAACATTGTCATGTAACTCTCACGATTTAAGTAATTTGTATAATAAAATAAAGATTTTTTTATTACCGTAACAATATGTCATTCTTGTCTATAGTCATTCAATGTATGATATTGTCAATGCCCGGAAATGACACATTCAAAATCAGCTAAATCATTATCTTAACCGCCAAACTCTGTAACCATCTGAGGATTAATTTATATTTTAGTCGTTATCTTTCGTACCAACGCCTTTTTATTTCTTCACAATATCAAAGAAGAAACGACTCGTTTGGGGAAACCGCGTTGGGGACTATAACCTGAGCGTCCGGGGAAGGAAAAATAATGAAGAATAAAGTACCTGTGCCACCTTGGCCTTTTGTCGATGGTCGTCTAATTCCTGGCGCGCCTTACGTTCGGCGGCCATGAGCTGAACCTTATCGCGCTGCTCCTTACTAACTCCCTTGTACATGTCCAGTAGCAGCTTCAACTCCTTCTGCTCGTTCACTGCCTTCCTAACAACACACCCTCCACGTTTATCCACGATTCTACCCCACATGTTAAATACCTGAGATTTTTACATCGATACGTACATACATATGTACTCCCCGAAGAGGCAGGCAATTTATTATATCACTAGCTGTGCCCCGCGATTTCACTCGCGGAGATTTAGTTTCTTCAATATTGTCGCGGAACCCTAATATTTAAAAAAAATTAAACAGACAGACAGACAGAGAAAAATTTTAAAAATTGGTTTATCTTTGTCACTACCGTGTATACTTTCATATGCATTTAGTGAAAAGCTGTAATTTTGGAATTACAAACAGACACTTCAATAGTATAGATGTATAGATATAGATTCACTCGAGAATCGACCCCAAGAATAGGGTCTCATGTCAAGGACAAAATAGTGTTCATAATATGAGTGGTATAGTTTACTTGAGTTGTGCTCGCAGATCCTTGATGGCGACGTCTTGGTCGGGAGGCTTGACGCGCGCTTGCTCGCGGCATCTACCCTCCGCGCCTCCCTCCTCGCCCTGATACAAGTCATACAACTTCATAAAATCACTAGACACGTGGCTACAATCAATCACTTTCATATCTGAGGACCTAGTGGGAGTTTTCTTAAAATCGCCGTCACAAGTCATCGCGTCGACGTAAACGCAGGTTTGTATGGGCTCAGAATAGTGTCATTTTTAGGCCGACAGAGGCACCGTTCCGATCCCATACAAATCTGCGCTAACTTGACGCGGTGACTTGTGACGGCGGCAGTGAAAAACTCGCACTAGGCACTCTGTGCACTAATCTTCCCCATATGCTGCTGAGACATGGACTTTGAGAGAAAATGAGAAGTAGATAGATTCCTTTTTATATTTATTTATTAATGTAAAGGAAACATACAGTTTTATGCAAAATAAATTAAACTAAACATATTTAAATTAAACTTAAACCAATTAAGTTTCCAAAATGTCTCTCAATGTGGTGCTGTGATGCTCTCGTAAAGCTAGCAGTCCGAAGTGAATGGCGCCGTATTGTTCAGGAAGCCATTTCTGACATTACGACCACGACCACTCTGCCAAGAGTGTAACTATTAAGGAGAACAATCTGTGCCCTCCAAAACATGGAACTGAGGCTCAGTATCAATATAAGCTTGCTGAAAGCATAAAGTAAGCAATCTAGGAACATATCGTTCCAAATAGAAACTCACACAGACGCGCGCATTTACGAGATTATAAGCGAGTCCAGCGTGCTGTCCGTAAGTGGCGTATATGTCATTTACAGACATTTTTCTGAACTTCAAATTGTAAATTGATATTACTTTGACAGGAGTAAATTTAAAAAAACTTTTATAGCGTCAGCCCTCACGCTCGATAAACCAAAGGGTCTCAATTATTTTTTTTGTTATTCCGGGTGTTTTTTCAGAATACTGTTCGTTTTTCTGCAAACTACAATGAAGAATATCTTGGGACGAAATCATAGTGACATGAAATAGTAATGAATACCTCTGGATCAGGCTCCTCTTTTTTGACGGCGAGTGGTTTTTCATCGGTCGCCTCCCCTCCAGTGGCGGCACCTCCGCGGGCAGTCGCCTCTTCCAACTCTTTGCGCGCCTGGTACATTACAAACAAATATTTACAGTAACACCAACAATCCAACGGACATTTTTATTTCCTTTCGGTACCGGTCGATACCCCCAGTATAGGTTTTGATACGTTCGAACGTTGTTCCTTGACGTTGTGTTTTGAGACTTTTTTTTGTATGGACACGTAACTTCCCACACTCGCCGGTAGGGGCGCTTTTTAACTTCCCATATAAAATGAGGAAAATACAGTATTACATTTTAAAATCTATACTAGGGTTACTAGTTCAGGGCTCATGGTAAGGCCCCAGATTCAAACAAATATCTATTAAACTCACTCAAAATTAAATAATTTAATTGTATCTTTGAGGAGCTCGTGGCACAGTTGCTATTGCGCATATCATTCGATCAGCGAAGTTAAGCAACCATACGCCTAGCCAGTAGTTGGATGGGTGACCACCCGAGTTCCCTCCGTGCCTCGGAGAGCACGTTAAGCCGTCGGTCCCGGTTGCCAATTTAGCATCTTTGGCAATCGTTAAAGGTCAGTCGGAGGCCTAAAAATAATCTGACAACTGGTTTAACCCAGATCACAGATTTTCCTCCTAAAATGGGGTTGCGAAGGTAGGATGGCAGTCGCTTCGTATAAAAATCAGGTGATCAGCCACATCGGGTTGAATCAAGTGCCGACCCCTACATTGTATGGGATAAGACCAGGGAGATGATGATGTATCTTTTGTATTAATTTTTTTTAAGAACATACACATATTACATACATTCAACATAACTTATGTAATACAGGCGTGAGCAAATGTCAACATAAGTAAAAAATACTCACTTTATTAAGTTCCTGTGTGGAATCCTTATATTTCCTCTTGTAGCGATGAACTTCTCCTTTGAGCTGATGATTATGGTTCTGTAGGGAGGTTATTAAGTGTCTCATCTCTCTGTTGATAGGTCCGGTTTGTTCATTGGCCGCGAGATTTTGTTCAAACTCTATACGAAGCATCTCATACTCTTTGCGCAGTTGTCCTAATACATCTTCTAATTGGATCATCTCCGCACGCAACGCCTTTTGACGACCCAACTCCTCACTCTAAAAGGATTTCATAACATATTACATCTATATATATATACAGATAAATAAAATTAAAATGTCTGTTTGTAATTCCAAAGCTAATAAAGCGAAATAAAGCTACCAATGAAATTAACTCTACGCGGATGAAACCTCGTGACTTACAAACAGTCACACATAAACAGCTTTTCACTAAATGCACATGAAGTACATACATAAAAAAAACAACTTTTACCATTTTTCTCTGACTGTCTGTTTGTTTGTTAAGAGTAATCTCTGAAACGGCTGGTCCGATTCTAAAGGGACTTTCACTGACAGGTAGCTGAACTGATCTTTTTTTTTAAATTAGGGTTCCGTAAAAAAATAGTCACCCATGATCCTATTAGTTTAAGTGGTATTTTGTTACCGGTCTTATGTGGTATAAATAAATAAATAAATAAATGAAATAAAGTCCACGCGCACAGCTAGTCAGATATAAAAGTTGTAAATCAAGCCCATAAAATACCTCCATCATCTCGATCTGCCGCATGTGAAGGTTCTTAGCGTTCTGTAGTTGCATGCGCGTCTCGTCGAGTGCCGTCTTCATCTGCATGGACTCGTTGTAGAGTACAGAGAACTGGCTCTGAAGGCACTTGTACTCTGTCGTCTCCACTATCACTGACTCCGGCAGCTGTCTGATCTGTTGACGAAGTTCACCAACAAATTACATAGACAAGCCTTCAAAGGGACTCCTAATCAATGTGAGGTGTTTTCAATGGAAACATGATTATGAAGTTTACTACCACCAGGGTGCCGGCCATGATCGTTTAAGGACTTCTTAGCTTCGCCCCTAGTTCGCAAACTATCCTGAGAAAGCAATTTTGGGTATGGTGTTGACGTTTGAAGGTACTTTGGAATCCTTTGGGTTGGTGCTAAAGAAACAGCATCTTCAAGAGGTAGGATATATTGGATTCTTTCATAACGCCCGTATACAATTCGAGCTTTTCGTCTAAGATAGGACCAGGTCCCTTACATTGTCGATAAAACACGCTCGAACATATCATTACATCAGATCTTGCTCTTGATCTCGACTCTTTGTGCGAGCGAGGATTCTCAATCAATGTAAGTTTTATTGCCATTCGCTTTTTAACATTTATTCGATTAGATTTGCTTCATACTTTGATGAAAGTCTAATCAAATAAAGGCTATTCTAATGGAATAAGGCTATCAAAACGTCAGAAGGACAAAAAAATTCGTTACGCAGAATCATAAATAACGGGTTCGGAAACTTACTTTTACTGAGAAGAACAGGGTAAGGACAAAAGTATTGTGGTTTAAGGTAGGGTAGGGTACTCACGTCCATTTTCAATTTCTCGACTTCCTTGAGCGTGTCTCTGTGTTGTCGGTGCAGCCGGTCAAGTTCAGCGAGGCGGGTGGTGGCCAGCTCGCGCTGCTCCTCGAGCTCGGCGGCCACGTCCTCGAGCTTGGCCGCGCCCGCGCCCACGGCCACGGCGGCCGGCGCCGGAGTGCCCGCCGCTGCCCCCGCGCCGCCCGCCTGATGGTAGCTCTTCAACTTCTCTATGGCCTCTGCTAAATGATTCTCCAGCTTGTCGTTGCGGGAGCGTACCTATCGATTGATAAAAAAAATCTTTAGGGATATCAAACACATGCTTCAGACATACATACACGATGTTTCGTATTTTAGCGGCGATTCTCTACTCGCTACATAGATGGCGCTACTCGCTAACAATTACAAAGTTTGAGTACAAATACACCAGGAACTAAGTCGCGCAATAAGAGTTTTCGAGTGCATTGCAGTATACATAAAAGTTTTAAAATTAGAACAGATGGAGCCGCGGTTCCCCAGGCATGACACCCGCCTCGCTAGAAGATCTTCCCTTAGGTGAGGATGAGCATGATTACTCGCTATCCACACAATATAATTTTTATTGACCCCTATAAATATGGGTTTCGAACGAGAAAACATAGTGTCATATCAAAAGGCATTCTTGCTACTATATATCTCTCTTTATCGCAAATTTTGTAAAAGCTATATATTGTATTCCAATAGTTACATAGGTACAGCAAAATTAATCGAGAGGAAACATAAACCTTGTAAAGTAACCATAAATACTCACTTTTAACAACTCGTACTGCAGATCATCAATTTGATTCTTAAGTTCAGCATTCTCTGTGTCACGGCTGTTGACAGCGTCCTGTAGTTGAGCCACCCGGAGAGTCATGGCGTGGTGTCCCTCGTGGAGGGTGGTGCACATCGCTTGGAGGCGACGATTCTCAGCCGTCACTTCCTCATTGGTCGCCCGGATCACCTCGTCCAGAGACGGAGCCGGCGCGCCTTCTATGTGACAACATCAACACAATCACCCATTGTCACTCTCTGAAAGTCACAACGAGCACCTACTGCATGCATACAATAGACACAACACACGAGTCTGTTGAAATGAAATTTCAACTAATAACGAACCTCCTTGTTCCTAGTTTTAAGGCTATCATCAAACAAAAACTTTGCAAGAAATCCTAGTATACTGTATCCGAGTAAATAGATGATAGCCACGAATGCAATGAGTTGTTCACTCTAAAATGTATTCAATCAACCGCATTTATTTGAAAGGAAGACATGTTAAAAAAATCTGGCGGGATTGTTTCGCCGTTTCTTCTCCTGTCAGGCTTTGATTTGGAAATGGTAGTACATAAACTTAAGTTGGTCTTGTGTATGACGTTCAATGCGTATTTCAAGTGCCCCTTATATTGAATAAAATTATTTGATTTTTTTTAGTTGATTTCTTGTACGTTTATATGGGGGGCTTGGGGTGTTAGCGTCTGTAAGCTCACCCTAGAATCAGTAGAGAATGTTCAAAATCGGAGTAACCTACACCCAAGTGGCGTACATTGCATATCAGCAGGTAAGCAGATGTAACAATTTGTGATCACTGAATACACTCGTGTCGTGTGTGTGTGTGTATGTTTATGTTCGCATGTGTATCTTTACCAAAACGAACGTACCTATGCCACGCCACATAGGTATGGACTTAACCTGCCTACCCCTCTGAAAATCCAATGCACGTTACACCTCAGCCTAATGACGCTGTTCTTTTGAGCAAATAAGTATATCAAAGATCTTTAAAAAAACAGTGTTGGTATAATTTTATCATTTCTAATGCAATGCATGCACAGTGATTACATTAATCATAGGGTGGTTAGAGTAACTGCAGAGAGGTCGGGCAGTACGCTTGTTTGACCCATTTGTAGTATCCGATTTTTACAAAAACAATCAAACCCTGAAATGAGTATCTGAAAAATATTTTCATTCGAGTAATCAATTTACAGGGCGATTTATATCTGTTAGCGTCTATCCACATCCGTTAACCTTGTTTTAAAATTCAAATTGACTCCGGGACTCTTATTGATATTCGAATAAATTTGGATCCGATGCCGCCGTCGCGTCACCCCATATATGAATATCAAACCTATTTTTCATGGCAAGCTTGCATGGAAGATTTCTAGATTTTTCTTAACAAAGCCAGATTGAGTAAACAACACATTTTGTTTCATTTAACTTTATTTACTGAAATCAAACATCCCTGGAGATGTTATCCTATATAAGCATTTTCGACTAACTGTTAGTAATCACATCTTCTCTTGTTGATGATATGCCACAGGCAAAAAAAAAACTATTAATCACAAAGATATCAAAGAGTATTCTTAAAGAACAAAATCAAATGCTGATAAGTCCTTGCGGTACCATCAGGAGACAGATTACATATCAATTGAGTCATCCTTTTTAGGGGTAACTGTACATTTATTATTTTAGCATTGTGCCAGACCAACTCATTACATGATTACTGCACATTCAAAATCAGTGCTCATACCTTGTGGAGTAGGTGCCTTCTCAAGTACATGGTGCCTAATTTTCACATTCAACAACAACAATATACTAATGCTAAACTATTTGGCAAACAGTTCACACTTACCATCTCCTTCCCCTTTGATGGCACGCCAGATCTTATCATTCCTCTGCTGCAGTCGGTCAAAAGCTTGCAGCACCTTAGCAACAGCCCGTTTGCTCACTTGCACGCGGTTGGCGAGCTGGGCATCCAGCTCTTCCTTGTCCCACGTTGACAGCTGCATGAGAAATGAAGTGGTCGCTTCATTCTCATCTGAAATATACCCGATTATAAAATACATATGCTCACGCCATACCACAAGGGTTTTTGAAGGGATAAGCTGAGATGTTACAACACCACCCACTTTTCACCAGAGGATTTAAGTGACAATTTGACAGATGGTGAGTCCATCATCATCTCAGTAACATGTCTTCAGTATACATGTCTTTGCATCAGGCACTATACATAATTACTTCTCAAACATATGCAGATGTTTTGCTTCTCCATAAAGCTTGTGGTGTGAAATCACTGCATGTTTTTAGAAAAACTCATGGAATGGACCTACTGGGTAATGCATATCCGAAACCAGAGGACTACAAGCTCTTCCCCATGGGCAAGATCTGCAGGCTTGTTCAGGGAGTATTTGAGGAGTCGGGTACATAGAACATAAGGGCAAGGGCGGCACAAAAGATCCCAAGGGTTGACGTGCTTCCGGGCAACCGGACCCAATAATGCCACAAACAAGATAGATAGATAGAAAAACTCAATGTTACAAGCCATTAGGATTCAAACTTGTATTGCCAAGTTAACTCAGGCCCCACAGCCAATAGCCAGGGTCTAAGAATTTGGCTATGGTATCCCCTGCCTGTCGTAAGAGGCGACTAAAAGGGGGCCGGAGGGCCTGCTGGCGGTGGTCGGGGTGGGAGCTTTGACCACCGAGCCGCGGGCCCGGGAAGGTGGCAGCGCGATGTGGCTCGCGCTGCCTTGCACAGCGAGGTCTCCAGGGGCGGTGACTGCTGCCCCGGGGATGTGCCCCGGCAAAGTGTGGGGGGACACCGGTGCGATCTATCAGAGTACCCGGAGTCCCCCCTGAGCACTGAGGATGACCACCGGGGGGGTTTTAGTGAGGTAAAAATCCCAGATACCCCGATCTGCCTCTCCCAGGGCGGTCGGGGACCTTTTGAAGGTTTCCCCCTCGTCAATAAAAAAAAAAAAAAAAACCCCACAGCCACCACGGCTTATTTTGAAATACAGAAGCATTCCCTGGTATGAATTCTCCTTCTTACTTTGCTGATATCCTTGCCGGGACTCATGATTGCATCATGGTATAACTACTCCCAGAATAATTATATGCCAGGTAAGGCTTTCAGCAACGAAAGAGGTAAAACAAAGCCAGTTTCTAAAACTTATAAAAAATCCATAAAGTTAGCATTGAAAACAGCATGAAATTACTTTTATTTTCTGATTCATCTGCAGTCTCAGCATCAAACCTTTGCAGCAACACCCTTATGTCTTCATTCAGTAAGTTCCAGTATCGGTTAACAACGCACAACACCGCATCGTCTTGAGTCTGACGTTTTTCAAGCTGCTCTATGCGGGCTCGGAGTTCAGCCTCACATCTGTGACGTTGTTCTATTCTCTGTGAATATCAAGTGTATCTAGTTAAACAAAGGTTAACGCATTCGCTGCTAACGGACGCACCTGCGCATCCAACTGTTAGAGAATTTACGAAGAAGACGAAATTTCAGCAGCAAATGTGTTAATTAATAAGGTGTGGTATGTAGGTAGAGTACTGTTTTGTTCATAGTTTGAAACATAATTCATTCTGAGTATGTTTAATTGCAAATTAACACCAAATAGATGGTGACAAGGTACATTGTCACTTCATGTAAAGTCTAGTAATCACTCACATTGAGCTCAATTGGGCATGGATAAAGTTAGAGACATGATGATGATAAAGAATAGTGATTGCTGAATTGAAGAAACTTAAGCCTTAAACATCTAAGATACTGTCAGAAAGTAATTTCAACCTTATCTTTGAAAAAGAGATATTATAATTTAAGAGTAAATGGTGATTGAATATTTCCCAACACAGCTAACTTTGTTTGTGCTCATTGACAAAATATGTAAACTTTACATTTTCATTTCAACATTTTCAAGGTTTTCAAATAAAAAAGATGAAACCTTAGGATATGAGGTCAATAAGTCAACTAAACAAGGACACAGATTGCCAGATAACAATCAAATAAACGCATTTTCATTGCAATTATTCATACACAAATGAAACAGCTGATTATGACATAGTACTCATTATCCCACATTTAACTGTTTTATGTGCATATTTTTGATTTAAGTAAGGAAATAAGGACCTGGGCCAACTTTTTGTTCTGAAATTGTAGAACTTTGATGTCCATTTCTTCTAAAGTGGAGACAGGACCAATAAGATGAGGTTCGAAGTGAACTTTCTTGATGGGCGGCTGGTTGCTGCCATTGCCGCCGTCGTCGGCAGTACGCTTCGACATCTTGCTGTAATACACAACAAATTAACATAAAACTGATATAATTACACGGAGAATCATCAATACAATCTCGAAAAGTTTCTAAAATGCTATCGATTCGGAACATGACTAAATAAAAAAGCTAATTTTTATCAAAACTATAATGTAATCTGCAAACGTTGTGATTTAGTCGGGTTATATACATACCTGCTTGTCAATATTGACAATCTGGAAATTCTTTATTCCTAAAAGAAATTAATGAAGCTAGTCACTGTGAATCTACTCAAATTAAGAAAATAAACCATTGTGTTTGCTATTAAACGATTTCTAAAAACTATAATTTCCAACTAGACAAAATAACCCCGCCCGTGACATGAATGAACAGCTAGCTAGCAGTGCAGTGTTGCCAAACCAAAAACTATTGCATTTAACAATATTAAGATAGTGTTACCACTACTGGCCTACACCATAGACAATCATCACAGACTGATAAGAATTACAAGAAAAATGTATCTAAGCAAATTGACAAAAATAATCCTTCCGCTAATTGTCTATGATAATATTTTTATACATTTCTTATTTTAAAAATTTCGTACAACCAAAGAGAGACAATGATTTTTTTCTACAATATCATTGTTAATTATTCTATCAATATATCTTATTGCTACAAAAAAAAACTCAATTATTCGAATAGAGAATCACTTAAAACGCACCATCGTGTTTCTATGCTGCAGAGCCCAAGAGATAATATTTATGATCCTGTTATCCCATGTGGTTTGGCGTCGTCGTCGCGTAATAGATAGTGAAAGTCAGCATTTTTGCTTCCTCGTTGCGGAAGGTACATAGATAAAGAAAAAAATTCGCTTACTCAACTTTGGGAAGGTACACATAAAAATTAAATTCGCTCTTTCTCGCTAGAAGCGCTTCAAGTAAACTCATCTTTACATATTTATTTTTGTATCGAAGGCCGTAGAGCTCAACCAGGGAGAGACTAAACAAAAACGCGTGTGATCCTTTATGACCTTTTATTATACAACATATTTATTTACATTACGTTTGCGCCCGCAGGCAGTGATTATATGATTTGATTTTTTTTATACTACCCACAAATTTAATCAATTCATTATGGTTCTGTACTTAAGTTGATCTTGAAACATTCTTAAGAAGACCCTGTATTTTTTATCATGGAATGATATTGTTTGAAGTTTGGGCTGTATAACATCTGCTGTCCCTCCCATGTTTTCTATAGCTTCATGAATGTTATTAAAGTATTTAGAAGCACAGGCCCCCAGTATGGCAGACCCAACAAGGACCGATTCCTTCTCATGGGGCTTGAGTATTGGTAAATTTGTTGCATCTGCTTGTATCTGGACATAGAGAGGGTCTTTTGTAATGCCACCACAGATCAGCAGGGATTTGAAGGGCTGATACCCAGATAACACCATCGCGTCAATTATGTGCCTGGTACCATACTGAAATGTAAAAGAATCATTCTTTAATGTTCCCTACATTAACAAAGGGTTTAATATTAATACTAGGTATATAATTGTTCACTCACCGAAAGACCTTGTAAAGTTGCAAGGTAATATAGGGCCAAGTTTTCCTCACTGCTATTAATAGATAAGCCAGTAACCATTCCTCTCATCATGGGGTCAGCTAGAGGAGACCTATTCCCATGGAAGTCTGGCCACATATGGAAATCTTTAGTTAGGAAACTTACATCACTAAGACCTTGTGACACAGCCATTTTTGTGAGCAAACTTCGTAAAAAAGTGAGGACCCTAAAATAAATTAAGTTAGGTTTTTTACAATTACTTTGTTAACAGAATAGAAATATAATCTAGGATAGAAATACATACTCTCCAATTGAAAGATTCTTTAATAATTCAATGCCAGCAGGATGGCTCGAAATGACATAGTCAATTAACATTCCTGAGGCACTCTGTCCGGCTTCATTCAACCACATATTAGGAACCATAGCACTGAAATATGGACCCCAAACTCCCTCCACAAAGATTGGTTTTTCATTAACAGCCATGTGGCAAGTGGATGTGCCACAAATAAGGCTGAGACGTGTTGACATGCCCTTGTCAATATCCCCATAGCATGTGCCAATCATGCCCAGGCCCCCAGCATGAGCATCAATTATGGAAGCAGCTACTGGTGTGCCTGGCTGGAGGCCTAATGTTTTAGCTACTTCTTTAGTGAGGCCTCCACAGGGTTCTCCTGGCATTAACACATTGTTACCAATTTTCTTAAAGTCATCAAGGGCCAAGTCTTCCAGACCAATATCACGAAGAAAGCTGATATTCCAATTTCTATTTCCATCAATAGAACATTCATAGTTCCATTTACAGACCAGAGAACATAAAGATCTACTAAAAGATCCGGTCGCCTTCCATGTTAGAAAATCAGGAAGATCAAAGAAATAGCCAAAATCATTCCATTTTTTGGGTAAATGTTTCTTTAGCCAGAGTAGTTTAGGCATTTCCATTTCCAAGCTCACTTTCCCTCCAACATATTTGAGTACATCATGGTTTGTCTTGTTTATGAATTCTGCCTCGGCTTGGGCTCTGTGGTCCATCCACATTATAATATTTTGTTCATCATCTCCTGTTGTGTTGACTGCCATCGGATTTCCCTTTACGTCAAGAGCTACCAAAGAGCATGTGGCATCAAAACCAATACCTTTGATTTTAGCTGGATCAATGTTGTCAATTACATTCTGAAATATAATGTATTAAGTATTACTATAATATATTAATAATTAATTAAAATAAAGTTCAAGAAATTTTATCTTTAAAATGACTTTAACAACTATTAGATCATCACATATTATAGAGAACTAGCTGGTGCCCACGACTCCATCTGTGCAGAATTTGAATTATGATCACATTTTGGACAATTCACACAATATATTTATAAATAGCCTATGTGTTAATCTGACGTATAAGCTATGTTACTGTAAAGTTTCATTAAAATCCATTCAGTAGTTATTATGTGTGTAATAATGATCTCCTACAGAATTTCCGTTACAGCGGGATTAGCCATGTACGCTGGAGATATAATAGTGCACAAGTGTGTGCGCAAACACAGGTGCACTCTTTATTCCCTCACTCTCATAGTCCGATGGGACGGCAATCTGACACGACCGGAGAGAGATCAGGCGTAGGACCAACGGCTTAACATGCTTTCTGAGGCACGGGAATTATTATGTGTAAGAGTATTCCATACATCCATACTTGAAAACTTTCACATTTATAATATTAAGTAGGATAAATAATATAGATGTGAAAATACATAATCATATTTTTTATTTAGCACAGACTCTGTATGCAATTTACCTTAATAACAAAAATACACCCTTCCCATATATCATTAGACGACTGTTCATAATAATCAACCTTAGGTTTCCATGTTCTTATTTCCCTAACCGAGGATTTATGAACATGGCCCTTATCATCAACCAGTGCAGCACGAACACTCCCTGAACCCACATCAACGCCGATAAAGTATACATCTTTACTCATTTGTGGCAATGATAAGAAACTCTGAAATAAAAAAAAACCACTTTCATTTAACCATTCTAAAAAAACAGCGTAAAAAATATATATTGCTTTATAGAGGTGCCCTAACTGGTTGTTGGTTCGTTTCCTGTACAAAACACATGTTGACTGTTCAAATTAACAGGTACGAATTAATTAAATATGCTATGATTAGCATTATTTTATATCTTTAAAGCTAGGGTTCTAGATATTTACATAGCATACAAATATAACAGTTTGTTATTAGTGAAATTAGATAATATTAAATGCTTAATTTGAGGCTGAATAGTTAAAAAAGTGCGTACCTTTGGATATTTTACGTACTCCGCCTTCAAACACTTCAAGTAAATAAAGCATGAAAAGAGAAACCGCTACAGTCTCGTGCTACATAAACAAAGCGATAATAATGCGACCTTGGCTTGAGGAATTATCAAATGCAAATTGGAATGGAATGGCTGTATTATAAAGTTAAAGATAGTGTATCTGACTGAAAGATAACCTTTTCAACCTTTGTCTCTGTAAAATGTGTTGAACTGAACAGCTTGTTATGGTAATGATTGAATAGGAAAGACAAAGGTATGTCGGACCTTGATGAAATGTTACTGTTTAAGTAGTAAGCTGTGGTTTTAAGTTACGCAAACAAACTGGTTCTAATATCAATAATCTTCGGAATTCGCGCTTATTTTTTTTTCTTTATAGACTAGCTAGACTCGCAGGCAAAGACAGTCTCAACACTCTACCAGAATTCAACCTATTCATAGATAACATATTTCGTTACGATTAAAAAAAATCGCTTGCTGGATAGCGAGTCAGAAGACGAATAACTTATTCGGAATAAGGAAAGGAGGATAACAATAATGGAATATCGTGATGGTTTGTTTTTTTTATCTATAGCCGTCAATTTTGATATGCAATGACCAGGACCGCAGATATTAAATAATTTGATAACTTCCATAAACATTGATTTTTCACGTCTTTAAGCCCTGAAAAATAGATTCTAAGAAAGAAAATAAATATATATGTACCCAAATTAGTACACCTTGTCTTAATAGATAAAGAAAAAAATCGCCTAAAGTAGAGGTACATAAAGTAACAGACTTACAAAAAAAATTTTCTTTATCTATGTTGCTTGCAATCAGTGCTGTCAGATATGTATGGAGTGTCTTTTATCGTGTGTATATGTGTGGTATTGTTGTGTTTAAAACGTTGTAAACATAACCTCCAATCTCTTTTGCTTTAGTTAGTAATAGTTATAGTGGTAATAGTTTTCTTTTATCTAATGAGGTCCATTTTTGAACATCAAAAAAAGCTTCCGAATAATATCTAAGCAAACATCTTGCTTCTTCTGAAATCTGTTCAAAATGGTCAGGTTTAAAAATAGGTGAGTTAAGAAATATCTTAAGCCTTAATGTTAGGTTAGATACAAGCTATTGCTTACTTGCCACACTCTTGAGAGGTATTTCCCATGGCCAGATCAGATTCTTAAATCCACTTCAAGATATAACCATGTCGTCTGTGAAAACTTTTAAATAAGCAATGTGTTATTTCAGGTACATTACAATAGAAATATCATCTCCAGTAGTCCCTGATAATAAGCCACTACACTTAAAGTCCAGGATATTTCATGACACAGTTGTTGACAAAATCCAGGAACTACATGGTGATTTTGGAGCAGCAGCTGTTAGAACTGGGTTTTTGACAAAATATTGTAATGAAATCACTCGAATAGCTATCCTTAGATCAAGACATGGGCCCCATATGTTTGTAACTAGCAGCTTACCATTTATCAATAAAATAGGCAAGTTGGATGTTCAAATTAGGACACTCCATGTAAGCGCTACACTTAAACATAGTTTTATGTATATAAGAAAATATCAAAGAGCATATTTAGACAAAATTTGGTCTCAACTTAAAACTGATGAAGAGAGAAAACGGCTAGAGCTTGCTGTAATGGACTTTACAAAAACTGATGTATCAATTAATATAGACAATATTTCATAATAATTGTATTCAACACTAAATAATAATACATATAAAAAGTGTATCAATATAAAAATATCTTATTTACAATTCCTATAAAAATTTTGAAAGTACTCTTCTTTAACGCATTCGCTGCTGAAGACGCTCCTGCGCGTTTATCCGAACTTTCCTATATGCTAACGACGCTTATGTGAGTCCATACAAATTTCTGTGCCTTCACTGTGTGCTAAGGCCGACTCTGCGCGTCTATTGTTCAATTAAGAACAAATTGTAAAGGCCCTTACCCACCATTGCTATTTATAACACATACGGGATTTACCTACGGTCAACAGTCATGGGATAATTTTTTAAATATTTTTTTTTTATTAAAACTAAGATTCAGTACAGTAGGGACGTAACATTATTTTAACGGTAATAATTCTTGCAGTAATACACACTCACGGATAAAGGGTTAATAAAAACAAAAAAATATTTTTTTTGTTAACTGTGAAATAAACAGCAGAAAGTCTGTATAACGTTTAAACTTATAATAACAATATATCGGATGGCTAGTGCGTGTGTGTGGGTTTACGAATGTGTGTAATAAACTAAATAATATTGGTAGGATTGTCACGTTGACATATCGTTCGTTCTTTACTTTAAATTCATAATCCTACTGTAACTTACACTATCGCCATCTACCGATGTAGGATTGTACTTTTTTATTGTAACTAAATAATGTTTCACACTCCCAAGAACTAGTAAACAGTAGGTAGGTACATAGGTACCGACCCTTTTCCTTTTCGCATGTTTTTATTACCTGTCATAAATAAGCGAGTGTTTTACGACCCGCAATAACAATAGTCAAACGCGCAGAAGCGCCGAATAGCACTGGGGAACACCTTACGTCGACGCTATGTTGAGGTTTTAGCACAGAGCGAAAGCGTATTTGTACAACGATATGCGTTTGACGCACTGGTGTAAGGTCCGATAGTGTAGCACAGGGTAATGACTTTTTATTTAGCTTCAGCAGCGAACGCGTTAAGACACAAACTGTCTAAAAAATATTTGGTAATGCATTCAGTTGATAAAATTGTAGCAATAAGATTATGATATGCCACATAGTTTTTAATTTTAATAGTACAATTACCAGAGAGAGTACCATGTCTATTTATTTTATTATATTTACGAAAATAACATTATCATAAAATTATATTCATTGAAATATTGCACAAAAATTGTGTAATTTTTTGCCTAAAGCTATTGCATCTCACCAAAATGCATATTTGGTAGAAACTTAACATAAATGCCAATAAAAAGGCAGATTATAATGTTATAACACTAATAATAATATTAAGCTTGGTAGTTTGTTTAAAAAGAGACTCCTTTCTTACTTTACTTTGCATATAACAGGTACATGTATATACACATGCATGTCACATCAATTACTTACCTATTATTTAAGATTAACACATCAAATGCCAATACTATTTTCATAATGTCTATGGATATTGTCTATGTTTGACAAGGGATTCGCCAGGCGAGTAAAATTTTTGAGTAGTTAAAAGTTTGAGTTGATTAAATTCATTTGGACTCACAAGCCGAGTCAATGGCACTGGATTTATTAAAATAATGTCATGACATATAATTAATTGACACAGTAGATAAGAAATACTACCTATGTCAGCTAGTCATCATATATTGTTTTTCTCTTTTCTGTCAATGAGGTTCAAAACTTAAAATTCAAAATACCCTGTATAGAAAGTATATGAATAAAGATGGTATCAATATTTATTTGCTTCATTACTGTGGTAATTGAAAATATAATTTTCTTCGCAATGTTGTTTTAAATTCTGGAACTTGTGCCAATCTCAATGCTTCGCATAGACCAGCAACTCTGTCTGTTACTCTTGTAAATATATCATTAACAGGCTCTGTTTTGTAATACCTAATAATAGTGTCACATAAACAATATATAAATATGGATCCTTTCTTTTCATTCCTGTATGCTTCATATTGGGCAGCCGTTGCCCAGTACACTAGGAAATCTGATTGTGGAACATAAAACCTTGATTGGGGCACGGGTCCATCAGCAACAAAAGTTCCATTAGGAGTGTCAGCCACTTGGCAAGCTTGTATTATAAACACCTTGGGTATTCCTCGCGTTTTCTCATTTGAATCCAACATGGATTGTATATCTGACACTTTGACTTTAACAGAATCAGCAGCATACACATGATCTTGGACCCCATGTGACAGGATACACATCATGATAATACTTGTTTCAGCACTGACCTGTTCTTGTACCACTGACTTAATTTCTGCTATCATGTCATCGTGATTCTTATTTGACATTCTACAAACTTCAAAGTTGAGTGATGTCATTGTATTGAACAACCTTCTCTCATCTACCAAAGACCCCTTTCGGTCAGATAGCACATCACCCTTTTCAATGCTTTCTTTGGATGGGTAAAACTTTTCTTGATTGATGATCATGCAAACCCCAATTTTCTTAGGGTTAATGATTTTATAAGCTTCTGAGCGGTATGCCTTAGTATCGGTTTTCAAATGTATATTTTCAATGGGCAAATTGTTGATCATTTCAAACAAATCATCATATTCATTGCAGTTCACATCATTGTTTGATTTAGCCACCAATTTATCATCTGCAGTGGTGTATGTTGGGGCTCTTGTCTGTTCACGGTTTATAGAGTTTTGTAGTTCCTCAAGTTTCACACTAACCTGTTGTAGGCCAGGTAAGCATTTAACAATGTTTACCAATTTAGCTGCATTAAATTCATATCCATACACTTTGTGGTCATACACATAATCCTTCATTGTAATAAACTTCTCGCACATAAGCTTAAGTAGTACCAGTTCACATGATTCATACTCTGTGGTATCTATTTCAAAGGTAACAAGTGCTTGCTTCAATTTATCAAGGTTTTCAAAATGTATGTTCTCGCAGAGCTTGTATAAGGCTTTCTTCAATGGGTTGACATACATGCAAGCACTAATATTGTCTGGTTGGTAATGTTTCTTGGCAGCAGTTACATCAAGATCAAGTTTTCTGACAATACCATACAATTGACAGATTAATAAAGCCTCAATAAATTCATGTTTCCATGTTGGTTTTGATTTAGAATATTGCCACCACTGATGCAGTAAATTCATGTCTTTAGTGTACTTATACCCAGCATTCTGGGAGCGTTGCTGGTACACATAGAGCTGCTGGAATGCAGTGTGAGGCACGTCGTACAGAAGAAACACTAGTGATATCATATCATACGGGCTGTCCGATAGTTCCTTCTCTATCATTAATAATACGTCCACGTTAAGAAGATTTATAGTTTCCAATGAGTCATCTTCTTGGCGGATGCGAGCATCGGATCGAAACATTTTTGAAGTCCTCTTTGAAGCCGGAACAAAAGGTACTTAATCAACCGATAAGGATATATAATGTTGACTCAATCAAGAATTCAACGCTCCACTTTTAAAACGCTGCTTCTTGTGGTTAATAAGCTATAAATCGAACAATACCAACCATTATTAAACTATACTTTGATAAACACACAAACATCTAAACATAACCGCGAGAGACTGCCTACTGACTGACTGACTTGACTTAATTGACGGACAGTCTGACATTGCCAAGGACAGACAATAAAATTGACATTTCTTTAGTTGAAAATTTGGTTGGTTGGTTGGTTGGTTGGTTTTTCAAGATTTTTTTCTTTATCTATGGGCTCACCTCTCCTCCCTGTCAGTTCAGTCCACAGACATAGATAGATAGTAAGTAATCTATATCTGTGGTCCAGTCCTCCAGTCGGTCGGTACTGTTGTTCTTGTTGTTATTGAAGTCTTTGGTTTTTAACCTAACATTTTAATATTTTAATGAAATTATGTCAGGTTTTCTGTTCTAAGTTCTAATTTACACTACCTTATACTGGCAGGAAAGGAAAGAGTTATCGCTGCCTCAAAGAACGTTTAACTTTATAGTTACATAGTGGGAGATTTTGAAAGTAAAACTTATTTTCTTTCGTACGTATTCCATATGTATGATCGACTTAGAAATCAAATTGAAAACTAAATAGATACACAATAGGTGTAAGAAAAAACGTTATCAACTATTTCCTAAGGGCTTCGCGATGTGCTCAAATGTAACCAGAACAGAGATTCTAAGATTATATAAGAATTTGGTGCTTTACTCCCATTCCCTCACTTTGACTGATAAGAATTACTTTAGACGGAAAATAGTCACAGAATTTAGGAGAAACAAAGATTTGACTAGTCCAGAGGATATTGCCTTTGCATACAAGGTAACTTGATCTTTCATTACTGTTCATGTTTAGAATATCAAAATAGCTAAGTATAAGAATGTGTATCACCTCATAATTTTTTTATTATAGGGCTTTGTCGCTAATGTAAATCACAACACACCCATTTTAAAGTTCCTTAGTGAAAAATAATTCCTGAAATATATATGTGAGAAGTATTAGAGGTTATCAAAGGAAAAACTATTTGCCATGTTCAATTTATCTTTTCCAAACATATTAATTTACTTTGTATGTAGGATATGGCGAAGTGATGTATAAATGTATATGAAGGGAAAGAAATATGAGGAATCTTTTAATGAATTTAGTACATGTTATGTACCACTGTCATGGGCTACTGAGTCCCATGGCATACAAGTAGGTATGAGCATATTATGTTTATCTATGAGACCTTCTATAGAGCTTTACATGGCACCTATAGACTCACCAGGCTAATTTTATCTATGGTACTACCTTGCCCAAATGTTTTAACTGTTATAATTTGTTTTTCAGAAAGGAGAGGCACTACTGAAGCGTGGCGCTGTGGTGTAGAATGTCTCACATCAGTCTGGTCCTTCGCCGCATCACACATACCCCATTGAAACAAATATGTGCTTTCAAACACACAATAGATTACACAAAAGTGCCTAAAATTAATGAGAATGATATATCGGAGCAGTTTGTCAGGGGTGGAGGCCCCGGAGGCTCGGCTGTCAACAAAAATGCCAACTGTGTAGTAGTTACGCACAAACCTTCAGGTACACATTTTTCTTTACAATGTGATAACATGAATAGTTATATGTAGCCTATAAAATACCTGGCAATAAATATTGAGCAAGTATTATTGGATGTTACTGCAATAGCCTGAAGTGCCTAGTACAAGTTTTCTTAAAATCCCACACACAACATAGATTTATATGGAAATCAAAAACAGCACCATCTGTCAGGCTTCAAAGGGCACTATTTTGATCCCATAAAAATCTGCATTTACGTCAATGTGATGACTTGTGACGGCAGCACTGAAAAACTCGCACTACTCGCCCTCAGGCAGACTAGGCTTGTTTGTCGACTTAGTAGTATTATTTAGTTAAAATTTTTTATTTATTTAATTAAACATAAATATATATGTAACCTTAAATTATGTAGCACCCCTACATAATTTGCGCTGGCATAACACCTTTACAACTCATTTGAGGCTGGCAACATTACTTGCTGCAGAAACATAACACATCTTTGAGGCAGTGTTTTAACCTGCATACTTCTATTAGTTGGCCCTATGGTATAGTCTTAAGTTGGACAGACTCACAATAATTCTTATGCTACAAAATTAATACTTAGGTGTGTTTTTTTTATTTCAGGCGTAGTTGTCAAATGCCACATAAGCAGATGTCAAGATGACAACAGGAAGTTAGCTCGAGAGATGTTAGTAGCAAAGTTAGATCAAATGTGGAATGGTGAGGACAGTGTTGCCGCACAAAAGAAACAAATTGAAGACAAAAGATTTAAGAAGAATGACTATAAGAAAAAAAAGTTGGCAAAGCTGAAAGAAGAATGGAAAAAACGCGAAGGCCTTGGATAGATTTAAGCTCGGCTAATGGAATACTCCACAAAATTTATTCAGTTCAGACCAATGAAACATTTTTGGTGCCTTACCAACAACTTTTATTACAAGGTTTAATTCCACTGAGTGACAGTTGCATAAATATCATATTATATATCTCTCTTACAGTGAGTCAAACTAATGTAACATGAGGGTTTATGGTAGATGAAAAATTACACATATTCTTTAAATTAAAAACAGCGAAATTCTGGTGGTTTTTGACTGTGCACTGTTGGAAAGTTTGGCTAATTTTTATTTCCATAGTTTTTGAAATGTTTTTAATATCTACTTAAATATTCATACTATCTTTAATACTGTCACTGTCAGTTTATAATAAGTAATTATGTAATTGTCTATGGCCAGTTTCAAACAACATTTATGACTGAGTATTTTTATTACCAGCCTGCAACAATTCTCAACCGATTTATTTGTATAATTAGTAGTTTGTTTGTTCGTAGTTTAGTTCTCTCATTCCTTGAAGTTTGATAGTTATTATTAAATGAATAATTAATGAAAAACTGAACAATTTTGTACTTTTATTAAATTTGTCCACATATAGGTAGGTACCTATCTATACAATAATTATGAAAAGATAGTACAGTAGGTATATAAATAGTTTGAAGTCCTTTTGTATGCATCAAGCTAGAGTACGCGAGGTGAAATTCATGATCTGAAGAAGTCTAAAAAAAATGTGCTAACGAACTAAAAACTATGTCCCTTATCTCCGTAAACATAGTGGCACAAATGAAAAAAAAATAGCGTTTTTTTTTAGATAACCTATGTACACTAACTAAAAGTATGCGTCAATACTGATATAATTGTGCCTACTTATACAGTATATTTACCCGACTGCGGTGAAGCAAAAAGGAGAGTTATGATTTTGACCGGTATGTATGAAATATAGGAATTTACCATACCTTTACCCAGACTTAAACCAAATACCAAAGCTCATCATATACCTAAAAGTTTGACGCGGGAATTGTAACCCGCAGTGTGCAACTGTTTACCTCCTGGGCCCAAACCATGAGCTCTTATGGCAATGTTACTTCAGCTGTGCGACAGTGACAGATGTATGCACGTCACATACATCTGTCTCATAAATGAGTGAAACTATCATGGCAATAAGAGCTCATGGTAAGGCCCCTGATTACCTAAAATCTCGGCTTAAACAGTGTCCGTCTTCAGCTTAATAGGATCCTCGATACTCAATTTATTCAGCAACTCAAATACCTCACTCATGGAATCTTCGTTTTGGGTTTTTTGCGTAGATACGTCCACTTTTGATGGTTCGGGTTTAGGAGTGCTGGTTACAACTAGATTATCTAGATTGGCTTCCATCTTATACTGTATACTTCTTAGTGTACTTGCATATATATGTAATCCAGGCAATTTCTCAATAATGCGCGCTAGATTCTCCATTTGGTATCCACAACCCAAGTTCGTTTTATCATAATTGTACTCGTTCATTTTTATGAAGTTCTCGCGCATCAGATGCAGGAATATCAATTCACACGTGTCGGTCGTCGTCTTAATGTCGTAAGTTAGTAGGGACTTCTTCAATCTAATCACATTATCACTGTTCATCTGTTCACAAAGTCTGTATAAAACCTTCTTCATGGGGTCTACGTAAATACTCAATTGGAGGTTGTCGGACTGGAAATATTTCTTCAAGGTTGGTACGTGGAATCCTAATTTCCTTACAATATTATATAGCTGGCATATTAATAGGCACTCTATTAACTCTTGCTTCCATGTCGTCGTTGGGTTATTGCTGTGAAACCATTCAAGGAGCGGACCCGACGGTGGCCTATAATCCTGATATACGATTCTGCTTGGTAATTGGTACTCGGCTATTCTCTGTAACGCCAGCTCGGTGTTGTTGTACAACAGAAATACAAGGGATATCACATCGCCAGGCGATTGTTTCAACTCATTTTCTATCTCTCGTATAATTTCACTGTTAATGCCGACATTACGAATTAAATTATCACAGTCCAAACGATATTGTTCTAAACACTGCATTATCACTTATTTGCACTATAAAGTCTACTATTCGTCACTTTAAAACGTAAAAATATTAAGCGCTGTGAGCTTGTGAGAGTGTTTACTAGAATAGCTATCTTCTACTAGCATAACAATGATTATGAAGCCAATTTTTTGAAGGAAAATTGTGATTGCAGTTGAAGTCTATACGCGGGGAAATCCCGATTCCGCGCTCGTTAACATTGCCAGTACCACGTACGCGGTTAGATACCAGTTTTCGGACATTTTATCGATGTGATAATTAGATTTTTGTTTTTGTATATATTTTACTAGGTACCTACTCGTTAAGATATGCTACTGTATGTTAAAATACATACGTACTTACTAATAATTAGGTTAACCAATAAAACATGTTTTGTTAATATGAATTTCAAATATTTTGAATTACTAAGGTAACCTAATAAAAATAAGTTCCTAAAAACCTATCCCTACGTTATTACGTAGTTTTGTACGATTTAGTAGGCATCCGGTTTAAAAAGACCTTGTTTTAATAATGTCGCTAACTTTCTATTCGAAAGGGATCTATTGTTTTTCTCTGATAAATGCAGTCACTAAATTAGGCCACGGTGTCATGTTTTGTTGAACACGGTGATTCTGATTGTACGCCCCGATTCGACATTGTCCCATTATAGCACCCTTGACCTACATAAAGAAGGCTGTGCCTGTTTCCCGTCGCCCCTGATATAGCTTAAAAAACATGAACGTCACACAAATTTTATGATTAATTTACAATATATAAGTATAGTTGACAGCAATGCTTGAGATTGAGATTCAAGATTTTTAATACTTCACCTCTTATATGTAAGTAAAGTGGAGAAGGTATGCCTTGGTGTGTTTTAAAAAGAGGTTCCCTTATATAAATAAAAATGTATTTTTTAACCCTCTAATAACTTTTCATAGTTAGTTGATAATTAATAATTATTTTTTTGTTCGGTTTTATTAACTGTACAAAGTTTTTTTCTTTTAAATACTACTATTGGAATTTACGACTAATCGATAATAATATCGACATTAAAAAGCTACAGACCTAGTGCAAAATTAGCAAATAATGCGAGACTTTACATGCTGTGGGCGAAAGGTGTGGGCTAATTCTATGGTATTTTTAGTCTTTGTTGCTTCTGTATTACTTTAAAATTAGATTTGGACAATGGTAGTCTATTACAGGGGCTTTTGTATAGAGATACCTTCTTACCTACCTGAATATGGGTTTGTATTGTGTGAGGAAAAAATAGATATAGTCTTAGATCCTGTCACGAGTAAAGAACGCGCAGCGAAAAATAATGGGGATACTGCGCATGTCTTTATTCGCCTCGTGCCATACATAAAGACAGAGACAGACAGTTAAGAACGAGTAGGTAACTCGTTCTTAACTCGTGACGTGTATTTTAGTCATTTATTTTTCTAATAAAATAATAAAACAAAAATAAAATTGTATTTAATCTATGTCAATAAATATAGATTTTTTTTCAGTCTGTCTATTTAATTCGATTTGATTTGAAATTGGTTGTAGGTAAGTACAAAAGATTGCAGTGTGCTTGAAAGTGTTTGGTGAGTTTAATTACGTAAATATTTGATGAGCGGGCCGTCCCTAGCTACCTACTACTGGGTCACGGCCGGGAGTTGGGACGACATTGCATTTCCTCATCGTTGCCCGCTTACTACACCCAACAAAACAACTAGTATGTAGCAGCGCTTCGTCTCTCGCTACATAGATGGCGCTACTCGCTTACAATTGCGAGTTTGTATGTAATTAGACTACAACCTAAATCGCGCTATTAGAGTTTGCGATCGCATTTGAGTATTATAAAAACAAGTTGCCAACAAGAACAAGTGACGCCGCGGTTCCAGTGAGGCGTGACATCGCCTTAGCTGTTTTTGACTCTCCGACGTTATTTGAATTGTAAGTTATCTTTTACCGATCCTAAATTTATGTATATATATTTATATGAATGCTTACAGGAATGTTCGAACATTACACTTAATGCATATGAAGCGATATACCGTACGTGCACAACGATAATGTTAGTTTTTTTTCTCCGTCTGTCTGTCTGTTTGTTGATTGCATTGTCGGCTGGACCGATCAACTGAACTTTCATTGGCAGATAACTGATGTTACAAGAGTAGCATAGGCTTCCTTTAATTTAGGTCTACGCGGGCGAAGCCGCAGGGCACAGTTAGTAAAAAATAAATATCACATCCCCGTAAGTCGATAAACATCCTCGTCATGAGATCGTGGAGCTAAGTATAAGATGTTCCCCCAAAAGGGGAACTAGACACCGTGAGATTAGTAAATAATAAATATAAACAGTGAGCACAAATATCCTCCGGTCCGTTGATTGTATATAATTGCTAAGGATTCGTAACATCGTAACGGAGTCGATCTGTTTTCTTTATGTTGACTTTATTGTTCGCTACTCGATTGTTACCGCTTGCTATTGATATAATACGAATTTCGTTTGTTTGTTTTTGTTTCATTGTCATTAAGTTCTCAATTTTGTTTTTATATTTTTACCTTATTTTAGCTATAGTAAATAGTTAGTTATGATGTTTGATTTGTATCTATTGTAATAAAAGTCGATATTTCAGTCTACGTAGGTATTGGAAGGATCAAGCTGTTAGAAAAGCATGTATACATAACTGACGTAAGTACTAAAGTAGCTGTCAAATATTAATCGATTTGTACATCTCATGTGGTAGGTTCAATTGTCCACCTCAAGCATGAGAGTGACTTATACATGTAGGTACCGGTAAAGAAAATTGATACGTTTGTTTGTAAATTACATTTTTGAAGTATATACGATAAGTAAATATATACATATATTTATTTGAATTTTCTTTTTGGTTGTTTTGGCTAGTCTCAAAAACGGCTGGACTGATTTCTACTGGACCTTTGTCCTTTGTAATGAGTAACTTTTTTTAAAGAAAGAAATATTCCCAAATTACATAAGTAGTTTTACTTGATAATCATACGCGGGTAAAACTGAGGGGCACAGCTAGTTATCATATAAAATATAAGTAAGTACCTATCCTACATAATAGGTATACGTCGATACTATCTGGAACAAAAGCAACATAAATTTTATTAGCAGTTTCGTGTCGTTTTATTGCCAAGATGATATTGATATAAATTATAAGTAGGTACCGCCCTTCATAAAACGGCGTGACGGGGAAGCATAAAACATAATTTAATGTAAAAATACTAAGAGGCTTACGGGATTCAAAGTACCCGTATACTGAAGGGGATAATGGGAAGGAAGTTACATTTGATAATTTGCGTAACTTCTTCGTGGCTGCCCATGACACCCACTTGCCACCGTATGTATTTAGATATGCGTCAACACGTTGATGGTTAATATGTCGCCACCTTCACACACGTCATTAAATGTATTTTTAGATTAGCTAAGCCCCGGTTTCACCCAAGTAGGCTTCATTTCGGGGGTGGCTTTATTTAGCAAAAAACATTTAAAAAAAATGTAACCTAAGTAACGCCTTGTAGCCTCAGCGATGTGATAGTGAAAGTTGGTAAAGTAAAATAACCATATCCCATTAGAAATTGGACTTTATAGAAATAATACCGTGCTTAAAATAGCACTTTAATCTAGGAGACATAAATTATAGTTAGGTGTGCTTCCACAGCAATATGGAGGTAAGTGGAAAAGTCAACAAATCAGTTAAGGGTAGGCTGAGACGGGAGGCGGCCGACTTTAGACCTCGTAAAACTAAGCCCCGACAAACAAACTAAATTGTGTTTAGGCACCATATAAGTTGACTTTATGCCAACTTATTGGGCTACGCTAAAACGCAAGGTCATACTGTTCCCTCCGAGAACTTAGGCTTACTGACACTGCATCTCATCCGGCAGAATCGCATCCTCCTTGAGGATGTCCTCCTCAAATCACATTTCATCTTTGCTTAAAATATCTTTCGTGAACGTAATAAAACTGTGGGACATTCACTGATGATGTCATCTTTCACGAATAGCTACTGAACCGATTTGGCATTAATTTAAAAACACTCTAACCGTAAGGTTGCCATAAACTACATAAATAATAATTAAGAGGACAAAATCGCGGGTATAAGCCATAAACCGTGCATAAACTGCAAGTTGTCAGAAAATCTCTCGCATAATTAAAGTTGTACGAAACAATTTGTGAAAATACCTGAAATGTTGTGAGGGAGATGGGCTTAACTTTAACAATCTAACTTTAAAAGCACAGAATAAATAATAGTTAGCATGCAGACATACTGTTTTATTTGTGGTCTTATATGTAACCTAACTATACTAGTTCTGCCTACCACTTCTGCGTTGAATTCGTAATGTTAGTGTTTTTTCATAATCAGAAATAATTTTGGTAAATATGTTGATTTTCTCGTCTATTTTAAGGAGGATTTAAGGAAAGTTTGAATACTAATTCCTATATTTCCATCCAGCATACTTTGTTTGTTTGATATGATTAAGTTAATATGAATAAAATGTCCAAGTATCCTAGCTACGCGAAGTTTCTTCCTGTATTCCCCGAAGGTAGTCCTTCGGGGAATGCAGGCGTAACAGATCTACTTATAATACACCCAAATTTCGCCAGTTATGTTTTTCAGGGTGTAATAGGGGGCGAGTGCCATAGTACTCAGTACCAAGTAGTAAATTATGAAAATGTTGTGAAGTAGGTATATAGTTGGTAGGTATATGCATATAGATAGAATATAAATTTACTAGAAAACATGTAACTAATTGATACAAAGTCACATCATGTAGAATTGTATAGAAATTAAGCTTCATTCGCAATTCGATAAAAGCATTTGATTCACTCGATGTTGAAAAGCTTAAGTACTTTTTCTGGTACATTAAATAGGAGGCCTTCGTAACTTTACCATTTAGGCCCTAAGTTGGGCTTAGCTTCTGCAATTTGTTGGGTTGAAATGAAAACGTAGAACGCTCGGTTAGGTTACTGTTTAAACGTCTTTGTAAAGTCAATTCTCCGAACAGCGGTGGATCTTAAATTATAATTGTCATCTCGCCTCGGGACATCACAGGATACTGAATAGGTAAAACAGTTTCAATTAAGCCTTTATCTATACATCTATACAGATAAATAAAATTGAAGTGTCTGTTTGTAATTGAAAAATTACAGCTTTTCACTAAATACATATGAAAGTATACACGCTACTGACACTAAAAAACCAAGTTTTAAAATTTTTCTCTGTCTGTCTGTCCGTTTGTTCCGGGTAATCTCCGAAACGGCTGGACGGATTTTAACGGGACTTTCACTGGTAGGTAGCTGATGTTACAAGGAGTAACTCAGGCTACTTTTATTTATTAAAACTATTAGGGTTCCGCGAAAATAAGGATAAAACTGAATCTACGTGGGCGAAACCGCGGGGCACAGCTATTTAAACAATAAACAAACTTGTCTTACCTTTGTTTAGTTGAATTTTATTTACGTTTTGAAAAACCTTCAATTTGAGTGTTATTGTTACAACATCCACTCTGCTTTACCCTTCTGTGCGCGAGTATATTTATATTATTTACTAGCTGTGCCTCACGGTTTTACCCGTGTTGATTTATTTTCATGCTTTATTTCGCGGCCCCCTAATATTTATTACTAAATTAAATTCACTCCTTGAAACATCAGCTATCTGCCAGTGAAAGTCCCGTAAAAATCCATCCAGCCTGTTTACGCGTGATGCCGTGACCTAAGGAAATGGGGATTCATTTTTATATATAAGATTTCAACTTAAAATGATATTTTTGAGGTTCACAGATGTTGACAGTTGTTCAACTGATATTTTTGTACACTGCCATTCTATTACGATTGGGCAGGGTAATAACAAGACTCCAGCCCCAGGCATAAATATCAATAGAATCCTGGCACCTTTGAAATATAATGTTCCAAGGTTAGCTCGATAGCGTAGTGAAGACAATCTGCATTCAACGAATGAGAACCTATTAAGTCTCGTCTTTTCTTGCTCAGTGTATAACTATAATAAAATTCACCGACGTAATCGTGAGCTCTTTAGGTCAGAATCGTGATGATATTACAAAGCTTGTGTATAAAGGGTTTTTTTTATTACGTTGGGGATCCGAATGATCTTTCACTTTAAAATACATGTCGCTTAATGAGAATCTATGTATCGTTGTTTGCCAATGAATTATTAACTGCATACCTATTAAGTAGTATAATTTAGTCCAATGTTCACTGGTCTTTTTGTTAAGTCTGCTTCTTTATAAATATCTGAATCTCATGAATGATAATTTTACTCCTAGACTTCATATTTTACATCTGAATCTCAAGAAGAAGAATTGGTGCAAGCTGCAATAACTAATACCAACAAGACGTTGTTTTAAGACTAAAAACCTGTCTCGGTGTTCACTATTGTTTAAAATGTAAACTAGCCTTGGGGTAAATAAATATACTATATAAAGCATTAAAAGTTCAGGCTTCCTAAACATTCAAGATGGATAGGGAAGTTTCAAAGATTATCTCCTACATAAAAACGTACAAATTTTACCGCGATGAAGTCGATAATACTTATAGTGAATATTCATGTAACGAAAGGAAGGTAGGGATCGTGGTTCACTCTGAAAACTAATATCTCAAGAGGATGAAGGGAGATGAATGACCTGTCGCAAAAAGGCATGGATTACATGAGCGATATTTATTATTTTGGTCGAAAGAAAACCTATTTTTCAATTAACGCGTGCTAATTACACGGCTCTTTTAGGAGTCGACCAACCGTCCATTAATCCAAGTCATGGTATGGTATTAAATAACGATTCAAAATTTTAAAACGAAAATGAAAATGATTATATATATATTGTAGATTTTAGGGACAGGTTAATGGAAAGGTCAAAAGTTAAAGCGGCAAAACTATTTATTTTCACTGAACAAAACTATTAGAACTCTTTACTAAACTATTTTACACTTTTCAACAATTTTAAAAGACTGTGAGGACGGGACGCGCGGGAACGTAACCAATTTTCAAAAACGAATCCGCCATCTTTTTTTTTCTTGACATTCGCGCCTTCGCGCGTCAACATTCAATTCCCACACGTCAAAGTCAAATGTCATCGGACCGCGCGTCCGTTCCACAGACAAACAATACACGAGGAAAGCTGTGCTACCATTTATCGTTAACACCACCCCCCAGTTGGAGGATTCAGCCGACAAATGCCCCGTCTGTAGGTAGCACAACTATCCTTGTGACAGGACGACGCAGCGTACCAGTGGCCGTTTTCACATCAACTATTCTTACAATGCTATCACTTCCCGGGTACAATTTTACTATTTGGCCACGGGGCCACACATTACGCGGCTGATTGCCGTCACTCACTAACACAACGTCACCGAGACGCACAGACCTTTCTTGGAGCATCCACTTTTGCCGTCGTTGCAGAGTGGGCAGATACTCTCTACTCCAGCGACGCCAAAACATATCTGCTAATGCGGAAGCCTTCCTCCACTGGCGGCGTGCATCGACATCTCTACTCTCATATGGTGTCATTCTCGTGTCACCAGCCGCTGTACCCAACAGCACATGGTTTGGTGTAAGCACCACAGGCTCTTCGTGATCCGCTGCTACGTAGGCTAGTGGTCGGCTGTTGACCACTAGCTCCGCTTCCAACAGCAACGTGTGGAGCACCTCCTCTGCTGGTGCTCTCTCCTTCAATGTGCTGCGAAGTGCATTCTTAATGGAACGAACAAGGCGCTCCCAGCACCCTCCCATATGCGGTGCAGCAGGTGGGTTGAACCGCCACTCTATCCCTTTACTCAAGGCCTCACCACGTACTTCATCAGAATCAAGACCTCGTAGAGCAGCACGCAGCTCGTTATTCGCCCCGACAAAATTGGTACCACAGTCACTCAATATAATGGCTGGTCGCCCACGCCGCGCGATGAGTCGCCGCAAGGCGAGTATTGCAGAATCGCTGCTGAGAGAGGCAGCCAGCTCCAGATGAACAGCTCGCGTCGTGAGGCAAGTAAATAATACGCCCCACCTTTTCTCCCGGCGCCGTCCTATGGTGACTTCCATGGGTCCGAAGTAATCAACCCCGCAGTGAACAAACGCCCGCCGAGTCGTAGTAAGTCTGACTGGCGGCAGGTCACCCATTTTCGGTGGAGTAGGTCGCGCGCGCTGCACCCGGCAGTGCTGACAGCGGGCAACGACGGCTTTCACTGTAGGTCTAATCCGAATCACCCAAAATCTTTCCCTCAGGTTGTTGACAACTGTCTCGTGATTGGCGTGTAGTGCACGTATGTGATAGTGGTGCACTAACAGTCTTGTGACGTCACTCTTACCGTCCAATATGATGGGATGCTTCACGTCGAATGACAGCTCGGTAGAGGCGCTCAAACGCCCCCTGACGCGCAGCAACCCGTCGTCACACAGCATGGGGTCAAGCTGTACCAAACGACTTGACCTTGGCAGCGCGCGTCCAACGCGCAGCGTACTCAGCTCCTGGCGAAAAGCAAAGGCCTGGGCCTGTTGCAACAGAAGGGCTTCTCCTTCACGAATTTTCTCTGCAGTCAGCAGCATCCGCCGCTTGTTGCGGCACGCGCTTATAAATGTAAGCACGCGCGCCGCAACCCGCGTTGCCCTCGTCCACGTGGAGAAGTGAGTGACATCAATGAGAGGCGGGCCCGCCTCAAGCGTCACTAGAGCACGTTCTAGGCGCTCCGGGTCTTCTCTCTCTGCAGTCTCGTCACTGCAAACCGGCCACGGTACCTGTGGATTACAGAGAAAAGGGGGACCCGAAAGCCACATGCCCTTGTCATTAGGCCAGTTCATCCTGGTCGCCTCATCAGCAGGGTTAGATTGTGAAGGAACCCAGTGCCAGTCACGCCGCTTCGTAACAGTGTCAATTTCTGCTAATCTATGAGAAACATATTTTTGATAATCACGCGCATCAGAATTTATCCATTTTAACACTGTTTTAGAATCTGTCCAATAATATTCATTTAAAATAGGGATATCAATTTCCGCCTTTACAGTAACTGCCAACCTGCATGCCAACACTGCAGCTTGCAACTCAAGTCGCGGAATGGAAACTACCTTAACAGGGGCCACGCGCGCCTTACCTGCTACCATAGCACATACTTGATTGCCCGCCTCATCTGGGCCCACTATATATGCTACTGCTGCGTACGCGTTTTCACTTGCATCCCCGAATACGTGCAGATCCACGGTGGATGCCTCCTGCAACCCATACCATCTGGGTATGGCTACATTGGTTAATGTATCAAGTTTCTGCAACCACTTAAACCACATGTCTGACTCAGAGTCTTTTATTGTGTCATCCCATGCTATACCTGACTGCCAGATTCGTTGCATAAGAACTCGGGACTGTATGACACACGGATACACTAGTCCTAACGGGTCAAAAATACTCATTATGAATTTCAAAAATTCGCGCTTCGTGGGAGTTATTCTACCTTCTACCAAATCAACTGATAAGCGTTTAAATGACATGTCAAATTGTATGGAATCAGTATCCGGGTTCCACATCATGCCCAGGGTACGCTCTACTTCTGATTTATCTATTTTGACTCGACCAGGCACAACAGATGGTAATAATTTACGTAACTCGGGTGAGTTAGTCACCCACCCCCTGATATGAAAACCACCTGCCTGATGTATTTGGGTGACATCGGCGATCAGCTGTTGTGCCTCATCCACTGTATTTACACTGTCTAAATAGTCATCTACGTAATGCTTTTGTTTAATTGCAGTCACTGCCGTCGGGTGCGTGGTAGCAAATTCGTCCGCATTTTTATTCAAAATATATATGGCCGACGTAGGTGACGATGCCGCACCGAATATCATAACATTCATTACATAGATATCTGGGTCCCTATCACGGTCCTGCCCGCGCCACAGAAACAGCTGAGCTCCCCGGTCCTGTTCACGTATCTTTACGCGCAAAAACATATCTGCTATATCAGCTGTAAACGCTATTTTTCCCTTTCTAAATTTGATTAATATACCTAGCAAAGAATTCAACAAGTCGGGACCACTAAGTAATTTATCATTTAAAGATACACCCTGGTAGTTCGCGGCGGCATCGAACACAAGACGTAACTTACCCGGCTTGTTGGGGTTAGTGACCCCGAAGTGTGGTAAATACCAAACCGGGCTAACTTTAATGCTACCTACGGGGACCTTCTGAGCAAAGTTTTCTGTTTCCAGTCTGTCTACCTGTTTTTTGTATGCCTCTGCAAAGGTTGGATCTCGGTCCATCTTATGCTCAATACCTGCCAAGCGTTTACGCGCATAGTTATAATCGTCGGGCATATCTACAGTGTCACTACGCCACAATAAGCCAACTTCCCATCCACCCTCTACGCGGCGACTCGTATCCTCTAATATACGCAATGCGCGATCATTGCCTTTATTTACTCTGGGAACCTGACTTATGCCTATAGCTTCCAGCTGAAACTGTGCCTTTACTAACTCATGCAAATCTGGCTGCAATGTTGCCATACAGTTGACAGTTTCGAAAGTATTAACATTTTTACCTACCGGCCCGTGAATCACCCATCCTAATTTGGTAAGCGAAGCGACTGGACAACCAGATTTACCTTTTCGAATCTCCTCACCAACGATTAGCTTCCAGTTGTCCTGACCCAGTAACAGCATGGGTTTCGCATCCCTCATTCCACTGCAATCCAAGTGCCGTAGGTGCGCATTATCCACGAGTACACGCTCCGGTACAGTTTGTGATGGTAAGTCCAAGTCCCGCATAGTACGCACAGATATATCGTGACACACACCGTTCGGTCCGCGTACTACTATGTTAACACGTCGCGAATTAACGTCACAGGCACTATGTCCGCGCGCTGTTATCAATTTCAGCGGCACTATGGGTCCGTCAATACCACTCGCGAGCCGCTCGTCCATAAGTGACACTGACGCGCCATCGTCCAACAACGCGTAGGTAGGTTGGTGATCACCACAACTAGATACTAATGTTACAGGTAACACTTTCAGTAACGCCCGGGGGCTATATTCACCAACATTCGTAACTGTCTCAACGTTATCATTTTCTTTAGGGTTCGTACACGGAGTAGGCGGTGGCGCGACTGCCGGCGGGCGGAATGTCGTATCTGAATGTAAAAGTTCGTGATGCAGTCCCTGACATTTCCCACAGCGCTTAGCACGACAGAACCTACGCGAGTGTGATTTTACTATACATTTAAAACACTTCCTATTTTCTTTTACAAAATCCCAACGTTTTTCAACAGTCAAGCTTTTAAATTCCGTACATTCACTCAATTTATGGTTCACTTTTTTGCACATATCGCATACCGTATCACTGCTGTCTTTTCCCGATACATTGTCAATAGCGGCGGTGGCGATTGCTTCAACCTGTGTATGAACGCGGTGAGCGCGCACTGGGACCGCACCCTTATCACGTCGACCGAACGAAGTAAATGTCACTGACCCTCCGCGCGACGGTGATTGCGGGCTCTTGTTATTATTAGTAATTTCGTCTACACTCCATGAATAAAAGGATGACGATTGTGTCAAATTACTTAAAAAGTCTACTAACACTCGTAAGCTAGGTGACACGCGTAAATCTAGTTCGTTCATATAGTTCACACGCATCGCGAAATCACCGTACTGAGCGCGCTGATAAGGAGTTAGTTTATTCAATATTTCACTCACTATTTGGGGGTTGTTTATGTATCCCTCCGCTTTAATGTTCTGTAATATGGATAAACAGTTTCGCACTCTGTTTGTAAATGTACGTAATTCGCGGCCACTTTCTGTCACTTTTGGTAGGTTACGAAGTTGTCTTATCACACATGAGAGAAGTATGTTAGGATGGCCGAATTCGGACTCTAGTGCCTTGAGTATCTCCTCTGGGTCCGTAGACATGCGCACCAGGTCCTCCACTGCGGCTCTTGCGTCACCGACGAGTGCCATCCTAAGTCGTGATATGTTCTCCCACGGTTGTAGTCCGAGCATCTCCGTCGTACTCCTGTAGGCCTTTTCAAAACCGAGCCAGCTAGCAGGGTCCCCGTTGAACATGGGAAGATCATACGCCTGCTTATGTACCGGTCTAGCTCGTGATAATTTTCCTATGGCCTCCGCCAACTGTTCGATGTCGGTCCGTCGTCGCTCCTCCGCTGGGGGCGCGGGCGCTGCGCTCTGCAGGTCGGCGATTGGGGGCGCGTCCGGCGCCGGCGGGCCCGCGCTGGTGGCACCTTGAAGCCACTGCGCAACACGGCCGCCGGGTACGCTCACGACGCTGCCACAAGAACCTTGTTCTTCTGCCTCCAACTCCGCCATCTCGAGTGCTAACTTGCGCTTGATGACGCCTTCCTTTACTCTCGCAAGTTCTATCTCCGCCTCATACTCCGCGCGCATACGTCGTGCTTCACGCTCGCACCGGCTTTGCCGCGAAGAATGGCTGCCACTACGACTGCTTGGCGCCATTTTTGGTGCCTGCACCGTATCCACAGACGCCGCCGTGGCTGTACTCGCTGCCAGTAAAGAGTCCTCCTCGTTCCGTGTTTCGATTTGCCTCGACATCTCGCCCTTTTCACACGCATTATCTGTCGCGTTGCGAGATCTTAATGCTGCCTGTCGTGTGGCGTACTTTTGCCTTTCCATTTCGCACACTAAATATCTGGCTCGATTTAGGACCAACTTTTGTAGATTTTAGGGACAGGTTAATGGAAAGGTCAAAAGTTAAAGCGGCAAAACTATTTATTTTCACTGAACAAAACTATTAGAACTCTTTACTAAACTATTTTACACTTTTCAACAATTTTAAAAGACTGTGAGGACGGGACGCGCGGGAACGTAACCAATTTTCAAAAACGAATCCGCCATCTTTTTTTTTCTTGACATTCGCGCCTTCGCGCGTCAACATTCAATTCCCACACGTCAAAGTCAAATGTCATCGGACCGCGCGTCCGTTCCACAGACAAACAATACACGAGGAAAGCTGTGCTACCATTTATCGTTAACATATATAGTTTGGGCCCTGAGCACTTATGAACGAGAACCAGCAAGAAACTCATCGAGTACATTTCATCTTATTTATGATTTTCATGATATGCCAGTCATTTGGTATTGTTTTTACTTTTTTGATTATATTTTTTTACACATGCATACTGATACAATTTTCACTATAGAAAATATTTTTTGATGATTTTGTAATTATCATTGTTTACTAAGTAATGAAATGTACATGATGCCAGCTGCAGTTTCTAGTCGGTTCTTCTCAGAAGGTTAGTTTCTGAACCGGTGGTAAATTTCTCGACAGTCATAAGTGCCATACCAGGGCCTAAGCTGAATAAATCATTTTCATTTTCATTATCATCAATACAATATTAAAAATATTTTGCGTAGGTTGCTATTGGTACAAATTGGATGCATAACTCGATTTTTTTATATATAGTTATTTGAATATTGTACACATTATTATTACATAATATTAGAAATATGGGAAAGTTAAGATATTTGTACACTTGGATGTTTTAAGCACTAAATCGTCCAAAAAAATGTTTGAACTATTGCTAAAATTTTTCACTAAAATTTTATATTCCCTGTAGTAACACAAGATGCAATCTAATCCCAAAATCCTATGGTAATACGAAAAAACAAAATACCACTCAAACGAAGACACGGGCAGAGGTTAGTTAGGTAATAAAACAGTGTTTTATGGCTGTGAATGTGAGTAGCGTAAAACGTATGTGCCCAGTCTCCTCCCAGAGAGATCATTACCCTGAGAGATATATTACCTTATCTATTCAACGATATGTAAAGGCTATATTTTATGTGCGCTCTATTTTCAAAGGATAAGAAATAAAATCAACGGTTAATATAGCCTCCACGGCCAAGTGCGAGTCGGACGAAGTGACCCGTATCATCCATACATCCATACAGATAAATAAAATTGAAGTGTCTGTTTGTAATTCCAAAATAACAGCTTTTCACTATATGCATATGAAAGTATACACGCTACTGATACAAAAAAACCAAGTTTAAAATTTTTTCTCTGTCTGTCTGTCCGTCTGTCTGTCTGTTTGTTCTGAGTAATCTCTGAAACAGCTGGACTGATTTTAACGGGACTTTCACTGGCAGGTAGCTGATGTTTCTAGGAGTAAGGAGTAAATTAGGCTACTTTTATTTATTAAATATATAGGTGTTCCGCGACAATAAGGATGAAACTAAATCTAAGCGGGTGAAACCGCGGGGCACAGCTAGTTGACAATAAGCATAATGAAAAAAATCTCGGTTCCTTTATGGGAGCCCCTTATATATTTAATTTAATCTGTTATTAAGTTGTTATGGCGGCAACATGAATAGTCTATCTTTGAAAATTACAACTGTCTAACTATCACGTTTCATGAGATACAGCTTAGACAGACGGACAGACAGATAGATGGACAGCGGAGTCTTAGTAATAGGGTCCCATTTCACCTTGTTGGTACGGAAAAAGGCAAAATGGCGACATTGTCCTTCAAATCACCAAAATTTTAAAAAGTGGAGAGATTTTATTTTATTTTTAAATAGTAGATTAGAACCAGTCGATACTCTGCGACAAAATGTGCGCCTTAAAGTCTTGACTCAACATAATTATTTTGAATTTGAACCTAATTTGAATAGGTACCTAGTTAAAAAACTTATAACATAACTAGCTGTGCCCCGCGGTATCACCCGCGTAGATTTAGTTTCACCCTTATTGTCGCGGAACCCTAATATTTTTGATAAATAAAAGTAGCCTAAGTTACTCCTTGAAACATCAGCTACCTATCAGTGAAAGTCCCGTTAAAATCCGTCCAGCCGTTTCAGAGATTACCCGGAACAAACAGACAGACAGACAGAGAAAAATTTTAAAACTTGGTTTTTTCGTGTCAGTATCGTGTATACCTTCATATGCATTTAGTGAAAAACTGTAATTTTGGAATTACAAACAGACACTTCAATTTTATTTATCTGTATGTATATGTATATAGATTAAATGGTAGTCAGGAAGTCTTCGAAATTGTGCAACTATCTGGCATGATATCAAATCGAATTGTTCCTTCTATTCGGAGAAATTCTCAACTAAAGTGGTCGCGTTTTCCAAGAATTCAACAAGTTTCAATTTCTAATCTAAGGGGCTTGTTTGTTCTGAATTGTTGGAAGTTCGAATGTACCTGGTTACCCTCGGGCGGCAAATAGTTGCCGCGGTTACTAGACGATCTTGTCATTGTACCTTGTGCTTAATTAAGGTGGAGAATACGGGCTATTTTCCGATATTCCAAGATTTTCGTCCGAACTTTTGAGAATATTACCAATCAATTTATTTATTCAATTGTAAAATTGTGTAAGTATAGCGGTAAATAAAGTGCTTCCGTAAATTCAAATAAATAAATATGCTCACGCCATCTCAGAAGGGGTAAGCAGAAGTGTTGCCGCAACAACACCCACAGTTCACCGAATATGATAAGTGCCAACATGACAGAGGGTGAGTCCATCGCCGTCTCAGGCACTATACATACGTCCTTGAATTACTTCTTAGGCATTTTTTTTTCATTTTTAACTTTTGTAACGTGGTGGACTTGATGATTATTTCTGTTTCGCGAATGATTCGGCTTGATGACATATATGTAGATTATAGATTTATTATTAAGATTCCACAGTAGGTATTTGTGCTTTAACGAATCAAGTACCTGTCTACCTTCTGAAGTCAGTATAAGCTCGTTAATCCGATGTGCTATCATTAAATCCAGGATTGTGTTTGCGCTCGAAAGACAACATAGCTGGGGGCTTCAGATTGTAACTCCTATAACTTCGACCTTCGAATATTAATAGGTGTTTGAAATTATAGGGATAATTATACTAATACCTACGTTATAAATTCTAGTTCATACCCTGTGGTTATGACCTAGAACATGATTGACTTGACTGCAACAATTTGGTAGATTTTCTATTGTTAAAATACTATAGAATACAGTTTTATCTAGTCTTAAATTACTTGGTACAAAAATCTAATAATAAGCTTTTGCTACGGCTGGATGGATTTTAACGGGACTTTCACTGGCAGATAGCTGATGTTTCAAGGAGTGTTTTAGGCTAATTTTAAAACAAGTGCTGAAATTAACTTTACGCGGGTGAAACCGCCGGGCACAGCTAGTTAACAATATATTTTGTTCTGAATATTAAAGTACCTGGTCATAGGGTCTCGTTTTTTTTAACAGAAACCTAACCTAAAACATATAACCGCCCCCGAAACCTCTTCATACAAAATTTCATGTAAATCGTTGGAGCCGTTTCCGAGATCCAGATTATATATTTGCTTTGTTAATTCTCGCATTGAAGGAAAAAAATGTTTCCTATTTATATAAGCTGTGGCCCGCACGTGTCACTTGCAAGCAAATTGCTCTCGTTCCCGCGGGAAGAATCATACCATGCCATCATTTGTCATCTCTCCTAACCATAGACACACACAGAATAAGTAATAAGCTCCGTGATATAATAGCTTACCCATAGACGCCAAATCGAATAGAATTCATAAATGGAATGGAATTTAGACTATCGAATATGACTGAAGGAGTATTTTTTTTCTTTAACTTAGTATCAGTATTTATACCTATAGCTTCCGACGTAATTATTTGATTTTGACTTAATTTTCAGTATTTTCTTTATCAAAACATTACATTACTTTAACATTACTTAATAACAAACACGTAATAGGCCCAATTAAAAAAAACATTTGCCGCTTAAGAGATTACAGATAATTAATCTAAAAGGTTGCCATTGTCCCCAGTATAAGTACCTTACATGTATTCATGGAAAGGCTCAGCTTTCGAAGCCCAGTGAAACTTGTGATGAAGCAAGCGGGTTTATTTACGAGGAGCATTATTTATTCACAATCCTCACTTAAACAATCGACGCTTTTATTTTTAATGTATCTGGATAGCAGGGGCTTAGTCTATGGACGGTGATACTCGTATAAGTACAGTTTACGTATCATCTCTGATAATGGATGATTGATGTAGTTACAGATTTCAGTCAGTTGAATATTAAATTAATATTACCGAGCCGTAGTAAATTAGGCATTTGTCTATTATTGTTTAAATAGTTGGACGCACTTAACGATGAACGAGGATCCTCGCAGAGCACGATTTCAGCCTTTCAGCAGATAATCCTTACATATATTATACTACGTATATTCGAATAAAAGTTTTATTGCTTGTTACTCATTAACTCTGCTGGAGGAGCTCGTGGCACAGTTGCAGTGCCGACCCCAATGACGTATGGGATAAGGCCAAGGAAATTATGACTTTTACTCTGCAGCTCATTCGAGTTCTTCGAGCAATATTTTGTAAAGAGCAAATTTTATGTAGAACGACTGCTGAAATTTTACACATATATTGTCAGGGTTACAAAAAAAGGATACACGGGTGCCTTCTACTCGCGGGCTTTATATACTATTACTGTTTATTCATAGGCCCAGCGGATTGGTTATAGCCAAGATAGTTAGATCAACAGCTTGCGCGTCCTGCACTCAACAACTATTCGGTAGCTTCCACAAAATGCACGGGTCTCCACTACATGCCAATACGAGGGGAATAGAAGTGCAAGGGAGTTTTAAGTCTATGATGGCTATAAGGCCGGGGAAGCCTAAGGAATATTTCTGCAGCCTCTCCACATTGTGCTCTGTGAAACACTGGACATTTTCCTTCAGAAATATTTGTGGCTATTCCCTAGAATAACCCATTTCCCATTTAACATCAATCTTTCGTGAAACATTAACTTTGTTAACCGACATTAATACAGTAATGGCCAGCCAGGACGACCATCCCGCCGGTATGATAAATTATACCTAATGACATTCGCATCACAAACACGAAACTGAATTAATGCTGATTAAAATTGAAATCTGATATAGCTCGCGCGTGACGCAAGTTCAAAACAATTTTAATTGAAAACAGGGATTCCTCCGTTTTCATTAAGTATCATTATGAGTAAGTATAATGAAAATTTTCGGATCCATGTCAACCCATACCTACTTCGCATATTAAGGTTCTACCTAATTTAATTTGTTAGCTTGAATATTATTCGCCCTTATTGTTTGAAGGTCATTGCAGGTACATACAACGAAGTATGAACCTTCACTGCCTTTTGACTCATTCAATCGTCGACACATTGTTATTTGTCCACAGAGAACATATGTTTAATAACATTTTATATGTTTGTAGTACCTACCTATTAACTAAAGACCTATATTCTCCTTACTCCTTTCAACATCAGCTATCTGCCAGAGAAAGTCCTGTTATAACCGATTCAACTGTTTCAGAGCCGTAACAAACCGTCATTAGCCGGAGCAATCAGACAATTTTAACAATTGTTTTTAATTCCTCTTAGCAGTTCTTAAACCATTGGGCCATTTGAGCTGCATATAATGTGTCTTAGACTTAAGCTATATCTATATCTATACAGATAAATAAAATTGAAGTGTCTGTATGTAATTCCAAAATAACAGCTTTTCACTAAATGCATATGAAAGTATACACGCTACTGACGCAAAAAAACCAAGTTTTAAAATTTTTCTCTGTCTGTCTGTTTGTTTGTTCCGGTATTAATTAATATTAGGGTTCCGCGACAATAAGGAAGAAACTAAATCTACGCGGGTGAAACCGCGGGGCACAGCTAGTACTAAATTATAATTCGTACCTACTTTATTTTTACTTGTGGAATAAAGACGTTATGACGGAGCAAATTGCGATATTTCTTGCACGTAACGTTTCTATTGAATTACAGCCAGTCTCGGGACCACGATTGATGTAACTCAATACAATTGTGACGTCTGCACACACTCACACGGTAAAATACATAGGTACGATACGAATACGTGCAATGAAATATACCATGTTGTGCTCAGATCGTTATATTTTTTATGATTATACGGCTATTACAAAACTTTGACTTTTCTTTACTTTCTACATACATATGCCTACGATTGTATCTCGTGGAGGTAGGCAGAGGAATGAGGATACTGTTTCCCGCATGCTACGATCCTTACTTTGTACTTTGTACTATCTATGAATTTGATATGGTTTTAGATAGAAGTCGGAGGCTTTCAATTTGTAGCTAAGTACTTGTTAGAACGCCTTTTCGCGATCGGCAATGTATTGCAGAAGAACGATGCGTACAAGCAGCCAGAATAATTTTGAATGGAAGTGGCGACTTCAGTTCTATTTAAAGAATATTCCTGCAGTAGGATCAAATGAAGATATTGCTACTTGCCTTCACCTCTCTGTGAGAAGTGTCTTACTGAGAAGAATTCATCCTTATTGTCATGTGTGTCAAAAAACATCTTGAATTAATAATAGTTAAAACTCCGAAAAGTGTTACGAATTCTGTGATCTCTAGAAGGAATTTGTTTTTAAACTAAGCCGAACTATGTTATAGAACAGACCGCAAACATTTTCATAAAATAAATATGCTCACGCCATCCCAGAAGGGTCCCCGACGGGTAAGCAGAGGTGCAACAACACCCACATTTCACCGAATATGATTAAGTGCCAACGTGACAGAGGGTGCCTGCATCGCCGTCTCAAGTACTATACATACGCCTTTGAATAACTTCTGAGAAATCAGGTTTCCTCACGATGTTTTCCTTCACCGTAAAGTATGTGGAGTGAATTTACTGCACTTAAGTTTTTTGAAAACTCTTTGGAGCAGGCAGCTCGTACTTGCGTCGCTTGCGTAACAGGCGATTGCTCAAACCCCACGGTCACGGCGGCTCCTACACACAATTTCATTTATTATTTATTACAAAATGATTGGTCCAATCGGGAAAAATTGCCGAACTGGCAAACACACTCATATTTACTCAACCACTCTAGATTGGAAAGCCTGTACCTGTAATTTACATACGTGTTTTCAATTTCACAGTCGCGTGATCCATATTTGATGAAATATATTTTATTGAATTTCCAATTCTCTGCGGCAATAGGATATACCGCTACTACCTACATATGAATAAGAACTTTTTGTTTCTATATAGATATCCATAAAGATGAATACAATTGAAGTGCCTGTTTCTATTTCCAAATAAACAGCTTTTCACTAATGCATATGTACGGTATATAACATGTATAAAGTATATACGGTACAAACATTATAAACCAATTTTAAAAGTGTTTCTCTGTCTGTCTGCTTGTTCTGACTAATCCCTGAAACGGCAGAACCGATTTCAAGTTGGTATTGCAAGAAATAACATAAACCTTGATTAAAAAAAATAGGGTAACTGTGTGTATTCCCATTCCCGTTTTTGCTACATTTTATATTTTCTTTGATGCTTCGCTCCTATTGGTCATAGCGTGATGTTATAAAGTATAAAACCTTCCTCGATAAATGAACTATTCAACACAAAATATTTTTTCAAATCAAAGCAGTAGTTCCTGAGATATATTCAGTCGAAGTGCCTCTTTCTGTTTGTATCTGAAGGTGTAATGTTAATGTAAGTTGCAAGTAGTTGACAGTAGTAGTGTTCGCTTGTAACACGTAAAACATAAATGGACATTTAGAGCACACCGTAGGGAGAGCGTGATTACCAAGTCAAATTGTCCTTTGTCCACCGACTACTCTCCATGAATGCACAATGAATACAGGTGCTCTGACTGCTCTGCTGTTTCTCATTTGCTCTTTGGAAAATACATAAATGTCAAATCTACACAATATTAAACGAACGTTAGCTTAGATATTCTTTTATAGATTAATATTTTCTTTCGATCGAAAGAGTTTCTGTAAAATCCTTTCACCGATATTTGCAATAAACTTCTAGTGTAAATATAGAGCTGTGATGGCTGTGGTGTTTGAGTAGTCGCCTGCTACGCAAGCGACGCAAGTTCGAATCCCAGCGGGGCCTGCACCAATGAGATTTTCTAAAAACTTATGTTCAGTGATTTCACACCACGTGCTTTACGGTGAAGGAAAACGTCGTGAGAAACCCTGCAAATATCTGAGAAGTGATTCAAAGAATGTATGTAAAGTGATTAAGACGGCGATAGACCCACCATCCGTCATGTTGACACTTATCATCTTTGGCGGAAAGTGAGTGTTGTTATTACAACCCCTGCTTTCCCTTCGGGGTATACCGGCGGGACCATATGTTTGTTTTAGTACAGAGCACGAGGTCCTGGGTTTTATCCCCGGGTCGGACAAAGTGTCGTTGAGTATTTTCATCTGTTATTTCAAAGAAGCAGCCGGGACTTTTATTTTTATTTATTTATTTGTATTAAGGTTCGCTAACAGATGAATACATTTTAAAAGCGTTAAGACTAGTATGAAAACGTTACATATATGCTCATCTAATTCTAAGTGGACACAGCTAGATAAATTATACTATATTAAAAGCAATAGGTTCGCCCTTATTACATGGGATTTAAACATAGCTGGCGAAATGTGGATGTAAGTACTGAAAGTACACTTCTGGCGAGCCCCTCGGGGAATACATGGGCTTCGCCTATCATCAAAGCTTAAGCTAGTATCAAACAAACAAGAATGAGTAAAATATAAGACACGATCCAAGTCTTGTCAGCGTAACCGAAACGTCGTGAACCCTCTTTGTATCATAAAATAATATCCCAAGTAATTGGTACGGTAGATTAGTATTAGAGTATAAATATTAGGATACTATTTATCAAACAATGTATAAAACATTATAATTTCAGAACCGAAATGTTATTTTACCCGAGACGCGGTCCATTAACGACACAAAAAATGGCGTACAATCCAAAACGTATCTTGTGTAATGTTAGCATGGAATTATGGATATATATAATTTATGTCAGTAAATTAGGCGTGTGTGCTCCGAAAGTAATAATAATTTCGAGTATTGTTAGCCTTCTCGCAATGGTTCTCACGCCATTTGTTAGGGGTGGCAGGCGGTCACTCACACTTCCCTTAGTGCTCAGTCATAAAGTAAGACTATGCAAAAGGCCATCTCTCGTATACCAGCGGTTCCAGCAGTTGCCGCTTTTATGGTTATGTCGGACACGCACCGACTACACTCCACGGTGTTCTTCTTGGTAGTAGGAAGCAAATAAAGAAAAATAAATATATCTTCCTTTTTCGCGTAATAGACTTTCAACATTGTCCAAACTTCACTTCGGCTTTATTTTCGCATGTGGAATCTAATTATCTTTTGTTTCCATTAATAATTGTTGAAATAAGCCCATAAAAGTATGTTTCGAAGTGAGTAACTCCCCATAATAAAGTATTATGTGTTTGAGTGACGTGATATGGACATCATTACGGTGGTATAGTCATTAAACTTCTTCCTCGTTATTTTAACCTGAACCTAGAATAGATCACGGTTAGATACCGAACCGCCATATTGGACGGTGCTTATAATATTTTTCTTGCTAATTATCATTCATATCATCATATATTTGGACATGAAATAAACGTCTCGCTCTATGACTGGACCTAGTTGACATGATTCGAGATCCTAGTACGCGCGTGTTTGTGTGCGTGCGTAAGGATTGACCATTGTGGATTGTCCTTCAGTGTCGTTTACATTTCGTGACACAGTGCCCGTCCTCAATGGGGTTCACGACCCTTGAACGGCGTAACAAAGGAAAATACCTAAGCAAATACACACCTATTTTTACTTAAACACATCCATCTTTCTTTCTCCCGTGATTGATCAATCTAATACAATCGCTATAAAGTATACTGCCAATTTATTTTTAGTATAAACAGTGTAGACCTTTAATAACGTCTAATAATGATTCAACTGTCTGGAGGAGAATTAATTTATATTATTTACTAGCTGTGCCCCGCGGTTTCACCCGCGTAGATTTAGTTTTATGTTTTATGTCGCGGAACCCTAAGATTTTTAATAAATCAAAGTAGCCTAAGTTACTCCTTGAAACATCAGCAATCTGCCAGTGAAAGTCCCGTTAAGATCGGTCCAGCCATTTCGGAGATTACTTGGAACAAACACACAGACAGACAGACAGAGAAAAATTTTAAAACTTGGTTTTTTATTGTCAGTAGCGTGTATACTCTCATATGCATTTAGTGAAAAGCTGTTATTTTGGAATTACAAACAGACACTTCAATTTTATTTATCTGTATAGATTGTGCTGATTGGTTTGACTAGTCGCCTGCTACGTAAGGGAAGCAAGTTCGAATACATAAGTACAGTGATGTCACACTCTGGTAAATTTTCGACATTCATAAGTGCCTTACCAGGGCCCAAACTGAATAAATGTTTTTAATTTTAATTTTCATTCATATGAGCTTTACTATGAAGAAAACACCATGGGAAAATCTGCAAATTATGTCTTGAAATAAAATTCTTTCAATGACTCGCCATCTCTCATTGGTTTATTTCATCAACAATTAAGCCCGTAAATAAATTTTATACTTACTGAAGCCGTGTACTGAAGTCGGTAATCTATACAGATAAATAAAATTGAAGTGTCTGTTTGTAATTCCAAAATTACAGCTTTTCACTAAATCCATATGAAAGTATACACGCTACTGACACAAAACACCAAGTTTTAAAAATTTTCTCTGTCTGTCTGTCTGTCTGTTTGTTCCGAGTAATCTCTGAAACGGTTGGACGGATTTTAACGGGACTTTCACTGATAGGTAGCTGATGTTTCAAGGAGTAACTTAGGTTACTTTTATTTATCAAAAATATTAGGGACCCGCGACAATAAGGATGAAACTAAATCTACGCGGGTGAAACCGCGGAGCACAGCTAGTTATATTATATTTCTGTAAAAAAAATAAATATTGCTCATGTTTCGAGAGCGGTTTTGTTTCGAAAGCTCATTATCTGATCCCAAATCACAAAAGTTTTGCTATTGGTGTTTCAAATTCAAAAAGGTTTTGATTGCCAAGTTTGTATTGTAGTAACTGTTTATGTAAACACAATAACTTTAAGTCTGTGCCTTGTACACGGGTACACGCGCTATGTAGGTATTACTATACTTATACTAGCTGCTGCCATCGACTTCGTCTGCGTGGAATAGTTACTTTGGGCTAACGCAAATATACCCGTGATTGGTCTTAGCGTGATGATAAATAGCCTACATCCTTCCTCGATAAACGGGCTATCTAGCACTGAAATATTTTTTTAAATCGGACCAGCTCCTGACATTACCGCGTTCAAACAAACCAAAAACCAAACTTTTCAGCTTTATATATAAAGAGTAGATTAAACCTGTGAGCAGTGATTGGATACAACTACGAAAGCAATATGATGATTTCATATGATTTATATTGTTTCGATGACATGTACATGATGTCTGGCTGAGTTTCTTGCCGGTTCTTCTCAGAAGGCTAGTTTCCGAACCGGTGGTAAATTCTCGGTTTTCATAAGTGCCTTACCAGGGCCTAAACTGAATGAATATTTTTCATTTTCATTTTCAATAGAATAATCGTTACTTTTTAAGCTCTGAATAAAAACGTGTAACAAAGTGTATCGAGGATTGCTAGTTTTGTATTCGTGAGTGTATTTTTTTAATTATAACTTTAAACGAATATGCAGCCTTACATGGAAAAACTTGTCTATGGATTATAAGTACTCAAGTGATACAAATATTACCAAAAATATCAGACAGGTCAAAAATGTTTTATCTGATTGATCAAACAAGAAGAGATTACAAAATCTAAACAAAATCAACTTATCAACTTCTCGTATCATGTCACTTTGCAAATAAGTAAAAACCAATATCATTTAGACCAAGAAATATTCTAGGCCTGAAATACGAAAACAGATTGACTTCAAAGGAGCTTTCCGCCCTAGGCGCTCAATCTTTTGAATGAGCCCTGGGTTTTCCCAAGAGAGTATATGGAGCACTTCAAGACGGGTATACAGACTTTTCACGCGTCCGTGATGCCCGGTAAGTATTAAGAGCAAGCGTACATAGGTTGCGGTGACCACTTAACATTCGCCAAAAGTTTGCTTGATAATATGATCAAAGCCGTGGTGGCCGTGGGTATCGAACAGTCCCCTACAAGTGACGCTAATTGGAATCCCAGCGGTCCATCATCACCCCACGTGGTTTTCAGTAAGGTAAACAACGTGAGGAAACCTGCATATGTCTGAGAGTAATTCAATGATATATGTATAGTGCTTAAGACGGCGATAGACTCTCCGACTGTTTTTGTTACCTCTGCTTACCCCTTCGGGGATGGCGTGACCATATATATATAATCAAACATCTTGAACATCATGATATTGTGAGGTGACCAGTGATGATGATGATTCATGATCATTCCGTCATTACCATAAGCATTTATTTTGGCTCGTCTACATTTGTTGTACCTAAGTACTTGGAATAGCTCAAAACAGTATAGCCTAAGGTCACCGAAAACAATTTTATTGAAATTAATAGCCAATTCGGTTGCGATGCCAAACAAGCAAATTCAATTATGATTGTAAATCCTATTAAGCGAAAAATGCCGACTGTACCTAACCATTTCTTTAATCCTATTTACTTTCAGCTCTGGGAATCACACCCTTTATCGTCAAATTAACGTGAGTCCATTTACTTTTCTCACATAAATCGTAAGTCTTTATAATATAACAACTTGTTTCGACTCGCGACTTCGTCCACGTTTTAAAGGCGTTATTATAATTTATGATTTTACCCATAAAAGGGGTTACGAAAGTCAGATGGCAGACGGTTCATAAGCAGCCACATCGGGTTTGATCAAGTGGCGACCCCAAAAATACATGGGACAAGGCCGGGTAGAAGATGATGATCATAATTTTGTGTCTGTCAAGATAGCGTACACATGGTGGAATTCGGGGTCGAGAGTAGTAGTCAAAAGAAGTGCCTAATTAGTGTTTTTGGTACGTTATCTTGCACATGCTAGATCTCGATAACGACTCACACTGGGATGATATTTTTACTGCCAAAAAATTCAGGCCTCCGGGATGCAACATTTCAGACTGATTGCTCCGCGGAGAGCTTCACAAACAGACAAGCAACTTGATGAGCGAGCAAGCAAGCCCTACAATACATATGTGCTCTGTCACACCCAATTAACTTATCAAAGGTCTGTTTTGTACAAACAAAACTCACTATGGGTAATTTATCTGAAACCGAAACGCAGGCAATATTAAAATATAATCTCATACCAAAAAGATATCCTCAAACTTTCGGGTTTCAGCAAACTAACGATATTCTGTAGGTCGCAATAATCTCAAGTTTCCTTGTTGAAAAGGGGTGAGAAGTGAGGGTTGTGTTACGACCCATAACTTTAAGAATAATGATATCATAGGGGTTCTATTACTGGGGTATCAGTATACAGCGCACATTAATAACGAGTTATAGTTTCGAGTTGGAGGGGTGTAATCGTAAGGAACTGTTTATGCTAAAGGGTCGGAATCATATTGCGATTTATCACAGGATTAAAGTTTATATTTGCATCTTAGATTAATGCAGCTTTTAAACTGTTCAAATTGCAATTCTTTTACCTACAAAGATTCCAGTACGGGAGTAATACCTTGCCCACAGTTATATGCTTAAGACGGGGTGAACTAGAAATTCAATTTGGTACGTATCTAAGCCGGCCGATCTTGCCTATGGGGACGAGTTTGTAGTCCTCTGGTTTCGGATATGCCATACCCAGTAGGTCCATTCGCCATCTGGCCAGTGCGTCGCAAGTGCATAATAGGTGAATCATGGTCTAGGCTTCTGATTATCTGAAACATCTATATGTTCACATTATACAACAGTGCTCGATAAATACTCATCGAGACCTCAGTGCCTTTAATTTACCACATAACTAAAGAAGAACAACCTGCACTCATCTTAACATAACCAACAGTTAGGTTAGCTAGCAGTCCCTTATCCTTATTTGCCAATTTTGAGTAAAAAAGTTATCTATACGCATACATAACATTTAAGTGTATGTTGTTTATGCCAAATTCACAGCTTTTCATTAAAATAATATACGGTACTCACATTCAAAAACCAATGCAAAAAAAGATCTTTACCGTTCTGCTGTTTGTTTCGGATAATCTCTGAAACGGCTGGCCCGATTTTAACGGGACTTTCACTGGCCGAGAGGTGTTACAAGGAGTAACTTAGGATACCTTTACTTAAATAACAATACGCGGGAAACCGCAGGGTACAGCTAGTTTTGAAATAAGACCAAGGAGATACTCATCAATAAGACATAGGTCTTTGTTAAGAAGCCCTTGGTTTATGTGTTGGATGTCACGTACCATAAATCTTGGGATTATGACACCAATAAATGAGCCTTATCCATAACAAGGATCGCGCTATGCTTCCTTATCATTCATCTTGGCGTTTTCGACCCGCCGCTCTCGCAACGTTTTATAGTAGTCTAAGCGGTTCACGTATGTACATCCCATTGGCTCAATGGCAACGCTACGGATCAAAACGTAGTAGCTGGCTTCGATTCTCGAGAAAAAATCAATTGGCTTTCTACTTTCTATTGGATACACGGGCTGTGCGGCATACTACCTTTAATATATCGAAAAGATAACATATTATGATATTTCAGCACATTATGCTCAGACCTATATTTCTCGAAGGGGTAGGCAGAGATGTTGTTATAGTATATATTCCACCAGTTATGTTTAAGGGTAATTAATAAATAATAATATATATATATATGGATAATAACAGATGGAAAAACATTACCCGACCCGGAGTTAAGACCCAGGACCTCATGTGCCGCCGTAGCGCTTTAGACCACTAGACCAAAGCGGCAGATAGGATAGTTGATAATAAAAATGTTTGCAAAATATAAGAGGTCACATGAAGTTATGGTTAATCATGGTATCATAAAGAGAATAATAATTGCATATCATGAACGCTATTTGAGGTCATGAAGTTATGGTTTAATATAATAAGTCATAAGCACATGTATACAATGCATGCTGATGTACATGTCCTTGAATGAAATATACCGAGATCGTGACAGTCTTTCGCAAAACAGATTTCCAAGCGTAGTTGAATTCGCTTTAAAAATAGCGGTTCTTCAAAGCAAAAAGGAAAGCTGCGGGAAATGTAATATGAAAAATGTCGTGGGAAAAATTCTCAGCTCTAAGAAATTCTCTAATCTCTCTGCTAAGTTTTATGAGCAATAAAATTCTTAGTCTTTGAAGAGAAGAGGTCCTTCGTTACGAGCATATAATTTTTTATATTTTTATTATTTATATCAGTTAGTTATAATTTTCACCATTTTAGATTTATCTTTTTTTTTTAGTTTGACTACGTATTATTTTATTTATTTACTAGATGTATCTCGTGTTGACTTAATGCCAGTGAAAGTCCCATGAAAATCGGACAAACAGACAGAGGACAGACAAAGAAAATTTTTGATTGGTTTTTTGATGTGAGTACCGTAATATTATACTCGTTTCTACAATAAAATCCCACAGTCAATAAACGCGTTCAAGTATGATAAATTTAAGACACACATTAAAACTGTACTGATGAAGAAAGCTTAATATACAATTTCGGATTATATAAATGATAAAGACATATGGAATTAAAACTCTGCACAAGTAGCTCCTGGCAATTTTATTTATTTATTTATTTATTTATTGATCACCAACAAGATGTACACCATCACAAACAAAAACAAACATTGTAATAATTTTGAGAGCATGCTCAATGCCATCTTAATGAAAATCTTCTTTAATGAAAACTGCATGCATTAAAGAAGACAACTAAAACAGTGAAATAATTGAGTATACCCTAATTATACACTAGTTTTACTTAAATTAAATACAAACAGGTTTTACTTATGACTTAATATACATTTTCTAAATAAAGCTTATAAATTTGAGTGATTAAGAGAATGCCTAAATTCTGAAGGTTTGTCAGAGAATATATCGATGTTATTACACTTACATTGGTTGTCCTTGCAATTGGTAGCAGTGATTTTATGAAGTGCATTGTAATGTATGATGAGCCTATTGATGGGGGAGAATCGGCCCTGACGTGAATAAGATTTTTTTTCAACAAACGGTTTGGCAGTTATGGATCTGGGCCGTCGCTTTGGTGCTGAGAAATTTATCAAGCTCAATAAATGAGGACAGTCTATGATTCCATTTACAATTTTGTATAAAAACATGTTATCAAGCTGTTTTCTGCGACTGGAGAGAGATGAAAGCTTAAAGTGTCGTAATCTGTCGTTGTATTGAGGAATTTTATTGGCTAATTTACTATCATGTACAATGTGCCAAATAAACCGTTTCTGAATTCGTTCTAATCTCTTGCTGTGAATATCATAGTGGGGATTCCAAGCAACACTACAATACTCTAAATTGCTGCGTACTAGAGATGTGAATATAGAAATTTTAGTTTTTGGGTCCTTGAATTCCTTGCAATTTCGCAATACGAAACCGAGCATCTTGAAGCCCTTGTTCGCAATATTATCAACATGCAAGTGGAAGCGAAGCTTACTGTCCAGGATGACGCCCAAGTCTCGTATATTGTCAACTTCGCGTAGGATTTGATTGTTGATAGAATAAGCTCTAGATATTGTTTTTTGTTTCCTAGTAAATCGCATAGTGTAACATTTGTCAGCATTTAGGGTCATGCCGTTCAGCATGCACCACTCAACCAAACTGTCAATATCCATTTGCAACAAGAGTGGATCACTTGGAGTTTTAATTGGTCTAAATAGTTTTAAATCGTCAGCGAACAAGTAAAACTTGGAATACATAAAACATTTGCTAATATCGTTGATAAATATATTAAAAAACAATGGTCCAAGGTGAGAGCCCTGAGGGACACCTGAATAAGCAATAAACGGTTCAGATCTGTATCCATCTATGACAACCATAGATTTTCTATTGTCAAGATACGATAGACACCATTCTAATAAATCACCATAAACACCTATAGCTTCAAGCTTTTGTATCAGCATTTTATGATTCACTCTGTCGAATGCTTTACTGAAGTCAGTATATATAGTATCTATCGACTTTCCTTGATCCAGACAGTCAGACAAATCTTCAACAAAGGAAACTAGATTTGTGGCTGTTGATCTAGCTTTAACGAAACCATGTTGTTGAGGTATTAAGGATTGTTTAAAGTGCCATGCTATAACTGGATAAACAAGCTTTTCAAATATTTTTGCAAAAATTGAGATAATGGAGATTGGTCTATAATTCTGTACGAAGCTAGTGTCACCATCCTTGAATAGCGGTATGACTATGGCAACTTTCCATGCAGATGGAAATACTCTGGTTCTAAGAGACTTATTTATAATAATGGAGATAGGATAGGCCATTACCTCGGAACACCTAACAATAAAGACTGGTGGTATACCATCATGACCCGCTCCCTTATTTATGTCAAGTCTTTTTAAAACTCTAAGGACCTCTCTAAATGTAAATGATATATTACTCAGGGTACCTTTATTGTAATTGGAGTCAGATTTATAGATGGGAATAAAATTCTTGTCATAGACAGATGAAAATTGGTCCGCGAAGAGATTGCAAAGATCAGAGCCACTGCTTGCAGTGCGGTCTTGAGAATACATGTACTTTGGGTAATTACTGCAACCTTTCCTTTTATGTTTGATAAATGACCATAACAATTTCGGATTAGATGTTAAGGATGCTTCTAATTTTTTTATGTACATAGCATAATTAATATTGAGCTGTTTGGTACATCTGATTTTAAGCAGATCAAAAACCAAAATGTCGCGCGGATTCTTATTAAATTTGCGTATTTTCATTCTCCATTTATATTTCTCTTTGAGTGATTTAATTAGGGACTGGGAAAACCAAATAGGATATTTGGCATTGCGAGGCTTAGATTTGGGAACGTGTTTTTCTATCATTTTAATAAGAAGCTTGTTAAAGATCTCAACCATCCCATCAACAGTCTCACAGTCCGATAAAACTGAATCCCAATCAATGATGCTTAATTCATCAATTATTTTAGAATAATCCGCTTTGTGAAAATTATATTTAAAGCTATCGTTAACTCTTAGGAATTCAATAGAAACAATAGGTATACAAAATTGAAAAGGCGGATGTAGGGGATCAATAATTGTTAAAGGATTATCACTTAATTGAATATCTTTAACTGCTGAACTGCATAGCACAAGATCTAAAATTTTAAGTTTATTGTTAAGTATAGAGTTGTATTGATCAAGGCCATTTAGTGACATAAAGTCTGTCAACATGTTATTTAATATGCTATTTGATACGTTTGCTATCAAACGAGAACCACTGATTTCAGCAGACCACTGTACACTGCTTAAGTTAAAATCTCCCACAATAAGAGTTACGCCGTTTAGTAAGCCTATAGCACGGTTAGCATTATCCAGAAAGTGTTTCAATATATGTTTTTGAACCGGTGGAGGCATATATACACCACATATATTTAAGTTCTCCGATTTACCCTGGCCGTTAAATACCTCCACACACACCCACAGGTCTTCACAGCTAGAGTCACAAGACAGTAATCGTTTTGATTTTAATGATCTAGACACTGCTATAAGCACTCCACCTCCCTCCTTTCTACTATGGAAACCAGTACTTTCCCGATCCCTTCTATAAACCACATAGCGATCATCAAACAATTCAGAGTCGAAAACACTGCTATTCAACCATGTTTCGGAAAAAATAACTACATCAATACAATTACACACAACATTATTATAGAGCTCATTTGTTTTCGTTCTTAAACCTCTAACGTTTTGGTAGTAAATACTTAAATTATTTTGTAAATTGGTAGACGCGCCCTTAAGTGTTTCAAAAACAAGTATAGCTTATTTATGATAAGGTATTCAGAGACTCCATATTTCGAATATGTAAGTAGTTGGACGTCTCATTCTTCCTGACAAATATCTTGCCATCGCGAACCCAAACAAATTTAAAGCCAAGCTCCTTCGCCTTACTGCGTGATGCAGCATGAAGTGACTTATTCTCCGGTGTGAGGTGCTCGGTGACATATATAGCATTTTTAGATTCTCCGCCGATTCCCAGGTGAGCAGTGCTCAATTTATCACCGGAATTGTTTTTATTAAATTTTATGGTGGCTGCAAGAAACTCATCACGGAGCCGCGGTATGCCATGGTATGCAATGACATGGTATGCAAACATGTTATGTAAATCATTTGGTGTTTTTTTTTGTAATTATTGTTTACTGTGTAATGAAATGTACATGATGCCAGCTGAGTTTCTTGCCGGTTCTTCTCAGAAGGCTAGTTTCTGAACCGGTGGTAAATTCCTCGACATTCATAAGTGCCTTACCAGGACCTAAACTTAATAAATCATTTTCATTTTCATTCAATTTCATATACATTTAGTAAAGTTTCAAACAGACACTTCAATTCTATATATCTGTATGGATGTAATGCGAAGTAACTTGCCTAGATTCGTCTTTAGTAAGGTTGATATCATATATTGTAAGGCTGTAGCATTCTATCATATATATGCTCACGTCTGTATTCGCCGAAGAGTAGTCTTGGGCCTAGTCGGTCGCCACTGAGAGCGCTCAATTTAGTTCATAATCCAATGGCGAACTAGTTCGCTCAATTAGTTCATTAGTTCTTTTTTTGAAATAATTTATTAAAAACTAAATAAAGGAAAAAATATATTTATGATGATTGCAAGTTCTGTTTATTTTAATTTAAAAAGTACAAAGTAATAACATGAAAAGTTCCCACGTCTATTTATGATTCTATATAAGATTCTTTATTTAAATAATAATGAAACAAATAAATAATTTATATTAATAAGTTAACAATTAGTCTGGTGCGCAAAGTAAATGTAAATAACTCGGTTGGTCACATAGCGCCACTATCTAGTAAAGCGGACGGTAAAAGAATATAAAAAGAACTAAGAGCGAGATCATCGATGAACTAGTTAGCATAGTTCACCTAAAGGAGCGCTCTTCCCACCTAGGTCGTTCGCGAACTACCCAAGACGACCGAAGAGGTAGGCAGAGGTGTAATTATAGTTCACCCACATTTCGCCTTCCCATGTATAGCGAGCCTATTGGCATTAATTAGGCACTGATCTAGACTCCGGGTTGCTATCTGCGTCTGTATGTCTATGACGCTTGATAAATAAATAAATATAAAAGATCTTCTGTTTGTTTCGTAATTCCGAAATAACAAGTATTCACGAATGTAACAGTACTACTCGTAACAATAAAAATCATTTTTCTCTGTCAGATTATTCCGGTTAATCTCTGACGTGGCATGACGTACTTCGACTTTCACTAGCAGATAGTGGATATAACAGGGTATAATTGAAGTTTATTTTATTTGAGTAAATAAACTCTAGCTCTGCGTAAAAAAACCGTATGAATGTCTACAAAAGTGAAAAGGGAGGCACAGTTAGTATATCATAGTTTCAAGGAGGTATTCTTACCAGTAAATAGAAGACATTGTATAGTGAGGTTTTGTAATCTCCGGCGCTTTATTAGGTATCATAAAATGGACGAGCTTAAAGCGATGCCGCTCGTGAAACTAAAACGGTCCCCGCCGTGACATGACGATGTACTTGCCTTCTAAATGGCTTTACTTATACAAACTTTTTACGTCTCCGTAAATATATTTGTAATTAAATTTAAATTAAGCAATAGATTAATATAAAACTTATAAATAATTATTAATTAGTGTGTAAATAGTAACCAAAAGTGTTTGTGAAGTAAATCTCGCAATATTTTCGTCACAATAACAACTTTAAAATTACGACTTGTGTGAACTGTCAAACAACGGACGTTATTCAAAGTTTTAAACACCTGTAGTGACTCATCGAAACTAAAACCCGGGGAGTATCGTGTTTTATAATTGTTTACTCATAATAATACTACACATTACATCCCTCACTACCATATAACACTGCTCATAACCTATGAGCAACGTCCAATACACACCTGGCCCAGTGACAGTCTCACTTTACTTGACTTGTTAGTGGAAGTAAAGTTGAAGACAAATACTATCGCCACAGACAAATATATACTACCTTTTTACCTGTTTAAATTTGGGATTGAATAAAATATAACGAGGAATGTTTGAATGGATCTTCTGTACTTCGTCTTAATATAATATCAACTTAAATAAACACATCTTAAAATAATAAGTAATCTTTACATCTTTCGTCGTCCGTCTTTCACGTCTTCCACCATCGTTCTGTCATCCGTCACTTTTTACTTCTTCCTCTTTTATTCTTTCCGATCACACGTTGCCTATCATTCTGACATAAAACCTCTTCCCACACTGCCTAAAATACACATACACCCTAGCAATTTTATTGTGGTACACATTACTAACTGTACATAATAGCTACACAACTTGGTTTATAACTTCTTCAAATCTCTCATATATCTCTAATTTGCATTCCAGTCCTCTACAACAATGAATACCATGATGACCCGTAAAGCAACAGCCCGGGATGTAGAGGACAAACTCAGGAAAGCACTGCAAGAACTTCAATTGTCTAAAGCCCTTTGTGACAAACTGCTACAAGAGAGGGATGAGAGCGAAGAGGAAGTAGTAAACATCAATATGAAAAACAGTCAATTGAAGAGGGAAATGGCCGAACTACATTTACAATATACTGTAGTTGAGGAGGAGCGGAACCAGCTGCAGGACATTGTTGCATCATTTAAAGAGTGCAGCAACACCCATGAAAAGGCCCTGACTCGCATCTCAGAACTGGAGAATAGCTTGAGTCTTGCCCATACACAGGTGTACAATCTGGAAACAGAGCGAGAAATCAACCAGACCACCGCCACGCTCAGCCTCTATGATGAACTGGTAAACACTGACTCCGGAGCCTCACTAACTGACAAACTGGTTACAATTGACCTCACCAATGATGTTTCCTCACATGTACATATGTCTAGCCATAATAAATTAAAAAAGTATATTAGGTATAATAGGTTCATTAAGAAAACTAAGAAATTAATTAAAAATCAAAGAAAGTTTTTCAACAATGTGAAATTAACTAAAGACTGTTTGTCCTTAAGAAATAGTTTAGATACATATGAGTGTAGATTAAGTAAGTTAAAACTCAAATATGACACAGACATTCAACAATTGCAATCTGACTTACAATGCAAGGAGCAATATTTAATTGACTTAACAAATAAATATACAAGTGCCCAGAAACAGATTAGCGAACACATCTTGGCTACCACAGAGTTGGTAGACCTATGTAATTATAATGTGGAGCGCTTTGACTCATTAACTAACAAGCACTCTTGTGACTGTGTGATCTCACTATCAACAGCATCAGATGGTGAGCCTCTGCCACTGCCCTGTAAGTTACAGGTTGCTGAGTTGAGTGAAACTGTGGAACAAATAAACCTATGTCCACCTGGACAAAAAACAATTGTGTATTCAGATAAAATTGGTAGGAACTTTAGTAGCCTTTTAAATAAAAGTATAACTCATTCAGTAATAAATTATTGTATGCCAGGGGCCTCATACAGGCAAATAGTTGAAAAAATTGTTAGTAACAACCATGACAGTCACACCACAGTTATTTTATTAGTCGGACAAACTCCAAACATTAGTAAAGGGGAAATAATAAATAGTTTTGGACAGTTGACAGACCTGCATGTAGGTAGGGTTATATTATGTACCATACCGTATAGCATAAGCTACACTGAAGCACAAAACAAGCATTTATATTACATAAATAGCTTATTACATAACATGACTTCCCATAATGACAAGTTTGTGCTCTTCGATTTAAACAATTTTATTAGTAATGTTAAGGCAACGCGGGGATCACTTTTTATTCCCCAGAAAACTAGACAGAAGCTCGCTACATTGTTAGCTTATAATATTAATAACCCTGTTATAGTGAATATAACACAGCTTAGATTAAGTGACGAACCAGTGATAGATAGATGTTCTACTAGCACTGTGATTGATCCTATTGATACTTTAAACCTTTAAGTAAGACAACAGAGAAGTCAGTTGCATGTATTATGCGACTGCTACACCAGAATATCAACCGCTTCTCTGGCAAAATTCTTGATTTAGAATTATTATTAGACAGAATACCAATTGATTTAATTTGTTTAACTGAAACCTGGTTAAAACCAGATACCATGATATTTAATATTAGTAATTACACCATTGCCAGTTTTTATAACAGACTCTCAGCCGAGGGTGGTGGTGCTATTATTTTACTGAATAGTAACATCAAGTCCAAAGACAGGAAGGATATTACCAGCCTGTCTGTGGAACGGGTCTGTGAAGCGGCTTGTGCAGAGTTAGACAACTATATAATTGTATGTGTATATAGACCTCCGTCCTCTGACTTTCACTCATTTTGTTTAACAATGGAGGCTATTCTTAAGAAGCTCTTTAGGACAAATAAACAACTTTTGATATGTGGTGATTTTAATGTAGACATTTTGAAAAATACTTCTGAGGCGCGTTTATTTATATCTCTTTTTAAAACATTCAACTTAGACTTTATATTTAATGAGCCCACACAAATAACGGCCACTTCTTCTACTTGCATTGATAATATAATAACAAATGCAAATATCATAAAACACTCACAGATAAGTGGCATTAGATCTGACCATATGGCACAACTAGTTGAGTTGCAGTGCAGAAGGCAATCTTGTAACTCTTTTAGAGAATCTAGAGCTTTGACTAACCATAGATTGCTTAAGTTTAAAAATAATGTTGAGTCGAAAATAAAAAAAAACAGAGTCTAGCGAGCCAAATAAATACTTTAATCAGTTACATAATGTCATATGTAAAGAATTTAACAAGGCATGTCCTAAGCAACAAAGTAAAGTAAATAATAAATTACAGTTTAGTAACTGGGCAACTAGGGGCATTAGGAAAAGTAGGGATACCCTGTATGAACTATACCACAAGAAAGCCCAAACAACCAATGCCGCTTTTCACAACCATGTTAGGACGTATTCCAAATTATTCAAAAAAGTTTGCCATGTAGCTAAATCGAGACACATAAGTAGCGAAATAAGCCGTTCTGATAATAAAATAAAAACTGTATGGAAAGTTATAAATAGGGAGACGGGAAAAAATAAAAATAAAGAGCAGGTTAGTGAACTTATAATTAATGATGATATTGTCTCAGACAAGTTAGATGTCGCGACCGCATTTGAGAAATTCTTTGCTCAAATACCAGCGGAAACTACTAAACACCTAAACTCATGTCCGAATAAAGCTGAAAGATTACTTAAACAATCATTTCATACGATTGTCCCAGATTTTAGTTTTCAACATGTACTTGCTAGTGATATAATTAAAGCTTTTAAGTCACTTAACATGAAAAATACGGAGGATTTATGGGGACTTTCAATTAAAGTTATTCAATCGATTATAACAACGATCGCTCCTGCATTAGCCACTATTTTTAATTCGTGTATTGATCAGGGTGTCTTTCCGGATCTTATGAAATATAGTAAAATAATTCCAATATTTAAGGCAGGTTCCAGAGAAAATCCTTCTGATTATAGGCCTATATCAATACTTCCTGCCCTTAGTAAGATATTTGAGAAAATAATGCTAAATCAGATGTTAGCCCACTTTAACATAAATAACATATTGCACGATCACCAGTTTGGTTTCACTAAAGGTAGATCCACAACGGACGCGGCGGCAAAATTAATAAAACACATATTTGAGGCATGGGAGGGCGCCTATGACGCCTTAGGAGTCTTCTGTGATCTCTCAAAAGCTTTTGATTGCGTCGACCATCGTACGCTAATTCTGAAGCTTAAATATTATGGTATTCGCGGAACCGCCCTCGATCTTGTGTCCTCTTACCTGTCCAATCGTCATCAGAAAGTTGGCGTCAGTGGTATAACATCTAAAGGGTCATTAATTAAAACAGGCGTGCCGCAAGGCTCCATATTAGGTCCATTCCTATTTCTAGCGTACATAAATGACCTACCACTTGTTGTAGAAGGTATCTGTGATATTGTTCTGTTTGCAGATGATACATCTTTAGTTTTTAAAGTGAGCAGGAAAGATAAGGAGCTTAATACTCTGAATGAAACACTAACATCTGTTTCAAATTGGTTTGACGCCAATAACCTCGTTTTAAATTCTAAAAAAACTAAATGTATTCGATTTTCACCACCTAATACATCGCAAATAGCTACAAATATATCACTAGATGGTGGTAAACTGGATTTGGTTGATAGTACGGTATTCTTAGGGCTAACAGTAGATTCAAAATTACAATGGGGCTCTCATATTGAAACATTGTCAAGAAAACTTAGCTCAGCATCATTTGCTGTTAGGAAAATCAAACAAATGACGGATGTCGATACTGCTAGATTAGTTTACTACGCATACTTTCATAGTCTTATGTCATATGGCTTATTGTTATGGGGTTCCGCGGCAGACCTAGATTCTATATTTATACTTCAAAAAAGAGCCATCAGGGCAATATACTCGTTGGAACCCCGTGAATGCTTGAGGGATAAATTTAAAGAAATTAATATACTCACTTTACCCTCACTTTACATTTATGAGAATTTATTGTACATGAAAAAAAACATTCATCTCTTTAATTTAAACTGTGATGTTCATTCGATTTGTACGCGAAATAAACACAAAATTATGGCTCCTAGATTCAGATTAGTTAAAGTAAATAAATCATTCATGGGGAACTGTGTTCGCTTCTACAATAAAATCCCACAATCAATAATCGCGTTAAATTATGATAAATTTAAAACACATGTCAAAACTGTTTTGATGAAGAAAGCATATTATAAAATTTCGGATTATATAAATGACAAGGATATATGGAACTAGGTAAATCACTCTGCACAAGTAGCTCCTGGCAAATACATGGTATGCAAACACTTGTAAATCTATCTGGTATTGTTATTTTTTTATCTCTTTGATTTTGTTTTATAATGACTTGCATGCTAATACAATTTGTCACTATTGTGAATATTTATACCTTAATATTTCAATAGAATATTTATACCTTAATCAAATTTGATAATTTATATTATCAAATTTGATTTTGTATTATGATTTCATTATGATTTATATTGTTTCGATGTTATGTACATGATGCCTGGCTGAGTTTCTTGCCGGTTCTTCTCAGAAGGCTAGTTTCCGAACCGGTGGTAAATTCTCGACTTTCATAAGTGCCTTACCAGGGCCTAAACTGAATAAATATTTTTCATTTTCATTTTCATTTTCATTTTCAAAAATAACGGCTTCTTTATACAGACTTAATCGGCTACTAGATATCAAACATTTGCAAAAGGATATTTGACAAAGTGTTATGTATACAGGCTCATTTTAATATTTAAAAAAAATATGGTAAAGAGCCGTGGTGGCGGCAAGCGAGGCAAGTTCGAATGCCAGCGGGGCTGTATTAGTGAGTTTCTCTAAATACGTATGTTCAGTGATATCACATCACGTGTTTTACGGTGAAGGAAAATATCGTGAGGAAACCTGCATCTATTGTCTGAGATTTCAATGCATGTATGTATATTGCCTGAGACGGTGATAGACTTATCATCTGTCACGTTGGTACTTAATCATCTTCGGTGAAAAGTGGGTGTTTTTATCACAACACCTCTGCCTGCCCCTTCGAGGAATACAGGCGTATGTATGTAAGATAAGGTATTTTTTATATAAATCACAACGCGAACCCAAATGAATTCTATGCGAAATCGCGAGACAACTGTAGTAAGTTATAATACTGCTCTTTGCGTCAGCGTCATATAAAACTTTACCCTCTACAATGTGAGGGCCTAGGGACCGAAGCTCTCAAACACTACGCGTTGCCTATGAACGTTACTTCACTTAGGTTCCTATTTAAAAAAGCTTTTACATAATCTCTTGAGAGTCCTATCCGAGTGTAGCGTTAATGGATTTCAAACTTAATGAGTTTTTTCACTACCCCTTTAACAAATAAAAAAGGCTAGAAATGCTATGCGTAGGAGTCGTAGCACAAGGTTCGTAGCACAGTCCGTAGCTACGAGTGGCGTAGCTCCTTCGTAGCATTATAGTTTTCGTATTAGTAACATAGCTTGAGTATACCTAATCTCTGATTTATTTCCGCATAATTTGAACTGTGGAATTATGTTATATAATACTAGCTGTGCCCCGCGGTTTCACCCGCGTAGATTTTGGTTTCATGCTTCATGTCGCGGAACCCTAATATTTTTGATAAATAAAAGTAGCCTAAGTTACTCCTTGAAACATCAGCTACCTGCCAGAGAAAGTCCCGTTAATCAGTTATCGGTCCAGCAGACAGACAGACAGACAGACAGACGGACAGACAGACAGACAGATTGCGATTTTTTTTTTTTAATTGTTTTTTATGTGTCAGTACCGTGTATACTTTAATATGCCTTTAGTGAAAAACTGTTATTTTGGAGTTATAAACAGACACTTCAATATTATTTATAAAAAAATATTGTTATTATTATTAATAAACAAACGTATCGAGGGAATAGACTTTAACCCCTTATAACAAAACATGGTTTAAACAAAGACTAAACCAAACTCGGACTAAAACTATTTAAATCTGCTTCTTTATTTTTGACAAATACTATGCCATTCTGTTTTTAATAAAGGTTTTTAGTAAAGGTGTATTTAATGGGCTTAAAAAGCTATTTCACCGCTAGCCGCACAGAACAAAGAAGCTTCTTTAGTTAGCCCTATGACACAGTACAAATATAAACTGTACAAGCAGCAAGGAAACTAGGACATTTTTTTTAAATAAGAACCTTTGCTTCGTAGAGCGTTAGGAAATTTACTCTTTAATTTAGCGTCATAATAATGTGGATTTTTATTTTGAAATGTTGGTAAAACCAGTGTATGACGTAAACGCGATCGACCATAACGTAACACTTCATACTGTTATTACGCCTATTCCTCTTACATTCTCGTAGATGCGTCTGTGTGCGTAGATTTCGAATGATTTGGCTCTAGATTCCTAACTGCTTGCAAACCTTATATTTAAACTGTATCTATGAGATGAGGTCATCTATGACAAATGGACGGTATCAAGTTGACAGGCCCTTTGGTGGACACTTCATCATTGTGTCAATCGATCCGCGCCCTTCGACCGGCAAATGGTGACTAATGATGCAACGGCTTACGTCGTGATGATACCATGATAGGCTTTTCTATATCAAATGGGAAAATTGGGTAATGGCTATCTGAGATCTAAGGTGACTAGAAAAATGGAACAGCTGAAATATGTGATAGGAAACAATGGTACTTCCTACCATTAGATACCAAATGAAAAAAAATATCTTCTTTTTATAGTTTTCGTGTCTTTTGAATGTCTCGTGAATTGTCTTTCAAAGTTGTCCTAATTTATTTTGGCATACAAATCAGCTGTAACGTACAGTATATATAAATATGAGAAGAATCTCAACGATGATAATTTACGCTGCTAAAATTTAGAGGTGGTAGATTCACCATCTATCTATCAACACCGGTAAAACAAATAGTCTTAAAAAATAAACAATTTTATATCTTGTCTATGCTCTATCCTGTCAAATGACTTTTTTTAGAGCTTCGACACGTATACATAGACCTTTGTAGGAAGATAAAGCAAAGTTGATTTTAGATTTTAAACAGCAAATTCTATTTGACCAAATATCTGCCAATTCGAGAGAACCGATGATATTTAAGGTCACAATATTGTCAGTCTGTTGGTAAAGCTGGAATCTAGAAAATGGACGATTAATACGCAGCGATGTAATATCTGAGCGATCCTCTGCTAGCGAATACTCGATATGCTCCCTAAATACCATTGTTCACATAACTCAACACCACTACGATCCTTTTGAGATAACCTGAAACGCTTGTTGTATAGGTTGTAAACCTTTGAAAGCGGGTCGGTACTGGTAATAAAACAGGCAGATTTCCTAAGAAAGAAAGATAGAACTAATTCCAAAAAAAACCAGGCAATCGACACCAAAAACTTGAGATACTGAAGCCGGTATCATTCCTTAAAAATAAAAATACATACATATGCTCACGCCTGTATTCCCCGAAGGGGTCGGCTGAGGTGTTGTAATAACAACACCCACATTTCAACGAATACGATTAAGTGCCAACGTGACAGATGGTGAGTCTATCGACATCTCGGGCACTATACATACGTCTTTGAATTACTTCTCAGATATATGTAGGTTTCCTCACGATGTTTTCCTTGACCGTTGAGCACGGGGTGTGAATTCACTGCACATATGTTTTTAGAAGTACTCATTGGTACAGGCCCCGCTGGAATTCGAACTTGCATCGCATACGTAGCAGGCAACTGCTCAAACATTCACACTATTCTCGCAAAGTAAGTAACTTTTGCTTTAAGACTGAATTAACATTAACAAACATTTGGTCCTTCGAGCCGAACAGTCCACGACAATTTTCGTACAAAACTTGTCAAAGTCGCTGGAAATATTCAGAACAACAAACATAGCTTATTTCTTAGAAGTCATTACGTCGGAGAAAGTTGCCAACTTAGATTTTAATCAGAATGTCAAAAATTGGACCGCTACCGTTGGCGTAGTGCCATGCGGACTACGTCTTTTTGAACTTAATATAACATCATTAGTATAGTACGCATATAATCATGGGACTGATGATTTTTAACCAACTTCAAAAAAAGGAGGAGTTGTCAATCCGACCAATGTATATATATTTTTTCTTTAGCATGACATTTGACCGCTATTGATCTAAACCCAGAAATATTAATAGCATCTTTATTTAAATAAGCTTTTAACAAAGTACGTCCAAATCATCAGAATGTCATGATTATATAGGACTAGCTGTGCCCCGCGGTTTCATCCTTATTGTCGCGGATCCCTAATATTTTTAATAAAAGGTAGCCTATGTCCTTTCTCAGGGTCTAAAGATTGTCTGTGCCAAATTTCATCAAAATCGGTTGAGAGGTTTAAGCGGTAAAGCGTAACAGACAGACAGACAGACAGAGTTACTTTCGCATTTATAATATTAGTAGGGATTATACATGCTACCGTCTCTAGTTTTTTGCATTGAAATTAGATACAATTTAAAAGGATATTTTTATCATATTATACCTCTAAATCTTATTTCTTTTAGTTGATAAAAATACAGAAGACAGAGGTCTAAATTATATAGGCTAGGAACATAATTGATATCGCGTTAGAATTGTATTCAGTTAGCGATTTAGCATTGCATATAGAATACATTCTACATAAGTAGTATATTACGTGGTTACCTACTACTTACCGGACTATTTGGCAAGCATCCAAGTTTTTGTATGTAGGTAGGAATCACGTTAGAATATATATTACACACACTTATCTATGCTAATATTATAACGCTAAGAATTTGTCTGGTTGAAAGCGATAATCTCAGTAAGTACTGGACCCGTAGACAAAGTAACATTATCCCCACGCTTCATTTGTAGAAACGATAAAATGTATAGGAATGACACATGTCACGTGACTGATTTATGTGACTTCCATTCATTTCGTTTCTGTTAGCGCAAGCGACAGAATCTTACTTTGTCTAAGCCTATGTTGGCAAATATAATATAACTAGCTGTGCTCCATGGTTTCACCCGTGTAAATTTAATGTCATGCTTCATTTCGCGGAACCCTAATATGTTTTCTAAATAAAATTAGCCTAGGTAACTCCTTGAAACATCAGCTATCTGCCAGTGAAAGTCCCGGTAAAATCGGTCCAGCCGTTCTCGCGTGACCGAGGCAAATAGGGATTCATTTTTATATATATACTAGCTGTGCCCCGCGGTTTCACCCGCGTAGATTTAGTTCCATGCTGTTTTTTTAATAGCCTAAAACACTCCTTGAAACTTCAGCTATCTGCCAGTAAAAGTCCCGGTAGAATCGGTCCAGCCGTTCAAGCGTGATGCCGTGATCAAGGGAAATGGGGATTCATTTTTATATGTAAGAGAAGAGATAAGAGAAGATATGTAGACTAAAACGATGATGTTATATGTTCCTGGTAACATATTGAAATTTGTGTTGTATCTATACAGATAAATGAAATTGAAGTGTCTGTTTGTAATTCTAAAATAACAGCTTTTCACTAAATGCATATGAAAATATACACGTTACTGACACAAAAAAACCAAGTTTTAAATTTTTTCTCTGTCTGTCTGTTTGTTCCGGGTAATCTCTGAAACGGCTGGACGGATTTTAACGGGACTTTCACTGGTAGGTAGCTGATGTTTCAAGGAGTAACTTAAGCTACTTTTATTTATCAAAAATATTAGGGTACCGCGACAATAATATGAAACTAAATCTACGCGGGTGAAACCGCGGGGCACAGCTAGTCTACAATAATTTCAATAATACATATTTGTCTAACTGTGTATCATTTGGTTCTATTATATATATCTATTATAAGTTACATCAATTTAGTTTGTATGGAGTGACTCGGAATTCTGTAGTTAACCAGGATAACTGTGTGCATAGTTGTTTGAAGCCAAGGAAGTTAATTGTTTGTATGTCGAGAGCCCAGTTTACTCACTCCGCACAGCATTGCTTCGTTACTTAGTTTACTGCAGTAATACCCACAGCTGTTATAGTAAGCTTTCTTATGTCACAACTAGCTGTGCCCCGCGGTTTCACCCGCGTAGATTTAGTTTCATTCTTCTTGTCGCGGAACCCTTATATTTTTGATAAATGAAAGTAGCCTAAGTTACTCCTTGAAACATCACTTACTGCCTGTGAAAGTCTCGTTAAAATCCGTCCAGTCGTTTCAGAGATTACCCGGAACAAACAGACAGACAGACAGACGGACAGACAGACAGACAGAGAAAAACTTTAAAACTTGGTTTTTCAGTGTCAGTACCGTGTACACTTTCATATGCATTTAGTGAAAAGCTGTTATTTGGGAATTACAAACAGACTCTTCAATTTTATTTATCTGTATAGATTATACCAACATAACTTCAATACCTACTTATTTAAATATCCAATTATATTATATTTGGAACTTGCCATCTATGCAAGTAAGAATAAGCTTGTTTTGTACGTGTTGGATAGTACACAGTATAAACACTAGCCTACTAAACAGTATGGAATCCAACTTTTACAGATAAATTAAATTAAAGTCTGTTTGTAATACCAAATTAAAAGCTTTTCACTACATGCATATGCAAGTAAGTATATACGTTATTAAAATAAAAAAAAACAATTAAAAAAAGTATTTGTGTGTCTGTAATCTCTGACCCATTTTAACGGGACTTTCACTGGCATGGCTGATGTGTCAAAGAGTGACTTAAGCTAATTTTATTGAAAAAAAATATGAGCATGAAACTAAATCTACGCGAGTGAAACCGCGGGGCACAGCTAGTAATGTATAAAAATTGGCATTAAGATGGAAATAAAGCAATAACTGTACAAACATAATAAAGTAATTTAATGACATGTATATAAAATAAAATAAATTTATGAAAGCAATTCAATTTAGGTACTTACCTAAATAACATCAAGGTAAAAAATGATATAATATGTAATATTAATACGAGTACTTACAAAATATTCCGTACGTAATTTATATTCAAAGAGATCTGAATAAACTGAAGATAAGTTATTTTCTTAATGTAATTGCTTTTGAAGTTCTAAGTTCTCATCATGTGCTTATTCCGAGCGAAATTTTCTTAGAAACTCTCGTAATATATCGCACAAGATGGTGACATGCGTAAGATAAATTGTAAAATAATCGCGTTTTCATACATATATACTAACTAGCTGTGCCCCGCGGTTTCACCCGCGTAGATTTAGCTTCATCCCTATGGTCGCTGAAACCTAATATTTTTAATAAATAACAGGTAGCCTATGTCCTTTCTCAGGGTCCAAAGATTGTCTGTGTCAAATTTCATCAAAATCGGCTGAGAGGTTTAAGTGGGAAAGCGTAACAGACAGACAGACAGAGTTACTTTCGCATTTATAATATTAAGTTATAATATTAAGGGATATGTAAAGCTGTAGAGTTTGTTTGCTTGTACGTCTGTCATAAGTCACTTTGGAATAGGAATAACGTGCTCTCCGAGCCACGGAGGAAACTCGCGTCACCCATCCAACTACGGGCTTGGGCTATGGTTGCTTAACTTCGCTGATCGAATGATATGCGCAATAGCAACTGTGCCACGAGCTCCTCTTCCTTCGTATCGCAAATGCCCAATTCCTTCGTATCACAAAAATAAAACAAGTCAATCAGCATAAAATAGTAATAAATGTTCGCAGTGAGTGTGCCTCTAGTCTCTAGTGAAATTATAACAATGGGCCGTGAATTCGTTAATTAATTTCGCCCTTTTGATGTCTTGTTGATCAATGAGTTGGTCATAATTGCGAGCCCCTCATAATTCAAATCACCTGATTTCAGACACTTTTGCTGATAAAATTAGCGCGCAGTAAATTTGGGTATTCGCAAATTACATGAGCAACAACCGCGGGGTTAATCTATACAGATAAGTAAAATTGAAATGTCTGTTTGTAATTCCATAATAACAGCTTTTCACTAAATGCATATGACAATACGGTAATCGCTTAAAAATATCAATAATAAAAAATAATGTCTGTTTGTTCCGGCTAATTTCTGAAACGGCTGAACCTATTTAACGGCACCTTCACTGGCAGATAGCTAATTTTACAAGGAGTAACATAGGCTACTTTTATTAAAAAAAGGATTCCGCGGACAACCCATGACATTAAGTCTACACGGGTGAAACCGCGGGGCATAGCTATTTATAACCTAAATCAGTGGATTGTCTGGTTGCTTCTGGTTATTACGTAAAAACATTAATGTAGCCTTACCTTAATTGAATGATGGCTTACATCTAGCTAACTAGAATCCTAACTAATGCAATAAAATGCAAATGTGAGTTTGTTCGTTACGCTGCCACGTCGGTTTCGTGGAACCCTTTTATTTTAAATGTAAGAACATGCTGCAGACTGCAATATCATGTGCTTAATAAAATGTCGAAAGCATAATAAATAAATAATAGGCAAATAATAAAATAAGACAATAGACTTGGTCCGTATTTACCATGTAAGTTTGTGTTTCATAATATTGTATTGATAAAACTGGGATGATTGGCAAAATATAAACATCGTTTATCGATTTTATAGAATCTTGATATTGAATCCGCATTGGGATAGCGTAGTACTTAAGCTGTGAGATGATAACGATAGCTTCTCACGCGAAGAGGTTCGATTGAACGGAAATTGATACGCTGCCGCGGGTGCATCCACGTTACACACAAGTATAAGAATTGTATACGAGAACTTTCATGAATATCTTCATTCATTTTAAAAGTGATGAAGCACAAATTTTCAGGTTATTTTGGTCTACATACATACGCCCACGCCTGTATTCCCCGAAGGGTTATCCTTTCGGGGAATACAGAGGTGTTGTAATAATAACACCCACTTTTCACCGATGATGATTAAGTGCGAATGTGATAGATGGTGAGTCTATCGCCATCTCAAACACTATACTTTGAATTACTTCTCGGACATGTTAACTCGCGATGTTTTCCTTCACCGTAAAGCACGCGGTGTGAAATCACTGCACATAAGTTTTACACGGCTTGAACGCACGGATAGAAGAGATATTACGTTTATACGAACTTATGTAAAATGAAATTATATTCTGTTTACCGATTTAAATGATAAAATATGTTATGAAATGTGTTTGTATTATTTCAGTAATGTATACTGTAATGAAGACAGAATAACAATATGAATACAGGAAATTTAAACAATGTGTTCGTCTGTCGGGAATACGTCGAGTTACCAAATGTTTTAAAAGAAATTAATTTACAATATTTGCTCGAAACTGGAAGGGTTTCAATGGTTTGGAAAATAACATGGAGTTTTTTCTAATAATAAGGAATACAGCTATATTCGTGGTGAAAGGAAAGAGCGACCGCCTCTGGCGTTTATTACAGTATCCGGCAAGGTTTATTAAATTAAACATTGTTTAAAGGTAGGTAAACCTCACGGCCGCATAATATGGTTAACACCTCCTAGGAAATTATAAAATTAGATAAGTAGGTAAGGAACTAGTCCAAGTTACAGTTCAATAATTAAAGTGCCTTTCACATTGCTGTGCCCTAACAGGGTAGTTAGTTATAAGTTGTAAACATTATGATTAAGTTTATATATCTGCATTTATGTGTAAATGTAACTAACTGTAAGCAATAAATATATGAATATGAATAGGTACCGACGACATCGCGAGAGTCGCGGGCAACCGATGGATGCTAATAGCGCATTGTCGTTCGGCGTGGCGGTCCAAGGGGGAGGCCTATGTTCAGCAGTGGACGTCTTCCGGCTGATGATGATGATGATGAATAGGTACTTATGTACAATTTGAGACAGAGTTTAAAGTTTATTTATTTAAAGTAAATTATAATACGAATGCCTCGTTGGGCTTCTGCTTTTGGGGGCTCATTTCAAACTACACATTTAGATATAAGTAGAACTACTAGACTTTTACATTTTGTTAAATTTAATCGACATATTTTGTGGATTGGAACTGTGTCCGTGGGCTCACATTTCTTAAGTGATTTATTATATTTTGTATTTTTTTAATAGTGTGATATTTTAGAAAAGAGTAATTACTGAGTTTCATGCTAGGTTTCTCTCAGTTAAAGACACTTTCCGAACCCGGCGCTAGCATGTATAATCCTGTATATTCATATATTTATTGCAATTAGTTAGTTACATGATACAACATAAACTTAATTATAATTGTTACATTTATGTGTATATTATGTTTGACGATTTGAAGGTACTTTGTTAAGAGTCTAATCGAATAAAGATATTTTTGACTTTTACTTTGGCTAGTGGTCAAAAGTGGTACGGAACACGAGGCAGTATGTTTTTTTATCTGTAATAAAAGCAAAACAAAAATATTGTCCGAATTCATATATTTTTTTTAATAATCTTAGGAAAGTTTTCAGCTTGACGGCTATGAATTGTACGTGATACCAAATGCGAGACTATAAGCCCAGGCTCCGGAAGCTCCAATCATATCTGACAATAGCGAAAAGATATCCTTTACAATATATATCTATATGTACTAGGTACTTATTAAGAGTTAAAGAGGCCTGCACATTGAATATGTTTTTGAATGTTGTATGTTATTGGTATTTAAAAAAATGTATGAATAGTTAGGTATCGATACGTACTAAAATTTTTTTTTTTAATTTCGGGTCCTCTACTACGGTGTAAAATTTAGATTATTTTTCTACAGGCGGTTGGGATCGTTGTTTGGGGCTCGTGGCACGTGTTGCTATTGCGCATATGATGCGATCAGCGAAGTTAAGCAACCATACGCCTAGCCAGTAGTTGGATGGGTGACCGCCCGAGTTCCCTCCGTGCCTCGGAGAGCACGTTAAGCCGTCGGTCCGCGGTTGCCAATTTAACATCTTTGGCAATCGTTACAGATCAGTCAGAGGCCTAAGAAAGTCTGAAAACTGGTTTAACCCAGATTGCCGATTTTCCTCCAAAAAGGGGTTGCGAAGGTCAGATGGCAGTCGCTTCGTATAAAAATCAGGTGATCAGCCACATCGGATTGAATCAAGTGCTGACCCCAAATACATGGGATAAGGCCAGGGAGATGATGGGTTGGGATCGTTGTTTACAGAAAGTTAAACAAATGATTGTTTCAATTCTAAAAAGCAGCAAGAACTTCGTAACATTTTGAACTAAAAAACAGCGTACCACAAACAAATATTTTAATTAATCTTTATGTTTAACTGTCTAATAGGAAAGCAGAGCGAAATTTTAAGTATTCTCAGAGGCTTTTGAATAATTTCCGAGTAAAGTATTACAGATATAAAGTATTCAACAGAGACCTTGGAGTTCATTCACATTCATTTTCCAAGTTATTTTTTCGCTCCTAAGTATAATTGACAATGTCTCTTGTAAAACAAAGTACGTACTGAGTTAAGTATTTTAAATTGGATTGTGTCATAATTTTCCCTGAAGATAAGTATATCGTTTTGTCCTTTTTAAGTATTATTCAACGGTAATCTTGGATAAGTTTAATAAGAATGCTCAACATAAAATAAATACTTATTAATTTTTAATTTTCTTATATTCTAGCTGACGTCACGTGGTTTTACCCGCGTAGTTCCCGTTCCCGTGGGAGTACGGGTATAAAATACAGCCTATGTTAGGAACTTGCTGTAAATGCTAGCTATAAGTAAGTAGCAGATTTTTTCAAATCTGTCCAGTACTTATTCAATACAAAAACCAAACCATCAAACCTTTCCTCTTTATAATATTAGCGTAGATAAATCAAACCTTTTTTCGGTAACCTATCATGGTATCCCTGAAACAGGCTTCGGGACGCTCATTTCCGTCCCGTTGTCCGAAACCACGCGAAAATTGATGATCCGACTGAAAATGTATGAGCCTACGGTAACGTTTTTAGCTAAAACACAAAAAATCGTGATCTATGTTGATGTTTAGGTAAATAATTTTCCAACGGCAAACTTGCGGTGCTCGAGACCGATTCGTACTTGGCCAGTTTTTTTTATCAAGTTTTATATTAGACGTAATCAAACCGATGGCCCGCTTTGAGTCAAAAATAAAGATCACGTTACTAATACGTATTTGTACTGCAAAATTTTGACATGTTTAAATCATAGAGGTTGGGCATGGCGGGAAACCGCCCGATTGGGGCCATGAAGCTTATAGAATATGGCAGCCAGATAATTAGCTGTATTGTGTTACTGTGACGAGTAAGGTCGCCAGTCTTGCCATTATAGCTTTTACCTTTCGCTTTAATTATGTTAATAGCCATTTACCATCAGACGCTTGATTGTTTTTTGTTTGCTTGAAGTGAATACTCCGAAACTACTTGACTGATCCTGAAAATTCTTTCAGCAATGGATAGCTACATCATCAGCGAGTTACATGGGCTATATTTTATCCCCGTAATCCTACGGAAACGGGAACTACGCGGATGAAACCTCGTGACGTCCGCTAGTTATTTATAAATGCGAAATATTTTAGTTGGCTTGCATCTTATACTTAACTTTGAAATCTAGATAGAATGATTTTCCGGGAAAAGTAGCCTACCGGAGGGTGACATAGGCTTCTACTCCCGGAAAATAGGCGGCCCGGTGGGATAGTATTGTAGTCAACGCGAGGGATCGACGGGCGATGAAAATATTTGTAAGTATTTCCAATTATTGGCTGAAAGATTTTCGATATTTTTATATTATACGGTGCCACTGTAACAAGCCATTTTAAACGCTAGCTACACCATGAGTGTCATTCACAAATTAACTATCTTAATTCTTTGGAATAAAATGGCTGTGCTAACATAAGAGTCACACTAGGGCTAGCACAGTGCCTCCATTGTAGCCATTTGAAAAAATAAAGATGCAACTACCAAGACAGGTAAATTATAGATATTAAAGATTGGTCGAGATTTAAACAAAATGATTTTAACGGAAAACCAGCGCTGAAGACGATGTTCAGCCCAGATTTAGTTAAGGTCGGTTTGCGATAAATTCTCGTGTAGTGTCTATTTATTACGTTTATTCTCGTCGTACTTGTGAACAGGTGCTGCTTGTGGGGGCTGGTCATCTCAAGCTACGCATTTAGATATAAGTACAACTACTAGATTTTTCTTTATGTAAATTTTTATCGACATTTGTGCATTGGAACCTGTGTCCATGGGCTTACATTTCTCAAGTGATTTACTTTGTATTTTTAATATTGTATAATATTTTTGAAAAGAGTAATTACTGAGTTTCTTGCCAGGTTCTTCTCAGTAAAAGCAACCTTCTGAACCTGGCGGTAGCATGTATAATCCTGTAAATTAATGTCATGCTGACGATTTGAAAGTACTTTGTGTAAGTCTAATCGAATAAAGATATTTTTGACTTTGACTTTATGTTTTAACAAATAACGTCGAGAATGTTGTTTGCAAATAAATCGTATTTTTTTTTCAAAAACGAGATTATTATAATTTCTGTGCAAAATAATGAAATTGAAAATACTTTCCCCGCGGAACACCGCGCGGCACTGTATATTGGTTAGTTATTTTAATATAGCTCAGGTTACGACGGAACTTTGTACTTGAAGGCCGTTTATTAGCCTCACAAAGGGACAATGTGTTATTAATTATTCCGCGCCAAAATAATAGCATTATTACTCCACCCGCTACGGGAAACAAACACCTAAATCATTTTCACGGGTAATTATACACGTAAATAGGTGTACTATTAATTTTCCCCTTACTTGAGGTTCCGTGTGGTTTTCATACATTAAATCATGACAGGCGGGCATGTATGTAAACATAATGAAAGGTAATGAAGCACAAATAAATAAGCAGGATTCGAGACCGTAAAAAAAGTATAGCACTATAATCTCTCTATTCTCTCGACTGTTCCTATGCGGGATTCGGTGTGGTGATAGGTAATTCTGTCACCAACAATCAATAAAACTACTTGTACAATTAATTGAGTAGGTAATTAATGGATATGGATTACGAAAGCGGTAACAAACAAAAAAACAACCATAGATTAACAGATTTATTTTCTTTTTTTTTTAAAGTGATCAAATATAAGATTTCAATTTGGTGTTGCCTTAATATTAATTGTTTCCACATTTGAATTGTTGCCATTATTTGTTAGTAAAATAATACTTTGCCTTCTAACGAGTTTAATTAATCATCATCACCCACAGCGTTCAATGAGTTAGGGAACAAAATACGTTTATTTTGTTCTACACGATTCTCCAATTTCCCGCGAAGTTTCAACGTAACTTTCACCAACTTTGTAAAAGTTATTTACACAGTAGGCAGCTGATTTGAATTTATTGTTGCTCTAACAAAGAGTTAACCTTCACTGTTTGGTTGATACAAAGTAATGCCTTATTCCATTCAACAGAAATTTAATTGAAATAGAAAAAAGTAATTTTTTTTCTTAAATCTAGAGTTTATTTTATCTTTTATTATGTATTTTGGAGGCAAATAATTTAAGTATGGCGGTAGGGTCTAAACAAATATTCTAAAAGTAGACACTGTGCGCATCTAATGTTAACAATATTTGAAGAAAATCAACTGAATATAATTTAATACAAATAACAAATCCCGACTCAAAAATCAATGTCTCTCAGGATTGGGTCAAGAAGGCTGGCAGCATTTCTACGTTGAATAGCAAAGCTTATTCGTACTATGAACTTCTTAGCTTTTACGTCAAATATTGGAAGTTCGTATATACGAATCTGCTTAATACGTTATCCTTAAACTGATGATGGTAGACCTACTCAGGGTAGTTCAATATGCAAATATTGATCCCTAAAAGCTTTCCGACTGTGCTCCATTTAAGTAACAAAAGGTCAAAACGAGCTCGTAGGTCAGCCGCGGCGAGTCTAATGTAGATAATTACCCTGGATAACCACTTTATTCCATTCAAATTACCCCGAATAACCATTCGAACTGGGTTTTTACTGGTATATGTTATTGGCGTTGTAATATAATATAATATAATATAGGTATGGCGCATAAATATAAATACTGGGCGCAGATATAAATATATGAGACAGAATATTATCTGTAGCCATCCCCTTCTTTTTCTGTTCAACATGTTATACGTAATCTATATATATAAAAATGAATCCCCATTTCCCTTGGTCACGGCATCACGCGTAAACGGCTGGATGGATTTTAACGGGACTTTCACTGGCAGATAGCTGACGTTTCAAGTGACTCAGACTAATTTTATTCAAAAAACATAAGGGCTGCGGGACACCCCTGAAATTAACTCTACGCGGTTGAAACCGCGGGGCACACCTAGTCTTTAATAGATTAGATTTTTTACAATCCTAGCCGAGACGCAGGCTCCAAAAGCGAGGCTATGTTCATTTTACATACAATCTAATATGGGCAAATCAAATATATATATTCTGGTGCTCTTCGCTATTTCCCTCGAGAAAGCCAATTTAAAACATTCGCAAAACAACGTTATTACATCGCTTATATTTGCGTTCATCGCATTTCGAATTCGAATCAATTAGCAAGTTTCGAATTTCAATACCTAGTTAAGTGTAATTAATTCCAATTGGTAAAGTAGGTATCCAAAGAGTAATTAATTAGTATTCTAGCTTAGCAATCAATTCCAAATGGATGGACCCAGGGGAGAGACGTTTTCACTAAAATAAGTATCTACTGGGTGTCCCGGATAACATCTTGAAAAATACGTGCGACCGTTAGACTAGCCGCACACACGCATTAGTATTGTCAATAAAGTGCATATCTGTACAGATAAATACAATTGAAGTGTCTGTTTGTAATTCCAAAGTAACAGCTTTTCACTAAAAGCATATGAAAGTATACCCGCTACTGACACTAAAAACCCAAGTTTTATAAAAAATCTCTGTCTGTCTGTCTGTTTGTTCCGGGTTATCGCCGAAACGGCTCGACAGATTTTAACGGGAGTTTCACTGACAGATAGCTAATGTCACAAGGAGTAACATAGGCTACATAGTTTTTTTTTAAACATTAGGGATCCGCGGGTAACCGTGAAATTAAAATCTACGCGGGTGAAACCGCGGGGCACAGGTAGTTGACAATAAAGCGAATATTGACAATGGAACATGGACTAGGAACAAATCGTTCTAAATGACAGCAACATCAGTGTAATGTCAGTAAGGGGTGTAATGTCATTTAAAGAGTGTTAACCCTCACGCACCAAGGTGGCAGGCACATGTTAAACTTATTTCAAAAATTGGTTTAGATTACATACTGTTTAGTAAACTTAAATTCTTGAAAATATTATTAGTCTAGGTTTCCTTTCATGTAGGTATTTGGCACGACAAAATGTATTGTATGCGATAATTACCTAAGTATGTTAGAGTTCTGTTAGGAGAAACTTCATGTAATTTCCATTAGATTCACAAGTCATAATCTCTCTGATTTTATATGTTAAGATTATGAATTTAGTTCTAATTTGTGAATGAATACTCGACTCAAAAAGCGAAGTCTTTGTAGCGTTGGTGTTAGGTATCTTACTTTATATATTATCACTGAGTGTTATGTAAATCACAAAGTAAGCAATAACATTAGCTTAAGTAAAGGTCCTTTGAGATGTTATAAAATAGCGTAGGATCAAAGAGTTCTTAATTTAACCGGGTCTGCAGGTACTGTCTGTAATATGGGTATGGCTCTTACACTCCAAGTTTGTAACATGCAAATATACAGAGCGGAAACATGGGGGCACACCTTAAGTATCTTATGTATATTTATGATAGCAAGTCTTACGCCTTAATCTTAATCAAAATATATCTTTGCATTCATTAAAAAGAGCAGAGTTAGCAGAGATTAGTTTAATAATTAATGGAAAATGGATTCTGCTCGCTAAAAAGAGGTATAAAAATAGTTATCCAATGTTAAAAGTCAAGGAATAGCTTATTCCTTGGCTTTTAATGAATTCTTAGAATATTATTCTGAGAATTAATAAAAAGCGTTTGTTCTTGGTACAAAAGCAGCTTTTTCTGAACTGAACAGATTTCTTTAAATAATTAACTAGATAATGGTCGAGTGGGAGCCGTGTTTGACTACGGCTATGTTACAAAACGGTTGAGGTACAGATAAAAAAAAAATCAAACCACAAATTACACCACATCCCTGAAATATCTGAAAAAACCCATAATTATTCTTTAATTAAACTGTATCCCGTATCCATTAGCGCGAGGAAATTTAAATGCTGCCATAATTTATTACCTGCTTATTAAAGCAGCTTATATAATAGCGGAAATTCCGGGCTGGAAGTTTTTCGATACCTTAGAAATTTATAGCAATTGAGATGAGATTTATAGAACGATCTTTGATATCTTTTAATCTTAATTTAAATCTATAACTTCCTTGTAACGCAGGGTAGATTGAGGGTTTGTAGCAACCTTGGGGCGAAATTTAATTATTCGCGAGAATGAAATGCTTGCAGAAAAGTTTGGGAAAAAAATTGTGTATGGGCAACTTTCGGGAAGATTTGAACATCAGATGAATATTAAAAATGGAAGTGGACAATATTATCTATCTATCCATAAATAATATTAATACAAATATACAAGGTAGTTGACTGACTCGTACGTATAGATGTCGATGTATTCAACAGTTATACAACAGAAATATAGTTCATCAATCCAATATTTATATACAAATTTGAAAAACCGACTCGCACTTCATTGTTTTAATTATATTATCTAGAAAAAAAAATACCTGGAAAATTGTTTCATCATTTTGGCGTGATGATACGCAAACTATATCGAAGGGGTAGGCAGAGGTGTTGTAACAACAGAACCCACTTTTCACCGAAGATGATTAAATGCCAGGGAGAGATGGTGAGTCTATCGCCGTCTCAGGAACTATATATACGTCTTTGGAATTACTTCTCAGACATATGCAGATTTCCTCACGATGTTTTCCTTCACCGCCAAGCACGTGGTGGGATTACTGCACATGAGTTTATAGAAAATCTAATTGGTACAGGCCGCTGAGAATCGAACTTGCGTCTGCTCAAACCAAAAGGTAACGGTTTTACTTTAATTCAAAATATTTTCACAATTCGGAATAACGCGCAATATCTTTGTTATCTGAAGTCGTTGTACGTGACATATGAAAATTGTTTTATAGAAAACACAAACAATTATTAAAACAAATTTCTCTCCATGCCCTGAAGCTCTAAACTTAACTTAGGTTACCGTTTTGGTCAGAAAAGACTTTCTAACCAGCTTTTTTACACTTCGCACCGTTTACGATAACCTTTGTGTGGATGACAGGATGGAAAACACATTTATTAGCAACACAAATTAAGCCAAGAATCTATAGTAATGTTATAAAGCTGAAGTGTTGTTCATTCATCGACAAAGGCTTTCTTTCATCATACTGCGACCAATGTGCACTTACACATTGGACGATAACAGCAACGACACGATATCGTCGGACTAGTATTTTGATACAATTACTACTGAACGCTTTCACACTGTGTCGCTGTGGTCAAGTATCGGCGGACGATATCGTCCCGATATTGGCGGATGATATCGTGGCAGGAGGAAAGCGCCCAACAGGAGCGAAGCGTCAATGTAAACTGTTACAAAAACAGGGCCCCAACCATGAGCTCTTATTGCAATGATAATTCAGTTGTGCGACAGTGACACATGTATATACGTCACATACATCTAGTGAAACTATCATGGCAATAAGAGCTCATGGTAAGGCCCGGTCTTTTTTGTGCCTTCGTTTTAAAGCCTGACGTCACATCCGCCACTCAGACTTTTGACAATAAATATCAAATCCCCAACAATATTGAAACGTGCAAGAAATGCTACCGAGAGACTTACCAAGTAATAAATGTTCCCAACTTAATAAAAAGCTTTCACGTATTCCATTTGTGTTATTATACGCCACGATGTTATTGAAGGCTTGCATTATGCAGTTGTTATGTGCTCGGTGCAGCTTTCATACGGGGGATTAATACTGCAAACGCAGTTATCTACGTGATGTATGGCTATTGAGACTGCCACTCCGTTCGTGACTTAGCAGATATACTATTGAACGCGTTGCGAAATTGTCGATAGTTTTGCAGTAAGGACTGTGTATATACAACTATCGACCGTTTTTGCGTCATTATTAATGACCTAATTGTGTTGGAGGTTGTTGGAAACTATTTTGATATATTTATTATTTATGGTTAGGTTTTTATTATTGTATTTTTTTTTATCTTTCACTTGTTTTTTTAGAAGTTAAGTTTTCAAAATAAATACGTTGTTATGTCAGCTGATTTTTTTCACTGCTCTCTCTTCTAATCTTGTTTAAATTCGCTATAGTCTACCAGAGGTGAGAAATTAGCCTTCTTTTTTAATTACCTACGCAAAAATCTAAATCAAAAAATTTTATTCAACATAAGGACACTTGGAACACTTATTGAACTCTAGTATATATTAACATGAGATCGTGGGCAAACTGTCGAATAATATATAATTATCATTTATATTCTTATCAAGATATGATCTCCCATTTTTGAGGGGTAGAATTGCTGGCACAAAATGACGAACACCCATACAAACTTTCAACCCTTATTTCACCCCCACACTATTAAAAATTTCAAAATGCTAGAACAAACGATTTTTGTTTCTTACTTAGTGCCTAAATACAAAAAATTATGTTTTTATCTTCAAAAATGACGAACTTAATACAAACTTTCAACCCCTATTTCAACCTTTTCATCCCTTTTTTCGCAACAAAAGGTAGCCTATGTCCTTTCTCAGGGTCTAAAGATTGTCTGTGACAAATTTCATCAAAATCGGTTGGGAGGTTTAAGCGGGAAAGCGTAACAGACAGACAGACAGAGTTACTTTCGCATTTATAATATTAGTAAGGATTAAGTAGGGATTATTTTAATTATACTATTACTATTCACTGGCAGGTAGCTGATGTTTCAAGGAATGGCTAATTTTATTTAGAAAACATATTAGGGTTCTGCAAAATAAAGCATGAAACTAAATCTACGCGCGTGAAACCTCGGGGCACAGCTATCATAAATCAATATAAGAACATTTCAATCACTATTCAAATTCATCGATTCAATATTCAAACAGGTTTATAGGTAGATTCAAACGATTAAAGTCTTGAAAATTGAAAGCCCTGCGGCAGATTCCAGCTTTACTCAGAAAAACCACGTAAAAATGTATTTAATAACAGTGAATACACACATTACTCCGCTATCCAACCACGTTTAACATGCGACTTCACGCCGGCTAAGTACAACACACCCTTTGCTATAAAAATCTCATTTTCTCGTGAATATTAAATGTGTTTACTGAAATATTTACTGGGTGGTTTGTAACTGTGATTTATGTTATTTCGTATTTCACGTAATTGGAAATGTTACACGTACTTACGTTGTATATAAAGACTAGCTGTGCCCCGCGGGTTCACGCGCGTGGTTTTTAATTTCATGGTTGTCTAAATTACTCCTTGTATCATCAGCTATATATCAGAGAAAGTCCCGTTAAAATCGGTCCAGTCATTATCGAGATTGCCCGGAACAAACAGACAAACAGAGAATAACTTTACAATTTTTTTTAAATGTCGGTACTGTATATACTTTCATGGGCATTTAGTGAAAAGCTGTTATTTTGGAATTACAAACAGATATCTGTATATGTATAGATATACGTATCTATATATACGTATATGTGTATAGATTATCTTATTTCGCAAAAATATTAAATACATGTTTGGATTAGTTGATTGGAATAGGCATTACTATGTGAAAATCAATATATTATATTGTGCATGTGTTGTGATATGGATATGTAGTTGTGTGTATGATGTAAATTGTGTGTGTGCTATATAATACACTAGCGGACGTCACGCACTTTCGTAGTTCTCGATCCCATGGGAGTATGAGGATAAAATATTGACTATGTTACTCGCTGACAAATAAATAAATAATAAGCCTGTAGCATGTAGCTATCCATTGCTGAAATATGTTTTAAGATCGGTCTAGTATTTTCAGAGCCTATTCAATGAAACACTATCAAGTATTTCCTTTTTATAATATGGGAAAGGAAGACCTAAGAAACGATGGATGGATTGTGTGAAAGATGATATGACTAGAATGGGAGTGAATACAGATATGACGGCTGATAGAGAGAATGGAACAGAAGAACACATCGCGCCGACCCCAAATAACATGGGATAAGGGCAGGAGGGTGATAGATAGATTAGATTTTATGTCACCACCACTCCCTACCACTTCGGAACTACCGTATAGTTGGTTTAACATGAAATATAAAATTCCTATAAACTAATTTATATTCCACGTTACAATCTAATGTTGCAATGTTATATGTAAATTAAACTGATTAGTTTGATGGTACAGTCAACTTCAAAAGTAGCTATTAAAAATGAAAATGAAAGGATTCAGTCAATGAGGCAAAATTTACTAAACGTCGTTAACACATAATGCAAAAAAAAAAAACTCTTTAAATCTTTCGAAGCTGACCGTACTAGTTGAACCGATCCGAATGTAATTACTTACTTCTTGAAGCCATCCGTTATGTTTCTATTTCTGTAGCGTAGGTACGTGCCTACGGTCGTAGCTCGTAGCTCGCAGTCTCGTAGCTCGTAGCGGGTCTACGGATTATGTCGATATTGGAATTGCAATCCGAGTGTGAAAATGCATGTTCCCCGGGGCTCAGTGCGACGCGGTGCAAAATGTTACCTTTTACGTTCATGAATAATTCTGTTATTTAATTAATGTTCATGAATAATTCAGTTTTAGAGGCGAAACTGGCATTATGCATCTCCGGTCAAATTATTTGGGTGAAATTCGGTATTAGCCGCGTACTGACTGAGCGTTTTTTGTCGATGCATAAAGCCTCGGTGTGCCAAGACGGTTGTTTTTTGCCTCGCTTGTTTGACGAAAAACGGAACCATGTACGTCATGAACCGCGCTTAAAATGAGCGAGCGCCTAAAGTGATGAAGTTTAGTGGAGAAACATTCCACTTGCTAACTTAAAAAAGGAAGTTTTAAAACTAAAACTGAAAAATCTCGGTCTAAAAAGCATGAAACAAGTGATGTTCAGAGGATATCCGTGGTCATATGTTGTTACTGTTAGAATGTATTGTTTTGTTGGAGTACTTACATATTTTTGAGGGCGGGATTTTAGTAACCGGGTTTTAGTTATTAAATTTTCTTTTTATATTAAAATAGATTTGGGGCTATATTTTTTTAGAAAATATTCATACTTATCGGATGCATACAAACAACCGCATGCAAAAGCTAGCAAATATATATTTGAAATTTTTAGTTCACCTTATTTTTGCCAAATCCAATTTGATTTGATTTTATACACCAGCGAAAAACCAAGATGCATTCAACGATATCTCATTTGTCAAATGCAAGAAATCTACAGACCGAGGCGGCCTCGTGCCACAAACGTTGAGCGGCAAACTTCCGATGCAGTCAGTACGCTGCTATTGACATAACTTGAGCCATGACAAACGTTATTGACACAAAACTCATTGAATGTATCGAGACCATAAGCTACTCACATTTATGTAAATAAACTTTCAGCGTAATTTCCTACTGTAAATTATAAGGTTTGTATGTATGTTTGTAACGAATTGGCTCAACAATTACTGGAACGATTTAAAAAAATATTTCACCATAGAATGCTTCATTATCACTATAGGCTATAATATTTTATCTCCGTACTCCCACGGGAACGGGAACTACGCGGGTGAAATCGCGTGACGTCCGCTAGTTATGTAATGATTAAACATTTATGAAGGTCTCCAATTGTTTTAATCACGTGACCACAAAGTGGAAAATAATATAGCTGCTTAGATTTACAAGAGTATCAACTCGACACGTATGTATGAAAAGATTGTGTACAAAAGGCTTAGAAATCTAAAGTGGTATCTACTTACTATATTTTCTTAGCTTAGGGGGCAATTCCAACACAAAAGAGTTGCGACTTTACGACCTCTACTCCGCGAGGGATTCGACGTGATGTGATGTATGTACTTTGGTAATACAGAGCTTTTTAAATGGGTTTTATTTGGATCGAAGTGGGGCGGAAATGTTTGGTAAGTCACGTGGGACCACGAGATGTGGAAGCTATTAATCACGACGACTCGCTCGTGAGATAACCCCCTAACCTATTTTGCTTCCTTTGTGGATCACGTTTATAAGGAGATACTTATATTACTTCAGAATTCATTAAAAACTAGCTGTACCCCGCGGTTTCACCCGCGAAGAGTTCATTTCACGGGGGCCTCCGGAAACCCTAATATGTAATTTAAATAAAATTAGTCTAAGTTTAATTAAGGTTTAAGGATCGTAGCATGTGGCAAACGATGGTCTCTGCTTACCCCCATGGGATACAGGCGTGAGCATATGTATGTAGTCTAAGTTTCTCTTTGTAACATTAGACAGACAGACAGATAAAAAGAGAGTCAGAATGTATTTTTACAATTGGTTTCTTTACGTGAGTACAGTATATACCTTCATATACATTTAGTGATCAGCTGTTAATTTGAAATTATAAACAGACACTTCAGTTTTATTTATCAGTATAGATCACGTTTAAAAATTCCGTTACATAGATACCAAGCCAATATAAGCGTGTTAATAATTATTCAAGGCACCTAAGCTGCCCCGACAGCACACCAAACTTAATATAGCCGCGCCCGAGATATTTGGTTTGCCGTGGTAACAACCTCGTAACGCTCTAATCCCCATGAGATTTACCCGCACACAAACGATAAGGTCAGTGGGAGCCTGCCTAAATTACATTGTCAGTATTACAAAATGGAACATTTACAAACGCTCTAAATATATTAAAAACTAGCCGACGTCACGTGGTTTCCCCCGCGTAGATTTTAATTTCATGGTTGCCCGTGATCCCTAATATTTTTAATAAATAAAAGTAGCCTAAGGTACTCCTTGAAACATCAGCTATCTGCCAGTGAAAGTCCCGTTAAAATTGGTCCAGCCGTTTTAGAGATTACCCCAAACAAACAGACAGACAGACAGACAGAGAAAAAATTTAAAACTTGGTTTTTTTGTGTCAGTAGCGTGTATACTTTCATATACATGTAGTGAAGCTGTTATTTTGGAATTACAAACAGACACTTAAATTTTATTTATCTGTATAGATGTATAGACTAGCCGACGTCACGTGGTTTCCCCTGCGTAATTCCAGTTCCTGTAGGAGTACGGGGATAAAATATAGTCTATGTTTCTCTCTGATGATGTAGCTATCCATTGCTGAAAGAATTTTCAAGATATCTGAAGTAGTATCGGAGCCTATTCAATGCAAACAAACAAAAAACAATCAAATCTTGCCTCTTTATGATATTAGTGTAGAGTACCTACCCTACTGTAATAAATAAAAAAGAAACTGTAATGCACATCTATATATTATATTGATACAATCTATACAGATAAATAAAGTTGAATTCCCTGTTTGAAAATACAAATTGACAGCTTTTCACTAAATGCATAAGAAAGTATATATTATGGTAGGTGCCACCCCTGAAATTTAGTATACGCGGAAGAAACCGCGGGGCACAACTGGTTTTAAATAAACACGTTCATGTAATATTTATTCAGAGTTTAAGAGCTGTGACATAGCGAGCCAGATATGCCTAACATGATAATTACATATAATTTTTTAGATTTTTCCATTATTTTATAACATATTATAACGTATTGACATATTAAATTTTTAACATATTAAACGTTGACTGCATTTTAATTTTAATTCAAAGTCAAAGTCAAAGTCAAAAATATCTTTATTCGATTAGACTTTTACAAAGTACTTTCAAATCGTCAGAATGACATTAATTTACAGGATTATACATGCTACCGCCAGGTTCGGAATTAGTTTCGCTTTTAAAATCGCGGCCTAAACATATAAAAAAAAATTTTCTTATCGATGGAGCCAGGGATGTAATCCGTTAAGGTTGCCGCGAATCTCCGATATTGCTTAGTGAATTGTACGTAATTCAAATTCCATTAGTTGATTGGAATATTAAGAAATCCTTTCAGACGGGTCTGATTAAAAATACATCTTAAAAACTTGTCTGAAATATTAATGAACAACTCAAAATGCTTGCTATAAATTGTAATACCAATAATAAGAGTGTATTGTTGATCACTACGTAGACTGGAGTAAGCAGCTTAGACGCCGAGCTGGTAACAATAGCCTAACAATGTTTGCAGAAAATGCTGCACCAGTAAAAAGCTCCGCGCGGCTTTGTGGCAAGGATTACATTTAAAATAGCATTTTTATGATAAATCTCGATCCTACGCAGAATTTATTTTCAAACGAGCTGTGTCCCGCGGTTTCACCCGCATAGATTTAGTTTCATGCTTCATGTCGCGGACCCTAATATTTTCAATAAATAATAGTAGCCTAAGTTACTCCTTGAAACATCAGCTACCTGCCAGTGATAGTCAGGTTAAAATCGGTCCATTCGTTTCAGAGATTACCCGGAACATCCAGCCAGACAGACGGACGGACAGTCAGACAGAAAAAAGAAAAATGGTTTTTCAGTGTCAGTAGCGTGCATACTTTCATATGCATTTAGTGAAAAGGTGTTATTTTGGAATTACAAATTTTGGAATTGCATAGATGTATTGTGTATAGATGAAGTTGTTGCGGGATAATACATTGTAGACAGAAAAGCGGATCAAAAGAAAGCATTCCAAACCCCCTATTATATGGGTGTAAGTATAGATGTTTTCATCGCGCCGAGTAACATCACAAATATCTTAATTATTAATCTATATAGATAAATAAAATTGAAGTGTCTGTTTGTAATTCCAAAATTACAGTTTTTCACTAAATGCGTATAAATATACACGCTACAGACACTAAAAAACCAAGTTTTAAAATTTTTGTCTGTCTGTCTGTCTGTTTGTTTGTTCCGGGTAATCTCTGAAACGGCTGGACGGATTTCAACGGTACTTTGACTGGTAGGTAGCTGATGTTTCAAGGAGTAACTTAGGCTACTTTTATTTATTAAAAATTTTAGGGTACCGCGACAATCAGGTTGAAACGAAATCTACGCGGGTGAAACCGCGGGGCACAGCTAGTTATGAAGTAAGTAGGGCGAATAGACCATGATTGAATCCATTTAGATTGGATTTCTTTAACTTCACTTACATTTTTTTTTTTTTTTTTTAAATATCTTTATTCGATTAGACTTTTTACAAAGTACTTTCAAATCGTCAGAACGACATGGATTATACATGCTACTGCCAGGTTCGGAAGGTTGCTTTTACTGAGAAGAACCTGGCAAGAAACTCAGTAATTACTCCTTTAAAAATATTATACAATTTTTAAAAACAAAGTAAATCACTTGAGAAATGTAAGCCCATGGACAAAGTTCCAATGCACAAATGTCAATAAAAATTAACATAAAGAAAAGTCTAGTAGTTGTACTTATATCTAAATGCGTAGCTTGAGATGACCATTTGTCAGGTAATCGTTTCCTACATGCCCTTCGGATGTTGTTCATAATGTTTATCTATACAGATAAATAAAATTGAAGTGTCTGTTTGTAATTCCAAAATAACAGCTTTTCACTAAATGCATATGAAAGTATGCACGCTACTGACACTGAAAAACCATTTTTCTTTTTCTCTGTCTGTCTGTCTGTCTGTTTGTTCCGGGTAATCTCTGAAACGGCTTGATCGATTTTAACGGGACTTTCACTGGCAGGTAGCTATTTTTACAAGGAGTAACTTAGGCTACTCTTATTAAAAAAAACATTAGGGTTCCGCGGGACACCCATGAAATTAACTCTATGCGGGTGAAACCGCGGGGCACAGCTAGTAAGTAAATAATTTGGTACTTAGGTACTAACAACGTTTGGGAGGCGAGGGATTAAATAATAAAACTTTTCCCATTATTAAACGTTTAAGACTCGCTGGATTAAGGGCAAGTAATTTGTTTACGGCCCGAATGTGCCGACACTTAGAGCAAAGTTCCAAATATAAAATATTATTGGATATTTAAATAAGTAGGTATTGAAAGTTATGTTGGTATAATCTATACAGATATATAAAATTGAAGTGTGTGTTTGTAATTCCAAAATAACAGCTTTTCACTTAATGCATATGAAAGTATACACGCTTCTGACACTAAAAAACCAAGTTTATAGTTATTTGTTATACAAGAGTGCAAAGTTGCTTTTTAACCGCGTGTTCAATTTTGATGACCGAGCAAGCGAAGGATTTTAAAATGGAATCACGAGCGCAGCGAGTGATTCAAAATTAGAATCCTGAGCGTTAGCGAGGGAATCAAAAGAGCACGAGGTGAAAAATCTTTGCACTCGAGTGCAACACGTAATTTTTCATTCCACCTCAGCGAGGAAATGACTAAATGCAAAAAAAAGCAAATTGAAAAAAGAACACAAAGAAGGTTCCTCGTCTGAGTTTTTAACAAATTAAAAAAAGTTGTATGATATATTAGGCACCATAGAGGTAGCAGTAAATGGGTTTAATGTTTTTTTTAATTCACAAACTTAGTGCACATGATGTTCTAAATTCAATTTACTTTATCCTCTAGAGAATAAAAACGGCTTTTCCACTCAGATATTGAAGATTAAAAATACTCTTTCCGAGATGGTGGGATGAAAATTTTTTTTTTTTCTGTCTATCCGGGTAATCTCTGGTGCTGGACCGATTTTAACGGGACTTTCACTGGTAGGTAGCTGATGTTTCAAGGAGTAACTTAGGCTACTTTAATTTATTAAAAATATTAGGGTTCCGCGACAATAAGGATGAAACTAAATCTACGCGGGTGAAACCGCGGGGCAAAGCTCCCGTTAAAATCCGTCCAGCCGTTTTAGAGATTACCCGGAACAAACAGATAGACAGAAAAAAAAAAAAAACTTGTTTTTTTAGTGTCATTAGCGTGTATACTTTCATATGCATTTAGTGAAAAGCTGTTATTTTGGAATTACAAACAGACACTTCTATTTTATTTATCTGTATAGATGTATAGACGTATAGATAAAAAGCAAGCCGGCAACGAGGAAATTGCTTGCTCTAAGTACATTTATTTTCATTTTCTGTACCTATTATTTATAATTTATGTAGGTATCTAATATTTACGTCATCCAAAACGGAATATTCAGAACTAGGTCAAGGTTGGTCACAATGCTACGATAAGCGATTATCATGAGGCGCGTCGTTTGCAAGTGGTTACATAATTAGAACAGGAATATTTTGACAAATGAAATGAAAATGATTTATTAAGTTTAGGCCCTGGTAAAGCACTTATGAATGTCGAGGAATTTACCTCCGGTTCGGAAACTAGCCTTCTGAGAAGAACCGGCAAGAAACTCAGCTGGCATCATGTACATTTCATTACACAGTAAACAATGATAATTACAATAAAAACATTTAAAATTATTCACAATAGTGAAAATTGTATCAGCATGCATGTGTAAAAAATAATAATTAAAAAAGTAAAAACAATACCAACTTCACACCTACTAATTCAGGTATTTGATATCTCAATGCAGTAAATTTTTGATGAGATAAATCAGCATTTATCGTCATAACTCATAATATTAAATCGTCATACGAGTATAATGGGGTGTAATCTGTCAGTCACACAGCAGTCCCTAAGAATAGGTTTTCGGAGAGGGTTGAATTGCAATGATAGCGGTTCAAACTCGTATTACGCTACGCGGTGAAATTCTTCGCCATTAAAACCTATATATACTGAACTATGATGGTAATTGCTCATGATAAGGACGCAGGCTATCCTACTAATATTATAAATGTGAATGTAAGTTTGTTTGTTACGCTTAAATGAGATATCCGTTAGACACCCGTTAAAATCGGTACAGCCGTTTCTGAGACTAGCCGGAACAGACGGCCAGAAGGATGGAGTTTTTTTTTTATGTCAGTAACATATACTTTCATATACATTTGCTTAGGAGTTATTAATGTGGAATTACAAACACACACTCCAATTGTATTTATCTGCATAGATATATAGATTATGCCGTATATCTAAGTTATTCTTAATACGCTACTCACTGCAAATAGAATTTAACTTGTTTGAAACACAGACCTATATAATCCGGAAGCTGATAATCCGTATCGATGTTTCCCTGTAGAAATTCTCGAATATTTTTACTTCGCTTCACGTAAATACGTGATAATAATAACACCGCCCTGTGGAATGGATTTTCGGTTTGTAGAGCTCAAACTCGATTCTGCGATGAACACTTTAAGTGATGAGATGTTTAGCTTTTAACGATTGGCATAATTTTCAGAGTTAACACCCAATATATATCACAAAAAAATTATTGAGACGTGAAACCCTAATAAAGTGTATTAAGATTCTAGTTGAATTACAATACTGTTTAAGAATATGTTTCATTCAAAAAGATAGATAGTTTATTTTTCATAACACCAAAATGCAACGCAGCATTTATTGAAACTGATCAGCTACTAAATAGATGATATTTAAGTAAATTATGACGTCCCAGACATACATTAACTCTTGAACACAGACACTGTTGCTCTCTCTTGCTTATTAATTGTATGCCTGTGGGCAGGGGCGGATCCAGCTTTGGCGCCAGGAGTGTCACATAGTCGTGGTCAAGTAAAGAACTTATACGAGTAATTTATTTTCGATATAATAGATAAAAGTAAAAAGTGGGTCGTCCACAAGCGCGCGAAAGTGCGGCGCGGTAAAAATAAAATTTTCGTTGCGTTCGTTCCCAAACGTTTGCCATCATACAAAGTTATTATGTAAATATCGAAGGCATGTGGTTAAATAAAATCAGTATGGTGACAAAATATATAAATATAATCATTATGTTCAATTAGTGGTCCACCTAAGTCCTAGTACCAGCTCAGGGAGAGGTCATGACCCTCATGACCCTTCCCTGGATCCGCCGTTGTCTGTGGGCCTCACCCCAGTTAGTAAGTACCGAAAGGAAAAAAAGCGTAATCTATACAGATAAATAAAATTGAAGTGTCTGTTTGTAATTCCAAAATTACAGCTTTTCACTAAATGCATATGAAAGTATACAGGCTACTGACACAAAAAAAACAATTTTAAAATTTTTTCTCTGTCTGTCTGTCTGTTTGTTCCGGGTAATCTCTGAAACGGCTAGACGGATTTTAACGGTACTTTCACTGGCAGGTAGCTGATGTTTCAAGGAGTAACTTAGGCTACTTTTATTTAATAAACATATTAGGGTTCCGTGTCAATAAAGATGAAATTAAATCTACGCGGGTGAAACCGCGGGGCACAGCTAGTGTTAAATAACATGCAAATAAGTCAGTGGCGAGCAAACCTTAACAAACACATGCGTTACTGTGGTTTCTTTATATTCCTATTTGCAGTCAATTACAAAAACAAATGAGCACGTATTTCTCAAAGCCGCGCTTATTTGCCATAATTGGATTGTCAAAGGACCGTGCATAATTCCGGAATCCTTTTTGCACTCACACACTAGAAAATGATGGAGGTTTTATTGAGTTCGTTTATAAGATATGCGAACGTTCTGCCGGCTTTTTCTCCATTTATTCGCTCTTTCTCGCGTCATTTCACCACATTACGGATGTTTTTGTTGGAAAGAAGGTACTACATTTTCTTATTTTGTCAAAATAACCATTTACATCGCACATGATCAATGCTCTGCTTACACACAAATAAAAACCGTTTCATCGACTCCCTATAGATATATAAGACCCCCCATTTTGTTGTCGATATAATATAATAAAAAGTCTACTTACTCTTTTTGTTTTTCCATTAGTAAAATCCTTGTCAAAACTGCCCTTTTCTAGTAATTACTGCTCATTATGTACTGGTATGAGATGTTCAACCAATTCGATAATGTAACAAGCTGAATAGGCCGAAGCTCTCGGCGATACACGTCCCCCAATTAACTTGAAAGCACCACGCAGTTTTCAATTAACATTTTATTCCTCTAATAAAACTAATGGTTTCGCGACGCACTCAACCAACTGTGTAGTTTAATTAAAGTACCTACGGATCAATATACAGAACGTAATTATACTATCGCACACGTTTCATTATTTCACAAAGGATTTACTCCACTATTACTTGCACTCTTTAATTATTCATTAACGCTCACTTAATTCGCGTTGAGGTTCTATAGACAATGCTTTTTATAGGAAATTATATTAATTAGAAGCATATTTTTTGGGTTGGTTTAAAAAATTAAACAGAGGATGATATCTTTTGATTTATTTTCGTAATATTCAACTGTTGACAGATAACAAATGATCTTACAATATCCAATTTGTACATAATGACTTAAGAAAATATGGCAACACTCATATTTTAACAATAAAGTACGCGATGGTGTGGTGTCACAATGCTAGAGATATCGCGTAAACAGACTAATGGAAGTATTTGGGCCCAAATTTCAACCACCGTTAAAGTCCCCTTCCATTTATATAATTGTACTGTGAATAAAATTGGGAACTTGGTTAAACTGTGGGTGAAATTACGACGCTCGAGATAGCAGCGAGGCAAGTGGCTAAAGAGCTGTACCACTCCATTAGGACAATACATTCTAGTTCCTACACCCCGAACATTAGACTCAAAATTGAACGAAACATTTAGCATTACGTCATAGGGCCTTTCCATTCAAAGTATGATATAGTGACCTAAATATCAGAACATTCCCTTCTTATAAGAAATTCGATGCATTAAAATTTACTTTCAGGAACCAAACATTGTGCGTTCTCGATCATTTCACAGTCCAAAAATAGTCCGCAATCTACATCACTCCAAAGAAGAGTAAATAGCAGTTTTAACTTTTATCATTGAAAAATGTTATCTATCTCTAATTCGTTTGAGATAGATAACATTTGTGAAACTGACTTTCCCCCTAAATCCAACAAGGCGATAAAAATACTTGACAAGCGGACATTTGAAAGAATGAGTTTCATCATCTGTCAACTGTCATTGACGACAGAAGCTTAAATAAAAGGCACAAGTAGAACCTGTTGCTTCTGTTTGTGTTGTCATCGTAGCCTATGCCCTTTAGCCACTCAAGCCTTTCATTGGCGGCCAACTCTCGAGACATCGATTAAATGTCATTTCGATATATGTATGTACAAGCACCGTCACTAGTGTTGAGCTTGACGAACGAAGTGGGGATAACTGCCCGTGTATGTTCGCACTAGCGCCGTATGACTATTGTGCATTCAAGGCTATTAAAACGATGATATCAAGTCTAGGATGGCATTAGTGAATTATCCAATATCCGATTCAATACGGTCATGTCACTTGCGTTAATCGGCCCACGTTATCAAGTTATCTAAGCTTCGCTCGCTGCAATTAATGTAGGATCGTTCTAATATTACACTCAGCATTTGCGATTGAGATACAGGGGCCTTACCATAAGCTCTTATTGCCATCATAGTTCCACTGTGTGACAGTGACAGACTTATACACGTCATATACATCTATCTCATAATAAGAGTTGAACTATCATGGCTAAAGTCATGGTAGGGCTGCAGGTCTCGTCAAGAGTTAAGAACGAGTGCCTTTGAATGAGCAGTAGTCACTTTATGAGACTGTCTCTGTCATTAAGTATGGTGCGAGGCGAATAATAACATGCGCAGTATCCCCACAATTTTTCGCGTGATGCGACTTGTGTCTCGTAATTATACGATTTATTCGAAGACTTGAAAGTTGACCTCCATGAAAATGTAGTATTTACATTAAAACACAGACAAAGTGTAGTTCCTCGTACCTCAACCTCGGTGAGTGATGTACACGAGTAACACTAGTTAAAATAAATAAGCTTGTTTGTCTTTTTATAAAGTCGCTGATTATAATCTAAAAATACAGTTGAACTTACACGTTTCAAGCAATGTAAACCTTACGACTTAGAAATAAGAAAATAATGTACAAATAGGCTAAGTTCATTGTCGTCAGCGCTTTCTGCAAATATGTTCATTGTTGGTTTCACTAATGTACCACTGTAACATAAAGGCATGCTATGGAATATAGTATAAATGTATATTATATAACAAAAGGCTGCAGGCACACTCGCCTGCTAACTTTACTGGTCAAAGGTTCGATGAAAACGAAGATAAATTGAATTCGGAATTGAACGTCCGTGGGCGTGTGTTATCAAAATGTTGACTCGAACGGCACTCTATGTCCTAAGCCCCGATTCACGTAAAACAAACGATCGAAATATCGATCGAAATCTCCTACCAATGTGGTATTGACGTGATCTGAAATCGTAGTTCGATAGGATTTCATCTGAATAGGACGATCGCGACGACTGAGCTTTTCAGTTTTTTCTTTGAAATAATGAATACTAAAACACTTTTAGCGAATAACAGCCATTTTCAATAAACTATCAAAGTTAACAGAATGATTGCTATCCGCAGAATAATTTTATAATCATTTCAACTAACGATAAGTAATTGAAATGAAAGTATGGACAAAATGATGGATTTGTATCTTTTGTAACCTAAATGACAGATGGATAGAATATTGATAGCGGCCGTAAGTCACTACGGTTTTTATTACGTGAATCGGGCTACAGGACTGTGTTGACCGTGTGCTCAAACATCGCCAGGCGTTTTAATACGTTTTAAAGCCCAGTAATTTTCACATTCCTCCATTCCAACGAGTGTACCTGTAGTCAATATTGCATTGGTATCAGTAAAATAAACACACAAAGATATGTCACAAGCTGTAAACTTAACTCCAAATACATTGAGCCTAATGAAATACTTTAAATAACAAATGTATGAATGATTTAAAATTGATTGACAATATTATCTAAAATGCTCCCCTAAAATACTCTCAACAACGTTATTCAAGTCTTAGTATAGAGACAGGGCCCCGCCTGCCCCCCAACCACAGTATATATATATAAGCTTACTAAGCAGTATGGAATCTAGACCAATTTTTTGAAATACGATTATTTTTTCCAATGAGCGTAAAAAGTCCTCTTAAAGTTTTAAAAATTTTATGTGAACGTAATGTGGATTTAAAAAAAACTGTCACACGTAAATGCATATTACACGATCTACGACGTGACACCCCTTACTGACATACCGCCAGGGCCGCTTAATATGTCGGTCTGTGCGAGTGTGACATTTCGAACGATTAGTTCCTAGATTCCCTACTGGTAAGCTTATATTTATTCTGTGCCCCAACGGTCCATAGACAATATCAATTGCAACGAGTGCACACAACTCGGCCAGTTCGTTGAACAATCCCACCCGCCGCACAAACAACTTATAAACACTCTACAAACATCTCATTATAATTTCTGATATGGAGAACCCACTACCCCTAAACATGTCTTGTGCGCTAACATGCAATACAAGGAAGACGAGAATTATTTATTCATAGACAAAACATTTAATAGTTTTTCAACGAAAACTTCACCCGCCAACGAGAAAGTACAATACATATATTTGAAAGCAGATCACACCAGAGTTTATGAATAAAGGTACTCGTGCTTTAAATTCTTATTCTGTGACACTTCAAAATACATTAATTCGAAATGTAAAAATATTTACATCCAGCTCGTTATCTGACGTTGTTCATTGTCGGTCGATAAGCGATGCCCATTTGACTGTCACCACGCCCCGGCCGGCCACCGCACTAGCGTATTCTTTAGTCTACAATTAGGGTTGCCATTCACCGGTATTGGTCCGGAATGCGGACTCATATTCCGCATTTTGGAGCGGCCAGTATATCCCGATTATTTAAAAAAATATACTCTTGTGCGGTGATAGCTTTTTTCGGTAACCTATCTATATCGTTCTGTATTTGCATATCTGACAACCCTATCTCCACAGACGGTTGGCTACAGTGAAATGAGCACTATTACTCCCGAAACCTCCCAAATGGAGCCGTTTGCCTATCGTTTGGCGTCACTAGACCTATTCATAAAAACATGGAATCCTTTTCAACTACCCACTTGGTGCGCACCCCATGACACCACATCGAGATCTCATACACATACCTCGAAATTGAATTCAACATGTCGTAATACTGTAAAATACCTAAGGTGATACCGCAAAGAACATCGACGAACACTTTCATAAAACATATATTATCATTTTAGAAATTGTACGACTAGTTATGTATTTAACGTTTATATATTTCAGAAAAGTTCCTATCTATGATTTTTATAAGTTGTCTACGAGTTAATTTTATAATCTATTCTGTTTAACACATCTCTCCACTCTGATCCAGCCACACGTCTAACTAAATAAATCGTTAATACGAACATAATGTTTAATACATAATAATGATTAAAAAAATAATATAATCCGGATGCGAAAATATATATATAAGCAATGAATATAATTATATTTCGTTTTGGCAGTATTTTAATAATAAGTAATTATTATGCATTGAAAGCCGATATAATAAAATGGCGCAGTAGGGGCGCCGGGCGTACAGCCGCGGTGAGCTAGCGACCCCGACGCGACGGCTGAGGAAATTGACTCAATATTGTACATTCACCCCGCAGAAAGTGACTATGTATTATCTACTTTAATTTCCTTTACATAAAATACACTGTGCCTAAACACCCTTCGCCGAAAAGTCTTAGACATTGAATACTTAGTGTATGTAATACAATGTGGTCGTTGAGAGACGCTCGTGAATCGACTCATTACGTAGATATTTCTTGTTAAACTGTATCACCCCTTAAACCGGCGACTACGACGGACCCGCGTGCGAGCTCCACTCTATGAACTCTCCGTTATAATCTAAATACTTTAATTATCCTTAAATTACAACATTTAACAAACATTAATGAAAATTACTCATGGTATTCTGCTAATAACGAAGCACTGTGGAATTGATTAGATAAAACATCGATGAGATAGTGTATCTGATGACGTCACTGACAGATGTGGCGACACGTACGCCTTACACACACATAGCTCATACTATCTTCAAAACCAACACTTACTCGCTTTCTTATTAAGGATACAAAGCATGTACAACCCTTCTCATAATAAGCGGTTACCACAGTACGTATGCTTGCAAACACAAGGGGTTGCCGTTGACTGGGATCACTGCGCCAAAACACAATATAACAAATAGATCATACAAATAGGTTAAACCCGTGTTTACATCGATTGTACCTGTTAACTGTGAACTTGTGAAGTAGGTGTAAGGTAGTCACGCATAATGAATCACAAAATAAAGAGACAGAGAAGGTAGATTCTCACTGTCAGCACTTAACGAAGTTGAAGTGCGTGTGATGATTCACGTCATGATTGAAGTTTGCTTTCTGTGTCTCTTTATTTTGTGGTGTATGAACATGTGTGTGTAAGGTGTAAGATTTATTATGCAGGCTTGCGTCTACGCATCTTCGTTCAGTTGTTTGAACAGTAATGTTTCCTCGAAGATGTATTTCTTGAGGGTCTCCTTTGGAAGATCGTCGAGTTCCATCGCGAATCGGAACGGCTCCTCCGCCACTGGCTGTGAACGAAAATATACATTAAGGGCGGTATTAAGCCAGCAGTAAAATATATTTAACATTTAAGTATGATTAAGTACGCGTGACTTACAGTTAAGTAGGCTGTTGGAACGTAATACATTTTAGACTTAAAGGATTTACAAAAAATATTACTAGCAGCCCTCGACCAAATTCAGATGTAATTAATTCATCAAAAATTCGTATACTTATCTACATTTCAATCAAATCAATGGAAAATTAGACGCATCAGTTTGTTTTACTCCCTTACATACATACATTCGGCTATGTTCTCCGGAGGAGTACTTATAGTACACACAAATTTCGTCAGTTATATTTAAGCCCGTATAATAGGGGGCAAGCCTATTGCCAGACCACTAATCCAGATTCCGAGCTGCTACTGGGAAATTACAGATGGAAAAACCGAATAACACTGTCTGACCCTGGGATTAAACCCAGGGCTTCTTGTTCCCCAGTAGCGTTTGCGACCACTAGACCAACGATGCAGTACATCTAGTCTATACATCTATATAGATGTATAGACTCTGTATAGATATCTATACAGATAAATAAAATTGAAGTGTCTGCTTGTAATTGTAAAATAACAGCTTTTCAATAAAAATATACGCGGTACTGATATTGAAAAACCTTTTTTTCTATTTTTCTTCATCTGTCTGTTTGTTCTACAGTCGGCTACTTTTATTTAAAAAAAACAGGGGTTCCGCGGGCCACCCATGAAATGACGTCTACGTAGGAGATACCGCGGGGCACAGCTAGTTATAATATTGTATACAGTTTTATTAACTGCAACTTTTGGTTTAAACCATCTAACGAACGTGAACTAACCAATCACATAAACAGTATAACCCGTCCTAATCAAACGTAAATTGCGATAAATGTTCGCCTTTGGCGCCATCCTCTACAGAACCATTTAGGAATATATTTGCTTAGCATAATAACACACAATCAAATGAATCCATTAAATAGATTGGATTTTTGGTAGAAAGTACATTTGTCCTGGTAGTTACTATATAAAGTTATTTTTATTTGACATGTTCATATACATAAGATGGCATAAATAATAATAATTTAATGTTATATCGAGTGCTGAGACCAACAAAGTACTTATCTATAAAATGACAAATTAACTGACTTATAAATATCAACGCACAGTCTAAACCGATGATCCTAGAGACATGACATTTGAAGGGTGTGTTCTTGATGTAGGTATAAACTAAAAAATACATTTTGAAATTCTACCCTTAAGGAGTTAAACGGGGGTTGTAAGTTTGCTTCCGAACACTAAATATAAACAAGCGATCCGCGGGCACAAGCTAGTCTGATATAATCTCAAGGCGATACATACATACATATGTATTGTCACGCCGGTATTCCCCGAAGGGGTAGACAGAGGTGTTTCAATAACAATAATCAGGGCAATGATCCTTACTAATATTATAAATGCGAAAGTAACTCTGTCTGTCTGTTACGCTTTCCTGCTTAAACCTCTCAACCGATTTTGATGAAATTTGGCACAGACAATCTTTAGACCCTGAGAAAGGACATCGGCTACCTTTTATTTATTAAAAATATTAGGTTACCGCGACCATAAGGATGAAACTAAATCTACGCGGGTGAAACCGCGGGGCACACCTAGTTATATTATAATAAATAATAAACCTCTTTTATTGAAAATGCTTGCGAACATTTTGTTCACAAATCAATCATTCACAATCATTGCTCGACATTAAAATTTTTTCAGGCTTAAATACACAGTACGATTTACGAATATATTTGAAGCTTCTTAAATAAATAGTATGAATGTATTATCAGGCTGCCTAAATACACACGATGAATTTATTCATAGATGTAAATTATATTTGGATTGAGTTAAATAAGGTTAAGGTAAAGGCAGAGAATGTTCATGAACATAGGGTACATTCAAGAACTAGCTGTGCCACGCGGTTTTTTTAAATTTCAGTGTGACCGGCGGAACTAAATTAAAAAAAAGTAACCTATCTGCCAGTGAAAATCCCGTTAAAATCGGACCAGCCGTTTCGGAGATAAGCCGAAACAGACAGACAGACAATCAGACAGACATACAGACATACAGACAGACGGACGGACAGACAGACGGACGGGCGGACAGACAGACAGACAGATAGACGGACAGACAGGCAGAGAACAAATTTAAAAATTGTTTTTTTATGTAAGCACTTAGTACCGTATATACTTTCATATGCATTTAGTGAAAAACTGTTATTTTGGAATGACAAACAGAAATTTCAATTGTATTTATCTGTAAAGAAAAGATTTCGCTATGGTACAGGTGCTGTCACGAGTTATGAACGCGCAATAAAAATAATGGGGATACTGCACATGTTTTTATTCGCCTCGCGCCATACACATAGGCAGAGACAGACTCATAAAACTACTCATTCAAGGTACGCGCTCATAACTCGTTTAGTGAGTACCTAGATATAATATCCCTGTTCTAAAGACAGTCTGTTCTTTATCAACCCCTCCATTCCTTCGAAAAATGTTAAAGGGTCATTATCATTCCTTTTATTGGTCCGAAGTTTGAAGGAAGTATGAATATGATAAAACGCACAAAGCATGAAACTACAAGTGGCTCTCATGTTGACTGGCCCAAATAATGTATCTTTATAGCTTTACGCGTACCAAATATCTGAGGGGTAACGGCAGCCACTTTTCACGGGAAATAGTTTTATTCTGTTGTCGTATAAAGGCATAGTTTATATATGTCGTTGAATTCTCTGTGAGCTTGTAGTTAGTGAAAGACCGAGTTTTTACTGTAACATATGCCGCTACCACGATTTATTACTTTGTTTTTGGGACAAATAATGTATGTATGTCCACTAGAGTTTGGAAACATGCTTTATATTTGTACCAATAACACATAAAAAATATTTACGAGTGAGTATGGAATAGTCATTCATAATTGTATTGTGTATTCTATAAACATTGTTATAAATATTTATACTACGACCTGAAATCATAATAAATACAAAATATTGTGAGTATGTTCCAGATGAACACATTTAATTGATTTCTCTACTGAGTGCTAGTCTTACTTTAATAACTTATTCTCTTTACTGATTTAGATGAAGTGTACCTAAGTACATGTTAATATCTGAAACCCTTGTGGGAACGCGTTGAAAATAATATCATAACTCAATCATATACAACTTCGAATCGCGTTTTAAGTTAGAGATTGGGTCTTCGCTACAGCCCATATTAAATTTGACAAAATAAAAAAATATTTAGGGCAATAAAAAGTAAGTTTCCAGATTAAGTATGAAAGCAATTTCGCCGGACTAAAAAAAAATTGGTTCTATTTTCGTCACGTATGTTCATTTTTAGCTCTTTCAGTAGCTTTAAGAAGAAAGTACAGAAATACTTGGACAATATCTACTATAAGGCTTAGACTTATTTATATTCTTTTTTTTTCCTTGTTATTCAGAACTCAATTAAAAAAGCTGAGGGATTTATTATATATATTTTTATGTATAAATATATGTACCACCAACCGAGGCTCTGTTCCAAAAATGTACTCCTAAGGCCCCATACACATTGTGTCCCAGTAAAATTAAACACTTGAAAAAAATTATATCAATGAAACAATAGTTCATACCTCATCATTGGGATCGTAGTACTGCTCGAGGTACGGGTGCGCGAGGGCCTCCTCGACGGTGATCCTCTTGTGAGGGTTGAAGGTGAGCATGCGGTGCAGCAGGTCGAGGGCGCGGGCGTCCGCTCCGGGGAACAACTCCGCCCACGGCACGCGAGGCTTGAACGGCAACGATTCCAGGTACCCGCGGGCCTGGATATCACATTTAAATCATCTATGTCTATATATACAAAAATGAATCCCTATTTCCCTTGGTCATGTCATCACGCGTGAACGGCTGGACCGATTTTACAGGGACTTTCACTGACAGATAACTGATGATACAAGTAGTGACTTAGGCTAATTTTATTTAGAAAAAATATTAGGGTTCCGAGAAAAAAGGTATGAAACTAAATCTACGCGCGAGAAACCGCAGGGTAAAGCTAGTTCATTTTATTACTTGCAAAGATACTTCTTCGTTTGGGTTGCGTTACGTTACGTTATCTATAACTCAAGAATGGCTGAGCCGATGTGGCTGAAACGGTAGCTTAGAACTAATTGAACGACATAGGACGCCCGATTATCCCAATCCCGTGAAACCTGACAAACATCCCTGGTATAGCACAATGAGGTCTACGTGGGTGAAACCGCGGCGCACAGTAAGTTATTGATATCGCTTACTACGTTGTGTATGTCTGTCAAGACCCTTTAGTCAGGAACGTGAAGAGGTATCAAGTTGAAATGTATATCACATACTTCAGTCCCTTGAATATAAGAAAAAAAATATACCTCTAGAATTTAGATGCATGCAATCAAAAGATTTGGGATTTAATACAGCATCGTTTGTTATTAATTTTACTTATCGCTTTCTCTGAAAAACTAAGACTCGGTAGAATGTTCGCAAAGTTCCTACCACGGCTCTTATTCGTTCTAAAATTACGTCCGAACGTGATCCGCTAGAAAATTCTTTGACGGTCATATAAACCTTATTTTAAATTAATTAAAAAAAAACAATTATTTTTGTTAGATATAAACATAGCGATACTGAAACTACGTTTGATTTTAGTTCGTTTTCGGAGAAAGAGAGTAGACCCCTAAGTTTTTAGGTAATAAAAGCATGTATTATGTATTTAACGCCGTCATTATAATTCAACTTCCAATAAACGTCTGTAATGAGCTCTTTGAATCAATTAATCGGTTATCTATATAATTAATACAGATACGGAACTCTATGGCTGTTCATCTTTACTTTAGCTAAGTAAGCTAACACTGAGATAAACAGCCGCTTCACTCTGTCTTTGATTAGGGTTGATTGCCAATCAATTTGAGTCTTTCGCTCCAAGTGTACTGAATTCAAATTTGATTGCAACTTGAAACATTTTATTTCAATGTGCTAACAAGGGTGTCTGAAAAGGGGTAACAAACCATCCCGGTAATTGATTGGGGTGTAAAGTAAATATATCCACCGCACTTAATACGATATGCTTGGTTTTTAAATGATATTTCTTGCAAATAACCTTCAAGGGTTCGGCTCAAAGAGAACCCTTTTCAATGTACGTCATGACTGACACTTGATTATATTTACCAGTTACAAAATACCGTGCTCATCCTAAACGAAAAACAACGGAGATCAATGGTCTTGAAAACATGCCTTATCATTCACTTAGAGGCTTTTTATATAAAGTTAGGAAAGCCATGGAATAAACAAATATTATTAATATGAACCTGTATTTGTTTTTCATAAGGCATCTAATCTATTCACCCCTAATCTTAATCTTCCCGCCCCATTGAACGCAAGAACACAACACTATTCAAAAGTTAAAGTAAATAAAAAAGTATGCTAAGGCATTATTTTTCTGCGATCTTCTGCGAGGTACCTACAGTTTCCAGTCGAACTACTATGAATTTCAAACAAGAAATTCTCCTATAATTACTTTCCTTAAAGTACCACTTACAAAATCCACGCGCGTTATATTTCCTATTAAAAAAAGGAAGAATCATAGTCATTAACGCCAGTGACACCGTGAGACACAGTTAGTAAGAAAGTATGAAACTAAAGCTCTCTAACGAAGAGGCTATATTATATAGCTGCGTCTGACCTTAATGGAGTTGGAATAATTATCGTTAGACTTGGGTCGAAGTCTTAATCTAGGCTAACTATAATAGGATATCACGTCACTTTTAGCTCTCCGAGTTTCCGCTGCGACCTGACGTTGATAAAGTACCCCAGAACGAGTTGGTAACTTGAATCTGTTTAGCATATTGTTATAAAATTATTTATCACGGTTAAAGATGGTCATAGACTCAAGCCATTTAAGCCTTGGAATCACTTGAACAAACTTCAATACTTAACTTGAGTCGCTGTTAAGATGTATACAGCTTCGCGTAAAACGTAATCCCAAGCCATTTAATAAGGGGCCCAAACCAGGAAACTGCATTAAGCTGATTGATTGAATTTAGAAGTTTGAACACATAATTCGGGTTCTGAAGGATCTTAGAATGTAAGGTCTCGCGTCCAAATGACTTACTTAGCTGGCCACTCGGTTATTCATGGCTCACTTGAAATGGGTCCGAGTGTTTCTATACGGAACCGTTTGCGAGCCAACAACAAAGTCATTTATATCTGCTGGCTACTAAATGGAATGTACGCATCCGTGTAAACTGTTTCCCTCAACTCGTTTTACGGTTAATTAAACTCCACGCCAATAGATTATGAAGAAACTAATTTGAAAAATATCTCTATTTATTTGAACAAGCAATGCCCCGCGGCTTCATCCGCATAAATTTAATTTCATGGCTGACTCTATTTTGCGGTACCCAGGTTAGCAGACCGCCAGACCGGCAGGCAGACATTCTTAATATTTCTTTTGTGAACAGATGTTATTTTGGAATTACGAAGGATTCAATTTTATTCATCTGTGAAATAAATGGGTGAAAGTGCTATTTGGTTTTGTTTAACACATTGATCGAAATTACGTAGATCAATAACTGATGCTTTAATTTCAGACGTGTTTTGACGTTTTTGATTAGTCGTAAGTAAGTGACAGTTTTGGGACAGAAAGTAAGTATAAGTTTATTCAACGAGTATTGGGTGTTATTTCTGCTACTTAACTCGGTAACGATATTTACTTCTCAGGGAACAAAGGAATTTCTGGTACCCAGAGTGACTACATAAAGTAAGAAATAGTAAATCATGTACTAAACGATTCGCGAGCCTAAGACATAATATTTTTGCTATTAGTGAGTAGTAGGTAAAATGAAAAAATCATTGAATGTAATAAATGAATTCCTAAGTGTAATAAATAGATTCCTCGTCACGTTCCGATAGAGAAGCGCCAGGTGGTCTCTATAATAAATCTGAGTCGAAAGAATAATTGTTTTCTTGGAATGTTGATATTCTATTTTCTATTTAAAATGTTTACTACTGTGAAATTCTATGTTCAATATCGATAACATATCTTTTCCCAGAGCTGGGAATCCGAAGACTGAATAGCTATAAACCACCCTACAGCCTTGAGCGAAGGTACGTTTCATATAATCAAACGCTTGAGGATTCGTGGAAAATATAAAATTGCTTGAAAGCATTTCTGAAAGTAAGTTTAGTATATCTTTCGTAACACTCACAGATGGGACGGGTCGCCATCCTAAACACACATAGCCGGAAAGTTTTAGCACGAACCAATATATCCCACCCTTTGGTGGAATTTAGTTAGCCCAAGTCCGCCCATGACACTTCTTAAATTTTCAATATATATCTAATTTCACACAGAAATATGTATTTAAGACGAAGACAAGCGGCTGAATATAGAAGTTTGATATTAAAAACAAATCAAAATGATTCAGGCTTTTTAAATCTTTATCTCGGACACGTCTTTCGCCACTAGAGATACGAGCTGCTCCAACTCATCACGATGGGGATAATAGCCGGCAGACGAGGAGTTGGCCGCAGCACGAAGTCCTGGTTGAGGAACATTCGCGAATGGACCGGAATCAAGAGCGCTCCGGAGTTGTTCCACCTCCCAAGGGATAGCAGAAAATATTTAGAGCTGGTTGCCAACCTTCATTAATTGGTGAGGCACTTGAAGAAGAAAAAAATCAAATTATTCAACGAAAGATTCACCGTATGTCAGGTTGGCACTAATTGTGTTTAATGGTGGGTAACACCTTCGCTTACCCTTTCAAGGGCCCTTCTGGGATGACGTGAGCGTATAGTTTTTTAATTTAACCTTTTCATTGATGATGCAGTCGAGGTCTTCCTGGCTGGGCGAGCCGAGTACGCCGAGGATATGGTTCAGCTGGTCGAGGTAGTGCTTCCCCGGGAAGATGGGCCGGTTGGACAACATCTCCGCCAGGATGCACCCCACTGACCATATGTCTATCGATTTGGTGTAGCCCTGGACAAAACATATTAACTTAGCATCCTTTCTAACTTATATCAGTACGTAAAAAGCTTATTCATATTCATATATTTATTGCAAGTTAGTTTCATATTACATACAATGATAAACTTGGTTTGGTCAGATGATTGATGAGCCAATTACAATCCATCTTGGAACAATTCCAGAAAAAATCACTTAGCTCCAAGCTTAGCAAAACTATAGATAATATACAGGCGCCGTCACGAGTTATGAGCGCTCAGCGAAAATAAGGGGGGTAACTAAAATTTTATTATATTTATAAAAATATATTTTATTATCGTCGCGCTATAGGTACATATAGACAGAGACAGACTCATAAAATTACTACTGTGAATCCAATTCAGCGCTCATAGTACGTTACGGCACCTGTACGTAAGTATAGTGTTAAAAACTTTCGCGATTTGTACTCATAGTTATAGTTTCTCGGGACTATAAATACTCACTATATAAATATCCCGAGAAACTATAAGTATACGAGTACATAGTACGAACACATGGCACAACTAGCTAGCGGTAAGCTTACCTGTCTGCTAAACCTAGCAGTCATGGCAAACATATTTTATGTGATAAACAAATATGTTGGTCCTGAGGCCGGGCCATGAGGGCCAAGCCAACAAATAAACGAATAATTCGTTAAATTCGCATAAATTTTTGTTTGAGAGCAAATCTGATTGAACTAATTGTTTTCCCGTTTCAAATTGCACACCTCGCCCAACAAAAACAAATGTAAAATAAACTTTGAAATGAAATGAAAAGAAAAACATTCGAAGCACAAATAATTCAATAAAACGCGGAATCGTTTGTGTGTCTGTCTGAAATATCAAAGCTCGTTTTCAACGAGGAGTCCGAGTGAGGGTGAGGACAGATTCCTTGGTAAATTGTAGGCTTTTATTGTCTCAAAGAGTAGCATATTGCCGAAATACCTCAAACGTCGACATTGAAAGCGTGCGATAATTGAAATTACAGTATTCATCCGCATTTAATAGAATGTAATTATTGCGGCTCTCCGGTGTGGGAAAATGACTGAATTAAGCATAAATAATATTTCTCTACTGCTTCAAAATATTGACTTAAGGCTTAAGTACCAATACGATTGTAGATAATGGTATCTTTGCTTCTCGGAATATATTGTACGAGGGAGAGTCTAGTTTACATAACGCTAAAAGGATTTAAATATTCGAGACGTAGGAAAACGAGGTACCGCGTTGAGTTAAACGCAAAGCGAAAGCGAATTCCGGCATCGGAGTAAGCACTTGAAGCGACTGTGCTTGACGTGTACTATACCCAAGTATGGGTTCTAACCCGTTTTTACGTTGACGATATCACCTGCGTATTTTCCTCATTTTGTATGGGATCTTAAAAGAGCGCCCCAAGCGGCGATTATAGGAATGTTTACGTCCTCATACAAAATAAGCTCAAAGTAAAGGCGACGACGTTCGAAAGTGTCAAAATCTATTCTTGTGGCACTTTACACAGACCTGCGCGTATCATGCGAACGTAAGCCTACTTTCCTCGCCTTATCCCATATATTGTTGGGGTCGGCACTTGATTTTTATTACAAAGAGCGACTGCCATCTGACCTTCGCAACCCCTTTTACGAGGAAAATTGGGGTCAAACTAGTTGTCAGACTTTCTTAGGATTTTGACTGACCTGTTTCGTAGCCAAATGTCCGAAAATGCAAACCGGGACTGAAGGTTTAACGTGCTTTCAGAGGCACTGATGGAATGAGGGTCACCCATCCAACTCGCTGATCGAATGATATGCGCAATAGCAACTGTGCTAAATGTACCACAAGGGTGAATAAGAATAAATAAGAGGGATATGAATGAATGACTTACCTTAGAGTTAAGCATGATCTCCGGGGCGCGGTACCAGCGCGTGGCGACGTACTCCGTGAGGAAGCCCGTGTGGTCGTGGTCAGGGTCTGCCACTCGCGCCAGACCGAAGTCGCAAATCTGAATTAAAACAACAAAATTACTACTAGCGGTCGCAGAACATGCTGATTATGCTACCGAGCGCAAGGAACAGATCGCTAATTACGAATTTGTCACCGCACTCCTGGTTATCTCCATTATCCATACAAATGAGACATAGTACAGCGCCTCCTAGCGGTAATGTTTTAAAACTAAAATATCGCAAATGTTGCTCGATGACGTTAGCGAGTATAGATTTCAAGTCTTGTAAATGGCCCACAGTCGAACAATAAGCTAATGTCACAGACTTTTCATTAAATGCTTATGAAAATATATACGGTACTTAACTAAGAAAAAAAATCTCTATGTGTGTCTGTTTGTTCCGGTTAATCTCTGAAACGGCCGGAGGGACTTTCACTGATGTTATATAGGGTAACTTAGGTTACTATTATTTCAGAAAAGAGTATCGATACACAGGTTTTATTGTTAAAGCTACGCGCGTAAAACCGCGAGGCATCATTTAACCATTCGATATAGAAAGCCCAAGATTAAATTAATATCGTCCCTTAATTTGATCAGAGCATGACAGATGGTATTATCTCAATATCTGGGAGTTGAAAGGCGCATTGTTGAAATGCCATTGAAATTGTACTGGCGTGCGCGTTCAATCTAATTGGCACCGTGTCCCAGTTCGGCCTAAATCCATTTATGTTCACTTAACAAACATGATCATTGATCGTGTTTAATCTCGATACAAGGGTCTCTGAGGTTGGATATTGAGATCATTAGTGGCAAATCAATTCTATTGTGATTGCGTTAGTTACTCATGAACATATCAATTAGAGAAGATAGGATAAGGTGTACCTATTTAAAAAACCTGGCCAAATGCGAGTCGGACTCGCGCACGAAGGGTTCAATACCATTATCTATAAAAAAATGTGCATAAAAAACACGTTTTTTGTATGAGAACCCCCTTAAATATACATTTTATTCTGTATTTTAGTACTTGTTGTTAAAGCGGCAACAGAAATATGTGTGAAAATGTCAACTGTCTATCACGGTTCTCGAGATACAGCCTGGTGACAGACGGATAGACAGGCGGACAGCGAAGTCTTAGTAATATCTTTGGGTACGGAACCCTAAAAATTATAATTATCCGTCATACAAATTTATCAAAGCTTAAAAAAATCCGGTTACCTCTGCGAAAATTTTCTATGTTTGTGCTATCGTGATAAGGACGACCTCATGAATAGAAATCTCCCCTTTGAAAAACTTCAAGCGCAACCGCAAATTGATATACCTACACTGAAAACGGTGTATATTTATAGCGGATCCATGCTTATATATACACCGTACAATAGCTTACTAAATGGTTATTAATTTACTATTCCCATAACTAATCGATTAAGCTTATGTACGCGAATATATAATTAATAATTCAGCAGTTGCTATTTATTTATGTTCAGTTCAAAGTAAACACGCAGTAGTGTAGCTACTAGTAATGACTAGTTAATTAAACTAAACTGTGATAGCTTGGGGCACTTAGCGATATTGATGGATAATATTAATATACTAACACTAACCGACAACAACTTTATTAGGATCAACTGTTTAATCGAATCACCTATCGATCAGGGATTGGTAATATTCGTTTCAGAATAATATTGCATATTCTGTGTGTTTGTCTGATTATATCTACATCAATAGAATAATATATCAGACTAGCTTCAGCCCGCGACTTCTTTTACATAGCGTGTTGATGTATGACACCGTAAAATTGTAAATACCATTACATGCGCGACTCGAACCTACGACCTCTGCAAACCGTGCAGTTGCTCTGCCAACTGAACTACTTGCGATCCTATCTCAGGCGTCGAATTTTCCCTTACCTTGTTTTGCGGTTTTAGGGGCCGCCTTGGCTACTATACTATAATATATATATCCTATAGCCTACCTCAATAAATGAGCTATCTAGCACTGAAATAATTTTATAAATCGCACCAGATTTTAGTTCATAAAATTAGCGCATTCAAACAATTAAGGAAACAAACTCTTCAGCTTTATATAAATTAGTATAGAACTGTTCTATCAGTTCAGTATCAGTATCAAATGTTTAGACTGGAGGGGTCTGAATAGGCTTTTTAAGTCATCGTAATCGTTTTGAAATCTATTTCATCTGTGGCGGCATGTTATGTATAATAGTAGTCCATGTTTATTACCTTCTTTCGGTCGATTCTGCTGAAATTTGGTACCTCAAATGCGAACATAGGGCACTTAAAAATCATCATCATTACACAGATCTAGTAACGAACTTAGTAGTTTGTAAAATTAGGAATATAAACATTAATCGCTGATTAATTGAACGTTATCAATATTATAATTCATCATTAATCAGTTTATTTCGGTCTACCAGGAGCGCAAAGCCAATCTTGGCGTCGATAAGATTAGATTTGTACACAAAGCTTATCACTGGGAAAGGAGCCGTTACGAGCTATGAGCTCTCAGCGGAAATAGTGGGAGTAAATATGCTATATGCATTACTATATGCGTATGCTTGTAATTAGCAACTTATGTCATTATTTTATTACTTTACAATAAAGTAATTTGTCTGTAAGCATTCCTCAAAAGATAAAAATAAATCTAAATGTATTTTATTACTGTAGCGCTATACAGACAGCTAGACGGTAAAATTCTATTACTAATATTGCGCATTCAATGACAACGCTAATATCTCGCGACGACACATCTACCTATAAGTAAACTTAGCATACCGTATTATTCTATGATGCCCTTTTCGGCGCTGGATCCTAAGCGCGTTAGTAGTTAGTACGTACCTTCAAATCACAGGTGGTGTTGAGTAGTAGATTAGATGGCTTCAAATCTCTGTGCAGTACATTTGCCGAGTGGATGTACTTGAGCCCCCGAAGGATTTGATATAGGAAGTAACAGATGTGGTCGTTACTTAATTTCTACAACAAACAAATAAGAAACTTAGATCTCTACCTTTGAAGAGCATGAACAATTTTCTCGGTAATTTGGTCTTCTAAATTCTGTTGAAGTTTATCTTAAAACATTTTTTTTAAATTAAAGATTCTATGAAAAAGTCATATCGATTGAAGAACATTTTCTTTTTTGTGTTCCTTTAACAAGCCCTTTCATTTGATCTCCTTATTGTAGTGCAGAAAAAAATAATAGTCCACCATCTTGGATGATTCACCATATTGGAATCAGAATGACGTTCTACAGCTAAGCTTGCATTATCATCCTAAATAAACAGGAATACCACATTTCTAGAGATGATTATTTGTACTTACTTGTGTTTTTAATAGTTTGTAAAGGTCCGTCTCCATTAGACACTGTACGATGTATACGTCTTTCATTTGGTCACTTGTCTCCGCCCTTAAAATATCACGAATGTCGATTATCTGGGAAACAAAATGAGTTATTTAATCATCAATTTTAAATTGGAACTTGGCGGTCTGGGGACAAAGGTTGTGTGTTGTGTGACTTACATTTTCATGCTTAAACCGAGTTAAAATTTTAATTTCCCGTAGTGTTCTCTGGCAGTAAGTCTGGTGTTCGAACGGCGATATTTTCTTGATGGCAACTTTCGCTTTTTTCACATTGTCGACAGCGGATCTGGGAACAGAATGGAGGCCCATAAATCATACGTCTGACGTGCATTGTGCCTAACGCACCTAAAGGATTTTCGCCACACATCTATTTATATTACTTACACGTACCTACAGTATAGTAAGCTACAGCGCATATGACAAAGATTTTATATGAAATAGCATTATTTGTATTGAATGCGAGAGTACAAACAGTGTTAGTATACCACATAATGTAATATGAAACTGTTGTATGTGCGTCAAACAAACGTTGACAACAAACAAACACCATCATATGTTTAATCTAACAATATACGCTATGACGCTGTCTTCGTTTGTAAATATCCAGTTACGGTCACTTTTGTTCAGATTATTTCAGGAATATTGTAGCGAGAAAGTCTTTTCGCGTTTTCATTTTTTGAAATGGGCAATTCATTCGTTCTTATGACCAGTCTCACTTAGCTTGTGACCTACATTCTCTAATAACGTTTTCTTATTTTTTGGCAAATATTTTTTCAAAAGTCCCAAATAAAAAAGGATACTACTACACCGGCAATCTAACAATCCATATAATTCATACAGTTTTGTTTAGATGTCGACGAATTGAAATCTCAAGGCATCTTCGTGGCATCTGTTTAAATCGCAACAGCCGGTCCTTACTTTGTTGATAGAACAACTTGGGATACAAACTTTAGTATTCTTATACTTGAGATAAGCTCGTTTGTCGCAGCTGTACAGAATAAATAACACAGAACTAGAAAACTATTATAACAAGTAGGTATACTAGTTTTATTCGTTCAAATTCTGAGTACTCGTAACCGCAGGAAGAGATGCATGAATGTGGATGAAGCGAAAGAAAGATGTATCGATCGCAGCATGTGGCGAACGGTGGTCTCTGCCTACCCCCATGGGATACAGGCATGAGCATATGTATGTATGTACTAGCTTTATGTATGCATCTCGCGTTAATAACTATTCAACAAAGACGGTTTATATAGTTCTTTCGTATAAAAAGCAATTGGAAAACATCTCCTTTTCTCGCAATTCCTAAATCATATAAAGAGGTAAAAGCAGAGTAAACATAAAATGCAATTTGGTGCTCAGTGCTGACTATGACCCGATAAAAAGGGTAAAAGTTTGTGATGCGATTCGTTGGTATAATATAAAATATCTTGAAACGCGAACGACCGATTGTCGCTTTGATTGAGGCTACGAAGCTACTTACAGCATGACTTTATTAATTAGTGGATTCGCCTGGCTAAGCACGGGTTAGTTGTCTTAGGAACAACTTTATCAGAAACAAATAGCTGTCAGCACGAGGTAATTTAAGGGATGCAGTCTGAGAAAATGCGATTAAATTAGCTTTACGTTTTTCAAATCATTTATTTCATCAACTATGCTATTGTAGAGATGTTGATGTAATTATAATTTGGCTGAACAACCAGACACTCGGCCCGCGACGATAAATCATGAATAATGTCGTTTACTACATCTATTATTGGAAGGAAACCTTGACCAAACATAACATTCTATTACACTTGCTCACATTAGTCACACCAATAGAATATCGTAAACGGCCGTTAAGTAATCTACCTAATATCATCTAATATGTATACCCACGGATCCTATGAATAATCACTTACACTTACAAAAAGATATGACATTCCATGCCGGAAAATAGCTTATTAGCGGCAACGAAGTGGGAAACATTTACACGAAAATACAAGAAAAATATACTGCGGATGTGACGCGAGCACTTCGCAACCTTCCCAGGATGTCTCTTAATGTGATTCAATCGTATCAAATGCTTACCAATTCCGAGAACGACTTTTTTTCTAACCCCATTAAAGACGGTAGAGGAAAAGAATAGACGCTTTGTTTTATCAATACGTCGTATTTCTGTTAGGTATTCATTTTATTTTTTCGTATTTCCACAGTATTACTATTCCATAACTAGGTATATATCTATGCATATAAGTTGCAAGATTTAACCGTGACAGAGTAAGAGACAAACAGAAAAACTTTGTCATTGCGTGACGTCCGCTACGTCACGCGGTTTCACACACGTACGAAAGGGAGTACGGGGATAAAATATAGCCTATATTAATCAGCGATATACATTATCGCTGATTAATATAGGCTGTGATATTAATATAGGCTATGATTAATCCCGGCATTCAAATGGTGAAAGATTTTTTTCGGTTCAATATTTTTTGAGCCAATTCGTTACAAACATACTTACATACAAATCTTTCCTCTTTATAATATTAGTATAGATATATATATAGTATTAGCAAGTATACTGAGATCCGACTTTTCCATTTTCTTTGAACGGCAAAAACAAAGACCACCTATCTCGATAACAATAATTCAAAATATCTACAAAGAAAATGTAATTTAGAACATCATTTCGTTCGAGCAGGAAAAGCCTTTTGATATTGTAGCGAGAAAATTAAACCGTTAATTGGGCTATTTATTTTAAATTAATGGACATTACTATTTCACTCTTGGAATATTCAATGAAATAAGCTAGCCTGACGGGTGGAGGCAGGTTTATATATTATATCTCGCGGAGATCTAAGAACTGCCTGCTCAAAATGCAAGTGAGACGCTACAATATTTATTATAGTCTACCAAATTATTTTATTCAATGACGTAGCCAGAATTACGGAGGACATTTTGACTAATCAACGTTTTAATTGCTAAGAAAGTTAGCATCATTGGTAGAATAAATAAAGTTTAATTAGTTTAGTATTACATTTTTATTATATCGAAGTGGTTGGAAAATGCTCGTTCATTCGTCGAATTCATCAGTTCGACATAAGATACCCACCCCCTAGGTCCGCTTCCTTTGGATGAAAGACATATCGTTCTCAAAATTCAGTTAAATAGGTTCAGTGATTCAACCGTGATAAGGTAACAGACACACAACAAACATATTTGAGAGACGGTACCACATCTCAGGAATATTGCACAACGTTGCGTTTTCTTAAATCTCTCAGGAACTTTCCACTTCATGATATAATTCATGGATGTCAGCAGGATTGAAGTGGTGATGGAATTAAAACCTGTGAGAATTTTATTGACAATTTCTATAGGGAGTACCTTTGAATGCACAATAGTACCTAGTCATTTTATGAGACTGTCTCTGTCATTAAGTTTGGCGCGAGGCGAATAAAAACATGCGCAGTATTTTTCACTGAGCGTTCTTTATTATTGACGGGACCTGTATATATATATAAATAGTTTATAAAGAACTGGCAGGTATTAGATGACAAAGTCGAGAGTGCAGAGAATTTTTTTCAACTAAGCCAGTATACTGTTGTCTAACCTTCACAACAAGGCTAACAAGTACTTATTGCAAAAATAAACATGTTAAATTATAATCGATCGGTGATAATGTATGTAAATACAATTTGTGTATTTGGCCTGTGTGTGGCCATTTTCGCAATTGCCATTTTTTACCGACGAAAAAAAGAGGAGGTTAGGGATTGTGTTACCAGTCAAGTTAAAAACTTCAGAATGCATTTGATTTTCAATGTCGTCGTCTCAAAATTATACAATATGTTAACAAAACTAAAGAATTGAAGAAATAAATGAAGTAAGAATGATGTGTACCTACTAATATTATAAAGCTGAAGAGTATGTTTGGTTGGGTGGTTGAACGTGCTAATCTCAGGAACTCTCAGGAGTCTTAGAACAAGAATTCTTTTTAATTAGTGTTGGATAGCTTTTTTAATTATCTTATCTAGGAAGGCTTTAGGCTTTAAAACACCACGCTCTGACCAATAGGAGTTTTATTTGCAAAAACTTATAATTTTCAAAAAATTTACAAAAAAAAATATATATATATAATATATATATATTGACGTGGACGAAGTCGCGGGTAACATCTAGCGTAAATATAAACAAACTGTGTGTAATCATAGGTACTACGTTCAATAGGTATGTGCTCTTAGATTCGCCGCAAAACAAATAGGTTTTCTTTCGTTTCCTCTAAGAGCACTTGTACAAATTAATTCTGTATTGTTTGGTTGTTTGTCACAGACCTTCTACTTCAATGCTCAATGCTCAATGCTCATTAATAATTAATAGGAGTTACGATACATTCGCTCAGGATTAGAATAGGGGCCTAAATCCTTCTATGATATTTAGATTTTCTCTACTTTAAAACAGAATTGCTGTACGTTGACATCTATACATCTATATCTATACAGATAAATAAAATTTGAGTGTCTGTTTGTAATTTAATTTATTAAAGTAAAAAAAGGCTACTTTAATTTATTAAAAATATTAGGGTTCCGCGACAATAAGGATGAAACTAAATCTACGCGGGTGAAACCGCGGTGCATAGCTAGTATATTGCTATGTGTCAAATATTACTAATTACGACGAAAAGTGGGTTGTAACACCCCTTCCTTGTGGGAAGACGTGAAAATTAATTCGTGAAGAATTTGACATTAAATAGGAAGTGACTATTGTTTCTGTAATGGTGTGAAAAGCTACAAAGATGGATATAGGAGGCAGGAAAACCACCCTCTTGCACAATCATTAAGGAGAAGCCTTATAGATACAGTTAGAGTAAAAACAGATTGGTCATTAAGGTCACTAGTAAAGTAACAAACAAGTTAAACATCCCAATGAAGTTAAAAGCTTTGAGCTTTAAAACACCATTTTGCTTCCTAGACCCAGATGATATTTATTGCATGCATAATATGCTAACGCCTGTATTCCCCGAAGGGGTAGGCAGAGGTGATGTAATACCAACACCCAATTTCCACCGCAGATGATCATGTGCCAACGTGACAGATGGTGAGTCTATCGCCGTCGCTGGCACTATTACATACGTATCTGAATTACTTCTCAGAAATATGCAGGTTTCCTCACGATGTTTTCCTTCACTGTATACCACATGGTGTAAAATCACGCACATAAGTTTTTAGAAAAACTCGCCAAAACCCCATTGCCACCACGGCTTCATTTGATATTGCATGTGTCAGTATAAATATATTATTTCAATACACACACAAAAAATGTTTTAGAAAAAGAAACACAATATAACAAGCATGTATGTACTTGAATTCAAATGTACAATGTTAACATTTCTAGCCTCCAGCGTCTGCGTTTAAGCATAAAAGACGTGGTATTAAAATAACGATAAATAAACAATGAAAAAGTTGCCGTGAAATGACAACGTTATTTTTCTATGTCGACAAGGTTGTACGAATATTTCAGCTGAGTAAAAAAAATAGCAGACTGAACACTGAATTACTAATACAAAAACAACAAAGTGGGATTCACAACCTTTGTTCGGTTTCTGTACAATCAGCGTATTGTTAAAAATCTTTGGATACGTATTTATTACTGTCTGTAAACAAACGTTCATAGGCTACATACAGACGATACAGTTTAACGTTAACTATATCGATTGCGTATTTCCTCATTTTGTATGGGAACGTTAAACTTACACTCGCCGCTAGGGGCGCTTTCGCATCCCTTTTTTTGGCCCTTTTCACACGGAGTCCTTCACGGGACAATGTAGGCAGATGGAATAGCCATCACTACATGTGCTCACGCCTGTATTCTCAGACGGGTAGACAGATATGTACAATATGTAGTACACCCACATTTCGCCAGGCGAGCCTTTTGCCATTAACCGGACACTAATCCCAACATCACTTTGCGAGACCCGGGCGGAGATCGAACCCAGGACCTCGTATTCCGCAGTAGCGACCACTAAGCATACCAGGTATTCATCCATATCACTAGATTTACAAGATGATGTCTTTCACTTATAACTAGCTGTGCCCCGCGGTTTCCCCGCGTAGATTTTGTGTCATCCTTATTGTCGCGGAACCCTAATATTTTTAATAAATAAAAGTAGCCTAAGTTACTCCTTGAAACATCAACCTGCCGGTGACAGTCCCGTTAAAATCGGTCCAGCCGTTTCAGAGATTACCCGAACAAACAGAAAGAGAACATTTTTAACATTGGGTTTATTAGTGTCAGTAGCGTGTATACTTTCATATGCATTTAGTGAAAAGCTGTTATTTTGGAATTACAAACAGACACTCCAATTTTATTTATCTGTATAGATGAATGTCCTTTCCTAATAAACAGCTGTTTGTTTCCTCTCTGGTAGTATAAGTTCATATATTTTGGAAGCCCTTTATGTTATTACTAGCTGTGCCCCGCGGTTTCACACGCGTAGATTTAGTTTCATCCTTATTGCCACGGAACCCTAATATTTTTAATAAATAAAAGTAGCCTAAGTTACTCCTTGAAACATCAGCTACATACCACTGAAAGACCCGTTAAAATCCGTCCTGCCGTTTCGGAGATTACCCGGAACAAACAGACAGACAGACAGACGGAGAAAAAAATTTAAAACTTGGTGTTTTAGTGTCAGTAGCGTATATACTTTCAGATGCATTTAGTGAAAAGCTGTAATTTTTAAGTTACAAACAGACACTTCAATTTTATTTATCTGTATAGATGTATAGATTATGTTTCGTACGTCCACCCTCACACACATTACAATACAATATACGGCCTTTAATTACCTGAAAGCACTCATTACACTGGGTTGGGTGTTTTTATGGGTATGCGCGGGTCATAGTGGGCTCTGAAAGCCTAGTTGGAAAACTTGGGTAATTCGACTCAATGACAACTGTCCCTTGCTCTTTCTAAATTACAACCAGGTGTGTTATGTGCTCCTCGTTTTATTAAAACAGGGTGGTTATATGCAATATGCTTGACGCAAATGTCCTACTAGCTTCCGCCCGCGGCTTCGTCCGTGTGGAATAGTTACACTTCGTTTACGTGGTGTGGTGATATATAGCCTATAGCCATCCTCGATAAATTATATAATTTTTCAAATCGGACTACTTAGTGTTCCTGAGATAAGCAGCATCAACCAAAAAAACTCTTCAGTTTTATATGTTAGTATAGATTAGGTACTTAGGTGTTAAAAGAGTAAGAATTTCAATTAAAAGACTCATCGGACGCTATTCAATATCCCGAGTTCGTATATCTCACGAGAGATCCATCACAGGGTAATGTTTTTCAAAAGCAATCCAATCCTCTTAACTTGGGTACAATACGAGGATCAGATGAGAGTGGCTCGAACATAAACGTATGTACGCCGTGTGCAACGCTGTGAACTTAACATTACATAATTATTATTTTACGGTGAAGGAAAACATAGTCGTCGTAAAACCAATTTACTACTTTATATTCTGACTAGCTTCTGCCCGCAACTTCATCCCGCATGGAAAAGTAGTATTTCATGAGATTAGCGCGTTCAAGCAAACACACAAACAAACTCTTCAGCTTTATATATTTAGTATTCTTTGTATAGATAGATCAGACAACGCCCATCATTGGTGCACGTTTGAATCTTAAATGCTTCAGTTTCCAACTTCGCCCCATGAACTATAACCGAACTAATTTCACCTGAATATTTCAAACCAGTTAGTATTTGGGCAGGCCCTTTCATGAGACAATTATTATGAACATTGAATGTTCCCTTCAATATCTATTACTGTTTTGCCGTCACCGTACAGGAACAAATAATTTCTTTTTAATATAATTAAGACGTCTTTGTTTGCCTTAAAGAAATAAAATCAAGATTTAAGTTGTCCCTTCAAAAAAACTACTTACTTAACTACTATAATAGTTAGCGTCTTCGAAAATATCTTGAAACAACCGCGCAACTAAGAAATACTTACAAAGTGCTTTCTCATGTCATCTTGCTGAGGCAAAGTGTTTCTCTGATGCCGAGAGACATTATACCGTATAAATAATTTTTGACCCAAATAAATTCTTAAGTACGTACACTTGAAGCTGTAAATTATTGAAGCGTAAGGGATCCAATAAGTATAAAAACACAGACACTTCGGATCTTTTAAAAGGTTTACCTACTCCAGAGATCTACGCACGAGCCATTGTTTCCGAAAAATAATCTTTTATGGAATATAATTTTATTGTTCGAATAAATTGAATGTTCTGTTCTCTCGATAAAGGAGATTTTCTCACAAGAACCATGCAGGCTAGAAGGATATTGACTGAACTCTAAATTTCTTGGACTCCATGGGAATAAAAGAGTATACTAACGGGAATCGTATATCGGTATTTTTTCAAATGGTGTTTTTATTTGAGTACCGTATATACTTTCATATGCATATGAAATGTTTTCTCTCTCTGTTTGCTTCGGCTAACGTTACAAAGAATAACTTAAGCTACTTTTATTTAAAACAAAACATTAGATTTCCGCATGACATGAAGTCTACGCGGGTAAAACCACGAGTCACAGTTAGTAGATTAACAAATGAATCACCTATTATTTAAAAAGAAACTCATGAACGTGATAGTAATTACATTATGGAACCTTGAGAATAAGTCCCTATAGCAGTGTTGGAGGGCTCGAGCCTCGAAAGTAAAGCTCAATGGAGCAAAGGAATATATCCCCACAAAAATATTCTTTCATCCTATTATTTACGCGGACGAAAAAAATATTTAATTAGTGAACTTTTAATTCGCTCTCTCTTCTCTTTAAAAAAGGTTTTCTTTAGATGACAGAAATTAACTTGGACAGAGTTCTTTTAAGAGCTTTATTGTATACCCTGATTATAACTTCAAAGAAAAAAAACTTAGGACTTTCCAGAGAAAGTTTTACAATTATTACTTATATATTTCTTAAAGAGAGAAGTAAAACACAAAAGAGCAAATTCTTAATATTTAGTTGCCAGTTACAAATTAATAATTTGACCCTGAAGGAGACATTGTTTGAGAATGTTAAAATGTGATTTGCTAGATGTAATTTACTTGGCTTATGCATATTTCTACAAATAAAACATATACTTACCCCCCACTATTATTGCAAAACGTAGCCTAAGATAATCCTTAGTTTAAAACTTTATAGCTCCATCTCTTTTGTGGTATAGATTTAAAAAAGGAATGGACATAGTTTTAGGCAGTTTGATCTAGTTTTGATTCAAACCACTTTCTGCACTAATATTATAATATAAAGAGGAAAGATTTTATTTGTTTGTTTGCATTGAATAGGCTTCGAAACAACTTGGTCGATCTTGAAAATTCTTTCAGCAATGGATAGCTACATCATCAGCGAGTAACATAGTCTATATTTTATCCCTGTACTCCTACGGGAACGGGAACTACGCGGGTGAAACCGCGTGACGTCCGCTAGTTTGTAATAAGGGTTTGTAAGTTGTTTGCAGCAAATCATCATCACCATTGACACCAACTAGCCCTGATGTTTTGTTTTTGGAAAAAGTAAGTAAAAGTCAGTTCAGCCGTTTCGGAGATTAGCCGGAACAAACAGAGAGACAGACTGACGGAAAAAAAAGTTTTTTTATTTGAGTATTGTATATACTTTCATATGCATTTAGTGGAGAGCTGTTTATTAGGAATTACAAACAGACATTTCAATTTTATTTATATGCATAAATATTATATACTGACTCGCCTTTACAATATTTATGTTTTACTGGAACGCTCTTATCTGGGTGGATAATCTTCCCTCTAATGCTATCCATGTCGGTAAAATAACCTCATAAAACACCGTATTTGCAACGGAGAACCCCTAATGGGCCGTTATTTTCGTCGACCACACCTCTCAGTCTGATTGCTTGTTTTTCAGCACTCAATGACGGAACGGAATGCTCAAAGAATTCATGATATCATAGAAACAAAATCGGGTCGTTCCTTTAAAATTTTTAGGCTTAATCTATACCTACTACTATTATAAAAAGAAAAATTTTCGTTTCTATTGAGTAGGCTGGGACACTATTAGACCGATCTTGAAATTACCTCCAGCAATGGATAGCTACAGCTACTAGCATCAGCGAGTAACATAGGCTATATTTTATCGCCGTACTTCCCACGGGAACTACGCGGGTGAAACCGCGTCACGTCCGCTAGTATTATATATTAGTTTAGGGTTATTTCTACGATGCTGAACATAGACTAAAAAGTAAAAATATCTTGTGAATTACACGTCTATGCATCCAAGACACTCGGATACATAAATAATAAATGGTAAGTATTATTACGTAAATACACCTATGTTTCTAAGCATACGATGTCACGGGCATTGGCGAGTAAAATATTCATTACCGACACGTATACCTTATAATAATGATTTTAAAACAAGTGTACTTCAACATAACAGTTTCCACGGCGCAATTAGGTGTCTCCTCTTAATTACGACGGCTTTAGTACCTACTTGGTAAGATAGACGTAGCGACTCAAGTTTAATTAAAAATATCTAAGTGCCTTTATAACACTCGCTATAATACATTAATCTTATTATAATAAGCATGTGTTGACTGTTACATTACAAGTTCTCATGTTCTGTGTGAAAATGATTTTCAGTGGTTTACTTAATGTTAACTTAAAAGTAAATGGTAACATAGACAGAACTATAGAGATAATTTCTTCAACTGTTCTGATCTGATGATAAGAGTTTCCCTTAAGATTAGAGACAGCCAGTCTCCTACTGCTAGCCCAGTCTCCTTTAGGAATTCAGGGAAACTTATCACTACATTATTCTGATTTTGTTGAGGATACTGTCTTAAGCGGGCTGATAGTTCGGTGATTTTGTACGGGAGATCTCGTTGGACCCTAAGTTTCTCTCTTGCAGTTTGTAAATCAGTCGTCTGTAATTAGAGTATGAATAACAGTATCAAAGACAAGTTAAATTCTATCAAACGGTTATCTAATCAAACGCACGATATTTTTGTATTGCGATAATGTCGTGTTTAAGACTTAATTACCTTCACGACAAATAGAAAGGAAGTGGCAGAGTATGATTAGTCATCTTCATAATATATAGGCCAAGGTCGGCCAAAAAGTGAATACCGGCGAAGTACAGTCGTTTATTGAAACCATTTGGAGTCCCTTACGTCCTATTTAAACACGGAACCCTTTTTATATGATCATACCAGTGGCCATCTGTCCGTCTGTCATATTATAGCCTCCATTTTCTCCGAATCTACTGGAGAGGAAAGTATAAGTAAAGAAATATAAGTTCTTTATACTTAATCAATTCATACTTTGATAAATTGTTCGCCGAAAGTAATAAAAAAGATCTACGAGGCCTTTTCAATAGAAGAGTCCCACCATCAGCTACGAAATGCATGATTTATGTATTTTCAGCGGAATAAAAACTACCCAGACATATCTTCACGCATTTATCTAATTCTATTGTTAATAAACAATGCATTACACAACATCTTTCGAGGCACGTATTTTACTAGCAGGAAAAATAGTGCTACTAGTTAGGATCCGCGACGGTGACGTCACCAGCCACGCGACACTGCATTGCATGACTCACTGTAAGTACATGGTTACGGTCAGACGCACTGTTTCCGTAATCGGCAAATTGGTGACCAAATATTTTGTCAACGCCCACGTGTTAACTGTTTTAGATACAGCAATGGACTCGTCGTAAACGAGACCTCGTCCTCATTGTACTGCCGCCTAACATCAACGCTATTAAGCATAGAAAAAGTAATTAATTAAATGTAGCTGTTTGCGCCCCGTCTCTCAGGGGGCGTCAATTCCAGTAGACAAAAGGACGACATCATAGCGACGTGGCCATGTGGCAAGCCTTTGAATGGCTAAATAACAAGCCGTCAGCGTCCCTGGCGACACATTTTGATGTAACTATAGAGGTATACTGATAGACGGGCACGGCGGCTAATGATTTGTTTAATTAAGGCTTATTGAATTTTTTACAGTGAAAGAGATGGAAATCTTTAAATAAGCAATACATACCAGTATTGCTTGTATACTATTTGTGTATCCGTGCCAAAACTCTTCTAAATACAAATATTTTTTTTAAGATAAGTAAGTACTTACCAAAATCAAAACAATTTTCTTTATCTATACTATACATAAAATAATGAATTCAAATGTTAAACACACAACAAATAGGCGTGAATATTTTTTTATCATTTGATAAATTTACAACACATAAGCTAGGAAGGAAATAATTCAATCTTTCCAGCAGTAAGTACGTTTGTATACCTAAACACATCAGGGTTAAATAGTTAAACACACAAATTCACCCCACCTGGCTTTAATCTTGGCCATAATCGAGTCGTGTTAAACAGTCAATCAACGCTTGCGTGAGACCCTCGATCCCTACACGACCGGTATAATGTAACTCTACACTGTTACACAATGCCGATAAAGCATCGAGCAATGAACGTTGACAAATTGAGACAACATCGTGTTATTGTGCCGTGAATATATTAATATATTCGACAACATAAGTACTTACATTGTTTGACACCGTAACGATATTTTATATTGAAACTAGTAGACGTCACGCGGTTTCACCCGCGTAATTCCCGTTTCCGTGGGAGTACGGGGATAAAATATAGCCTACTCGCTAATGATGTAGCTATCCATAACTGAGAGAATTTTCAAGATCAATAAGCTCCGAAACTACTTGTTTCGGAGCTTATTCAATGCAAACAAACAAACAAAAAACATTCAAATTTTCCACTTTATAATATTAGTGTAGATGTATCCACCGTTTGTACCTTTCCGGACCCTTACAACGCAGATCTATTGTGAATTTATAAATATTATAAGTAAAGTATACATAGGCTCCACATTATATGTATTTTGCTTGTAGAAAGTTCCAGAACCTACACCTACGGTGATTTCTGTCCTAATAATACGATGTATTGTTAAGGTTGTACAATTGACAAAGGTACAAAGCAAAGGTGTTATGGAATATCTAATAATATCATTTATATTAACGAACTGAGTTAGGAATATGGAACGGCTGAGTATTTTTAATGACATTATTGATATATATGATCGAGATACAACGTTGAGTTGACACGTAGCGTATCTTTTAATTGATATGTCAGCCCAGGATAATTTACATTTCAAGAAATTAACCTTGTGTTAGCTTTCAACTACGTCTCGAGCAGCAACTATTCGGACCAGTCACGAGTTAATTGTGCGAGGCACTTCAAGCTAGGCGTAAAATAATGTGATGTAATGAACGCAACAATTTGAATGCAAATTCATGGATATTCGAAACACCACGTGGGTATAATAGTGACGTATTCTTGCGTATAGTTCTCAAGATTCATAATTCACACCGCACGCATTCGATTAGTTAGTAAGCTTACGTAAAATATAGTAGTTAGAATGTAAAATCTTTAGTTAGGCAAGTATGGTAACCAAGTGTCAAATCATTAGGTAATTAAAGTTCATGGACCGCTAAGCATTATAGAAGCTCTAGTCGGTGTTCAGAAGCCATCAGCGGGAAGCACTGTCGTGGAATAAAGAGGGGTGCTCAGCCAGATGGGAGATGCTTTGCGGGATTCGACAGCGAAGCATACGCTCGCGAAGTTTCTATGTACTTTAAAAGTCAGTGAGCCCGAAAGCATTATTTTACAGACTTATTTCTGACGCCTGATTCAGGGATTTGATCAACCTTTAAAACCCTGTGCTCTCTACGCCGACGACGACGTCAGTAATTTGTACAAACGTAGATTAAAACGAGTGAAATCATGAGCAATTCTAACGCGTCATCTACTTTATTTTTCCAATATTCAGCATGTAAATCTATTCTATTTTTTGCATCGAGTAGAAAGCGTATGTAAATAATGAATGGCGTTTATCGTTTCATACAATATATTATCCATTGTCTCTGCATACTCACAACCTGTGCTTACAACCATTCCAGCGAAGTGCGAATAGCGTATTACAGCGAGGGATTGGGCTCTAATTATTTATTCCTTTGGAAAGTAAGGAAATAAGTGGAACACAGCAAAAATACATTAAGGAACGTAGTCTGACCCAGTACTATTAACGTTACGACAATTAAGCGATTGCAATTTTCTTTTATCTACTTTGTTACGGTGTCGGAAGTCCTACTGATTAATGCTCATGTTGATTAAAAACAGTTCTCGAAATCACTGTTACAAACATGATTTATTCTAGCGGGGGTCTGATCAAATACAACGCAGAAACTTAGATGAAGGTTGCTTCCATCTGTAATCTCAGTCTTATGCTAGATAATGCTTCTATAAAACTAAGAGTCTATTACTATGAAGATAGAAGAAAACCAGTCGCATAGAAAATTAAATAGAAGTAGTAGCGATTAAGGCAACCAATGAGCACAAGAAAATATAGCATAATGTGACAGGTGTGGTGTGTTGTGAAGCAATTCTGAAGAATCTTTTAGTTGATTTAATTTACCGCTTTCGTAAACAAAGCCTTGTACGGAACTTATAAAGCTCGCACGCTCGTGTGAGCACTGATAGGCAGTTGATACTTATAGCACTGGCGTAAATGGCAATATTAAGTACTTATATATATAATATTTGTGTGTTCTAATATGTTTTTATTGGTTACCTTCCAACTGAAATGAGCGCATGCAAATAACGCCCAATATACGAACCAAATTTGGAAGTATAAATCAGAATCTATGAATTTAAAACCTTAATGTATCTTCAGATTAAGCTAATCGCGTCTACTCAAGTTGATATCTTGTGGATATATTCAATCAATCTTCACTCAGTTAAAGTACATCTACTATGGTCCATCTCTAAAATCTATCACGGATTCGAACAGCTGCGTTATTCACTTAGGTTTCACAGCGTCGCACTCGAACCTTATCCTCTATGCATTATGTTTCAATTTCCTATGATTGAGACCAACGCTCATCGTCGACGAGATCGACGCAGAGAAACCTTAGTGAATTACGCGGCAAAAAAGTACCATAAATAAGACGTAAAGAAAATTTCGGAATAAGTATTTTTATTTCATAACTCAATATAAATATAATTCATGGTAACAAGCACCAAGAATGAGAGCAAATAAAAAGTTGAAAGGTACTTATGTCTGAAATGGCACAAAGAAAAATAATTTGTTTATAAATCCAATTTTATGTTTTGAAGAAAATGTGAGAAAGTTAACATTCAACTTGTTCATATCATCGAGACAGGTTAAATTACTTTTGCTTATTATTTTGCACGTAGAAGCAAAACTTTTGGCGAAAGTAATAATATAGTAACTTTGAGTTTATTGCCGGAAGATATCAAACTGCTGACTGCGAACTTTGGAACCACAACACGAGATAATTTGTTAGGTGTTTAGTGGTAATTAGCAGACATTTTGCTACGGCAAAAAGTTAAATAGACGCGTTAGCGCAAGATGAAGAGTTTAAATTGAGTCGTATTTAACTTAGAAGTGTTGGCACTTTGGAGCAAATTATTGAAAACCTTAATTCCAAGGTTAGAAATCCAGCGCACGAAATGATATCTGATAACACTTTGTTTTGAGATGTATGGGTTATTTTTAAATGTTAATGTAAAATATCCTTAAAGTTGTGTAATTCACAAAGATAATTGGCCAATCCCTTAAACAGAAACATCAATGTAATTGCCAATTGCACCGGCCAATAAAATAAAACAGAAGAAAGGTTTTTATCTTGTTGTTGAGACATTTGACAAAAGAGACCATTTCATGTTATCATTTCAACAAACGCCAGTGACATATAAAACTACGACTTCCACAAAACGTTGAAGCCAAGGGTACGGATTATTAAAGATAAACAGAACAACCAGATTTGTTTGAACACAAAACAAGGAAATATTGAGATAACTGCGAAGGTTCGATATATTTTCAGAGCACGTGCGAGTTCATTTACGCTTAACTTTTTATCTTGTTACAGAAAATGGGCTCCTGTTTCGCAAATAATGTGCCTCTGGAAGCTTAACAAAATATTCAATAAGGCTTTCAACGTCGATTAATTTAATATGGAAGGTTCGTAAGCACAGGTGATCAGAAAGAGTGACAAAGACTTTTATTTTACATCGCAAAGTCACATAGGCTTTCAATCATATAACTAATTGAATTCAGGGGAATAATTTGTAAAGTATATCTATGGTAGGCTATAATAATATAATGTATCATTTTGAAGTTTATAACTTCAGAATTTATAATTCCTACAATCACCTACTCACAAAACTTTTGGGCAGTTCAAGTTAAATATTTGCATTAAAGGTACTCCAGCAAGAAGACGCATTTATTCGCATTAACATATTGTAATATTCGGGTCTGAACAATGACAAAACGATTGTACCATTTAGGAAATTGAATCGAAGAGGTCTTGACGTCATACATGGCGGTAGATATACCTACGAGGTATATATTACTATTGGAATGGCAGGGTCAATAGCTGCGGTGGTGAGACCGCGAGCAAAATAATTTCCTTTATGGAATTGCAAATGAGGTTTGAGGGTTCTGGACACACGTTTTGAAGTGTGTCAATTTTTCAACACAATGTAGGGCAGATTTAACATCGCTAGACTTAATTCGATCTCGTAGACAGACGTATGTAAGCAAATCGGGTAGATTGCGTGTTCTGCTCTACGAAAAGCAATTATCGCCTTTGTGTCAAGTAGATTACATGAATAATGGTTAGTACAGCTACTAGTGTAGAGGCACACTTAGCGACGACGTCTGATTTCAATATACACAATATGTTATTATATTATGGATGTTCATGGCTTGCTTAATATTGCGCCGTCGTGCAAACAATAGAATTCGTTATTTGACGATGATTATTGTAGAGGGTGAGTGAGGCTTCGTACGTGACTAGAATGAGCCTGCGCCCTGGGCTTGGCCTACCTACCAACGAGGCGGGCAGCCATATCCGACATACGACGGCTTTTATATCCGATTCAATAACAGCGGATATTTTTTCAATTTATATAAAGCTTTGCCTGCAGCTGGAAAATTACACATTATGTGGCTGCGACCTTGTGTATGGTCTTGGTCCCCAGTCGGACAGCTCCTAATATCGAACGGGAGATCCCGTTATGCCTTACCTCTCTAGACTAGGATGTTTATGGATTAGCTAACATAACCAACCACCCATAGACCATAAGACAAAACAGAACTGCAGATTGTATAGGAAGGGAATTATGGATTAGATACAAAGATATTGTACCTGATATACATTGAAGTTCATCATAGATAATAGATTTTTGTGGGCAGCAGTTCATAATAAAGATAGGACTATAAGCCATAATCATAGCCCCGTTTCTATCGAACAGGATTCGAGAATTGAGTGTTATCCTTCACGACTTAGGCTTAGGAATATTACTTATTCCATAATTAAGTGAATAAAAACATTTTATTATTTAATGTTCTGTAATAATATCGCGTACTTCTTTGTTCGTCTACCTAGACGACTTAATGTCAGTAGGTAACGAAGGCCCTAAAGATATATACATGAAGAATTAAACCTTCAAGAAGTGCATAGAAGTGGACCTTAATTAGAGAACGAAGCATGTACCAACAGTAGTCTCTGCCTACCCATATAATGTGAGCATATGTAGGTTAGTTTAACAGAATGTCATACAATGTTATTCTAATCTAAAATTGCAGTCACTTTTTTCACATTATCCTTATTCTCTAATGACGCGTTATCAAAGAGAAATAGATACTTTCAAGAATTTACGGCGAGAGAGAGGTGCGCCTTTCCGCCGCACCTTTAACCTACTGGCATTTTTTGCACTAATATTATTGCGTATTGCTCGAGCGAGTCGGAAACTAGAGTGATCAAGGAAAACTAAGACTTCATTGCAAATAAGTTTGCAGTTACATAATTAATTGAGAAACAGGAAAACATGACAGCTCGCGTGACTGTAAAAGAGAACACTAACTCTACAGAAGGTACCTAGAAGTTTAAGACATTCTAGTATTTTTGGCATGGTTAAAATATTTAGCCCACTACAGACGACGATATTTGCTATAGAAAATATTCTGTAATTAATATATTACTCAGTCTGTTGTGGGCTTTATTTTAAGCCTAGGTCCTGTACTAGTATGAAAATCATCAAGTAGACTGCTAATCCCTCAGGAATTATTATGCCGCGAACAAAAGTAATCTTTGATACTCGCCGGGATTTTATTTATGTACTAGTTACTTAGGAACCTATATACATTGAAACAATTACGTCGGTTCACAACTCTTTCTGCGTGAAAGCTGAGTGGTGTTTAGGCAAGGGTTAGATTACATCAATTAAACACAGTAACCAGGGTTTAAAAAATATTGCTATTTTATTCCCGACTAGTCGTGAGAAGCGAGAAAAGGGGCCAAGGACATGTCATAGTCGGGTGTCTGTCTACCCCATTCTGAGACCGGACATTCTGAGACATGTGGCATACACGTGGCTTACAATCACAGCGAGAGTTTCAGGGTCGGCATTAATGCTGACTCTGAGACTCTGGTCCTTAGGGCAAACTATGATTCATTTAATAATACGTCAAACCTAAGAAGTTCTTAATACGCGCTGCTTAACGATCATAGTTGCCCCCTAGTTCAGAAAAAGTGTAAATCCTAATGATATAAGACTTTTTAAAAGAGCTGAGGCGTTCAAAGTATCAGACGTCTAGCCTCTGTCCTCAGTGGGTGTCAAGCCTATGAAATATCCATAGATGTCCTACGTATCATAGAATTGTATATCTTGTAGGAATTCACTAAAAGGCTCTGTAATACAGATGTCGGAGCCGTGGTGGCCTTGGGGTTTGAGCAGTCGCCTGCTACGCAAGCAGCGCAAGTTCAAATCCCAGTGGGGCCAGTACCAATGAGATTTTCTAAAAAACTTATGTGCAGTGATTTCACACCGCGTGCATTTCGGTGAAGGAAAACATCGTGCTGATACCTGCATATGTCTGAGAAGTAATTCAAAGACGTATGTATAGTGGCTGAGATGGCGATGGACTCACCCTCACCCTCTGTCACGTTGGCACCTAATCATATTTGGTGAAATGTAGGTTTTGGTAAAACAACACCCCTGCTTACCCCTTCGTGGACCCTTCTGTACAGATGTCTTAGAACTCATAGGTCTCCTAACATCTCGTAACCGCGTCTCTCGCGTACGTTTACCTTTATTGATAAGCAGGACAAAAACGGAAAAAGTAACAATACGGGTCGCGATATTTACGATGACAGTCCCGTGTATACGGAATGTATGGTAAGCCTACCTATGAGGGTTTTGACATGAATAGATTAACAACCTGATTACTTATCCTAAGATGGCCGTATACACGGCCTTTTGAAGGATTATCTATGGGTAGATAGATAGATTCATTGGAAACACAGAATGTAAAGGAGGGTTATAAAGTTGTTTAGGTAATGGTACAAATAATACATTTGAATTTAGAACCGGCGGTAACAATATAGAAGTAGGGAGGTTGGTACCTACCTTACCCTACTTACTTTATTAAAAATCTTATCAAATAAAGATACTTAATTTGATTTCGACCAAGTCGAGCGCGATGGTCGATGACAAACTCGAAAAATTTATTCCGCAGAAAATGGCTCAATTTCAACATAAGCTATATTTTTTGGTCCATTCATGGAAAAGGATTAAATGAGTTACCTAATTTAAAAATTAATAGATCGTACAAAATTGAAATAGAAACAACCTGTTTGTTAGGCATCTTACTTCTTCCTTTTTTTTAAGTAGGTTAAAAATTAATAAAGAACTTAAGTACTATCATTATTAAGTATATAAATTATATTCACAATATTGAAAATTGTATCAGAATGCAAATCTAAAAATAATCTTCTACTGTATGAGCATAAATAGCCTTCATATCAAGTGATAGAATGAGTTGTATGATAACTATACTAGTTATTGGTTGGTTTATAACTTCCCCTCTCCCATCTAATACATAACATTATCAATGAAGCCGCCAAATGGAGTCTCCCGGTTAAGAATTGATGCAATCAGATTCAATTTGATAGCAGTTTACATTGCAAAATACTTGCAACAACCTACTCATTTGCTTATAGTCAGCAGTGAATGTACGTAATCTAATAGAAACCTAATTTTAAAATAACAATAACTTATTGAGTAAAATATTCACATTGAAACTTTTCTACACAAAGAGAACATTACTAAAATTACAAAATTATATTAAACTGTGTAAACATGTGCTATTTCACTGTGTGCCTGCTGATAAATTGGATTATTGAATACTAGCTGAAGTAAGAATTCATAGTTATATTAAACACTTTGTGTAATAGACTAATAGTATTGATAGGTATATATATACCAGCTAAGAAGATACAAGCCAATAAAGAAGATATAGCCTTTGATATAACACCAAGCATAATAATTACTAGCTGTGCCCCGCTGTTTCACCCGCATAGATTTAGTTTCTTCCTTATTGTCACGGAACCCTAATATTTTTAATAAATAAAAGTAGCCTAAGTTACTCCTTGAAACATCAGCTACTTACCTACCAGTGAAAGTCCCGTTAAAATCCGTTCAGCCGTTTCAGAGATAACCCGGAACAAACAGACAGACAGACAGACAAGAAAAATTTTAAATCTTGGTTTTTTAGTGTCTATATTGTGTACACTTTCATATGCATTTAGTGAAAAGCTGTTATTTTGGAATTACAAACAGACACTTCAATTTTATTTATCTGTATAGATGTATAGATTTAACAGTACCACATTAAACATTAGGATATATTTATTCAGGTATAGGTGCTTATGAACAATGATCTTGAATTGAATGAGTAATGTAGTAGTGATTATTTGCATCTGCCTCTGTCTGTATGGTGCGACACACTATGTATCCCCACTATATTTGCTGAAAGCTCATAAGGCATGATGGCACTTGTACCTTGCAATTTAAAAAGCTAAAACTATAAAAAATACAAATATGAGAACATTTAGAAACAGCAATTGGAGCAATTGAAATGTATTAAATATCATGACACACGGAAAACCTTGTCAGTGGCCAATTTATATAATGTACCTATGTGTGTGTGTATGAATATGTATATATATATACATACTCATAAGTATATACAATTGAATCATTGATTTGGTTAATTTTGACCTTGAAATATCTGTGGAAGTTCAGTGAAGGTCTCACATTTTATAGAAATATAATGTAGGTGATATGAAGTTCACCGTGTCATCTAGTCCTTAATACATGTAAGATAAAAGAATTACATAGCAACAATTGAACAACTGGGTCATTTTCCTTACAGCCAATAATAACTTTCTATTGTAACTCTTTGTCATCATTTGAATTGTCCTCCAAATATTAGTACATGCCTAAAATTAATCAAGATTAACAACATAATTTCAAGAACACTGACTTTCTATGCAGGTTATTCATATAAGATGTGTCGTAAACAGTATTTATTGCTTACATCATTGGACACAGAAATGAGGACAATTGTACCAAATTTATGATATACCATCACAAGTTACGAGTGCTGGCTTTGAATGTGCAGTAGTTGGTTTCTGTCTAAAAATGATGCAAATAAAATACATGCAGTTACACCCATTATTTTTACTTGAGCACTTACAAACTGTGAAGGCATATTTTCATGTTTCATAGATGATATCAGAAGATTTTTTTCCTTAGTATGTGTTAAGGACCTATAAATCTATATGTTAAAAAAAATGTTGTGTTAGTTTCACTATTTATAACTCAAGAATGGCTGAAACGATTTGTCTGAAAATTGGTGGGGAGGTAGCTTAGAACCAGGAGATGGACATAGGATACTTTTTATCCCGTTCCCATGGAATGTGATATAAAACAATAGTCTATCCAGGTGAAACCGCAGGGCACAGCTAGTATGTAAAGTAGTATACTTGTCACATGTAGTACCACACAGTAACACACTAAGTACTATACTTTTATTAATATCTCAATGAACAATAAAGAGACCTGGTTTGATATGAAGCCTTCAAAAGAGATTATAAGATAATCTGATACCAAAGATTGAGGTGTCCGTTTATATCAGACAGCTCCATGACTAAGTACTCAGACATTGGTGACAGACTTTATAATGTATTTATTCAATGATAATCCTACATAGCTCATCAACTAGGTTATAAACTAATTTGAAAGTAAATTGCAAGTGAAAGAAGTTTATATTGTTTCAATAAAACAAAGTTAGCAATAGACTGCAAAACTTTTGACATGTCTTGATTGTTGAATAACAAATATTTACCTTATAGTAGGTATTATAGTAGTGATTATGATGTTGTACACTTACACAACCATGCCGTAGGCCCCTTCGCCGATGTACTGCAGGTTGGTGTATCGAGGGCCCACTTCGAACACCTGGCCTCGGATGATTTCCGCGTTGGGGTTGGTGCTCACAGCAACCGCAGCCTCTGCCATCGCGATGCACTCCAAAAACACTTAACCACACAACTGTTTACAGCACCACTAATATGCAGTTCGGCATAAATTCCTCAAGGGACACCCGACTAGTGATACTTCAGTTATCAATTCACATTCATTAAACAAAACAAACTGTACCTAGCCGACCTACATTATCCGCGAACAAGACGTCCACTTGTCACTCGCTTATCATTGTCGAACCCGTTATTTATTCCGACTTATCGTGGACACTCCCGTTTAGACGTAGTACCGTTATAAAAATGAACTTGCTTTTTACAACACTAAAGACGTGTTCCATAATAATTATAACGCGTATGACTCACAACTTTTATCGTTCTTTCCTTGTCATCAGCATGTTTTATCTGACAAAGATATTACCACTTTCTTGACATTACCGGTCAATTTTGATTATGTTGTCATCTTTATAATTTCAATTTTCATAATGTTTACTAAAACTGCTATCCATTTACGTTAATAATTTTATTTAATAGGTATTTTATTAAACTTTGAGTGAAAGTACTATGCTCCAAATAACAGCATTCATACCTACGGACCACATCGCTCGGAGCGAGGGTATTCTCGATAGATTTTTTGATAAAGTACCGGTTTGCATTTTGTCTGTGGTTCTTATGTCAGAAAAGTCAAAATGACAGGTTGTATGCTACTGCCACAAACTTCAGTGTATATTGACATTGACAGCTGCTATTAGGTGGGTTTTTTATTACCAACTTCGGTTCTATCTTGTGGTTTGTGTTTTGTGAATCATAAATACAAATAAATGAAAATATGTCTGATATCACACAGCTATAAACGCTGAAAAAATACTCGATCAAGAGTCCACGACATAGTTGATTGTTTATTGTTTGGAGTTGTGTGGCAAAGTTGAGTGATCCGTGACCTCGTCGCAACAAACTGAAGGACTGACGTGCAATTTATTTAGGTATGTCGGTTTGGTCAGCCAGTACAGCTGGGAATAATTACCGTTGTGTGTACCCAGACGGTGGTTACGGTTCCTCTAATAATTGGTGCCCAAAATTTAGCAAGGTATGACATAGCTTACTTGTTTATGCGTATTCATTAAGTGTCATGTTCAACTACAGTAGTGTGTGAATCTTTTGGCTAGCATTGTAATTAGTGTCAGTTTTTGTAGCATGTAGACGTTTGCTCCTACATCTCAGACTCAAATATAAAAAAAACAGAGAACCGTCCAAAGTTACTGTGAGTAAATAGATTCTTTTCACAAGATTAATAGACTTAATTGATAATTGATTATTAGTATTCCAATTTTTTTTTATATTAATCTTCTCATGTGCAACAAATTATATGCACTTATTATTATTAAAGTCAAGTTTAAATTATTATCAAATAAATTATATTTATGCTGTATCATGCAGATTAACTTTATGTATTCATTCAATGTTTTTTTGCTAAATTGTTGCATGCATTTTTTTGTGTATACATATATTAATTTAAACAAATCTTGTTTTTGCTATACTTAAGTACTTATATGTTTAACATAATATTTTTTATTTTCGTGTAAAGGAGTACACTGCAGGTGTTTAGCAAAGCGTCACATTTGGTTCCGAGGGGGATATCACAACTATTCCTATCTAACACACAGTGAGTTTAAAATTGGCTGTCGTAAGATTTGGTTGGAGGTACATCATTAGTTAGATGTTAGCTTAATGTTGTGTTTAGGGCCCTATGTGTTGTCTGCAACAAGCTTTTTTCATTATTATATACTTATATGTTTATTGTGAAATTTTGATAAAGTATTTGCAATTATGAATTAATTATAGGAATTTTATATTACAGCTTTTTAGCATATACAGCTACTATGACTAGGAAATTTTAATAAAATAAATATGCTCACACCATACCAAAAGGGTCCCCGAAGGGGTAAGCAGGGATGTTGTAATGACAGCACCCAAAAGAAATCCCTATATTTCCCTAAATATTGTGGCACTATTTTTTTAAATATGGCACTATTTAGGCACGATTTTTTAAGGCTACTCCCGACCCTGGTTTCCACCATGTGTACGCTAGCTATACGGACACCATTTTTGTATATTATTTATTTGACAAGTGACAGACTGCGTATGAAACATTTTTTTCATTTGTTTTGTGAGTGCATTACTTATCTATGTGCACTTTTAAATATCATTAGCAATTACCATTAAATAATAATATAATCTATGATGATTAAAATCCAATTCAGATCAAACTGAGGTCAATTACTTATATATAATCGTAATCCCTACTAATATTATAAATGCGAAAGTAACTCTGTCTGTCTGTTACGCTTTCCCGCTTAAACCTCTCAACCGATTTTGATGAAATTTGGCACAGACAATCTTTAGACCCTGAGAAAGGACATAGGCTACCTTTTATTTATTAAAAATATTAGGTTTCCGCGACCATAAGGATAAAACTAAATCTACGCGGGTGAAACCGCGGGGCACAGCTAGTGAATAATAAATAATATTTTATGACATGTCCCCCACTTCATCAATCCACATCATCAATGTATTATTTATATATATGTCTAAATACCTAGTTGCTAACCTTTCGTCAAAGAGTTGCTTTTAATAAGCATTTAAACTTTAAAGGCTGCATGTATTGGTGTTAATTAATACTGTGATTAAAAAATATTTTAATGCAATGGTACATTATTAATCATCATTTAAAAGTCCAAAGTGCAGTTTATATAGTAATGTAATAACAGTTGTTATGGTAATGTGAAATGTTGATAACTAGTCCGTGTACACACGAGGTGATGCAACGCAACTAGTCTCGTTTATAAATTATATACTATTGAACTTTTAATAAAGAAATATATTATCACCAGGCAGGACACGAACCGGCGCCATATACCATATCACTCGTCCTGAGTGCCTAGTGAGAGTTTTTCACTGCCGCCGTCACAAGTCACCGCGTCAAAGTTAACGAAGATTTGTATGGGATCGGAGCAGCGCCTCTGTCGGCCTAAAGATGACACTATTGTGAGTCCATACAAATCTGCGTTTACGTCGACGATTTTAAGAAAACTCGCACTAGGCACTCTGATGACTACTCATGACCTCATGTTAAAGGAATACTTTATCGGAATAAAAATATGTTCGTCTACCTACACTAATATTATAAACAGGAAAGATTTGATTGTTTTTTTGTTTGTTTCATTGAATAGGCTCCGAAACTACTTTGCCGATCTTTCAGCAATGGATAGCTACATCATCAATGAGTAACATAGGCTATATTTTATCCCCGTACTCCCACAGGAACAGGAACTACGCGGGTAAAACCGCGTCACGTCCGCTAGTGTAAATAAGCCTAATTCACCACAGTCAAACCCTAGTGTACAAAGTGTTGTCCCTTGTACTGAATGTTTTTTCTAATCCATGAAGGTTGCTCTATCATGCACAGGAGTGCTATATGCAATGATAGTTGATGTCGCTATGTCGCCTCGTGTGGAAAGGGCCTTATATTAACTTAATAATAATAATTCTAATCTTTATTACACAAACATGGACAGCGCTAACTAAACATTTATAATTATAATTTTAACACCACGACAATAATATAAAAACACAATTAAACTTACTAATCTGTTTGCTTCGCACACAGTTTGTTTAATGACTCATTTCCATAGATGATAGTGTAATAAGGTCAAGTACATGCACAGTACAGTATACAAAGTACATAATTGACAAGTGTACAATATTTGGTCAGCAGCACAAGTGCGCTATGTCGGGCGAGACTCCGATCCAGTCGGCGGACGGGCTGCACACCCCCGCGTACCTGTCGTGGCGGAAGCTGCAGCTCAGTCGCGCCAAGCTCAAAGCATCCAGCAAAACGTCTGCGCTGCTCTCAGGGTTCGCTATGGTATGGAATTATACTTATTAACAAAGTAGTGACAGATGCCTTCATGAGTTGCGAACGCTGACCTTAAATGCGCAGTAGTCTTTGTATGACTCTGTATACAACTCAGATCCAGCTCCCTAGCTCATCCCCTAGCAACGCCCTAAGCCGAGGTCCGAGCACCGCACCGGGGCGCCTTTAGCTGTGTTGCTTAGTTTTTAAGATTAAGCTCGATTAAAATTTATCATTTAGGGTGGTGGAGAAAACCTATCGGGAGTGCACTTAGACGGTTACGGTCCTCAATGGTGAGGAGCCGACGTACAAGAAGTTGTCTCTATTAGTAATTGAGAATACTCAGGAACACCTGTAGCTTCCTATTATTAAAGGCTTATCACAATCGGACCAATAGTTCCGGATATAAGACCTCCTACATGCAAACTCGCAACTTTACCTCCGTACATAACATTAGTTTATATCGTGTAAGGATTTCCGTCGTATTAATGTGTGGCGTGTCCTCCATTCAAGGTACCTCCTTTAGTCAGTCGATTGTTTATCTACTGAAGGCACAAATATAGTGGTAAGTATGGTGCCACTTAATCATCTTCTGTGAAAAATCGGCGTTGTGATTATGACACCTCTGCCTACCTCTTCGGTGCAAAGAGGCGTGAGCATATATATGTGTTGGCACGTGAAAATGTGTAGTGTAAAAAATGCCTACTATGTAAAATTATCGTAACAGGTAGCCATGGTAGAAGTGCAATTGAACCCGCCGGAGACGACCAAAGTGCCCACAGAGATGTTAGTAGCGTTCACGGTGTGCACCACCCTGCTGGTGGCTGTCCACATGCTGGCGCTCATGATCAGCACCTGCATCCTGCCCAATATTGAGGCCGTGGGCAACTTGCACAGCATATCACTCGTGCACGAGTCGCCGCACGAACGACTGCATTGGTAACTAACAATAAACATTTACCTTAAGATACCTATTTACAAAAATGCATTCAGGATAGGAGGATTCAGGAGTTTTGAGCGCAGTCCTTGAATGCGCAGTAGTTTTTTTTGTTTAGATTAGCGCGAATAAATAAAGTGCAGTTATCCTCAGTTTTCGCTGAACGACCAAAACACGTGACGATGTACATTTTTAATTGCATGTCACGAAAAGAGTAAACTACCCCAATCCTTGGTTTAACTTAGATATACATATACGCCTCCATTATGTTAATAATAAACTGGCAAAGACGTATAAAAACGATATATTGAAAGGCCTATCCACAATTTCGCATTCAAAATAGTATCATCATGTGAGGACTTTGAGTGACTTTCAGTATAATTTTCAAAAATTGAGTTTACCATAGAAATAAGTGGGTTTGTTTGTCAGATTTAACAGTATTCAAATTAATTACCACCGGAGCCAAAACGTATCCAATGTCAGTGTTTGATTCCACTATTCGGTGATTAACTGAGAAGAACAGCAAAAATATACGAATTTTTGCCCTTGATCTGTAAAATACACAAAGGTGAAACTCCAATAGCAAAATAACAATGTAACTTACCTTTCAACAGGTACATAGAGATAGCGTGGGCCTTCTCGACGTTGCTGGGGCTTATTCTGTTCCTCATAGAGATAGCAATCCTTTGCTGGGTCAAGTTCTACGACCTGAGCGCGACGGCGGCGTGGTCAGCCTGCGTGGTCCTCATACCTGTTATGATAGTGTTCCTAGCGTTCGCAATACATTTCTACATGTCTCTCGCTACACATAAATATGAAGTCACAGTTACCGGGATAAAAGAGTTGGAGTTACTCAAGGAACAAATAGAGCTGGGTGACCACGATGCACGGATGAATAACCTCACTCTGTTAGATCAGACGCGGATCGTTTGATCTGGATCAAACTGGATGATAATGTCCTTTCACGGAAAGTTTATTGTAACCTTTTAATATAAATACATACAGAAGGCCAGCTCTGATATAGTGACACCGACTTATCTGTTCAGTAGCTTCTCTTGATTATTAATTTAGCTTGTTACAGGTGCCGTCACGAGTTATGAGTGTAAAAGGCGATTAACGAAACAAATTTATATACCGAATGTGAGCGGAAGTGTCGGGGAAGTGTAGAGGGCGTCCAAGGAAGAATTACTTTGACCAATTTCATAATATTTTTATAAGTGTATGAAGAGATGTATGAATGTGGATGAAGCGAAAGAAGTATGTAAGGATCGTAGCATGTGGCAAACGGTTGTCTCTTCTTAGCCCCATGGGATACAGGAGTAAGCGCATTCAACATACGCGCTCATATCTCCTGACGGCACTTGGACACTGATATTGTATGTAGCGTTCATTTAAATTCTTTTAAAATAATGGATTTGAGTAAGAATTTTATAAATTTGTCAGTAGTTTTTCAGATTTTAATATCCAAAAAATATATTTTTTCTTAGTTACTATTGATATTCGACATGATTCAAGATCCTAGTAAATTAATATGTATGTGATGATTTTCGGCCAATAGAAGCCTTCCTTCTGTATGTCTTCTTCCTGTTTTTACTGTAGTTTACGTACTTAGATAAGTTTGTACTTAAGTGCCAATTTTTTGCACTTTTTGATTATTGATTGCACGGATGTTTACACTTGTTAGATAAATGGACAGTTTTGTCTGTGGTGTGTCATATATATAATTATTACTATTTTATTATTAGTGTAAGGGAATTCATAGAAATCTCATTTGGTAAACTGGTAGACAATTTATTTTATAAAAAAAAACATAAGATTACTGAAATATCGTTTTAGTACCACAAGTATAGGTTCTGCGTGGCTCAAAATGATGGATTATGGGTGTTAAATAAAAGACTTATGGAGATAATCGAAGATTGATATATTTGAGATGTTGCACTTACAAGGGCGAGGACCGAAAAGAGAAAGTGAACTGACAGCCGTCAGACACATTATGTGTAATGTCAAAACAGTTGACGTTATGTGTTCGCATACTAAATTTAAACACAATTTTAGTCTGTGGTTTACACATAAACCAAATCCACCATCTTTGGCGAAAAAGTATCAAACGCCACGCTTAAACGCACGGTCAAGCTACGAAGTTTAAACATTCACAAACCTATAAGTACTTGGGGTATTGAAGTTTATAAGGAAATAAATAATCGATACTAGATTTCTACAGCGTTATGCCCTAAGGTTTCTTAGTGACGGACTCGACGTAGAGTGTCGTTTTCAAAAATATGATATTGAACTTTATCATGTACGTGTTGTGTATCAATTCCCTATGACTGAAACCGCCATTCGACCTCGCGTTCGTCGTGAGCAAGCTTACATACACTCGACGATGAATGCGACGCTGAGAAACCTTAGTGAATATCGCGACTGGTTACGGGCAGTCAAAGACTGAGACATTCGCATTTCGGTAGCCAACCCACATCGTGGTCATGTTCCTTATTCATATAAAAGAACTAAAGAAATATTATATAATAAACAAACATATACATGACAAGCGAGCGATCTGTAAAATGTAAACTGAAAACTTAATTTTTTTTTTTCAGGGGCCCAACCATGGAGTCTTGCAATGATAGTTCAGCTGTGACAGAAGTTATCACGTCATATACATCTATCTCACAATATGAGTCAAACTATCATGGCAATAAGAGTTCATGGTAGGGCCCCAGTGCTTCTGCGTTAGGTCGAGTGAAATACGGGTTGAAACAAATTTTCGTCATGCGAAATTGAACCTAAACATCGTATGTATTAGGTATAATTTTCATTCGAACTGCGGATTCTGCTTTCGAGACTCACAGATAAGCATAAACGTGTTAATTATAAAAACGAGTACGGTATGATAAACATGTTAGTACCTATTATGATATAAATTTGTAATTGTAACTTATTAAAAACTTGCAACATTATCAGTTAAGTCGAAGTATTTACCTAATATTTATAACGAAGTCGATTGACGAATAATCTAATAGTGTCATGAAATACATTTCTGTAAAATAGACTGCCGTGCACAGGTAATAAAGCTCAATATCAGTTAAGATTTGTAACCAATCAAGATTGTATGAAAATGTAATACGCGGCACACAAATAGTAGATACCTATTGCCTCAGACTGTGTCCGATAAGCTAATGTAACTAACTAAAGCAACTATAGAAATAATTTTCTAAACATTTCTCAATAATGAATCGTCCACCATAGAAATGGTTTCACATAAACGCTAACTATACGAACGTTAAAATTAAAAATAAGTGTATATTTTTTATATACATGAACTACATGCTTTGAATCTAAATTAAATAAGACTCGAGACGGCCGAGATTTGAGTAGTAGTCGCTTGAGATTTTCAAGCAACGCAAGTCCAAATCTCACCGGCCTGTACCGGTTAGTTTTTGCAAAAACGTATTGTCAGTAATCTCACATCACGAATTTAAATCACGGTGATAAAAAGCAAGGTATGTTCTTGAAACAGCAAGTAGGCGTTGTAACGACGTATCCATCTTCCACCGTAGGTAGAAAGTTGGACGTCGGAATCCTCGTCGAGTGACGGTTTTAGAGATACGAAATTGAACCTTATCCTCTATGTATTATGTATCAATTTCCTACGCTATGAAACCAACGCACGTAGTCGAGTGTGACGCTGAGAAACCTTAGTGAATGCGGTTGTGTATCCCTTGGACGACCGTTCTGGGGTTCCGTGAGCTTACAGCTGTACCAATATTGTACTTATTCAGCATTTTACTTGGGACTGTTTATATTTGATTTAGAATGCGAACCTCTCAAACTATAGTGACATTATTATTCATATAAGCGTGTGTGCCTGAGCATAAGCAATGGAATCGCGGCTCAATACCTTATTGGACTTACTTAGATTCAATAAGTATTCTGTGATATAATATTGAATGACATTGTAATAAAATATATGACGTATGTAAATTTTTGTTTTTATTCATTGTAACCTGTTTTTCGTTATCCATGGACCAGTAGCGGACTAAGGGAGGTACGGCCCGGGCCTCCGTGTCAGATGGAACTTCAAAGAAAAAGACAACAAATTTAAATCAATTGAATTATCAGTTACAAATAATTCAAAGGTCAACCGCAACCAACAAAAAGTTTGAATAAAACAGATATTTCATAGGTTTACTTAAAGCCGGACCTGATATTTTGATAAGAATTTAAAAATTACTTCTCAAGAGCACCTCTTTGCTGAAGATAAAATAAAATGTACGTAAGGTACCTATGCTAAATTAGGAACGCATTTTTTTTAAATGTAACGTAAATAGGAGAATATTTAGTTTATAAAAGATCAGATTATTATTACCTAGTCAGTTGTATGAAAATAAAATCCTTGTCGCCCCGGCCCACCACCTCAGTCCGCCCCTGTACGAACTTAGATAACATAGTTATATCTACATTTGTTCGAGGCAGAACTTGAGTTGCTTGTCTATATCGCCAATCTGCTGCTGCAGCCAGAGTTCACTCTCTTCTAAGATTACTCGCGAATTAACTAAACAATCCTGGAGACAGATACAATAACACTGTATTATGTAATTTGCTTAAACTTAGGATTAATTAAACTAAAAAACAAATTCACGTCTAAGCACCATACCCACAAGCATTCTTTATACACATATATTTTGGAAACATGCATCCTACTTCTGAGTAGGAGGAGTTCAACGACGTCCGAGTCCAATGACTGGATTTTAGTCGAACGCCATGTATGATTTTGTAAGAAATAGTTGCCCTGTTTAGAAGTCTATGAAACCACTACAAAGTAAACATATGGTACTTAAGTAATCAGCAATGTAACCGTGAAACAATTAGGTGCGAACAATGCGCCACGTACGTACAAGTTTCCACGCAAGCACGAAGGTATTTCCTTACAAGACAATGTAGTTTATATGTAAATACTTGTTATCTCGGAGACGAACGAGTAATTCAGTTAATGGGCAATAAGTAGGTAAGTACTCGGATACACAATGTATTATTACTGTAAACTAATGCTGCTGTGCGAGATAATGCAAATAGTACTTACTCATTCAAAGTCAGCACTCTAAACTCGTGATGGCACCTGTACCTACCTACTTACTTAGGTATGAAATAAACCAAATCAATGATGAAACGGTTTTGAAAAACAGGCACTTGACTTCCTTTCATTCGCAGAAAAAAATAACTTAGCTTCCATTTATACATTTATTTTTTGACTGGTATGACTTACCGGGTGCAAGGGGTACTGGGTGGGCAGATCGCAGAACTGCCTGATGCCAATATCAGTCATCTTGGACTTTACGCAAATGTTGTCCACCCAACATCCTTCCTGCAGCTGGCCGGTGTGCATATGGTAGAACCGCCCCAAACCGTGCTTCACATCGCTCTCCCAATGACCTTCGTAGCGGTTACCGTCTTCTAAACGAGGATTGATTGATCTATTTAGTATTCCAAGATGGTAGCCTACTAGGTTACCTACTATTGAGAATAGCCTATTGTTTGAACTTGATGGATGGATGAGTCGGATAATTAGGTTGTCGGTGATTGGTTTCGCAATGAATAAATTACTGAATATTTGATGGGCAGATATTTTGAAAATTCTAGAATAAGAACCGCGTTTCATTGCATATTGGAATAACTGGATGCATTATGTTCCTAACGGTGATTAATTATGTACGTAGCTAAACAAAATACCTAATCATCTATTAGTACATAGATACATCTTATATGCGAGTTATGAGCGCTATTCGAAAATATTGTATTTGTTCGCGCTCGCTCCATACAAGACCCAAAAATTAATACATCGCATTTAAGGCTAGCGTTTATAACGAGAAAGCACTTATAAGTAGAGGTAGGTAAAACTCTGAAGGAAGATAGGCCCTTATGTTAAAGATACGGCAATAATGATGTTAAACATACCTATAGTATAGTTATAGGTACCTTCATCGTTGAGTGATAGTTCGCGGTCCGCCACCCGCTGCTAATTCAACAATCGATCAATTACGGAAAGCCAGTCGGCCGGATTAACCGCAGCAACGTGACCAATGAACCATGGGGGCTAACTGACACTGATCGCTGCTCTTACCTACCTACCTACCTACCTACACAGTTGTACCTAAGCATTACAAGCAGTTAGGAAACTACGAATAAATCGTTCTAAATTACAGTGACACGGTTGCGCTTATCCACGAAAATAAGCGGAATAGGCGTATTAACAGTAAGAGGTGTCACGTCGTAGCGTTTGGTATACGTCATTCAGGTATATTATCGAAACTTAAAAACGACAAATCTGCATTATTTTAAAATAAATAAAAGATTAATATTTGAAATCATTAAGATTGTCAACCCTCACCGTCAATGGAGCAAACTGTCTTATTGCAGAAATAGGTCGAATTCTTTACTGCTTGTATGCTTGAAAATGAAAATGAAAAAATGAAAAATATTTATTCAGTTTAGGCCCTGGTAAGGCACTTATGAAAGTCGAGAATTTACCACCGGTTCGGAAACTAGCCTTCTGAGAAGAACCGGCAAGAAACTCTTAAAGCTTATATTTATACTGTGCTACCTACCTACATACGTCCCTACATAGTTAAGGTATAGGTACCTACTTCTGCCTTTACTGAGTGAAGTCAGCCATGTAAATTTATTACGGTGATACTTAGGTAGGTTTGTAGTTCTACCTTTATAGGTAAGTATTCCAAATGGCCCTTATTCTATACATAAAAACATCCACCCAATGCAGTGTTTTCAACACGGAGCTTTAAGATGAAGGAAAACATGTGGAGGGAACCTCATATCTTTGACAATAAATTTAAAGACGTAGGTTTGCAAATTGCGCGAGACAGCGATGTACTCATTATCACAGTGAATAGTAGCTTACCCCTTCGGGAACTCTTCAGGGATGGCATCTGCATATTTAACCTACACTTTAAATATTCCCTAGTAATGCTCATTAAAGTTTTTGAAGACACTTACCTTGCACAAACATCCCCAGTCCCTCTCTGTTGCTTTTGTTCCAGTATCCAACGTACAGAGTGCCATTCGCGTACCACATCTTCCCATAGCCATGTCGGTGGCCCTTCCTCCAATATCCGAAGTATATGTCCCCATTCTGATAGTATCTCCAGCCGATCCCATCGGGCTTGCCGCGCACCCAGTCTCCCCTATATTCGAGATTGAACGTGCCGTTTGAATGGCGATTGCTAAGGGTGCCAAAGCCGTGTCTGTAACGCAATAAGGTTAGATAGGAAGGGAATATATTTATGGATGAACATTATAAGAATTTTTCCTTACAAAGTGGGTAGGATAGCACAGAAATAAGTTATCTACCTACGTCACAAAATAAAGTTTGGCACCAGTCAATCAAGTGTCAAATTACGCACATACCATTTACATACGTAAGTAGCTAAATAGCGTTATGAGTTTGCAACCTAACCTAGTAACCTAAGTACCTACCTATACGCAAAACTCCGACTGCAAAATTTGGAGCCTTGTCCTAATGAGCACTATCCTCTCTTGCCATTCACAAGATCGTATAATTATGTGCTTCAATGAGCGGTGCGGTATATAATCAAAATGGTTTCTAAAAATAATAAAACTATTTGCAATGCTTCAAGTTACCTGAAGCCTTGGTACCAATCTCCTTCGTACAGTTTTCCAGTAATTGTTAAAAATAGACCTTTGCCTGAAATTAAACAAAATCTGCGATAGAATTATAGAAAGGCCTACCTAACATATTGGAATATCTTTTTCTGACTGAGGATTTTTATACTGATAAGCTATGGTTCAACAAAATCCTAGATAAGTATATCTATCAAAAGCAAGTATCTCAATTCTCATGGGGGTAGGCAGTTTATACTATATACGTAGATAGTATACTTACCTACTACTGCCGCGTTATTCTGTAAGGTTTCTCAACGTCTATCATCGGTTTCAATCTTAGAAAATGTATACATAGACGATAAAGTTTGATTTCATATCTTTGAAACTGACGCTCGATGTCGATTGCGACCCTGAGATACTTACAGAATAACGTGGATGTTTACAACTTGCTGCAATCCTTACATACCCACTTTTTAACTTCTACATTCTACATTCTTGCATGTCAAGTGTTCAAGCACTTCCTATGGTCAAAATGTATTACCTTCTTTCAAGTCGCGTTTCCACTCTCCAACGTACCTATCGAATCTAGAAGTAAAGATCGCGTGATGCAACCCATTCTTCACCGCTCTCTTCTCAGCAGCTATAGACAGAGGAGTGAAATTTCGGGACGTACGATAAAATGGCATAGTTCATGGATAAAAAACATAAATAATTTTATTAAATTCAGATAGTTTATTTACAAACTGTATATAAGATAGATCTCAAAATTGACGCAATGAAGCTTTGACAATGATCGGTTGTATTTTTATTTTGGCAGATATAATACGTACAAAATAGTAGATAAAAAACACCATATTTATTAATTTTAAAATGTCAATATAATATCTATACAGATAAATAAAATTAAAGTGGCTATTTGCTATTCAAAATTTAAAGTTTTTATTAAATGCATATTAATGTAGCTTTATACGGTAATAACATAAAAAAATTTATTCAAAAAAAATATTCTGTCTTTGCAGACGAAACGACTGGACCGATTTTAACGGGACTTTCACTGGCAGATAGCTGATGTTACAAGGAGTACCTTGGGCTACTTAAAAAAAACAAGGGTTCCGGGGGTCACCCATGAAACCTAACTCTAAGCGAGTAAAACCGCGGGGCACATCTAGTCTACAAATAAAACACACTTTAAACTTATCTACATTATATTTCTCTATGATAACTTAGACTTTTCCGTGGGCTTTTTGCAAGCCCTTGCTGAGTTCGATCAGCTGTTGGTACTTCTCTCTGAAGCCCTGGAGGGCCAGCTGCTGTTCATTCTTGATAGAAGAATTGCTTGTGATGTACCGTTCTACACACTCCACACACTGACTGTCTAGCGATATGTCCTCATCTGTCAGGTGGTCGGGCTTCGTCAGTTGTACTGGGGTGGGGAGGATCTAAAAAATAAGGTAGGTACTTCTTTTAATACTTTATGTTTGTTTAAGGAAATCTAAGCTGTCTCTGGGGAACCGCAGTTACCTCTAACAGGGGGCCTACCATCATCGGTTTAAGCTGAGTGTATTAAGAACGTTTCGTTTATTTTAGAAATAAACATCAAAGCTAAGAAGTTCTTAATACGCGCTGCTAAAACGATCATACTTGGCCCTAAAAATTTAGTTTTCAAGAAAATATCTATTGGCGTTTTAGGTTGTTCTCAACTTGTGTTATCACAAATTGCGCTATCTATGGGATATAATATTGAAGTTTACTAAGTAGAACCGAGCAGAGGTCACTATTAGTCCAACTGCTGCTGTGATCAAAACCAGACCTTCGAACTGATAACATGAAGCAAAAAACTGGCATATAAAACTCTCCTGCTCCTCCTAACAATCAGCTGACCACCTCACCTGTTTGACAAGAGCCTCAGCCTTATCCCCACTAGCCACGTCCCCATGGATCGCCTGCCGTAATGCAGTAAGCAGGACTGCTTCCCTCACAACACCACTATTCAGCAGTTCCAGCATCAAGTTGTCCATACTCTGGTGCCAAGTTAGGTAGAAGGTTAATGGTCCAAAATGTCTTGTAGACCTGAAATTTTTAGAGGGCTTAAATAAATATCTTTATATATATAATTCTACTGTCGGTATGCAGGAGTCCGCTAGTCTTTACATATAAAATTCAAAGTCCTGAGTGACTGATTTAAATCCACAGATTAAACCGCTGGTTCCAGAGACACAAAATTTGGAGGGTGTGTTCTTTGTGAGATGTAGTTGTCCACTAGTCATTTACCATCCCTATGAGGACTAAATGGGGGTTGAAATTGTAAACAGGATCTTATTGCCACACGAGCGACGTTGCGGGCTAGGATGATTCCATTATGATGAATTAGTTATTGCTTTTGAAAAAACGGGAGCTATATTTCACCACATAAATTGCACCTTAGTGTATTTAACAATTCTCTTTTATTGCACTGAGCTTTTAAACAATTTTCTCAGAACTATAAAAACGAGTCTTAAGTGACATATTTCTTACCTGAGCAATTCATATTTGCTATTGGCATCAATGTGTTGGTAAGCAATACTGGTGATCTTCTGATATGAAGGCTCGTCCGGTTCATATTGTATGCATGCTCGGTCCAGCACAAACTCATAATGCTCACTGTCGAGGAGGCTGTGAAATCTTTCAGGGTCCGTAAACATGATTGGCTCCTTCAGTTTACGCCCGTTCATTGGGAAATACACCTGAAAAAACATTTCCAATTTGATCAAGACATGATGGTTGGAAAATTGATATGTAAGTAATAATTTAACCATTGTAAAACAACATATAGACCAGTGGCGTGCATTGTATTTAAGCAAATAAGCAGTGCTTACAATTTGGGATGACTGAATACACTCGTGTTGTGTGTGTGTGTGTTTATGTTTGTATATGTGTCTATACGAAAACGTATGTACCTTCGCCACGCCTCATTGGTATGTACTTAACCTGCCTACCTACTTATTGTTTATGCCTATCCTTCTGAAAATCCAATGCACACCCCTGATATAGACACATATGCTCATGCCTGTATTCCCCAGACTGATAGGCCAATAATACACCCACATTTCACCTGTTATATTTTAAGACCCATTGATTAGAGGGCAAGCCTATTGCCATTACAGGGTACTAATCCAGACTCCTACTGAGAAATTACAGAGAGAAAAAACCTCATTTCACACATTTCCCTACCCAGGGATGAAGCCCAAGACCTTGTCTTCTGCATTCTGTTTATGACCACTAGACTAATATGGCAGTAAAAACAATGTATTTATACACATTTGATGGACTGATGGGTTCATCCTAAAGTAAGGTATGTGAAAAGTATTCAATACTGCATTGTACCTGATTCAATCTTTTTCTTGTATCATGGTCACAGCTGTGGAGTGTACCATCTGGATCTCTGAAATGAAACAAAGTAGATATATTTTAGGGTACAAATATTATCATCACTGTTAGGGTGAGTGATGTAACTAGCACAATTTAATGAGATACCAACTTTTTATTTAGACAGACGCTGATTTGGGCCAAGTTTATTACTTGTATTAGCATATAGTATAGATTGAAGTAGTTTTCCTTGTTTACATAATATATAATAAAGTATTTGTTCAATAAAAGCATTTACTATCTGACCTTTCCATATTACTATTCTAAAAAGCTTGTTATATTATCAGTTGACACATTTCAATAAGCCTACAATAAAAATGGACTATACGTCCACCTTAAAAAATAAACTATCTATGGTAAAAAAAATGGAAAAAACATAATTTTTACCTCTGTACATTAATTCTGTTTTCATTGTTCACACCAAAAGTGATATCAGTGAATAAATATGTTGATTTGTCATATCCAACCAGAGCTGGGTCTTTGGATAACACATCGTTTATGGGCTGTTGGATCTGCAAACATTGAAATTACATCAACATTGTAGCAGTGCACTGGTGAAACACTGCTACTGCATGGGACCTAAGTCTCACTAATCCATTGTTCACCAACAACTTCAACAGATGAACACATCAAATAAATCTGGTATCCTCGGCCCATGCTTCCCTCAGCCCTCTTCTAGACGAAAATCACGAAAAGTAATAAAATAATTAGAAAACAAAAATAAAAGAAAATTTCTCTTCTATAAGGTACCGCACTGCCCATTCACTTTGTTTCTCATCATGTGACAAGCAGTAGTTGAATCTCAAAACTTATCCTGTGTGAGAATAGTCTATATACAAGTAAATCGTTGTTGCGCTTGCAAAAGTCGCTATGTGTATTTGTGAACTCTGTGTCTAAATTTCAAGTAATGTTTAATTTTGTCATTATTAATAATAATACTGCAGCAACTTTTGCATGCGTAACGACGAAATGGAAACACATCTGTTACTTTCTATACAATCCAGAAATCCAAACATTCCAATAATCCGACAGCCTCTGGATTTAATAGTAACAGTGAGGTTCCACTGTAGTTAGTAGTCTACTAGTAATACAAACTCAAGGCTGATGTGCACATGAAAGTCTTTATCTGTATATACCCTGAAAATCTAAGGTGGTCTGTTCTTTGACATTTGGAGTTGTCTTCCCAGGGCCTAAACTAAATAAATCATTATCATTTTAATTTTCAAGTGAGCGACTTTGGAAATTAAGCAAGAGTCCTTCTGAAGTCAATCAGCTAACAGTGTATGGATCTTAGACTGAAACAGAAATGTTGTTTACCTTTACAATTGGAGGCATTTGAAGCAAACTATCTGCTTTTCTGTTAGCCTTTTCTAATTCGGCATTCAGCTCTTCGTTTGTTAAAAACTTGTAAGTTGGAGTTTTAAGGACCGTTAGCCCACTATTTGTTCGTTTTCGGAACACCTTCTCAAAATCTGGACGAGTAAGCCGTTTCAATAGAGCTTGAACATTTGGCGAGAAAAACTTTGGAGCCGGGTCTTGTGGGCCATCTACAACACGTAAGTTTGTTAAGTTCTAATTCAATAATGCTAGAATTAAAAAAATATTGATTTGATTGAATGTTGATTTGTTATTAAATGTACTCACCATAAAGTGAAGGAACAATGCTCAATTTTCTGGATGAAACTATTATTTGAATTTCATTCTGTTTCGCGATTAAGTGTCTTCCATTGCTGTGTGATAATTTCCTAAATAATATGGACATTATGATTTCTAAACTGTTTTAGTTTTACGCTTTTGCAAAACTAACCTCCAAAACTGAACGAGAACAGCTGAGTTTTTTATAATTATTAACAGCACAGATATAGAGAGAGACTCGACAAGATTACAGATCTACCAAAGGTAATTTATAAAAAATTGTCTATGGATTTAAAGTATTTATTTTGATGGTACTGTAGAACTGAAGATTAAAAAGCGTTGCCTATACAGCCAAATGTTCAGTAATGCCTGACTGATAATGTTCCAAGGAATGAGAAGGCAGCATAGTTTCTGATCCGAAATGGCAAATCATGGAAAAAAATGCAATAAAAGTAATGTCTAAATTGTCAAAATAATGGGAGTAGGTAGTGTTGTGTTGATGAACTGCTTGAAATTGAAAATCTTGATATTGAAAACGGAATGAATTTATAAAAGCTAGGTGTGATATGATTTGGAACATTGTTCGTATTGAACAGTGCTAGAAACTATGGCTAAGAGAAAAGCGGCTGTAAATGATATCATTTACGAATTGGACAATGACGATGTCGAGCTCAGTAGTGAGGACGAGGTTAAAGAACCTAAAATCAAATGTGTGGATGTTGATACCGAAGTCAACACGGAGCAAGCTGAACCATCAGCTGATGATAGTTGTATAGAAGTTGTAAACATAGAAAGTCCGTGTGAAGAACCTCAAGAAACATCGTCCGAATCAACGGTACCAAATGGAGGGAAAATTTCGGAACACGATGACAATATTTTATCACCACCCAAAATTGAAATCGAAGCCACTAAAACGAATGACATATCTAAAACAACTATATTGAATGAGGATATAGTGATAGATTCCCCTGCATCCAACAGTGACCTGGGTGTTGTGGGCTGTGAGAATAGGACACCATTAATAACTGTGCGCTTTAGGGACACTAAGTTAGCTAGTAATTATAAAGAGAAAATAAAAGCATTTATGTTGAGTCTGATTAAGTTACATGATGAAGAGTTTTCACTGAGTTTGAATGATGACACTGATTTGGAGCTGGATATTTGGCCCGAAGACTTGTGTGAGGAGGACATGGATATTGAGACACCAGTGGAATCTGAGGATAACCTGTTCTTTGTGGACACTGCTCCTACTGGGGATGATATAGGTGACATTCCTGCTTACAGCCAGGTGAGCTTGATAAATATGAAATAAAGAAAAAGATTAAGAAATGAACTTTTTTTTAAATTGAAATATACAAATTTAAACCAAGGGGGTAATTTTTAATTTTTAATTACGAAACATGACTTAGGTAGTCCTTGGTTTAAAAAGGGATAGACATAGTTTTAGTATGAGTTGAGTCTAGTTGTTGTTCAAAGCATTTTTGAAGTAAGGGGTTATTGTTTTGAGTGAAATCCCAAAATTTTTATTGAAATTTGACATGTTGCAGTTGAATTTCAGTTTACAATAAAAATAAGCATTGCCTTATGTTCCACATATCATCCAATAAGCATCAAACCTTTTGTAACTTCTAATAAATAGTAAGTGTACTTTGCAATGTAAAGACAAAAATATTAAAAAAGTAAGTGATTTTTAAATTGATACATACCACCAGCTGATGGTTTGTGCCAAAACTGTGCACCTATTTCATATATCATCATTATCTATACATCTATACAGATAAATAAAATTGAAGTGTCTGTTTGTAATTCACAAATAACAGCTTTTCACTAAATGCATATGAAAGTATACACATTACTGACTCTAAAAAACAGTTTTAAAATTTTTCTGTGTCTGTTTGTTCCGGGTAATCTCTGAAACGGCTGGACCGATTTTTACGGGACTTTCACTGGCAGGTACCTGATGTTTCAAGGAGTAACTAAGGGCACTTTTATTTATTAAAAATATTAGGGTTCTGCGACAATAAGGATGAAACAAATCGACGCAGGTGAAACCGCGGGGCACAGCTAGTCTGATAATAATAAGCCTTGTGTGTTCCAGACTTCGTCTATAATATCAAATGCACCTCCACGAGAGCCCACTCCCCCTCCCGTGCTGCGTAGAGGGCTCATTTGCTTCAACTGTGACAGCAACCATTCACTGAGAGACTGCCCCTTGCCAAGGAACAATGCTAAGATTGCTGAGAAGAGGAAGAATATGGCTGTCAGAGTTGGGTGGGTCTTAATGCTTTGTAATGTTAAGTGTTATGTTAAGATTGATGAGACATCATTTTAATTTTGATAGTAAAAATGCATCTTTGTTCACAATATGTGATTTTATTAATGTTTTTTAATTTAAATACTAAATGTAGTATTAACACTTTAAATTAAAAAATATACTAATGTAATAAGTATTAGGATATTTTTATTGCTCAAATGAAATGCTTTCAAATTTACACCTGTTTTCACTCACCCATTTGTTAAACACTGGGCTTGCTTGCCTAAATAATATTCTGCAACAACCAACATGTTAAGATAGGCTCTTTATTATTAATATTATTTTATCCTATTATTCATAAAAAGTCTACCATAGCCAAGTGTTTTGGATTAATCCTTCAATTTTAAATTCCAGTCGATATCATGTGGAAGACGAGCAGAAATATGGGCACCTGGTGCCAGGCAGGATATCAGGCAACCTGCGACATGCTCTGGGCCTGAAGAGACATGAGCTGCCCCTGCACATCTACCGCATGAGGCTGCTCGGCTACCCGCCCGGCTGGCTGGAGGAGGCCAGGATCTCCCACTCTGGGATTACCATGTTTGATTCTGCTGTAAATATGTTTTCGTGATAACATTGTGCTTATTTTTGGAAATGGGAACGTAGATATGGAGAAGTACCTGAGGGAAACTGCGCATGTTTTTATTCTCCTCGCGCCGTACATATAGACAGAAAAACTCATAGAATTACTACTGCACATTCAAAGTACACGCTCATAACTTGTTTCGGCACTTGTAAAAACTATTATAAATCAATATAGATACAATTTTGTAGATGTGTGTATGAATCTACAAATAATAAGCCATAACAATGAATAGAGCTTAGTTTTGTATAATTTGGATGGAATCCCACTTGGATTATTTACGTACGTATGCTGACGAATGCATCTCACAGAGGTAGGCAGAGACCAATGTTTGATTCATGCTATGATGTTTCCATACTTCTCTTCCACCTTGCCGATATTCATTGTTTAAATTTTATTTCTTACATACAGAATTGAAAGTAAATAACTAATATTAACAATTTCCAGGGCAATGCAATTCTTGACCCTGAAGAGGAGGATGGTGAAGTGTGCGAGCCCGGTTCCAAGGATAAGTTTGACATTAAGAAGATACTGGACTTCCCCGGATTCAATGTGCCTGCTAGTCCTAGATACAAAGAGGTATATCAAGATGAACCAATAAACTTTTTGACTAACATTGTGCAAATCCAGTGTTTGAGCGAATCCACTCCAATTTGTAATTCTCCTGAAACTGGTTTTCTATCAAATTTCACCACCTTAGAAGATTGCAGTGAGTAATGGCTATCTTTAAGTAGTCTTGTGCCTGCGGTGAGCAAGGTGGCTAGTTCTCTATGGAGGGGAGGAGTAGGAGTGGAGTTGCTGTACTAGCAAAAGTTGTCATGATGTTAGTGCATGGATTTTATTCTTTATATGGTAGGCAACGCGCGAATGACACTTGGGTGTTACAAGCATTCACAGGCTGCAGTAGTTGTTTGCAACTGCAATAGGCGGGCTGTACGCTTGTTTGTCGCTATTATTATAATAAAAAAAACTTTAAATTGATACTATCTATAATGTTTGTAATTTCCAGGAAGCCCATTTGATAGGCCTCCCAGCGATGTCAGAGCAGGACAGCAAGTTGTTAATGCTACAAATGTTAGCACCCAATGCTATGAAGGCATACAAGAGGAAAAAGCTAGCTTTCTTCCCGTCAGCGGCTACTGCCGAACAACAAACCGGCCAAGCTGAAATGGATCTTGATAGTGGAGATGGTGAGTCCATATTTGAATCTACCTATCCTCATGGGATAAGAAGATAGAATGTAGCGGCTTTACACTAAACTGAGTTGTTTTAGCTTCATTCAAATGTAGCCATAACTGCCTGTCTTTTAGAAATATAACAATAGTGCAATCAATTTTGCTAAATATCTAAGCCAGGCCTAGCATAAAAGTAAATATCAATGCTAAGTTCTTAATACGCACTGCTTAATGATTATAGTTGGCCCTCTGGTCACTGTACAAAGTAGATACGCTACTAGCGAGTAGCGGGCCGAAATTCAGTGGTTCAATTACATATTTACCAAGTGATTGCATATCATATCTATACTTTTAATATCATTGCTGTCATGACTAGAGCTTCATTGTTCATACTTACACTTACAGAAGTAGCAGAATTTCCATCAATACCTCCCTTGCCGGATGAGGCTCCGCCGCCGCCGCCCCCACCACCAAGTGCACCCCCTCCCCCACCAGACTCACCCCCTCCACCACCAGTTTCACCCCCTAAAACTTCACTCCCTGCTCCTCCAACTTTGCCCCCTCCCCAACCAAACTTACCCCAACCCACACCTCTCCCCAAGGCGATCGAGATCGAGCATAACGACTCAGCAGATGACATTGAAGTCATCGAGGTGATGAAGGTGGTGGACATACCTGTGCCCAATGCACAAGTGATTACCATTGATGAGGATGAGGTAAGGACATTTTGGGTAACATTAGATTAAAAAAAATTTGAGTGGAAGAAAAAAAAAAAATTCGGAATCCTTGACTTTATGGTTGTTCGCATTAATTGGTTTTTAGAAAACGCTATTAATGCAACATAAAATAATTTAAATTTTCCACTTTAGCAGCCTTTTATTTATCCTTTGAAACGATTCCTGTAAAAAAGTTAATCTACAAACTTATATTGGGCGTGCTTACCAGATTTTAATTTTAATCCGTTTCTAAGCGTCGAATCTTCCCCACTAATTGAATTGTAATAAAAATGTTTGCTATCACAGCCCAGCAGTGGCCGTGGGAGTCCATCCTTAGACGACCTCGAGAAGAAAAAGCGACTGTTATTAGACGCCCTCGAAGGCAATTCACACGGCACTCCCAGCGTTATATCTGATGCTGACGTCATCAGTATTGACCTCGACACGAGTGCTACTGAAGAAATAGAGGTCATTGACATGGTACAAAATGAGAGTCATACGGACCAAGAAACGGATGATAAAATTAAAACAAGCGATTCAATAGAGACGGGTTTGGAAAACAGTGTGGAACCTGACGATACACTTGAAACCGACACTAAGGACGCGGCTGGTCCAAATGATTCGCAAGAAAAGCTTATCGAAGAGAAAAACAGCCCAATTCTAAATAAAAGTGATTTGTTAAAAACGCCCGATCAAAAAGCGGGTAAAGTTAAAACTACCCTCTACGGCACGCCTGTGATGAATATCGCTTCGTCATACGTCAAGTTACCAAGTGACGATAAGTTCGCCAAAGACATTTGTGACATCATCAACTTTGAGAACCTTCCGAACTCAACAGGGAAGTATGAACAGATCAAAACACTGCTCAAGAAAGTGAAGAGTGAGGTCGATAGGATACACGAATCATGATGAACACATCCCACCTCAGTGTAAGGTGGATTTATTCAAGACTTATACGTATTTTTCTACTAAAACGAATAGGTTATAAGACCCAGACATTTGGGCTGTTAATATAAGTTTAAAATATTCGTTCATTGTTTTTGGGTCATGATTTCTGACACTAACAAAAGTGATTATTGAACCAGTTTATCGACGCCATTTACCTTAAAATATTGTTCAAAAGAAAATTATAGACCTTTCATACATATAATTCATTTATTTGTCTGCTCATGATAAATAGAATCTCGAGTGGTTTTGTCAATATACAGTTATTATAACAATCAAATTAATTATAATTACACCGAAACCAAGGCAAAAAATAGCTAATAGATCACACGGAAAAAATCGTTTGGGAAACTTGAAGCAATCAACATAATTATTGTCATGCAGATTATTCTCAGAAGGCTAGTTGGTAAATTCCTCGACATTCATAAGTGCCTTACCAAGGCCTAAACTGAATAAATAATTTTCATTTTTCATGTAAGTTCAATAGTTGGCTAGCGTTATTCCAGACTTTGAATCTGTGTGCGATGTTGCAAATACAGGTACCGTCACAAGGTTTGAGCGCTGGCTTTATGATAAATGAATGCACTCGAATCGTGTACAAACGTACATGTTTGTGTGTGAGTCTATACCAAAACGTATGTACCTACACCGAGCCTCGTTGGTATGTACATAACCTACCTATTTATTGTTTATGCTTACCCGCCTGAAAATCCGATGCACGCCCCTGCTCTATAGATGTGTCCCAATGCATAATATACATATCGCGTTTATTTTTGTCAAAATTCAATGCCATATACCACAGATTAGACTCACCTATTTTTTCCTACATCATATAAGATCTATTTTATATTTTTCAAATCACACAAGACAAACTAAGTGTAAAACAAGCTAAAACATAAGTGCATTATTAAAAATAACTAAAAATACATTAAAAAATAAAGTGATTACTTGTGCTGAAAAACTAGGTATGGGGAATTCTTTATGATCACAGATTGATAGCGTAAAACATTACATTCGACACATAACTGATGGGAATAGGCATTAATTTCAATGAATTGCAATAGGTTATTTTATTACCTAAAATATGAATGAAATAAATTCCGCGGAAGCTACAATTGTGACAGAAATCAATAACATTATTTCATAGTACAATACCAAAGTATATTTGGCAACACCAATACATGTAGTAAGATGTCTTTCTTATACGTTTTAATTACAATATATAGATAAATAAATAAAATTCATCTAATTCAGATCCAAATAAAACATAGTACTTAAATATTTCGAATATTTTGAGATATTGCACAAAAAATTGTGATGTTACCAACTGCAATTGATTATTTAAAGTCTTTTTGACTTGTGACTTGAAACAAGATGATATAACTACTGTATAACGCATAAATGTGCGCTTATTTGTCGCCGAATAAATAAATATTAGCACCGAATGTCTAACACAATAATAATAATTCACGATACGTTAAGGAATTCGAGATATGAAACTTTAAATTGCGCTACTAAATAAAAGAGTCCGTGATACCACAGTTAATTATCCCGATTAAACTTCTAGCCGGGTTATAATAACGGGAAATTAATTATTGTAAGTAGGTAATAAATTTCCTTACAGTACACCTTAGTATACCTATACACAATATCTTACACAGCTACGCGCATTTGTGATATCGGTAATCGAGATCACAGCATTAAACATCGATATACGATACGTCGAGTGTGTCACATTTATGTTACAATTACTGGAATTCAAATTAGTAAAAATCCCTGGTGTTGGACGAACCACCATTAAATTCTCGGAGGTGTGGGCGGGGCTCCGTCGTGGTCCTGGAACAAATAAAACATTATAGCACTCTAAGTTCACATGACAAATCTATACATCTATACAGATAAATAAAATTGAAGTGTCTGTATGTTTGTAACTCCAAAATAACAGCTTTTCACTAAATGCATATGAAAGTATACACGCTACTGACACTAAAAAACCCAAGTTTTAAAATTTTTCTTTGTCTGTTTGTTCCGGGTAATCTCTGAAACAGCTGGGCCGATTTTGAAGGGACTTTTACTAGCAGGTAGCTGATATTTCAAAGAGTAACTTAGGCTACTTTTATTAATTAAAAATATTAGGGTTCCGCGACATGAAGCATGCAACTAAATCTACGTGGGTGCAACCGCGGGGCGCAGCTAGTATATGACTAAAATACTTAGGTAAGTGTTACTAATGCAGGTGAAACGGATTAACGTGCCTCGGAAAGCACTTTAAGCCGTTAGCACCTTAGGGCCTAGTGCGAGTTTTTCACTGCAGCCGTCACAAGTCACCGTGTCGACGTAATCGCAGATTCATATGGTATCGAAACCGCGCCATCTGATGGCGCACGGGTGGCACTATGTTGATCCCATGCAAATCTGCGTTTATGTCAACGCGGTGACGTGTGACGGGGATTTTAAGAAAACTCGCACAAGGCACTGATCTCTCCGGTCGTGTCGAATTGCCTCCCATCGGACTATGAGAGTGGAGGAACAAAGAGTGCAACCTGTGTTTGTGCACATGCATGTAGGAGATCATTATTATGCCGTCATGAGTTATTAGCGCTGGACCAATTCAATGCGCAGTAGTCATGAGTCTGTCTCTGTATGTATAGAACGATAAAATATATTTGCAGTTTCCCCAACCTATTATATTGATGAAAACATCAATAATTCCTAGCAGATTTATTAGGGCAAAATTCACAGTAATTCAACAGCAACATTGGCACCGCTGCGCTGTAATCATTACATCACTGATTGACAAATATTGATTAGATACAGTTATAAATCCAGTTGCATAACCTAACATTGCGAGCTGTTTGTACTCTGTACTATTTTATTTTATTGATTACTAGCTGTGCCCTGCCGTTTCACCCTGTCTGTCTGTCTGTTTGTTCCGGGTAATCTCTGAAACGGCTGGACCGATTTTCACGGGACTTTCACGGGCAGGTAGCTTGTGTTTCAAGGCTACTTTTATTTAAAAAATATTAGGGTTCCGCGACATTACGTATGAAACTAAATCTACGCGGGTGAAACCGCGGGGCACAGCTAGTATGTAATACAAATAGTTTTCCGATATAGCTGACTTGTTATGAGTTACTTTAACCGGGAAACGAATTCAGGGTTTCCATTATATAATGCTTACATAATGTAAACTCTTTGTATTGTAATTCCAATGTTACAAATTTGTCATGAATATTTATACGTACATCGATGTTAAACGCTAACCAAAATGATAATTATTAGTAAGTAGGCGATACGGTCTAGCATAATTATAGTAGGGCATTGAAATTATGCACAACTACGTATCTATATCCATACAGAAAAATAGAATAAAAGCGTCTGTTTATAATTCCAAATTTATATTTTGGAAGGATTTTACGATAGCTACATAAAAAAAAAACTGTTTGATCCGGTTAAACAATTTTTTATAATTTGAATAACCTATTATCCTATTTTGCTGGCGGTACGTTGCAAGAATGAGAGTCACGAGGCTTTGGCGCGAGCACGAATAAAACACGCGCTGTTATCCCCTCTATATTCGCGAGCGCTCAAAACACAACAAAACAGATAACTTGTAAAGACACTCAGGGATTCGGATTGCCAAAGGCCGGAGACCTCGCTATCAGTAAAATTAAGAACTCGAGAATCGTCAAGTTCCTGACGGAGCAGAATTGGTATCAGGCCAAGCATGGTGATTTTTGATGTCGGGTCTCGCTGCAAGTAGTAAGTACCTACGTATTTCTTCTAATACATATAGCATTGAAAACTGACGATCCATCGGACCTGTCAGTCGAGTTCAAATATTTATCCGAAGACCAAAGAAACGATAGATGGATTGTGTGAAAGATGATATCGTCACCGGAAAGGCTATAATACTAAAGCGCCAAATGGCCATTTTACAGTAGAGCGATTAAAAGTTTTTTTTTTAACAAAAAAATTCATAACTCTTTTCCTATAATTCCAATCGAAAAACAGTGAAGGAAAACAAATATCGTGAATTTATTATCTATGTACTGAAATAAAGATTTTCAGCATATTTCCTGTAATTCAGGAGATAGCTGTCGCTTTAGTACTTATGCTCTGTATAGTTCGTAAGCAGAAATTACTTATCTCCGTAATAATGTTTAAGTGCAGTGAACGAAAAGTACTGACAAACCACATTTCTCGAAATGTTTGTTAAGAAAAAGTACTAACACGCATTTTGAATAGATTATACACTCAGTAAATATCACTTAAACACCATAAAATGTGTCAAGACCGATTGGAAAAATGATGTAAAGCACAATTAGATGGTATCATTGTTATGCCAAAACGCCATAAGTAACAGATAAAGGATCAAAAATTAATCTTTTTTTTCTTAACCGTCATACTAAAGTGTAAAAACTAACAATGTGTACTAGCTGCATACTAAATTCATAGGAATAACAAGTCTTTTTGAGTAACGTTTTTAATTCGAACTTCAATTTATGCTTTGCTTGTTATTACTTACCCAGTTTTTATATTTTTCAATAAAATAGTTAAGTGCTTAAATAATTATTTTGCAATATTTTTTTCCAATGGATAGCTGACGCTAGGGAGAAGACCAGTCGTAAATGATGATGTGTATGAGTTAGACCATATAGGCCATGACTAGAAGAAGACTAGAGTTAGCTGATGTACTGAAAGTAAGACTTACAAATGTGGTATATCTTTAGAAGATGAAATTCAAGGGTTCAAAAGCTAGAGCTATTGATAAAGGCTACAAGCCCTATCACATTGGAAGTCAATGCAAACTAAATGGCATGTATGTGTTTGATAGTAAATTGAATAATGAATGATGTATGGGAAAATAATGAGTGATATGATAATTTTTGCTACAATAATATTTGACAGTTGACATGAATGTAATGAAAGTATGAAGGCATGTTTCCTCTTAAAGCTGGAATTGATGACAGGAGAAGAAATTTAAATGGTGAAGTTGAAAGAATAAATTAGAATTGTGAAGAGAGTGAATACTTGAAACTCATAGTCACTATTATCTGCTGTAAAAGTTACCATGATTTCCAACAAATTGACAACTTCTTCGCCAGAAGAAACAAAAATTGTATGATGTGGTGACCAGAATTGAAAGAAGTATTTTGAGATGGTATGGACATCGAATGGATGAGTGAAAGGCGATTGTCGAAATAAATTTATAGAGCGAATGTGAGTGGAAGTGTCCGTAGAGGGTGTCTAAGGAAGAGCTAGCATGATTAGTTTAACAATCTTTTACACAAAGGTCAAATTCGGAGTACGTGGGCTTATGTATGTATTTGGGGAAAAGTGATAGGTGGAGTTGGTGGTATGTCCAGTCCTGCGAAGATACGGGCGATGTACGATAACCAGTCTGCTTAAACTGGCTTTGCGGCTAATGATGGACGAAACAGCAGCAGTTCACGGGGACAATATTGGACTACCTCTTCCTCCATAAACTGTAGGAGATAATATGCAAGTCAATTATAATCCCTGCTGGTATATGTATGGACCTGAATATAGAGCTACGAAGTGAAGGGGTGAAAGGAACTAACAATCAATTGAGATAATGGATGTGTGGCATAACTAGAATGACAATTAGGATTAATTTAAAAGGGAATGTTTTTATGTAGCACCAGTAATTAAGTTGAAGAATAAGCTTTTGCTATGGACACGCCATGGTATACGAACCGATGAGGACAATGATGTGAAAACAGTTTCGTGTATGAATTTGTATAGTCATAATGGTAGAGGAAGACCTACTATAATTGATGGATTGTGAGATATACGATATGCGTAGATAGTGAGTCAATACAGAGATGATTACCTATAGAGAAATGTAAGAGAAGAAATATTTCACCGTCCACACCATGATATCGAGGAAGGGTACGAGATAATTATGAATAAATTTTTGTCTTATCTCGGTAGCTTAGATGATAAAAGAATATTCTTCATTTAAGAAATCATGGTATAATAGCTAGGTTTTTAATAGGTTTTTTCAAAAAGTTAATGATTACCTTATTTAATTATATTACCAGCCCATGGATTATGTTATTCATTATGATATTTTTTATTACTTATTATGATATTCATTATTTTCAGTAGAAATTGATTGAAACTAGATTGACACCCAAAATTAATAGGCAATTTGAAGAAATATTTTGCAGATCTTTTTACTAACCTAGTGTGCCAGTGATAACTCTCGCACAAAATACTAAATACTTATCTACTAGTAATCATAACAAAACTTAATTCCAAAAGACTAAACGTAATATTTTTTGACATTTTTTAATACTAAACGAACCATAGGCCCATTTTCGAGTTAAATTTACCATGCTTACCATACTTATTCTTCGATTTCATGAATGCAACACTTCTTAAAAGACACTCAAATACATAGATCCGTAAAGTAAAAATACTAATCACGTCTCCCCTCAGAAAAGTGCGTAGACAGAATAAACTAAAGCGCCATGTTCATCAATACCTGCATAAAGCAAATTTACTTATCAACCCAATCCAGGTATGTTTGCAACCAGCAAAAAATACTGAAGTGACTATAATGATACAAACTACAGTATTTTGACTTGCTGAATGAGGAAAAAGTGGATAATGACAGTGAAAAAAATTACTTATCTGACAAATTAAAAAAAAAGATTAAGATTTGTATTACGTAAGGATTTTTCGTTGAATGGAAAATATGAAAAATCACATATTTTTCAGGTGCTGAAGCGCCAAAAATTGGCTTCGATCTTTATGAAACCTACACCAATCGACGCAGAAAAAAAAATCCAGTTCAACGATATATATAACTCATATTGGCCAAAATGGCGCTTTAGTAGTTTTGCTTTTCCGGTGACGATATGGTTAGAATGGGAGTGAATACAGATATGACGGCTGATAGAGAGAATGGAAGAGAAGAACACATTACGCCGACCACAAATACCATGGCATAAGGGCAGGAGGGTGATGAGTACTTATGCCTTTACCTAATAAGGCGTAAATAATTAATAACTGTCGCCTATACGTCAGCTTTTAAAGTAGAACAAGAAAGCCATGACCTTGATAGGATATCGCTGACAACTTTGATAACATCAATAATTTTACTGTAACCCAGATTCGCTTGAGTCGCTCGCATCTAAATGCTATAGAATTGGTAGGCGAACTATGATCGTTTTAAGCAGAGCGTGTTCTTAGATTTGAAGTTTCATTTTGGTATCATAGAATCAAATGTCAAAACTAAGAGGTTCTTAATATGCACTGCTTAAAACGATCTTAGTTGTTAATATGGATTTCAAAATGTAAGTACATGCTTGCTACGTCAGTAGCTCTATTCACGTAATGAAAACTATAGCGATTCCGCAGTAACTTAGTCCTTGACAGTGTTTAAATCAAAGAAGAAACGGAATAGCACAGTCGGCGAAAACGTCCCATTGACTCCTGTCGAACTACGATTTCAGACAACCCCCTTCAGTGAATGAAGGGGTTATCTGAATATATATCCTTCTCGAAGACGCGAATGGATATTTGGAGGAGATTTGTCATACTGCCAATATGTATTTCAAAAATTCGAATTGATTTTATACAATAACAACAAACATTAATAAGTTATGCCAAAAAATCTACATTTTGCCTTGATTTGCGATCCTTATACCCGGGTGTGTTGTTGCATGTATTAATCCATACGACCAAATAATAATCTGGAATGCTGATCCAGAACCTATATATTAGCCTAATGTAAATGTTCACCTGTGTATTGCGCGGGGGCTTGGCAGCATCCTGTATCTGGTTGCGTCGCGGGCGCATCATGTACATGGCCACGGCGAGCGCCATCACCACGAACATGGTGAGGAAGCTGTTGCCCGCCGACGAGCCCGCAGGCAGACCCGGCAGCTGCTCCAGGCATTCGCTGTCCGTGCAGTAAGACTGCCCTTGTCTCAGCTGCAACATTACATATTACTATATTGAACACTTTGTGTAGGTGTGTTTACATAGGTAGATAGTACTCTGACTAAGCTTGTTGGGAAACTACATTAGCTCAAGCTTGTATTCCCCGAATGGGTAGGCATTGGTACACCATTAGTCCGTTTTGTACGAGTCCCACATACCTAATTGTGGGCGAACGTACACTTTTATATATGTATATACATACATACATAAATGTAGTAAACTATTGGTGAGGTTATGTAGCTATTATCTGTGACAGATAAGGACCTAACCACGGATGTACCTATTTGTGTCATGAATGTGCAGATAATGCTCGCAAATTATAAGCATGGCTATGGCTGTTATAAAGCAACTACAGTACCCAGCAATTTAATATTGCACAAGGGTCAAATAGGTAATGTGCGACAGAAATCAGACAATCGTCTTTCCCGAGTTCGATGTGCAATATATATCGCCGAGTACTTTAATATTATTTTTAGGGACATCATAGTCGAAAGAGTAAGAGTAACTTAACCTACCTACCTATCATAGCATCCATACCTTTATAGTTTCATAACAAAATGTACCCTGTAAAATGTCACATTAAAATAATACCTGAATTATATTATAATTTAAACAAGTAATTGAAGCATATCTACGAACACTTGAAACAATATATCGCTGAAGTATCAGTATTTGTAAAAATTTTCTGTTTGCATTTTACAACGACAATGTGATGTGACTATAAATTACGTATTGAAGTGGCTAATAATAAGTATTTGAGAGACTTGCCAATGGTATATTATGAATATACACAAAGGTATTCGAGAAAATATGATTTATTCTGTATTTTTCTTGAAAACCAACTGTTATATGAATTTTAGTTATACTGGAATACAACTACCTTACTTATACTACAGATGCCGTACCGTCACGAGTTATGAGCGCTGATCTTTAACACCCAGTAGTAATTTTAGTCGGCGCTACACCAATAAAATACATGGAAAGAGTAATTGTTCACTTTCTTACTGGGTTCTTCTCAGTAAAAGTAATCTTCCGAACCCGGTGGTGGTGTTATTCATAATCTTACAGTCTATACAGATAAATAAAATTGAAGTGTCTGTTTGTAATTCCAAAATAACAGCTTTTCACTAAATGCATATGAAAGTATACATGCTACTGACACTAAAAAAGCAAGTTTTAAAATTTTCTGTCTGTCTGTTTGTTCATTTGATAATGTATTTTTTGTGTCCTTTTGACGATTTGAAAGTACTTTGTAAGAAGTCTATGAAATAAAAATATTTTGAATATTTGCGCATCCCCACTACTTTAGCTGAGCGTTCTTTACTCATGACGCCAATTATATTGATGTAAAGCTTTCATTTGAGTCTGTATTTCGGATTGGAGATAACTTATATCCGAGATAAGACAAAGATATTTAAATTTTTTCTCTCAATTTAATCCCTCAATAAAATAAGCAACATTCCAGGCACACATGTATTTGTCTCTAAACAAGATTAGATAGCACAAACTGTGTGGAAATCTGCTCTAGTTTTAAAATTAATGGACAACCCAATAATCACAGCAAAGTAAAATTGATTCTGTGCGTGCGATATAAGACCCAAATTGTATTGGCAAGCTAGCATTCAAATGAAACTGCAGGATGATTAAAAAGCTGAAAATTTGTTTGTTTGCTTGAACGTGCATATCTTAGGTACTTCTGTTCTGATTTGAAAAAATCTTTTAGTATTAAATAGCCCCTTTATAGAGGAAGGCTGTATAATGCTATATATCATCACACTAAGGCCAATTACGGGCTAAAGATAGCGCTAGCCCAAGGACTATGCGGACAAAGTCGCGGGTAGAATATATATATAATCATATCTATACAGATATCTATATCTATAGATCTATACAGATAAATAAAATTGAAGTTCTGTTTGTAATTCCAAAATTACAGCTTTTCATTAAATGCGTATGAAAGTATACACGCTACTGACAAAACCAAGTTTTAAAATTTTTCTCTGTATGCCTGTCCGTCTGTCTGTTTGTTTGTTCCAGGTAATATCCGAAACGGCTGGACGGATTTTAACGGGACTTTTACTGACGGATAGCTAATGTTACAAGGAGTAACTTAGACTACTTAGATTTAAAAAAACATTAGGGATCCGCGGGCAACCATGAAATTAAAATCTACGCGGGTGAAACCGCAGGGCACAGCTAGTTTTATTCATAATTTTATATTAACCAGCAATAACATATAGGAATTTAAAAAAATACGTAGCTTGATAAAATTATCACTCATGCCCAGTGAATAACAATGCACATTCAATTAGTTGAAATAATTGAAATATCAGAGACGATAACACCACCGCAGTTATGTTTATGTAACTATTGAAACTTGAAACAACTCAAGTTATACCCCATCACAAATGGCCATCTGGGGCTAGCTTAGGTTTAATATGATTTTAAACCTTATCTAAAACAGAGCTTAGTTTAATTAAACTCGTCTAGTCATATTTGTGAACAGGTGCTGCTTGTGGGGGCTGGTCATCTCAAGCTACGCATATAAGTAGAACTACTAGATTTTTCTTTATGTTAATTTTTATCGACATTTGTGCATTGGAACTGTGTCCATGGGCTTACATTTCTCAAGTGATTTACTTTGTATTTTTAATATTGTATAATACCTGGCAAGAAACTCAGTAATTACTCTTTTTAAAAATAGAAAAGAGTAATTACTGAGTTTCTTGCCAGGTTCTTCTCAGTAAAAGCAACTTTACGAACCTGGCGGTAGCATGTATAATCCTGTAAATTAATGTCATTCTGACGATTTGAAAGTACTTTGTATAAGTCTAATTGAATAAAGATATTTTTGACTTTGACTTTGAAACCAAGCCTAGATCAAACTTCGACTTAAATTATATCCATCCCTTTTTAAATCTGTATCACAGAAAGAGATGGAGCTACTTGTAAGACCTATGTCTTTTAAAAAGATAAATATATATTGAGTCATGAAGGGCTTTACCAGTTTGGATACAAACTTACTGGTCATAAAAAACTGTCAAGGCTCAATTTTGGAATAAGCTTGAATCTTGTTAATTAAAATACCAATGAAAAAAAACTATGTCACTAAGGTAGGAAATGGCCAACAGTAAAAAATTTTTTTTAGCTAGCAGTGTTTATTAACTTGTTACCTACACAAGTTAATTCTACATATTGATCTTGAATCCTAGATATTGTGCCAGTGTAGGAAAATTAAGTAAAAAATTATGTAACAATTTTCCTCCCATACACAAGCAGAAACAATAGGATTAATCCAAAATGTTTACCAACACATTATTTCCTGATTGGAATGCACACTCATAGCCTCAATGTAATAAGTTGCTAGCTTGAGGCAAATCAAAATGAAAACATGTTAAAGTATATATCATAGTAGAAGATTCATATGTTAAGCTCACAAATAATCACTGTTCTCAGATTCAGATTGGGAAATGGGTGCAGAGATGAGAAGTGCGGGAGCAATGGAGCTGAAATAGAATCAGCATTAACTAATATAATGGGATAGTGGCAGGTTGGTGATGTTTAAAGAATTTATTAAAACTAAATGAAAATCAGCCCATTACTTTAGGCAGTAGTTATATTGCCTCAGACAGACACCTATAACACCCCTCTTTTCAAGTGTTAAAATAACATATATTTTATAATTGTAATAAATTTTATTCAACCTATGAAACTGAACTTGACCTTATAGAAGTGAAATCAGAAGCAAAACACATTTTAAGTATTCATAGATAAGCTGGCAATAAAAATATACTTAACATGAAATGGGCAACTGGACTATGACTGCTGAGGATAATTTTGGTTTATCCTTGTTTTTGTTTGAGGTTTTAAAAAAAGAACATAAATGGTTAATAAGTATGTTCTTTTAAGAAGCATTTTTTATGCACAAATTTGGGCATGATGAGATGCTATTGTTGACGTGTTAGCGTACAAAATGTAGAATCATATTAATGCAAGGTCAACAAGATAATAATAAGATATGGACTTACCAGCGAGATGAGCCGACGCATCGCCAGCTCATGGTTCCACAGGCACTCGCAAGGATCCATTTCATCGGCCATATCTGCACAAAAAACAAACACTAAAAACTTTCCATTAGCTACTGAGGTAATAGTAAAACACCCATTGAACTAATTTCTGTATCAAATCAATGACTGCCCGCACTTGATACGCCTCAGAAATACAAAAACAAGAAATTGCGCCAACGTTCTATTTTATTCTATATTAGCAAACGTAATCGTTTATTCCAATTAGTGTAGCTGCTTTGTTTTTATTTACAAATACAAAAAACACCACTTTAGTCAAGGATTATCTGTCATTGCATTCACAAGAGAAAGTGTTATGGAATATAATTGCCGTACCTGTGTTAAATGCTTATAAAACAAAGAAAAATGTAGAAAGATGAAACGAAATGATAAGTCACAGCGAGAACACTCGCGTTCGGTTTGCTAAAATAAAGCGAAAGTATTCAACAAATTATCTACACCAGCGAAGACATTTTTACACTGCATGCCTGGAGGTTTTCCATTGGTCATGAATTAGAAATACAATTACGGCTCCGCCCAATCAGGTATCGGTGTGACCACGTGATAAGTTTCAATGTTACCAGCGCAATAAATAGTTAAAATTTTATAGAGTTCAATTAATATAATTTAACATGTTAAAATAAAATATAACTTGATCTGATTTTTATAAATTTATCTTCCTAAATAATATACGAAATCTATGCTAGCGCTATCTAGCGAAAAATTTGTGAATCTTTTAATTTCTATAGAAACAGAGAGGGGCCGCGTCCCGGGTGCCTCCGGGGCGCGTTTATCCTCCGGGGTACGTATCTTTACCAGATGAGATGAGATGAGAGTCCAGATGGAATAGTGGCTTGTCTGCCTGCTCGGATCTGGATGTGACCGGGAAGTCCTTCAAACAGGCATGGGGAATAATTTTAAAAGCAGGAAGATTGGACGGCTCAACGTTTTTATCCGAAAATCCTCGGCAAAGCTCTTGGCATTTTTGTATGTGGAAAGCATTCAGAAATATATGAAGCACGTAACCGTACCTAAGCAGTTAAATGATTTAATCAGAACACCTTCGAAGTTCGTGGTAAGCAGTAAGTAGATTACTTAATGACTCTCATCACAGCGTAAGTAGTCAAAATTCCAAGATCCACCGGGTTGATATATGATTGCTTTTCAATTCTATTACTTAATACAAATTCAATTTAAACCATTATAACCAGCGGACAATCAAGATGCATCCAAATTTTTGAGTTCTAAGGAAACAGATTAATATACGTACTGGTCAAAATCATAACCCTCCTTTTCACTTTGGGGTAGTAGCGTAGAAAAAAGACCATACTGCTGATTAGAGTAAGCTTATATAATAATACTAGCTGTGCCCCGCGGTTTCACCCGCATAGATTTAGTTTCATCCTTATTGTCGCGGAACCTTAATATTTTTAATAAATAAAAGCTGCTTAAGTTACTCCTTGAAACATCAGCTACCTGTCAGCGTTCTCGTTAAAATCGGTCCAGCCGTTTCAGAGATTACCCGGAACAAACAGACAGACAGACAGACAGACAGACAGAGAAAAAATTTAAAACTTGGTTCTTTAGTGTCAGTAGCGTGTATACTTTCATATGCATTTAGTGAAATGCTGTTATTTTGAAATTACAAACAGACACTTCAATTTTATTTATCTGTATATCTGTATTGATGTATACTGTAGTGACCTCAGTCGGTCCTCACAGTTGACCACGGTCAGATCGCCCTCGTAAATATTAAGGGAGACTGTGCTGTCAAAATGTAGGACAGAAATGTTTGCGGGAATAATCCCCCTGACGATGCCTGGCTGACGGCAAGCTACACTGTAGTCTGTGCTGTCTACGGCCTAGATTTATGGAACCGTTGTATCCAATAAAGCGATTTTTTTATGTCTATGATCCACTAGCAGTGTAAGAGACGGACAAGGGTTGACTACGACTTAACCTAAACATGACGTGACATGAGAAGCTCTGTAATTCTTACTCACATCTTGAACACATCACTATAATAGGACTGCGGTCTTGTTTCAGATGGGGTTTTAAGCCGAGCCGTTCTCACTTTACTTTCATATACTTAACTAGCTGGGCCCCACGGTATCAATCGCGTAGATTTAGTTTCATCCTTATTGTCACGGAACCCTTATATTTTTAATAAATAAAAGTAGCCTTAGTGTCAGTAGCGTGTATACTTTCATATGCATTTTGTGAAAAGCTGTTATTTTGGAATTACAAACAGACACTTCAGTTTTATTTATCTGTATAGATCATGTTCCGTGCCCTGATTATTATCTTTTTTTATCCGCACGTACACTGCTCTACATCAGTAATAATTATTTTGCTGGGAGCTAGTGTAAGGTTTCTCAGTTTAGCATGGGGGATCCCGATGCTTGTTTAATACCTCTACCCAAAAACTGAAAATAAACAACACTCAGAAAAATTGCATTTAAATATATTTCAGATGGAATGGAATGACGGTCGTTTCTGAAGTGATTGCAGTAAATAGGTCGCGTGGTGTGGGCGTGGTCGACTGCGCCCCGCCCACGCCTCTACGGCGGCCCGCCCGCCCAACGCTAATTGATTCTTAACCAGTTATTTTACCAGAGGAAAGAATTTAGTGAAATAATTTAAATTAGTATTAATAAAGATCTTAATCAGAATTGATACCACAACATTATAAATCATAATCCAACAAACCTATTACTTTTGTAAAGTTTTTGTGGTGCACCCTAGATAAGTAGATATCAGATAGTTTCTGCAACATGCAATAAATTAAATGAGTTGATTAATCCCAAAACGCAGTGGTATAATAATTAGCAAAAAATTTAACTTATGTGCTTACTTCTAGTATTTAGGTATTTATTTGTTATTCACACTTACAAACACGATATACATATTAGGTACGTTGATTATACTTTATTAACAGAACTGTCATTCGCGACAGTTCCTTATAAGGAATCTCCAATTAAATTCTATATAACTTAAGTTGCTCAATGTAGAAGCCTATTAAAGAAATATTTTTTGAAATTGGTTAATTATTTTTGAGTTTATTCATTACAAACGAAAATACAAATCTTTTATCTTTATGATATTGGTGCTTACTCAAGTAAAAATTAAAAAAGAATTGTTAAGTTCTTCTAGAAATTCCACCGTTTTCCTGAGCGTTGTGCGCATGCATGCAAAATGACTACGCCCGCCCAATCTCGCCGACTGGCACGGTCCCGACTGAGCCGACTCACTCTGCCCGCGACCGCGCCGCGCGGACATGGCGCGACCTCTGCGCCCGCCGAGCCGCAAGTAAGTACACAACCTTATCATACTTTTTACGTCCCACTCCTAATAAAAAAGTCTTTTAGCGGTCCTAAATAAAAAAAATACAGAATTTATTATAAAAATTTAGGATTTTCCTAGGCAAGTTTTTTCGATATCAAATTGATTCTTTTTAATATGGAATTGAAATAAAATTGTAATTTCAACTGTTTTTTTTTTAAATGTTGCGTTTTCTTAGGCTACTATTGTCGACATTAAATTGGTCCCCATTGAGTTTGAAAACGCGCTTCCTCAATTTTACTAGCTTATGTTATATGTATGTTTATGTATACGTTTCGTAAGTTGGTCATTAACGTACCAGCAATTTTACTACGGGGCATCATCGGTTGAAGCAGAGCATATTTAAGAACTTCATACCTTTGACGTTTTATTTTGTAATGCCAAAATTAAACGTCTAGGCTAATAAGTTAGTAAGACGTCACTGCTGTAACAATTACCTATAGTAGCCCCTCTGTTAAGTATATTAATTTTATTAATATACTTAAATTTACGAGCTCGCATTTTCATTCGTGTATAGATTCTTCTTTATATTTCTAAGAGAGTTCCTTATTCGTCGGGCTCAGTAGCTCACTTTTTATGAAGATTTTTTGCACAACTTTTGCACTTTTCTGTAAGGGTTTTCAAACATTTTCTTTCATACAAACCTTGCCTTGACAACCAGTAAAAAATACCATACACAAATTCAACAACTAATTTCTAAATAGACGTGTAGAAATTGTATTGATAAACTCGCGTAGCACCTTACCTACGAAGGACAGAAAGCTCGGCCTAGCAAAGGTAAAATCTTCCAGCCAGGAAGATATAACCACACCGTGAATCATAGAAAAAATAACCGATATTATTTTTTTAAATCGATTTTTGATTTGCAAGGTATAGATGTAGCGGTTAAATTAAACACAGGGCAAAGCAGTCGATGGATGAAACAACCGGTGGCGGCGGTGGTCTGGTATTCGTTAGAATCGAGTAGAGGTTGATAAATGTCGATCATACCAAGTCTGAAAAAAAAATGGAGAACAGGCTTGTCAGGACATTACATTATTAATATATTATGAGAACGGACAGGTGCTAGCCAACGTTACAGACTGTTAATCTATCGCCATATCAGGCTCCACGTATGAATGTAGGTACGTCTTTGAATTTAATTTCTTCGGAAACATAATGCTGGAATAGAAGCCCCCTGATGTTTTACTCCACTATAAAGTTCATAGGATGACATCATAGAACTTATTGCTATAAAGCGATGAGGTTGTCAAATGCGTGGTTTACGTAGCACTACCTACGTAGTACTAGGTTCTTAAACAAATTGGCAAGTACGGCTTCCTCTTGGAAACCTGCTTAAAATGTTTTCTATCTACGCAAAATTTTCCTTTATTCGTGGCATAACAAAGCGGTGAATAACAGACGAAGTTCAAAGTATTTGAAAAACGAACAGCGAATGTTTAATCCGTTTCAAAGTATCGATCATGATAAAATTTTAATATTTATTATGCTGGCAATGTGGGGCTATTTAAAAAATATTTCCTTAACTATAATTTCAATCAATGTAATTAGTTCATCCTTTTTTATTAATAATGTTTCGGGGTAGAATACTTGAAAAGTCACAAATTTCTCGGAATACCTATAACAAATGAAAATTGAAAATTTCCTCTCCCTAAATATAATTTATTTCAATATATTTTTATGACTTTTCAAAGATTGAGAATATGTGAGTTCAAAGTAAATCTGACTGTAGAAATTAAGAAGTTTTTCTTATCTGATTTTTATGGAAAATATTACGAAGAAAGTATTTTCCTCTTTTTGGAGTTGGTTCCGTATCAAAAAGGCATAAACGGACCCTATTTAGTCTCGCTCCAGTGTTTTTCTGCCACACCTTTATATCTCGCGAACTACATAACATTGTGCTATCATTCATCATCACGATATCGTGCTCTATATCATATAGACCAAAAAGAAACGGTACCTATTCGTTGAACAATATCACTAATTCTTTATATCAAAAAAATTGTATAGTGTTATCTCGTAATGTTAAAAAAAAATTGAATTGGATAATTTCCAAGTTGCTAACCTTTAAATTAAGATATTATATCGTGTGAATGAAGTGAATTTAGCTAACTATTCAAAATAAATGTAACTTCACGGGACTTTTGGAAGTCTAGATTTTTTACATTTTCTTATTTTTAAGAATATTTTCGCAATTAATCTTTTGGACACTGGCGTCCCTCTCCGCTTGGTAAATCCAATTTGTGCGCTAGTGACAACCTGATTGTGGTGTCAGGGAGGTTTTTCATGTGAAATCAGCGGACGATGCACATGACAGCCACTCCATGCGGCCGGAATCAATGGTTTCGCTCAGGGCTGGCTCTGGTTTCATTCAAAAATAAGCATTTAGACATTGCGATTTTGTTGAGAACATTTACTGTGTTTCTTTCACACCACTTTCGATGATATTTGCAAGTACTGTGTCATTGTTGTTAAATAAGATTCGACGTTACTTTAAATAACCAATAAGCTAAAGATTTTAAATTTAAAGCTCAGATAAGGATCCCAAATTTCTAATAGACTGGAAGTATACGTTACGCTTAAAAGTAACTTAAGCAGTAACGAAGATAAGGAACATTTTGAACAGTTTTAATTACCTCTACCAACTGCAATAAAACAGTCGAATTTGAATAGAATACTACACATGGGAGCCATCATCGGTTTAAGCAGAGCGTATTAAGAACTTCTTAGTTTTTATGTTTCATTTCAATTAAATTAAACGTCAAAGCCATAACGATGATAGTAGGCCCCCAGTTCACATTCAAATCCTTTACTGAAAACTATATTATGTTCAACAATGCGCGTGTCAACCCTCGCCAACCCTATGGCCGGGCCGTCCTCCGCGTCGTGGCCGAAGTGAAGAGTCCTCGGTCAGTCAGACCGAGTGCGTAACATTTGTCACTTCATTATCCGCGGTAATGGACGAGGACGTGACGTAGCGCGTTTATTACTGGACTCTTAATTAACTCTGATTAAAGCCCAAGTCAATAGAAGTTTTAGGGTTCACACTGAAGAGTCCATATAATTAACCGATTCTTCTTAAATAACACTATAAGGTATAAGTAGGCATTTTTACTTGAATACTTGTATCTGAATAATGAATTGAGGAGAAAGCTATTGAATTTTGAAACACATCAAAGTTTATTCGTCAGCGCTTACCCTGAATTATATTGCGTTCAAGTAAGCCTAAAAAAAGAAAAATCTATATCGAAACCAATTTTGTAGTATGTATATTGAAATCTATGTAACTCACTGTATATATCGAATCAGTAGGTACCTCAGGTATGGATTTGTAAATGATCAAACGTTGTAATTTGACTTTGCTGTTTAGCGGGGTTCAAAATGTGCCGATCAACCATCTTCGGCATTCAACCATAGACCGCTTTCGAAAAAGTATCAACACATTTTGTCACACGTGAGATGACGTTTGAACGTGTTAAATTCTTGGGCCCAGTACAGTTTAGGTAGGTCACTTTTAGGCTCTATCTCAGGACCACTTATTCGTTGGGCATGGTGGTTATTTTGTTTATAGGTCTGTTAATAGTAGTGTGTGTATTGGTACAGGGTGTGGCGGTGTGCGCGGCAGTAGGAGCCGATGCTGAAGACGCCGACGCCGCGCGGGCCGGGCGCGGCCGAGCGCGAGACCTGGGGCAAGAAGGTCGACTTCCTGCTCTCCGTCATCGGGTTCGCCGTCGACCTCGCTAACGTCTGGCGGTTCCCCTACCTCTGCTACAAAAATGGAGGGGGTGAGTCCACTATACTATTGACTGCCTATATTTTTCTTTTATCATCTTCTCTATTAGCACTTTACACAAGATTTCAGTCAGCGAGTGATCATGCTCTGTCGTAGCAAAGGTTAGGTGCTACTGCTAGGCAGGTGACACTCAAATTAATCTTAGTAGCGATTTATTCTTGGACGGCGGCATAAATATTCTAGTGCGCCTGGACTTTATAAAATACGCTCCAGCTGTGTCTAATAGCTCTTACTAATCGTCTCGGTGGTAAGAAAATCGACCTACGTCCCTTCTACGAATACTTATTGCATAGGCTGGGTTCAAGACCAAATGACATGATATTAATGCGCGGAATGTTACGGAGCGACTGTTCTAAGAGGCGACCAAAGCAATAGATCTCTCTTTGAAATCGTTTTCTACGTATATCTTTGCTAGCTTTCGCTGATGGTAGACTTGATTTAAGGATCACTTTGACCACTAATTATGTCGAGATATTCCAGATATATTAGATCGATTAAGTTGATAAGAATCTTTTCGACACGATTCTTCTCGAACTCTAGAAATAAATTTCCTTTTCAATCAGTTCAATGCACATCTCTAGTTAGTACCCCCTTTGTGATTCTGAATAAGAAGTGGATAAGACGAGGTGGCCGCTTATCCGTTGCAACGGAAGTGGAAAGGCGAGGCGCCGCAATTAGCGCCGCGAGAGGCACTTAGCGCCATTCTCGCGAGGCAGCTCCGCGCCTCTTGCAACGTACAAATGGCGACGTAATGCAATTATTAGCCAAATGCTATAATATATAAAGGCGTTTGAGAAATTCGTCTTCGTTTCATATACATATTTCGCTAATTATATTAATCAACATTGATAGTAGAGAGTATACAGGTACTAAAAGACAAGCACAATAAAAGCCCAATCTTTCGAGTAAATAAAATTACATTCTGAAATTGAATCACTGCGCAGTCCCTAAAGGACGGGCATCCCGTAACGTATTGAGAGGAAATACATTCAATTGAATTTCAATCTCAGAATCTAGGTTGGTATGTATTATATTAGGTTATATGTATTACATCCAACAGAAAATCTCTATGAGAAGATCTTACTTTAGGAAGATCTTTTATCATCATTATCTTGCTCTTGTGCCCACGTTGCTCTGTTTTAAGAGATATTCTTTTAAGGTTATGACCTAAGTTTCTCTTTATAACATCGCTATCGTCCAGTGAAAGCTCAGTAAAATAGAACCAGCAATTTCAAAGCTGGAACAAACAGACAGAGAGAGAAAAAAACATTTTTTTCTGTATTTACTGTGTTTATTTATATGCATTTAGTGAAAATCTGTTAATTTGGAATTACAAAGAGACACTTCATTGATATATGTATAAGCGACACAGCATATGAATCTTGCATTCCGTAACCTATAGTTCATTAGAGGCTAGAGTTGCATGTAGAGCCCTCGAGGCATAATAGAGGTTTAACCATCCAGCGCCTTGCCTCGTAGCCTCGAGTACGCTCTTACACCGCGCACTAATTGAACGATTCACCTCTGACTGCGTGCGTGTAATTGTGCCTGTGTAATTTGTGGATGAAATAAACGGTTATTGCTATGTTTGGACGAAATCCAATAGTGTTCTTCTAAGACATTTTAAAGAGAAACCTTTGGAGAACTAAGTGAACTCAAGTAAAAAGCTATGGGACATACACTTTGAGTTTGCCGAAGAGTAATTGTTGGCTAAATTATGTTTTTACTAGTCGTTTTTGCATATGTTAACGATAATTAACAAAAACAATTTTAAAAATTAAATGCATAAAAATAGATAGTGACAACTTGACAAGACCGAGGAAGACCTAAATAGCGATGGATGGATTGTGTGAATAATAAAACTAATTGCGCCGATCCCAAAATAAAATAGGATAGAGACAGGCAGATGACGAAATTGGTAGATTCAAATTTTTTAAAACTTATATGGGTGAATTTCAATAAACGTCGTTTTTGTATTATTTCGGTTAAATTTCTTAGTTGAAAGTCTTTTTTTTTGTGCTTTAAATTCTTGAAATCAATTATGTTTAAAAATTGAGAGATATATGTTGCAGAAATTAATTTTGAGGGAACGTAAAGAAAATCTTAGCGACATTTAAAACCATTATAGTTCGGGTGCAATTACTCAATTTCCTATGCACAAGAATGCGTATGACATGCCAGCCACGACAAACAATCCCTACTATGGACAAACACAGCGTCGTTCACTGTGAAAACGGAAATTTGCTTCGCCCCGAGCGAGGCTAGTTGAACTTTGCAGGAAACCACTGGAATTAGATTTGTTTGTTCTAGATAACTTTACACTTACCTACTTACATACTACTTGTTAATGTGAACTTAAATTCTAAATTAATATCTCATTTCATCACTAAAGTTTTACCACAATATCATCAACCTGACCTCATCCCATCGGCTCGGCACTTGATTCAACCCCATGCGGCTGATCAGCAGATTTTTATACGAAGCGAATGCCATCTTCCTTCGTAACCCCTTTCACGAGGAAAATTTGTAATCTAGAATAAAACAGTAGCCAGAATTTTTTAGGCTTTAGATTGACCTGTAACGACTTCCAAAGATGTTAAATTGACAACTGGGGGCAACGGCATAACGTGCTCTCTGAGGCACGAAGGGAACTCGGGCGATCACTCGTCCAACTACTAGCGTGGATAATGGTGATCGAATGAAATGCGCAATATCAACTGAGCCACAATGTCCTCTCTAATAACTAACTTTGCTCTAATAAAACTAAGTTAATGATTCCAGCACCAACCACACGCGCTCTCCACGCGATCGTACATTGAAACCTTTGATCATACTTTGGTAGTAATATTATAAATACTCGGCGTCGCAAAGTTTCAGCCACACACTTAATTGCATCCTGGTCTTTGCTTTGATCGTCTACGCCGCTCGCCAGGACAAGTAATTGACAATCAAAACGCGCCCTTTGCCGGGAGAAACTTAGTTAGCGTCTCGATGTACAGGAAAATTAGTAACGCAATAATGCGACGGGTAATAAGCTAATGGAGAGGGTAGGTCACTCGGAGGCCGATCGCGTCGAGATCCAATTAAACGGCAATTCTCGACTACGAATTTGATCGTGTCCTTGACTCCCTTATATTGGATCGGAAATCTTATTTTGCAGTGCAACTAAGCATGATGAGTTTTAAAATGGGATTTCATGTTGTTTTTAACTAACTGGTAACAATGATGAAATAAACGCATGGCTAAGCATGCAGAATGTTCTTAAAATGTGACATAATTACAACTAGGTAACTAATTTTCAAGCTATTATCCCATACATTGTTGGAGTCGGCACTTGATTCAACCCGATGTGACTGATCACCTGATTTTTATACGAAGCGACTGCTATCAGTGCCATCTGACCACTAATTATCAAGTATCGATCGAAGTAATCGACACAAAATGTAATTATACCATACCTACTATAATAACTTGCATTTAGACAGTATTATGCTATATATAGACACAAAATAATCAGAGAGGGCAGCGGTTTTTTTATCTATGGATGAGCCTTCGGCATTACCTTATTAATAATCCCACGATGCATAAATATTTGGTCAAGTGTTTCGGTAAGTAGCGATGGTGGTTTTCCTCTAATTGATAGCGACACTTCGTCATGCGACCCTTGCCATCCATCACGCCGCTGACGGCGGGTCCAGCTATGAACTTGCCCATCGGGTCGCGTTAAGTGTTTGTTATTATGTCACATCACAGGTCAGGATTGTACCCTATTGGTTTTGTATACAGTATAATATGCAGGTTCTATAGGCTTGGATGAGAATTACGGCTTTACGAAGAAATGCAAAACTTATTTACTACTCAGTTTAAATTTATTAGTAACATTGTTTTTATGTTTACATTGCTGCGTATCATATCGTTAGCAGAGAGTTCATTAGCCTTTAATTATAAGTGTTTTACATTTTATTCTTGAATACAGGACATTTGATTGAGATAAAGGTTTTAATACTTACGATTAAAAGTAAAAAATTCCAATGGCATAGTATAATACGCCTAAGACTTTTTTCCTAATACTTACGTTTTTCTTAAAATAGGTATTTATACTTCAAGTATAATATATTTCTTTAAGCTACGTGAATAAAATTAAATCATTTATTTCTAAATCGAACTAAAATTTCCAATAGTCAAATCTTCTTAGTCTCCATTTAAATTCTTCCGTTGACCGTGTACAAGTGTAATCGAATCGCCTGGCCCTATCCCGGGGGACGTTCGGGATGATTGGGTATTATGGGATTACAACTATAGCCAGCATTAAATCATCGCAGGCTTTGAAGGAAAAGGAAACGCGTTAAGATTAATGCTTTAGATTAAGTTTCAATTATGCAGTTGACAGTTACATGACGGATTCTTGAAAATAATCTTAATCTATACATGTATACTCTATGCAGATAAATAAAGTTAAAGTGTCTGTTTGTAATTCCAAAATAAAAGCTTTTCACTAAATGCATACGGAAGTATACACGCTACTGACACTAGAAAACAAAAAAAAAATTAAAAAAAAATCTCTGTCTGTCTGTCTGTTTGTTCCGGGTAATCTCTGTAACGGCTGGACCGATTTTAACGGGACTTTCACTGGCAGGTTGCTGATGTTTCACAGAGTAACTTAGGCTACTTTTATCTATTAAAAATACTAGCTGTGCCCCGGGGATTCACCCGCATAGATTTAGTTTCATCCTTATTAAAATACTAGCTGTGACCCGCGGTTTCACCCGCGTAGATTTAGTTTCATCCTTATTATCGCGGAACCCTAATATTTTTGATAAATAAAAGTAGCCTAAGTTACTCCTTGAAACATCAGCTACCTACCAGTGAAAGTCCCGTTAAAATTCATCCAGCCGTTTCAGAGATTACCCGGAACAAACAGACAGACAGACAGACAGACAGAGAAAAATTTTATAACTTGGTTTTTTTGTGTCAGTAGCGTGTATACTTTCATATGCATTTTGGTAAAAACTGTAATTTTGGAATTACAAACAGACTCTTCAATTTTATTTATCTGTATAGATGTTCGTAATGGGGTGAACATAAATATGATCAGTAAGATTATTTCCACGCCATTAGAAATATCCACTTAAGCAGGTGTCATTTAGGTATGTAAAATGAAACGTCAAATCTAAGAAATTCTTAATACGCGCTGCTTAAATGATCATAGCTAGCTCCAAGCAAAGGTGTTAATTGCGAACTAGATGATAATAAATATACTTATTTAGACAGTTTATTGTAAATACATATATACCATCCAGGACAAAGTATAACTCGTATTCATCACACAAGAAATCTACCTTCAATTCAAATCCCTGATCTTTTCAGGCCGACCACGATCCACTAGGCTAACAGGCTATATTGCCTCAGTAAAATACCATTCACACATAAATCCTAAAAAAATAATGGCATCAGTATAATTTATAGCCTGGTTTCTGCGGACTTACCCTAGGTTCAGCAAAGCCCCATTATCCCGCTAAGAGGCGAACTGTTCGCGAGCCACTTGGGATCTCATCGCAATTCTGCCCTTATCCGCGACCTGTTGCATCCGGCAATAAAGTAAATCCCGACGTCTTACACCCCTACTTGTGAGTCTACTCTGCCCGTTAAGTCAATCGACTTTATTCAGTGGATGTATTTCATTGAAATATTATAAAAAATTGGTTTCATAATTAGGGTAACCCCGTTGCCAATTTAAAATCTTTGGCAATCGTTACTGGTCAGTCGGAAGCCTAAGTGAGTCTGACAACTGATTTAACCCAGATTACCGATTTTCCTCGCAAAATAGATTACGAAGCTCAGGTGGCAGTAGCTTCGTATAAAAATCAAATGATGAACACATCGAGTTGAATCAAGTGCCGACCCTAACAATGTATGCGATAAGGCCAGGGAGATGATGATTATTTTGTGATTACAATTTGAATTTAAATTCAATCATTAAATTAAAACTGTGAGACAGTTTAAAACTCTGTTCTAAAGCATTAACATAACTCGAATAAAACATGTAAGTATATAAGCTTTAAATATAAGTTACATATTAAATTTACACTTCTACTATGAGTGACGTCAGTACGTTCAACTAACAATAGCATTAAGTACTTAGTTAACAAACCGACGATTACACATGTTCTCCAAGACAGGGTTTCCTCACTCATCACGTACGGAAATAAGTCATTTACCAATTGAATACGTTCATTGGTTACTTGCCTACTTACTTATAAATCTGCCAACCGAAGATATTACACATCTAGTAGGGTTCAGTGGTTTTAAGAACTTGCACTCTACTTCTAAAGATGGCATTCACAGTTTTTGTAGAAGACAGAAGCCACACAGAAACGTTGCTATTTCGTAGATGTGCTACGGTTGCTACGGAGTGCTACGAAATGGATATATTAAAGTTTCATATCTGAAAAGATAAATAAAATTGAAGTATCTGTTTGTAATTCCCATAGTCAAGTACAAAAGTCAAAAAATTTTTTTTTCTCTGTCTGCCTGTCTGTTTGTTCTGGCTAATCTCCGAAACGGCTGGACCGATTTTAACGAGACTGCCATTTTTTAATGGCAGATATCTGATAAAATAATGATAGTAGCTTCAGCTACTTTTATTTTAACAAAAAAAATTTGTTCCGTGAGATAAAGTCTACGCGGATGAAACAGCGCGGCACTGCCAGTACTTAATAAGATCGAGTAAGATTCTTACATTCAACCTTATGTAATGCCATTATAAGCTAAGTAATTCATAAATTACGATGCTAATATGTACTCAGGGTGACAATATAGCTACACAAGTCAATACGTAGATAAAAGAGAAATTGTCTTAAGTTTGATAAAAGGCAATTCAAAGTAAATGCGAGAGACTTAAAAGGCCAATTACTCAACAATTTGCGTCGCGTGCCTCTTGGGAGCAATATGAAATTATTGGCGGCCATTGCGACTGGCTCGAGTCGAGATTGGCTCCGACGCGCGCGACTGTAACAATTTATTGCGAGAACATTTTAATGCTTAGTTTCTTTATGAAATATTTTATTGACTCTGAGTGCGATCTTCTTTTAAATACTTATAGCCTTTTGGTTGGATTTCTTCAGGGTCTCTCCGTTCGCTGCCTATAGAATAAATGTAATAGTTAACATCGGAATGTGCTTTTTCAAAATGCTACTTGGCTGCGGTTTTTTATGGAGGCGTGAATTGAATGATTGATTACCAATGTTATCATGTTGTTACAATGTTACCAACTTGGTTACCAATTTGAAATTCGAAGGTCTCATTACTTAACGAAAACTTATATCAATCCCATCCTAACATTCTATTCGAATATCGATTATACCTCTTGACTAAGCCCTTTGGAGTTCAAACGTAAATGGTCTCGTATCGTTTAACTGAGGTTTCTAGTGTGATACAATATACAGAAAAACTGGAAAGTATTATCTCAGAAACGCGACCGCTAAATTACAGTACTTACCCCAAGTATATAGGTTTTGATGCGTTCGACCGCTGTCCCTTGTAGTTGCGTTTTGAGCTTTTTTTGTATGAACACGTAACTTCCCACACTCGCCGGTAGGGGCGCTTTTTAACGTTCCCATATAAAATGATGAAAGTACGCAATACGATACAGTCAACGTTAAAACATGTTAAAACTTATACTTGCAGTACAGAAGTGTAATTTGGCTGTTTTTTTGTAAACAAGGTCCAATATAGATCCTTTATTTTCCATAGTGGAGAGATAACCAAAATGTTTTATTGCCAGGTGCGTTCTTGGTGCCGTACTGCATCATGCTGGTGGTGGGCGGCATCCCTCTCTTCTACATGGAGCTGGCGTTGGGGCAGTTCCACCGCAAAGGTGCCATAACCTGCTGGGGCAGAATCGTCCCGCTGTTTAAAGGTAACCGCTAATGTACTCTTGTGTTAATTCCTTAGGAGCTATTTCAATTTGTCTTTTGTAATGATTTAGTTTGATTACTATAGTAAAAGAACATATATTTAATTTTTGAAAAGCAGTACTCAGTAATTTAGTACTTATATGAGTCTAAGTAATAAGAAATGTAGCTGTGCAAGCTCGCTGTGCAAGGTCTCTTTTGATATGAAGTCTTTATGCATTTGATTTATAGCTTTTATTTACAAAGAACATCTATTAAACTAACTTGCAATTAATATATGAATATGAATATTTATTATACACTATACTCAGTGTAACATACTACATACATAACATACTACTGTTTCCATGGGCTTATAGTTGCTTGAGTGATTTATTTTGTATTTTTTAAAACTGTATAATATTCTTTAAAAGAGTAATTACTGAGCTTCTTGCCAGGTTCTTCTCAGTAAAAGCAACCTTCCGAACCTGGCGGTAGCATGTATAATCTTGTGTAATTGTGTCATTCTGACGATTTGAAAGTACTTTGTATAAAGTCTAATCGAATAAAGATATATTTGAGTTTGAGTACATGCAAACATACACTAAGAAAGTGAACATTTACACAGATAAAGAAATTTATGAATTACTTTTTGCACTTAGTACTTTATGCTTGGGGGGGCACTTAACAAGGCGATAGTATTCCTAGTACTATATATCGTCTCGAAGGAGTGGATCACGTAGCTAGACTGTCATAGATTTATGTGCTCACGTACCACTAGCGACTAGCGGCTAATGTTATCGGAATGGTCGCTGCAAGTGCCAAGTGCTCGCGGTCTTCACTTTATTGTACTTTAAGGATTACAGAACAATGGAGAGTAATATTATAAAGTTATTTCCAGTCATTATTATGTTTTCTGGGTCGTTGAAGGTTCGATAAAGTATCAGTTTAATCTATTCTTATATTATAAAGCTGAAGAGTTTCTTCAGCTCATCTCGGGTTTACTGGTTTGAATTATTTTTGTGTTAGATAGTTCATGAAGTAAATAACTTAAGTGCTTTAATAATGTTTTCTAATAAATCAGAGGCCTTACCAAGATGGTAAGATTTTTCCGACTTTCCACAGTATTTAGAAAAACTCATTGGTACAGGCCCTGCTGGAGTTCTAACTTGCGTCGCTTGCGTAGTAAGCGATTGCTCGAACCCCAATACCACCACGGCTCTTATATAATCATAAACAATTATCGCGTAAATTGAATTGAACTATCATAATAACAGTTGATGATACGGCTTCGACGTTTCTCATTGTCAAGAAATAAACGAGCCAAAAATATTAAGTACTTTAACTAAAAATCATTGAAATGAAAATCTCGTCTGTAAAACCCGTATCACGGAGACGCCCTTGTCCCGACACCCTTCCCCGCACTTACACCCATAATTGACACCATTTCCAGGGCTCCCCTTAAGTGCTCGCCATACGTCGGCTCAAAAGGCCCCGCCAGATTTGTGAGGCTTATGCCCGTTGATTTCATTTCACCTCGATTGTCACGTCGCGCCTTGAGTGGCTCCAGGCCCGATATGATTTTAGAAGAGAAATAAAATTGGTAATGGAGTGGAAAGGTGTTGGCAAATCCGTTTTGTGTGAGAGCGTACTTTTATGTTCCGTCGGGTTTTGTTCTCGGGGTAGTGGAACGCTTTGACCGATTATTGGTTGCATACTTTTAGTTTTGCTTTTGTAGTTTTCTTTCGTTTCTTAGTTTAGAAACTAAGATGCCGGGAAACTGGGAATATGGCCGGCACCGCCAGTGTCTGTACCGATCTACCTCTTTGCACTTTTAATTGTAGTTTTTTTATATTTGGAAATTATATGATATGAGTGAAAAAAATCTTTATTAGCGCAGAAGTTACGCGTAACTATTCCGTTCAGTGTCCACTTGGCTAGGGTCTATTTCATTCATGTACCAATAAAAAGTGACACGAGAACAATGATACTTACATTCCATGAGTCAAAAGGTATAGGATACGCGGTGGTGTTGATCGCGTTCTACGTGGACTTCTACTACAATGTGATCATCGCGTGGGCCCTTCGTTTCTTCTTCGCTTCCTTCACCACCATGCTGCCTTGGACCAACTGCAATAATGAATGGAACACACCATCTTGCCGACCGGTAACTATCCCTAACTATCTGATTCACTGAAGAAAGGAAATTCTTAAACGCAAAAACAGTAGTGTTACAATCATGTTTTTTGTACCGAAATAGGAATTTGCGACCAACGGATAATCAAATCTTTTTTGTAACCCGTTCGCCCGTAATAAATAGTAGGTTCAGACCTGCATTTGATCTTGGAAGTTCACACTATTCAGGGAACTATTAAATCCCTTCTAAAGTAACTGAAATGCATGTATATTTGATTTCTGGTAACAGTGTCGTAACTAAAAAAGTGTTTTGTTTGTAGTTCGAAGCGATGCGGGACTTATCAGCCAATAAATCATTCTCTCGGACCAACTCTTCTTCATACATAAGACCTCAGAACACTCGATTCACTTCGGCGGCATCAGAATATTTTACGTAAGAAATATTTTGTACTCATTACTTACTTATTTGACAAGATTATTCAAGAATTACTACTACAATTTAGTGCAATGGAGTACATATTTTTTTTGGTGTAAAATTAGATTTAAATTAATTTAACATTAGAATGATTTATTCTTGAAATGATGTTGGAAACATTTACAAGTAAAATTGACTTTATTTCAGTAAAACTTTACTCTGAAATTTTAAGGGAATATTCGAGAACTGGGTGATTGGCTCTCAAGTAAATGTTCCTATATTAGACTCTATTCATACATTATAAGAGCTAAAATACCATTCTAGCCGTGAAATATTGGAACTCCACGACAGCGGCGGGCTGCACGACCTCGGCACCATCAAGTGGGACATGGCTCTGTGCCTGCTGGTCGTCTACGTCATCTGCTACTTCTCACTCTGGAAAGGCATCTCTACCTCTGGCAAGGTACGTGATAATTTATGAACTTTATAAGCTCCCATTGTCGATCTCTAGTTCATTAAAAACATTTAATACTATTATTATAAGTGTGGAAGTTTAGAGGTTTGTCACTCATAAAAGTGAAAAAATTGCTAAGCGTATTTGAATAATATTTGAATCTTGGCTACGCGTTACCTGGAATAGAGCCTTATTCCCTATCCCGATAAATGTATTTATTAACGAGATCACTAACTAGTCTTACTAATTTCTGTGATATCGCAGGTGGTGTGGTTCACGGCTCTATTCCCTTACGCGGTTCTTCTGATCTTGTTGGTCCGTGGCATTACGCTCCCTGGCTCCGCAACTGGTGTTATGTACTACCTCAGTCCCAACTTCGGAGCCATCACGCAACCTCAGGTACAAACATTTAATTTGTCTTAATGGAAGTTAACAAAGAAACAATTCCATGAATTAATGTGTGTCTGTAATGTGTGTTGCTAGGTGTGGGTGGACGCGGCTACTCAAGTGTTCTTCTCTCTGGGTCCTGGCTTCGGTGTACTACTGGCTTACGCGTCTTACAATAAGTACCACAACAACGTGTACAAGTGAGTGTTTCTAAACCGATAAAAAAACAGTTATTTGAATAAGTCAAAAGACAATTTAAAACTTACAAATATTATTTACGGCCAAACAACTAAATACTAACTTACAAAACTATAATGTAACAAGATTCGTACGGGACGAAGAATATAAGGTTTTATCATCTATGTTTTCACTCAAAAATTCTGATGTTTTATTTATTTATTTTTTATCTTTAGGGATGCCCTCCTCACAAGCCTAATCAACTCGGCAACGTCGTTCGTGGCTGGGTTCGTGATCTTCAGCGTGCTCGGGTACATGGCGCAGGCGACGGGCAGGGACGTGCAGGACGTGGCCACGGAGGGCCCGGGGCTCGTGTTCGTGGTGTACCCCGCGGCCATCGCCACCATGCCCGGCTCCACCTTCTGGGCTTTGATATTCTTCATGATGCTGCTCACACTCGGGTTGGATAGCTCTGTGAGTTGACATGGATTTCGAGGGGACTATAAAATACACGAAGTATACTCATAAGATGAGTGAATGTGGACGGAGCGATGTAAGATTTAAAGATCGTAGCATGTCGCAAATGGTCTTTACCTACTCCCATGGGATACATACGTGACCATATATGACCACGTATGAGGAGATGGATGGCTGCAGCACATCCGTGGTAACCTAGCCGACAAGAGGCTGGTTACCATGGTGTCGCTGGACATAGAGGGAGCCTTCGATAGCGCCTGGTGGCCTGCGATCCGAGTCCGTCTGGCTGAGGAACAGTGTCCGGTGAATCTAAGGCGTGTCATCGATAGCTATCTTTCGGACCGGAGGGTGAGGGTGAGGTACGCCGGTGAGGAGCACGCCAAGGGCACCCATAAGGGTTGCGTGCAAGGCTCCATCGGCGGACCCATCCTCTGGAACCTCCTTCTTGACCCATTGCTGAGAGGACTCCAAAGACGAGGCGACTATTGTCAGGCGTTCGCCGACGATGTCGTCCTCGTCTTCGCCGCTGACACGGCGCTGGAGGTACAGAGGCATGCCAATGCCGCCCTCGAATATGTCCGGGAGTGGGGTGTCAAAAATAAGCTGAAGTTTGCTCCGCACAAGACCAAAGCGATGTTGCTCACACGGAAGCTTAAGTTTGACACGCCACTCCTGAACATGGGAGGGGTCGACATTGGCATGTCCGACGAGATCAAGATCTTGGGGCTCACGATTGACAGCAAACTCACGTTCAACGCCCATACCGCGAACATCTGTCGGAAGGCGTTGAACGTGTACAAGCAGTTGTCGCGAGCCGCCAAGATCAGCTGGGGACTCCACCCTGACGTCATCCGTGTGATCTACACGGCAGCGGTGGAGCCAGTGATCTCGTATGCCTCCAGCGCCTGGTCGGCGGCGACCAAGAAACTTGGAGTGCAGAGGCAGCTGAACGCAGTCCAGCGAGGATTCGCGCAGAAGTTGTGTGGGGCCTATCGCACCGTCTCCCTGAACGCGGCACTGGTGCTGGCTGGGATACTCCCTCTCGACCTCAGAATACAGGAGGCAGCCGCCCTGTACGAGGCAAAGAGAGGAGTCCCCCAGACAGTGCTAGGCGATCGGGAGATGGAGCGAAGAGTTGCCCCCACCGAAGCCCCGCATCCGGCAGTCCATATGTGCCTGGAGTTCGTGAGCCTGGTGGACCAGCAACAAGTGCAGGACCGCGTAGATCACGCGGTCCAAATATACACCGATGGCAGCAAGATTGAGGGCAAGGTCGGGGCCGCACTGTCTCTGATGAGCAGTGGGGCCGAGACTCGAGCCCTCAAACTCAAGCTGCCACCGCACTGCACGGTCTACCAGGCGGAACTCCTGGCCATATGCCAAGCCACGAGGCTTATCCTCCGATGCGGTGAGGCTCGCTGCGCGATCCTCAGCGACTCGCGTTCGGCCCTGGAAACCGTGGTCAACGCACGTTCCCTCCACCCCCTGGCTGTGGAAGCCAGGCACAACATCCGCCAAACCACACTCCAGAACAGGGAAGTCTCCCTGTTCTGGATAAAAGCACATGCGGGGTTGGAAGGGAACGAGCGAGCGGACCAGTTGGCCAAAGAAGCTGCCCTGCACTCTAAGAAGAGGCCGGACTATGACGGGTGCCCGGTTTCGTTCGTCAAGCGAGAGCTGCGCAAGCACTCGCTTGACGAATGGAACCGGAGGTATAAAGCCGGCGATACGGCCGGGGTTACCAAGGCGTTCTTCCCCGACGCTGTGGAGGCGTACAGGATTGTCCGACAGCTCCGCCCAGCGGGCGTGTTGACGCAGGTGCTCACTGGGCACGGTGGGTTCTCTCAATACTTGCACAGATTCAAGTGTAAAGAGGACCCATCGTGCTTCTGTGAGCCGGGCGTGAGCCAAACCGTCGGACACATCCTCGCCGAGTGCCCAGCTTTCGGGAAAGAACGCTTTGAGGCGGAACAGGAGATGGGAGAGAGTATTGTGGACGAGTCATTGGGGAAGTTGATAAGAGGAAGGGATACCCAAAAAATTTTTGTAAATTATAGTATAAAGGTAGCGACTATTGTCGCTACCAGAAATAAGTAAAAATTAAATAGCTCAATTTAAGAATATATACAATTTAAATAAGAATTAATACATTTATAAGTAGAAACAGCAAGAAGCATAAATAGGTAAAATATTAGAATTCGCACAAAGTTTTGGAACACACACACATGGAAATTAGTAAAGAACAAAGTACATCAACGTCGTTATATAGTAAAAATAATAAATAAAAGTTAAACAAGATCCCTGAGTAAGTTCAGGGGAGACACAAGAAAGGCCTCCAGGGCCGCAAAAAAAAAAAAAAAAAAAAAAAAAAAAAAGTACACCAAGGCTACTTATATTGTGACTCTCACACTTGCAGTAATGTTATTCTTGCTGTTTTATTTCAGTTCGGCGGTTCGGAAGCAATAATAACGGCATTGAGCGATGAGTTCCCCCCAATAGGGCGGCACCGCGAGCTGTTCGTGGCATGTCTGTTCACCCTGTACTTCATCGTGGGCCTTGCCTCCTGCACCAAAGGAGGGTTCTACTTCTTCCAGCTGCTCGACCGATACGCCGCGGGTTACTCCATCCTTGTTGCGGTCTTCTTTGAGGCTATTGCTGTATCTTGGATCTATGGTTGGTACATTTCAGTAGCAGGATGATGATTTAATGATGAAGATTTTTAAATAATAACATTTTGTAAAAATTAAGTTGTGGTACTTTTTAATAGCAAAAAATATGCGTTTATTTAGGCGAAAGTTACCTGAGTGATGAAACTGAGAGCCTTCTTACTATAATCTTTATACCAGTGATGTCTTACTTAACTTCTTAACTACCGTTTCATTTTGGTATCGTAAAATTAAACGATCATAATACCTACATTATGAAAGAAATAAAAAGAAACTCATTGCGGCGACCCCAAATAAGATGGAGAGGAATAAGCATCGGTAGGAAACAAAAGACCTTTACTGTATGAGATAATAACAGAACCTAAAGAACACTTTGAACCGAACAATGTTTCAATTCAAAGGTACGGAGCGTTTCTGCGAGGACATCCGCGACATGGTAGGCTTCCGTCCCGGGTTGTACTGGCGCGTGTGCTGGCGCTTCGCCGCTCCTGCCTTCCTCCTGTTCATCACTACCTACGGCCTGCTGAACTACGAGCCCTTACAGTATGAAGACTACGTGTACCCAGGCTGGGCTAACGCACTAGGGTGGGCCATCGCTGGCTCCAGTATCATGTGCATCCCGGTCGTCGCTATCTATAAGATTTTAACCACCAAGGGGAGTTTCCTTGAGGTATGTATTTCAAAAACAATAGAGGATAAATCCAACATCTTAAATAGGTGAACCATTACCGTCTCTCAGATAAACTTCAAGGTGTTGAGCATTTAGTTACCAGTAATCAGTACTTATATTACTGGTAATCAAATGCTCAACACCAGGTGTTTTAACATCTCTAATACACTCAGTGTTAAACCATAACCTCCTTAATACAAAAAATAAACTAAGATATCTCCATGGTTTAGATACGTACGGTAGTTCTGATATACGGATTTAAAAAAGGGTAAACATATTTTTAGTCAGAGTTTAGTCTAGTTTACGTTTGAACCATGTTTTGTAATAATGGGGTACATTTTTCGCAATGAAAACCTGAAATCTTCCAAATTTTTTTTCAGCGTCTACGCATCCTGACAACTCCATACTCAGACAACGAAAACAATGGAACAGTACACAACGGCATGGTGGTCTCTGAGAGTGGTGGTGTTCGCCTCGCGTCTACTGCCCATACCCCTACTACCCCCCAGTCCCTACCCCCTACCGAACCCTTCCCAGCTTCTGCGCCACCCCTCGCATCTGGTCCTGCTCTTGTCTGAGCACAGCTCTCCTTCGACGTCTACTATGTTTAAGCACTCATGTCCCGAATTGCTTGAATGCCATTGGTCCTTCGAGCCATTAAGAAACTTCAACCAGATTGATTTGAAATGTATTGAAATTAGAAAGAGAAGGAAATTATATTATGTTTTTGTAAGTTTAGGACTTTTTTAATTACCTGTATAATGTTTCAAGATTCATTTTAAACGATTCAACGATCATTGAAATATTATAGGTGTAAGTAATAATTATGTACGAGTATAACCACCACTTAAATATAATTATTATTCGAATATAGTAATAATGTGTAATTATATTATCATAATATCTTATTCTCGTGTAAGTAGATGATATTATTGGTAAATTATTCAACGCTCTTTCACTCTTCTCTGTTAGTAAATAATATATTCAATATAGTAGAATAAGTTTTGAGACGAATAAATGAATATTGCACAATCATAGATAACATGATAATATGTACTGTACCAATATTACTGATTTAATAATTGAATATATATTAAGCCGTCGATCTTTTAGCGTGAGCATTATAATATTATAATATAGTATTATCAGCACATAATATGTATGTATGGTTGAAGCTGGAACAAATGAATAATATTCCCGAAATTCCCGATATATTTAAAGTAAATCAGCATGTTACATTGTTTTAGTCAAGTGCTAAAGTGTTTTAATGTCAGCTTTTTGAATTGGTTCCTCAGTATCCACTACATGTAGGTAATTCATTTATCTATTTTTCCCTAGATAATTATAATAAGTTGACATAAATACGTGTATTGCAGCATTAATAGTATTAGTTAACGTATAACGTTAAATACTATAATTTATAATCGTTATTATATTCCAAATATTCCGATATTTTAGCTCTGTATTAATAAGTATATCATAGTATGGGTAAGAATATATAGATTTATTAGCGTAGGTAATGTTTATTATTATGTATTAGGTGTAAGTATACCTATAGGTAAAATTCATTGTTAACAAATACTTAAATCATTGTTTTAACGAAAATGTTTGAAATTTATTATTTATAATTATTTTATTACATATCAAGTAATTTGTTTTCTGCAGGTTCTCATTTTACAGTTTTATGAAATCTAGGTTTAATGATTTAAATTGAATGTTTCGTTTCGTATTCATATTCGTGAATTTTACTTGGATACTTATTATATAAAATAGCTATTAAGAACAAAAATGAAATGCTGTGTAGATAATAGAAAACTTTAGAATTTTAATATGTAATAATAAATCAACTTTTAGCTTTATATTCCGAACTAATTAATATTACAAAGTTCATATACCCACTACTTATATCTAGACCTACTATAAAAAGGTCACATAATATTATTATACTCACATATTTAACTTCCAAAATTAATTATTATTATTCAAATATTTAACCAGTTTCATAATTTAATCTCTAAATGTTGTGATTAGTGGTTTGAGGTGCTCCATTGTATAGTGTTAGTGTTTTTTTGTTATTATTTTTATTTCCTTAAAAGTTTTATTTTTACCATTCATCACTCCGTCATGGGCAATGCGGACTGGTGAATAGTATAACGTATTTAAAAAAGGTTAATTATTATTATGTATGGATATGATGGAAATCAAATTATCTTCCAAAATGGTAGATTGTGGTAGGAAACTGCATTCCACACACGTTCTATCTACCTACACTCAGTTTTTATCTATGATAGTGTTGTAGAAGTCGTAGTTTATCTCTTTGAATCTTTCAAACAGTAATTCGAATATTCATTATATTTCAAACATATTATAAACTCTGTTTATTAACGTTTTATATTATAATAATTAAGTAATAATAAAAGCTTGCAGACCTATGTAGTCATATAACTTGGTGAAGCGCATTTCCAGCAGTAGATACAATTATATTCATGTTATATTAAATTGAATGTTAGATGTTAGAATATTGTTAAAGCAATGTAGCGTGTCATATTTATAGCAGTTGATGTTACTCCTAACTTATTTGATATCAATTGTCATAACAGCCATTATGACTATTGATTTATAGAATACATTTATACTTACTGTAGATCCGTCTTTCATTTTCATACCTAAATAGTATATAGTAATAAAGATAGGTGTAGTTTAGAATATTAATCAGTGCCTTTAATATTGTAAAGCCTAATATTTTACAATTTAAGAGCTGAATCACCAATAATAATCCATTGGATATGCAACAATCCGTGGCAACAAAATAGCCCCCTTGACTTTATTACTTAAATGTAATTGAATTATGACGGTTCTAATATATTTGGGTTTCCATCAAGTTTCAATCCGTTTACAGAAGAATCGCTCGAAGGTTTTCGATTAATGCTAGTTATAACTTCGTGCTCTTTATTTTTATAAAATAAATAATTATTTATTCATTCATTATGCCTTCCTGTCCTCTGATTACAGGATTAAAACTTATAAAAGCAATACACAATCCTAGGGCATGGAGTGATGTAGGCGTATGGTCTGTAGTGATGAATCAGTCAATAATTAAATTCTGAATCTGAACGACCCCATAAAGGTGGCAGTAAAGATTGGAGTGGTCTTTATAAAAATCGACGGGAGAACTGGAATAGTGGGTAGGTACCATCTAGTATATTTTATTTTTTTCCGTCGCGTCGTGATATGAATGTCTTCTCAGACATAATGCAGGATTCCTTCACCGTAAAGCTCGTATTGAGACCGAGAGATCAACGGGCGAGATTAGAACTTGGGTCGCTTGTTGTTTTAGTAAAATCAAGCGTAGTACCTACATTGGGTTGTTCAAACTACGTTTCTTTTGCACATTATCAGGAAATGAAAATAAATCTGGACATGTAGACTAGACTTGACGCTTGACAAATTGAAATGAAAATTGACACTATTGACAGTTGACAATGACATCCATATCCCACATCAAGAATAGGAGGAAACATTTTGGAGGTTGTTTGGTTCACAATTGTACTTGTTCTTGCGCTAAATAACTAAACTGTTAAAAAATCGATATGGAGCCGAAATCTGAGGAAACGTCTGCTTCGGAAAGAACTATTTTCGATGCTATCGCTCAGGAGGATTTGGCAGAATTCAAGAGCATTTTAGCTCTACAAAAGGGCACCGTCGATTTCTTTGACGAAAATGGTATGACTGCACTTCAACACGCCGCTTATAAGGGTAACAAGGAAATGGTGCAATTGCTGCTTGATAGGGTAAGTAAAAGTGTGCCAAATTTCCTAGTAATAATTGAAACTTAAGCAAGTACCTTGGTGTAACCACGGGTGTAACAATTCTCATAATTTCAATAAACAATTTCAGGGTGCCGATGTAAATTCAGGAAAACATGAGTACAACTACACTGCGTTACATTTCGGTGCATTGTCGGGGAGTTCCGACGTGTGTAAGCTGCTGCTGGACGCGGGAGCCAAGTCCACCGCCACCAACTCGGTAGGTCGCACCGCGTCCCAGATGGCTGCATTTGTTGGGAACCACCACACTGTAGCTACCATCAACAACTTTATACCGAGAAGTGAGATAGCTTACTACTCCACCCCACAAGGACAACAAACAGAGCCCTACCTACCAGCTATCTTGGTAGATCCTCTTCACAAGTTTGTCTTAGGGGTGAACATTCACCCGGTGAGGCTGGCACTCAACCTCCAACACATACCTGGTCTGCTTGAAAATGCTGACAAGGTGAGCAAAGTGCTAGAAATGCTATGTAAAAGGGAAATGACCCGAGGCAGTGAGACCAACGAAGTGATGGCCTTCAAGTACCACTATCTATCCTACGTCATTGGAGAGCTACACAACATAAGGGACAAGCAAAAACCCTCGGAGAAGGAAGAAAAGAAATATGATATAGTTGAAATGTTCTCTAAAAAGCTGTTGAAGCCAGGCAAGGATGGAGTGACACTGGACTTGATGGACACCTTCCTGAAAGACTGTGTGAGAGAGTTCCCTTACAGAGAGTGCACCACATTCCACCAGATGGTTTCATCACTGACCAGCAAAGATCCACCTTCGGCACTGTCTGTTATTAACTGCACCATCAACGGCCAGAGAGGGTTTGTGGATGCTATTCCTTACTGCAGCACTTGCGGTGAAGAGAAGCCAGCTAAGAAGTGTTCGAAGTGCAAGTCAGTGCAGTACTGCGATAGAGAGTGCCAGCGTCTCCATTGGTTTGTCCACAAAAAGGCATGCAACCGAGAGTCAAGTGCACCCATCACTACACCCAACAACAAAGTTAATATTGACGCTAATGAATTAAGTTCCGAACTTCAAAACCTCATAGCTGGATAAAATGATATTCATTTTAATGTGATTTTAATAGAACAAAAACTAAATTCCATTTTCTATGTAATGTTATTTATATTTATACTATCTGCTGAATTTGTGAAAGCTATTTAAGTATCTAAGTGTAATGCACATGACCAAGTTGGAGCCAGTATGTTTAAGGATAATTATTCAATGTTAGGTAATTCAGTTTGATCTTCCGTGTCCTGTTCATTGTCATGCAATTGTTGTACATAGTTGTTTTATCCACTTCTGATTGTTCTTCATTAGGTGTCAAATAAAACTAAATACATGTCTATTTTATTTGTATTTCCTTTATCCTATGACCATATGAATCAAGCATCACTACACGTGCCTTCAAGAGTTATGAGCGCTCAGCGAAAAAAGTGGGTCTAACTCCACATGTATTTTATTCGCGTCGCGTTATACAGACAGACTCGTAAAATTACTAATGCGCATTCAATGTAAGCGCTCGTAACCTCTGGACGGCACCTATAATTATTTATTTACTCGTGTGTCGAGGGCCTGGGTGTGCCGTCTGTCGATTATAAAATAGTGATCAACATACAATGCAACACTTGGAAACGCGTACAATATTGATACAATAAACGACCTAGCTCCCTATCAAAATAATTCCATCTTCGATCGATGGATGGCGCCACTATCTTTGATTTGAAAATTGTTCATTCGACTTCATGTTTGTGGCTCATGGTACGATTATTATTCCTTGAGAATAAATTGATACTGTAAACTTGAACCAGGGTAGCCCAGATCATAGCAAGTTCCCTCTAAATTATCCATATTTTTTACTTCCCAGCCCGGGAACGGGCACGTTAAGCAGGGTGTGCAGCATTGACAAATTTGAAATTGCCATTCGATACCTAATTCATATCGTATTGTTTGCGAAGACCAGAGTTGTATTTTTATTATTACCAATTCGGGGATATGGTGGCATAGGGTTTATGAGGTCATAATTTAATCTCTCTAAATATTATAACCTTTACCTACATTAAGGCTCAGGGGCCTACTCTTATTCACCAAAATACGAAGATTCAGGCGAATGTTCGCAAAAATCTTTATAAAAAAAATATTTTTATAAAAAGAAAACTTTATGGAAACATCGTTTTTTTTCTTCTTTTAACATGTTACGTTTTCAAAGTAAAAGTAGGTGCCTAGGCTCCCAAATTTTTAAGATAACTTAATTCACTATGATACGTACGTAGATACGACTAGATGATATGACTAGAATGGGAGTGAATACACATATGACGGCTGATAGAGAGAAATGGAAGAGAAGAACACATTGCGCCGACTCCAAATAACATGGGATAAGGGCAGGAGGATGATGATGACGTACGTAGATACGAATAATAATTCTCATTCGTATGCAAAATCAGGAGTTGAAGAGAAAAAAACAAGAAAATTATTAAAAATTATTAAAAATATATTGTACTCCAGTAATACACATATCTACATAATCTATATTCACATATTACTTATTTATTTAAATTACAGATGTTGTTTTGAATACCTACATAAAAAATATAGTTTCATGAAGACAAGGTGATCAGCGCATTGGTACCCTTTTCGAAGTGGAAGTAGGTGTACCTAAGTACTAAGGTATTTATTAAATAATAAACCTACTTACAATTTCATAGGTAGGTCTAACCTAACCTAAACAATAAATAAAGAGAAAAGTGGCTTTTTTATAGAGAAGAATAGTCGCATTTAATGAAATTATGTGAAAAAATATTTACAAATAAAGAAAACATCAGTAGAAGACCGCCATAAGTTATTGTTTTTTTTTGGCGATTTCTTAACAAATTTCGTTTTATCGTGAGTTAGGTACATTGATAGATAGAGATATGTAAATAAGTATAAGATAGTATACAGTAGTTTATACGTTGTTACCTTATGTCGATAATTCGTTTAATTAAATTACTTACAAGTAAGTCACTAAGCTGCTATCACATTATTTCCTCTATTCTTATATTACACCTAAATCTACAAGAGGTAGGTATGTAAATAAGCGTTGATATACAAACAATATTTACAAATTAAGACGATGATTATTGCGAAACACGCCCGTTGATTATCAATTAAAAACATTAAGTACCAATTATTATACAAAAACATCTTCACAACTCCATAATATCTCAATGGAAGTAACAATAATCCTTACTTACTTAAATTTACATAAGGCACGATACAATAGGCATAGAGTATTTAGGTAAACCCTTATTTACTGTCTACTAAGGTATACATTTCAGCCTTCACCAAGTAGGGCGCTGATGGTGAAGCTTTTGACTCTGCGACATGGAGCGGGGGCGGCTGGTGGGGGAGAGGGCGCTCGGGGGGGAGGGGGTGGCAAGGCTCCCCACGCGAAGCCACTGGTAAGGGGACTGCCAGGCCAAAGGCCGAGGTGCATTGGCATATGAAGGGGGTTAAGGTAAGGTAACTCTGGGGGGTAGAACGTGGGCGGTGGCGGGGTGGTGTTGTCTTGCACGACGAGAGGGGCAGGGGACTCCACTAAAGGCGGGGATCTTGGCGATGATGACCGAAGACTTCCCTCCTCGGAGCATGACGAGGCGGCGTCGGAGCACGGCCTCTTTGGCTCGCTGGACTCGGTGGAGGGCTCGGCGCTGGTGTCGTTGGAGTCGTTCTTCCTCTTGCACTTGGATTGGCCACACGCGCGGAATCCTTTTGCAAATGGGTTGTTGTCGATTTTCAACTTTGTTATGCGATCATTCTGTGAACAAAAGAAAGAGATTTTTAGAAATTAATTAGACCATGACGCACTTTATTCACCCCTGGCTCGTGATTTGCATTTCGCGATAGGACTTAATATGCAGGTACTTGAACTGTTTGCATATGGGTTCAATTATAAGAATCTGCGCCCCTTGATTTCTCATGTGTATGTTATCTAATAATCTATCTATATGGTCGCCTCACACGGAAATCTTCTTATCTAGTTTCAAGAATGCAATTTAAACATCCGTTTCCGCATACATCCCGTGTGTCGCTAATAGCTTGTAAGGGATAATTGTGGCACATGTGCAGGTCCTGGCGACAGGCCAATTAGCATGGCGTGCGAGCGTGTCGCCGCCGCGCCGCTGCCGCCCGCCCGTCGAGATGCGCAAACGCAGCTTAGGGCATCTAACGCACATCACATGGAGCGAAACAAACATATAGATAGATCTCCTTAACGTTGTGCATGCCTATTTAGATCAATTTAACGAGAAAAAGGGGAATTTAGAACGAAACTGTTGTGTTTTGGGTTAGAAGAGAATAACGTCGCATCATTCCTAAAAAATGTTTGCAATAGGAACATTTCGACAGTCCCAGTTATCTGGCGAAATCCTGAGCGCAAATAGTCACGGTCTGGATGGGAGAATTCACTTGTAAATAGTTGTTTACATGACGTGATAAGGCGGCGCCGGCGGGTGCCGCTCGCTGATAGCCGGCACCCGTCGGGACGACGAAGGGTGGCAAAAAGCCGTTATTAGCTGACTAAAGTGCACTTTTCAAGTCGTAGTCGCGCTCGAGCTGCGCCGGCGCCGCCCCCGTACCGCCCTGTCGCCCGTGACGTCACCCACCAAGCTTTTACTTTTTGCATGACTATTTCACATATTGGTGACTGTCGCCAGTTTTTTAGAAATGTGTAATTAGGGTCTGGGCAAATTCGGTTTATTTATCTATCGGATAGACCAAATTATCGGGCGGGTCTCGCAAACACGCGATGACAGGATGAAATATGACAGTTGGTTTTAAACTATGCATGTTTCGACCTCGCATTGGGTTTCTTTAATTGTAATAGCGTGCCACCTAGTTACGCTGCCGAATAATGGGTCGGTATGTACAGAGAATAACTTGTAATTCGTAGATAATTCACGACAATGGGCGAGTCGGTCGGGTGTGCGGGGATAATGCGCAATGATACGCCGCCGGCCATTGTCCGGTGGCGGGTGCCGTTAGCCGGACAATCGGCGGATAATCCTTCAAAGCGGCCGATGTAATGTATGCGAGAAAAGTGTCGCGCCTGGCTGCCGTCCGCCGACGAGTAAGCAAAGGAGCCGCGGAATTTAATTAGCTAGGGCTGGGTGATGCAAGGATGCACCTCAAAAGGATCACGAAGGGACCGACAACAAAACCAGCGGGAGGGCTTTGCTCTGCCCATCAATACCCACACTTATAGGTATAAATCGCATTAAACTAGGACGATGTCGCACTTTTGTACAGTAGGGGCGTTAAATTTTCTATCTATACTAGTAATTACCTTTTCCAATCGCTAGGTACACCTACACCTACACACACACCTACTTAAATATCTACCAAATAGTTCCACATTTGAACTATAATATCAATATAATAATTCTGCCTTCCTTCAGGGTTTTATACATTGGAAACATAGAACGTATCATAGTACTTAAAAATTACAATACTACATTTTATCTTTTTACTGCGTATAGCCGTACTGACGTAGGTACAGATAAGACCTATATGAGTAACTTCAAAAGTAAAAATTCTTCTGCACCTCTTCTTCTTGGTCAGTCAAAAAGTGAAATTAATTTAAAATTACAGTTATTTAATCTATCGCAGCGACTGCATTGAGTCAACATTCAATTTATCCGCCTCTCATTGTTCGCTATCGGCCGTCGTCCGTTTCTGATATACCGAACATATCTGTTACCGAATATAACTGTCCATTCACAGTTGCTTGCACTCCGATGAGTTATCGAACAGCGAACAATAAGAATAGAGAAGCCGCTCAAACAAAACTCTCAAATTAGTTGTATTATTTTGCTAAGAGGGCTTACACAATAGCCAATGCAGTCGCCGCCGATCGCAATCTGGTATTTTTTGTGCGATGTGTAACTGGCACCACTGCGCATGCTCTTGTAAAAGCTATGGCGCCTTCGAACTAGTGAAAAAATGCGGTCGCTATGAGTGCGAATCCGCGGGTGTTCTCAGAAACTTACTACGATTTCTCGGAAAGTAGTATATTACATATAAAGTAGTATACATAGTAGGTACGATCTGATCTACGTGCCGGAACACCCTTAAAAAGAGGTAGGTATATAATACAATATTTTTTACATTTCCGCACGCATTACGTAGCCCTTTCTATACCAATGCTTATGTATAAGAAATGCGATACTTAATTTCACCCTGCTGCATTTTTATTGCTGAAATTTCGAATAGATATAGAGATATAATAATAGCTTCAATAATATGCGGATGAAATCGCAGGTAAAGTTTGTATTATATAATATACGTACTTTGGGAGCTAGGTTTCTATAAACGTAGTTACATCAACTGATCCTAAAATAAATAGAATGTACTTATACGCGCTCTTCGCACAACACTTCTGCGGTCAGCGGGGATCAAATCAAACCAGCGAAATCTATCTTCACATTCAGGGCCTCTGACCTCAAGGCTATCAGGTTGTGCATGTAGATATTGATGTAAATTACCTGATAAGCGGTGACAGCAATGAACTCAGTCTCAGGGAAGGAGAAGGCGGCGTGCGGCGCGCCCCAAGCGAGCGCGGCCGCGTCGCGCGCTCTCACTACCAACACGCGCGGACGGTACTTGTGCATTGAGGTTAAGACCATCTAGAACAATATACAAAACAATATTAATACTTAATAAGACTACGTTAAATCTATGAGACAAGCTCGTAACGTGAGTAGCCGGCGGCAGAATGAATTACATATTAACGGTGAGTTCCAATGGCAGAGTTCAAATTCCAATTATTTGAATAAAGACTTTGTTATATAATACAAGGAAAAGTACTAAAAATTCACTCAAATCAGTGTCCCTCGGGATTGTGCCAAGAAGGCAGCATTACCACGTTAAATACTCGTAGCAATGTTGATTCTCAGAGCCAGAAAAGCCCCAAACCGCTTGTCACGAGAGGCTTCTACCAATCGACATGCAACCTCTTTGAAAAGTTCTAATTAGTTAACTGGGAAAATTAGGTTTTGTATAGTGTACTTCTGCCTACCCCTTTGGACACAAGATACAATATAAGAACTATACGGCTTCAGTAGAATAATATATTTTAAAATGATTATTCCACAATAATAAATGTATTACAAATGGCGAACTTTAAGAAACCATAAGGTAAGAAATATCATATTTTTATTAAATAAATCGTTCTGAAATCTATACATCTATATCTATACAGATAAAACTGTCTGTCTGTCTGTCTGTCTATTTGTTCCGGGTAATCTCTGAAACCGCTGAACTGATTTTAACGGGACTTTCACTGGCAGGTAGCTGATGTTTCAAGGAGTAATTTAGGCTATATTATTTATAAAAAATATATGGGTTCCGCGACCATAAGGATGAAACTAAATCTACGCGGGTGAAACCGCGGGGCACAGCTAGTTACATATATTTTTGCATAAAATATTAGGTTATTGTTTATATATTATTTAACTACTAACTGAAATCTAGTACAATAGAAAAAAAAAGAAAAAACTAATTATAACAGGTAAGTAATTGTAAAAGACGAGTAAGCCTCTCAATTCTACAGCAACAGTACTATACAAACAAGCAAACAAAAAACATATATCGGCGTCACGTCGAGTGCGCGGCGCGTCTGTTGTGTGTACAAGGCCTGTTATCTGTCGCGAACACAGCTACCTGCGCAGACGCCGACAAGTGCCCCACTTCAGCTGAAGGGGTTTGTCTGCCTACTGTAAGTACTTAACTCATGCTAATACTCACTGCATATGCATAAGTGTTCGTCTATCTATTTGGTTCCATTCAAAATAATCTTTATTTGATTAGACTTCTTACAAAGTACTTTCAAATGGTCAGAAAGACACATAAAAATACGATATACACTCTTACTCGCTTTCTTCGAAAAATAAAGTTTCAGCCGAAAGTTCGCAAACTTCATACCACGGTTCTTATTCGTTCTAAAATTTCGTACGAATGTGATCTGCTGGAAAATTATGTGATGTTTATATATTCTAAACCTACTATATTAAATTACTAGCTGTGCCCTGCGGTTTCACTCGCGTAGATTTAGTTTCATCCTCATTGTCGCGGAAACCTAATATTTTTAATAAATAAAAGTAGCCTAAGTTGCTCCTTAAAACATCTGCTACCTACCAGTGAAAGTCCCGTTAAAATCCGTCTAGCCGTTTCAGAGATTAGCCGCAACAAACAGACAGACAGACAGACAGAGAAAAATTTTAAAACTTGGTTTTTTAGTGTCGGTAGCGTGTATACTTTCATATGCATTTAGTGAAAAGCTATTATTTTGGAATTACAAACAGACACTTAAATTTTATTTATCTGTATAGATGTATAGATTTAATTAACGAATAATCAAATTGATACTGAAACTAAGATTGATTTTGGTTCGAGTGCGACGTTTCGTTTTCGGAGAAAGAGAGTAGACCCCAAGGATTGTAAAATTTTTTACTACCCTTCTATCTTTGCATCGTTACCAGAAATATTATTCCCCTATAAATTTTTGGGAGTAATCTTCGATTCATCCAATCCTCACATTGAATATAGGTTCAGATTTTAACGTCATGGTATGATACTAAAATGACCATATATTTGAGTTATCAAGGCGAAATTCCTAGCAAACGTTCAAGCCAACGAAACGTATCGAAAGCAAATACTCCAAATATCGCAGAGAGATAACGTTGTCTAGACACTAACTAATTGCGCCTGCGACGGCGGGACTGCGACAAGTGCAAGGCTTTTTAAGTGGTAAAAGCAAATATTACATACATAAAATTCACTAAAGAAGATCTATATCTGTACATCTATACAGATAAATAAAATTGAAGTGTCTGTTTGTAATTTCAAAATTACAGCTTTTCACTAAATGCATGTGAAAGTATACACGCAACGGACATAAAAAAACCAGGTTTTAAAATTTTTCTCTGTCTGTTTGTTCCGGGTAATCTCTGAAATGGCTGGACCGATTTTAACGGGACTTTACTGGTAGGTAGCTGATGTTTCAAGTAGTATCTTAGGCTTTTATTTATTACTAGCTGTGCCCCGCGGTTTCACTCACGTAGATTTTGGTTTCATGCTTCATGTCGCGGAACCCTAATATTTGTATACTTTCATATGCATTTAGTGAAAAGCTGTTATTTTATATTTACAAACAGACACTTCAATTTTATTTATCTGTATAGATAGATAAATATTAGGGCTCCGCGACAATAAGGATGAAACTAAATCTACGCGGGTGAAACCGCGGGGTACAGCCAGTGTTCATATAAATGTATGAATAAGAATATGAATTATATTTTTTAAAAACTTATGATATGATGGCAACGTTAACGAAACTTTCTCACAATCAATTAAAAACATTTTTTGCCGAGCCCTTGTCTGGAGATGTGCGACATTCGTCTGACAGACACGAGGCAGTCGGGGGCTCGTCGATCACACGAATGTCTTCAATCATTCAGATTGGGAGCTCAGATTGGGGCGCGTTCATTTAGATCACTTTTTTGCTCGAACCCAATGTTTTATGGAATGTTATAGCGTTTTGAGAGTTTGTTTCACTGTGTTAATTGTTGTTAAGGTGTAAAGACGACGAATAAAGCCTTTATTTTTCGGTACTTTAGTTGTTTTTGGAAAAGGATTTTCAAAGAGTGGATCAACACATTTCAAGCCAAACGAATATAACTGCGACAGTTTTAAGTTTTTTCAGTGTAAATCGATACTACCACGCAGGTGAAGCCGCGAACTAATAAGTAGTGTAATATAATGTGCTAAATATATTTAAAGAATTCAAAAATATGCAAAATAAAACATAATAATATATTTAATCTTCATGTATAAAATAAAATAGGAACATGTTTATAAATGTATACAAATATTTACATCATAAAAGACATTAGGTGATAGGAGTAATCTGATATCTTCATCATGAAACCCCTTATAAAGTGATTATAACATTAAAATGAAAAAAGTCGTGTTAGTTACACTACTTATAACTCAAGAACCGCTGAACCGATTTGGCTGAAAATTGGCGGATAGGTAGCTTAAAACCAGGAGGAGGAAATAGGATACTTTATAACGTTCTCTTGAAACCTGAAAAAAATCGTCATATAACACACTAAAGTCTGCGCGGGTGAAACCGCGGGGCACAACTAGTATTATAATATTGTTGATTAGATTTCTTTATCAACAAACTGTATATATAAACCTCGTCTTCGGTCCAAAAGACATAAACGAGCTGCCGTGTTCTAAATATATTGGCTTTCGCAGGCCACCCATAAAACAAGTCTATGCGGGTGAAACCGCGAGGAACAGCTAGTTACAAATAAAACAAATGATAGATTGTGTCTGCTATCATCTATACTCTATACAGATAAATAAAATTGAAGTGTCTGTTTGTAATTCCAAAATAACAGCTTTTCACTAAATGCATATGAAAGTATACACGCTACTGACACTAAAAAGCCAAGGTTTAATTTTTTTCTCTGTCCGTCTGTTTGTTCCGGGTAATCTTTGAAAAATATTAGGGTGCCGCGACAATAAGGATGAAACTAAATCTACGCGGGTGAAACCGCGGGGCACAGCTAGTTAAATATATAAAATTCAATGTAGAAATAAATAAAATGGACTGAAATGTTATTCTCCGAGAATCAAAACTAAAAATTCAAAATGAAGTATTCTACTAATTGGCTTAAAACACGGTCACAGTAGCGTGACAAGATGTATAAGATAAGGGTGGCAAGGGGTGAATCCTACATGTCCCCGGCACGGGACTCGAACCCCATACATACACCAGAATGCTCGATCAACGATAACGTTAATGTGTCGTAAGAACATGTTGTTTGTGTTTTTGCCCTAGTTTTTACGGATTATGTTTTAAAGATTGAAATCTAAGCGATTTTCCTTTTTTAATCATTCGCGTTGACTTGGCGGCTGCGGAACGGTTCATAAATAGTAAAATCTTGCAATTAACATGTTATACCCAATTAACAGCTTTTTACTAAAAGCATATCGTCGTTGCGCGATCAAAAGTAGCTATGTGTTTTATTACACACTTTACAAGGGACGCAAAAATCTGATTTTCACGAAAAATGACCCGAGAATGTAAAAAAATATTCCGACTTTGATACATATAACAAAGGTAAATTGTTTTCGATTACTGTTAGATATGCATCATTATTAATACATTATTAATGTTAACTAATAACTAGCTGTGCCCCGCGTAGATTTAGTTTCATCCTTATTGTCGCAGAACCCTAATATTTTTGATAAATAAAAGTAGCCTAAGTTACTCCTTGAAACATCAGCTACCTGCCAGTGAAAGTCCCGTTAAAATCGGTCCAGCCGTTTCAGAGATTACCCGGAACAAACAGACACACAGACAGACAGAGAAAATTTTTAAAACTTGGTTTTTTAGTGTCAGTAGCGTGTATACTTTCATATGCATTTAGTGAAAAGCTGTTATTTTGGAATTACAAACAGACACTTCAATTTTATTTATCTGTATAGATATTAGATCGTAAAGGTCCAAAATAAATAATAATAATTATTATTATTATTAAAAATGTGTGGTGATCCATAAAATGAAGTACACGCGAGTGAAATCGCGGGGCAAGATAGAAAAATAAATGTTCATTTGAATTTACGCTTATTTATGTGACATTACGCTCGTTACTCTCTGCCTATCACAAACTGCTAAATTAGTTAAGTTCTTCTCTTAACGTAACTTAAATACTTTAAGGTAAGCAATTACGTTACGTGGGAATTAAGTATCTGTAATCCTTTTCCACAATTTAACTAACTACTCCACCAATTAACAATCCCAGCTTAATCCTTTCACAGTAATTACTTTCACTAAGCTACCCCTTAATTATCTACACCGAACTTTTAAAAGAAAATTTCTATTCATTAAACACTGTAGCGTTTTTAGACTTCGCTAAAAAGGCACAAAAGGGTGTACAAGGGGTGTAAAGAAGGCTGTTTTGTTTTTTATCGCAGGTGGCAAATCCTCAAGTGTATAGCCATTGATGCGTGTACGCCGGTGGCTCGGTAGCTAGGCTATTGTGAAGAATGCACAAAGATGCCGCAGCCTCTCCAAGTCTTATGAGAAAATCATCGGAGCGTACCAACCACCGAGCTTTTTGCCGACCCCAGCCGTCATAACAATCTACTTTATGACGTTCCGTTGAGTCTGATAGCCAGAAGCGATGTTTGTTTTGATAGCTCAACGATCTGTTTGTTGGAAAGTTCATAAATTAAAGTTAAGCATGTAGGTTTGTAGGTACTTGCTGTTTGTTTATTGTACCCAAGTATATTGATGTAACTCCCAAGGGTTTGGAATTATTGCAGTAAAGACTGTATATCATCGTATTCGCAATATAGGACATTTTTAACTGCAGACACATAAGCATATCAAAACATCCTTTGCTAAAATCAAAAAGACAAGACAAGACAAGTTTTTTTAGAAAGAACTAACTCATAACTCCTGTTATCGAAGGAAATGTGTGAAGTTATGTGTGTGAACGAGATGAGAGAAGTATGTAAGTGTATGGCAAAGAGTAGCATGCAGTTTGCATGCCTATATTTGATACATAAAGAAATGCTCCCGAATCTTGCTAACCAACAGCCCTACACTTCGTAATAATACAGGTAGGCATAAAAGTTTAGTTCTTACTATGAGACAGACCTATATGACTTGTATAAGTCTGTCACTGTCACACAGTGGAACTATGATAGCAATAAAAGGGTAAGGCCCCGTGTTTCTCCAAATACAAGTGTGTAAACAACTTATAAAGTCTAGATGCACAGACGCATCATTAATCGAGGCGTCAACCGCCCTGTCCAAACACACCGCCCGAACAAACAAGTACAGTTACTCGCCACAAAGCCTCCATACAATGCCTTTCAGCGTATTTGTTCGAGTGACGAAATACTTATAGACGGCTTTGTATCACGCGACTCCTGCGGCGCATATCAAATACTCCTCGCTCACAGCAATCTAGACTTTAACACGCTGTTGTAAGCTCTACATTTCCATAAATACTCGTTGAGCAACTATCTTTTTTATGGTATTGTAATACAAGTCTTGGAGTCGGTGTTTAGTTAGGAACTTTATACGCATTGGAATAAGACAGAAAATGTTATGTGTTCTCGTTGTTTTATGGGGAAGTCGTAGCTTGGTAGGCGTTGCCTTTGGAAGTATGTAGCTTTCGAGGGCATAGTCACGAATCACGACTGTATCAGATTTGAAAATCGAAGGCAGTGCACGATGTACGAGGAAAGAAAAAGTTTACTTTTAAAAACATGATTTAGAAAGGTTTATTGCTTTATTGGCCATTTGTGTTATATCTGGTATATTTAAATGTTCCTATTACGTGAGCTATTGAGTCATTTAAGAACAAGCAATGTATATAGTTAAGTTTTATTGTAATAACATAAACAAACTCTCCTTATTTTATGAAAAAAAAACACATACAAGCTCACTATCTATGGTTACCTCGCTAAATATGTTTAGTGAAATGCGGTTGACGTAACACCCCTAGCTAGAATGTTTTCTGGTGTTACGTCACCCACTGTACTCGTATTAAGGGGTGAAGAGTTTGTAGTTACCGGTTCACATAATCTGTAGGAACCGTACATCAAATAATAAATAAAACAAAAAACGAATTATATGTTTCGCAGTTTTTGTGACGGCTAGAGCGTCATGCCTGTGTGATGTGTCAACCAACTTTTAGTGACGTCATTGCCAAAATATTTTCAAACTACAACGCTTCCAAGTTCCTCGAATTTTATTAAATAACGTATCACTAGTTGCGATACGTTATTACCCACGTAGCCTTAATTTAATGGGTGTTGTTCCATGTTTTTTTACTGGCCTTATTTACCTTTGTCATCAGCTATCTGCCAGTAAAAGTCCCGTTAAACTCGGTCCAGCCGTGTCGGAGATTAGCCGGAACAAACAGACGGACAGACAGAGAAATAAAAAGACTTTCTTATGTGATTATCCTGTATTAAAAAGCTGTTAATTTAAACAAACAGACACTTCAATTTTATTTATCTCTATATAGATTTATGGATTTAGTGAAAATATTTTGTGAACCTACATAATACCAAAATGATTGAAAGGCTAGAATGATCTAAACATTGTCATGTTGCGCGCGGGTTACAAGCTTCAAGGATACCATTTCTCAATATTTGACACAAGACCAAACTAGATTATAGCTTCTGACGTATTTGACTGGGTGTAAATGAGTGATCTAATGTCATTATCAGATTGAAATATTATTTAGAAGGTGTTTATCTCCTGCCCTGATGTTGAACTAGCTCCTGTGTAGTGTTTACTATCTTGCGGACGGTAAAATATATTACTTAAATACTTACTAGATTCTACCCCCAACTTCCACCGAGCAATGGTTTTTTAAGACCTGCTTCGTCTTTTGTAAGATATAAATTTATTTAAGGAATGAGCAGTAATTATTATAAAAATACTTATATAAAATAAAATAAAAAGAAAATTATATCTCTAACTAAAATAACAGACATTACAGATAACTCATTAAATATATTTAGTTAGGTATTTAAATCGCACAATGATGACGTAGAGATACATCATACGTTTATATCTATACATACCTTTCCTTGACAAATAGGCTATCAAACATTGAAAGATTTTTTTCAAATCGGACCAGTAGTTCCTAGGCAGATAGCTGATGTTTCTAGGAGTGTTTTAGGCTATTTTTATTTAAAAAAAAACATGAAATTAACTGTGGACACTGTGAAATTAACGGGCACAGCTAGTAGACGATAAAATTTAATTCCGTGTCTTTGTATCCGACACTCCACTACGAGTGCAAAGCCGAGAAACGTTACAGAATAACGCGGCAGGAACTTTTCTATTTTATTTCTCGTCATATCTCTTCACACTTTCAGAATAAATGTTATAAGAATTTATTTCATTATACATGTTAAATTAACAGGAAAATAAATAGGCGGTTGATGCTATCAAAACCACAGTTGCTTTATCGATATTGGTAATCGATAACTTGTAATTGTATTAGCAAGAATCGATATACTCGTAATTATGTATCGCGTTCCCACACTCATTTGCACAATTACTTGTTAATTGCATGACATAAAACAGTAATTTCAAAGCTAATGTAACGTTTTAATAGGAAACGGTATTTGTTGTCGCAGCCGACATCATTATAACTGAATTACTTAGCCATTTATCTAACTTACAGTTGCACAAGTCGAATAGCAAGAAATCCCGATCATATCACATATCACACACAGATAAATAAAATTGAAGTGTCTGTTTTGTAATTCCAAAATACCAGGTTTTCACTAAATGCATATGAAAGTATACCCGCTTCTGAAAAAAAATTTTCTCTGTCTGTCTGTCTGTCTATTTGTTCCGGGTAATCCCTGAAACGGCTGGACCAATTTTAACGGGACTTTCACTGGCAGGTAGCTGATGTTTCAAGGAGTAACTTAGGCTACTTTTATTTATTAAAAATATTAGGGTTCCGCGACATGAAGCATGAAACAAAATCTACGCGGGTGAAACCGCGGGGCACAGCTAGTATTAGTTAAAATAATTATGAAAGTAATTATGTTCAGTTTAGGCCCTGGTAAGGCACTTATGAACGTCGAAGAATAGACCACCGGTTCGGAAACTAGCCTTCTGAGAAGAACCGGCAGGAAACTCAGCTGGCATCATGTACTACATTACTAATTACAATAAAATTAATATAAAATTATTCACAATGGCAAAAAATTTATTAGCACACAATTTTAATTTTCTGCAACTATGATATTATGTACTACTCTCACGTATAAATAGTAATCACTAGGAAAGTCAAGAACACACCCTCCCTCAAGTTGCACGTGTTCACTCAGCATGACTTAGAATTTGATGAAGTTGATGGAGTCGTTTTTAGTATGAACTATATTCAAAAAGTACTATATGGATTTTCATACAGTTTTACCTGTGTATTACATATATATCTTCGCATGTTATATTTACTTAAGTACCTATAATCACATATTTTCTTATTTATTCTATCTGAATTATGCGCATGATCAGGGGGGTCCGAAAGTTGTTGGTAAATAAGTATATTAGTTCATCACCATAATCTCATACATCGAGGTTGGCATCCGATTTAATCCGATGTGGGTGGCTGCTTACCAGGCATTTATTTATCGTGACATTTTATAGTACAACATAACATCACACCGATTTCACACAAGGTAGGCTAAGTGTACAATGTCGCTCATGAGCATTAGATCTCTCGTTTTGTTCTAAATATTCATTAAGAGCTATGAATTCTTTTCCAAAATTTACTTTCTTAAATATTTTAATGTTTTAAGTTCTGAGTAGAGTTTATTCCATATCGCCGATGTTATTGACTCAATTTAGATACTGTTTATGCTAATGATAACGTTAAAAATTAATAAAATACTCACATGCCCCTGCGCATCCATGGTATTGTTAGTGAGTTTCAGTTTGCTGAAGGACACAGGGTTGGCAGTCCAATGATGTCCAGGAGCCGGCGAGTCAGGGTGCAGCATGAGTCTGCGCGGGGACTGGGGCTCTGCGCCGCCCGCCGCCGACCACGCGCCGCCCGCCCAGCGCCACCGACGACGACCCACTAGGGACAGTTCTAGAAGCACGCAGTACTCCTCCCGAGGGTCCAGACCGGCGAGAGACACGCGCAGGGATGGGAACATGCGCCTGGAATACATTTGTTGATATTAGATGAAATACTCTATGTCTCGATCTGTGGGGCAGGGTCAAGGGATTGCGAGAATTAGATTGGACTTTCAGGGTGGACGGACATAATACTATATACCTACAATGCAGGTGAGCCGCGGGTGGAAGCTACCCATTTGATAGTACAAATTATCAAGATCTAAAATTAAATGACTAGCGCAGCTTTCATAGCGCATTACTGCGGCAATTCAGTGATTTCAAATGTCTTATAATTACATTAATATGCAATGTTTACTATCTGCGAGTATACTTATATGTGTATAGTACCAAAATACCACACATTAGGTGTTAATGAAAAGTAAAATCAATAATTTTATAAAAATACAAACCACACGTTAAAGTATCATACGTTAACAGAAACATAGGTGATAATAAAATTAAAAGTTAACTTCACGTGTGACGATTCCCGGACAATACGAGACGGAACAGGTTTAGAAGGGTTCATACATTTTATCGTGATTATAAAAGCATGTGATAGGAGTAAAAGTGTCGACCAACTAGGGCTTTTGGCACCCGTTCGGTTAAGCGGGGTGTCATAAATGTTAGATACAGGTGGCGCCATGTATCGGAGCTTGGGTGGCAGCGGTCCTATTGATACCACCTAATGCAATTACTGGGAGCTACTCTACTCCTCGCTGATAAGCTTTGTTATTGGAATTGGTTCTCTAATCTACTTTTGGAAGGGTTTGTAAGTTGGTTTTAGAACATTTTTGTGATAATGGATTAGGTACTGGACACCGATGATGGAATTTAAAATATAATAATTTAAATTACTTAGAATATAAAAAGGACATCTCTTTTTATACCCCAAAGGTAGCAAGCAATTTGAAGTTTTGTTTATGTATGTGGATGCCATGGATGGCCAAGGGGAGAGGAAACCCCTGGAGGGATGATATGGCTAGAAAGGGAGTTAATACTGTAAGTATCACATGCGATTAATAAAGAAAAATTGGAGTGAAAAACACATTTCGCAGAGCCCAAATAAATATGGGATAAGAACAGGAGAATTATGAAAGTCTGTTAACAAGCAAATAACGTAAAATTCAGCCTATAAACGTTTAGTACTTAGGTAAAAATAGTGCTGAACCCGAACATGTATTGAAACCAAAAGTGCAAATCTTTAAATCTAAACCTTAGACCATACTATACACTTTTTAGTGTATAAATTTTGAAATTGTCATCATTTCAGCTGCCGAAATATAGATAGTCAACAAATTGGACCAGTATATTTATATATTGACCGCCGAATGTTAGAAGTGAATCGAGAATACAAAAGGCATTCCAACACTGTTTATCTATTTATTAGCTAGGCGGGTAGAATTCCTTGATAGCTGTCGTACAATCAGTCATAACAGCGGGCCGCGTTATCAGTGCCGCCCGCAGGCCGCTAATGCAGGCCTCTGATAGCGGCCATCGACACAGGCTCAATTAACAACAAACTAAATTAGCCTCCATTTAAACTTTACGATGCCCGCTACCGCCTTACGTATGCCGCTGGTAGCGACAGGACAAAAACTGGCACTTTGTTGCAGTACGCCACAATTTTATTAATTACTCTTTTTGCTCACGATTTAGTATCAACTCAGTTTGGTCCTAACTACTCTCAAAGGAAGTGCTTACAGACAAAGTATCAAAGTATTCTTGTAGCAGTCACTTAACGACATCAAAATGTGCGAAATTTACTCTGACGCGCAACCAAACACGGATCGTGTCTCTTCAAATTTGTTCTTCATCTTAAATGCATTACGTTCCGATTGATTGCGCTAAAGCAGCCACTCACATGTCGCGAGAAGTAATATCCCTACACCGTGTATTGACAATAGTCGAACGTGCGCAAACATAGCGTTTGAACACAAATATGTGTATTGAATATTATATGTGTTCGTCGCGTGGTGTTGACCGTACGTTGACAAATCCCTCTCGGCTACCGTTGGACGGCGACGCGGCCTGTTATCACAGCGCGGACCACTTATCGACTCGTTTGAAAGCCCCGCGCGCCGACAAAGAGGTGACGAGCCACGCGCAATGTGGATTATTAATGCGAATACCAAATAACTCTGATAACCAACACATGCACTGTTTTATCATTTATTTATTGAGAACGACAAGTTTTTAGATTTGATGCGTACTCATTGATGTAAGTACCCGTAGTTTTCATAAAAAGCTCTATGTGCCTTCTCTAAGTGCCTTCTCTTCTAAGTATTTGTCGATAGAAAATTACATTGCATGATTGTATTGACAATTAAACTAAGTATTAAAGAATTACTAACTACAGGTTATTCATTAAATCAAGTGAAACCTTCGAATTTAATACATCTTTCAGTATATCAAAGATGAGTAATTAACCCAAGTTAAAACAAAGATTATAAAATCCCCAGTCCATCTCGGTCGAGACGTAACGTAACTAAACTAAAATAATATCAAATTTAATATCAGTATTTAAATTTTATTTACGATACTGTATAAAAGAGATAAAAAGCGGCATGTCATAAACGGTCTCTCGGGGTTTGACCGAGACCTCGGCTGCTCGGGTCTTAGTCAACACAATGGGACCACCAGAATCGCGTTGGATAAAGTTTAGAGTGGGTCGTAAATCGGTAACAACTTGCCAATTGCCGCTCGGAGGCGTTAACAGCGGTGAAGAAACTGTTACATCCGCTCTGGCATCCGCACTCGAAATGTTGGAAGGATTGCCCTGTGGCCAATTTGTTCCGCCGTCACATTATGGACCCATTTATTTTACCATCGATATTGGGATAGCGAACTACTACACTGATATATTTGAGATACATTATTTCGGCATTAGGATAGTTAAATCTCCTTTATACGTACATATAATAATTCCTAAGAATGCCATGAATGGACTGAAAGAAGTCCTTGGTAGAATTCCTGTAAAATAATAACGGTTGAGACAAAGTTCGCTTGACACATATCTACTAAAAAAATGTTGAGAAATAATTAGCAAATATATTTCAAGAGTAAACACGCCAAAATATAAAAGAAATACTAGCTAAAATTTACGCACTATGGTGCGGTTCTTAAAAGTTCGTGGTAGTGATGCTCATTGATACAAACGGGTGAGATTTAACCTAACACCGCTTGCGTAAAGGTGACTGCTCAAACTATTTGACCACCAGCTATAGTGATGGAAAGTATTGTAAGGATCGCATATGTCTGAGAAGAAATCCAAAGTATAACGTCTGAGACGGCGACGGACTCACCCTCTGTCACGTTGGCGTGAGGTTACTTGGGAATGTGACCTCATTAATGTTTTCGAAAAACAAAAAGGAATATAACCCTAATAGATCTCGTTGGAACAGTCGTCAAACAAGACACGACGCTCCATCCACCAGTCAGTATCAATATACTTCTCAGAGATACAGTAGTAAAGCTTATTCAATAAACAAAGTGGCTCTGGCGTTTGAAGACCTAATAGCCTTTTAACAAATAAAGTAAACCGTGAACGGAGCTAATGTGTGTATTCTGTTTGTAACTCAACACCGTTTAATGTATACCCTGTCTACAGTTATCTTTACTGCTAATTTCATTGGTTTTTTATCGAAGTTCAATGTTAGGGGTGGAACAAGGGCGCGTCTGTCGTGGGACATGTGGTAGATACACAGGCTAACTGGTACGATAAACAATGTTGAGAGGAGTGTTCGTGTACCACTCCACTAAGCCGTACTCATTAGCGTCCATACGAGAGGTCCGGCCAGTTTTTTCGAGCGCCCAGATGTGGCCTGGGCAAACACACCTCACCCATTGTCTGGGTGGATAAAAAATCGTACACCTGGAAGTGTCAAATTGTTCACTCGGACTGTGAGAGCGGGCCGTGAGAAACGCGGCGTGCCTGTGTTTGTACTGCACCAATATTTGGGTGCAGCTAAATGTGACAAGTTTATCGGGATGTGGATATGTACAATATCGTTTAATATAAATATGTTATCTTTATCGCGTACTCGAATTGGCTGCCTAATGTCTGACGATCGTTTTCACGAAACATATGTCGTATGTTTTAATTTTTACGGGCATACTTATTTTAACCAAAGCATTTAATAATTATAAATAGCATTACTTTAGTTTTAGTATAAATCTAGTACCGCAATCGACCAATCGTACAACAAACAAAGTCGCATTTTCAATGTCTGGGTCAAACCGGCAATTAGTAAAATATTGATGATGATTACACGGCGTGTAAGTGTGTGCGTGTCCAGCAATTGTCGTAATGGGCGGTGTGTGCGCGGGCACGTATTGCGCAGCACAAATTGGCCCCTTGCCACATCATTGTTGATGCGGCTAAGTGGGCCACACACTCCGTGACTCAGCACTCCTCGCACAATACTCACCGGTACACACTAGGGGCGGTTCAGGATATAGCCTTTATAATCAATTCAGGCCGGAAAAACGACCATTAACGACACGGATGTCAGATGAAAACACTCGTGTAAGAATTCACAAATATTTTCGAAATACACATTCGAAATTAAGACAAAAAACGCCACCCCCAAACCACTTCCACATGCCTCCGCAGACCAAACAAACTACACTTATAAAGAAATACGCTTGTAACAAAACAAATAAACCAATTTGGGGACGACCACAAAAAAGCATCGGAATCGTCTCGGGAGATGTAACGTCGTATTAGCATATTGATGGGCACGGCCTATCTGTCGTCCTTTGTTTAAAATCAGCGACAGTACCTTCAATCATAACGATTATGGCGGAAAAAAGGTATTTTATTGGTTAGTTTTTGCTGAGCTGCAGGTGGCAGCAAAAAAACATTGCGCAGCCCGCGCTCCACAAAGGGCGCAAACGACCGAGGAAATGTATTAAAACCTTATCTTAACGGCCTGTATTGTTTAAACTGTGCATTTTATAATTCGCAAACTGTTAATTGATTTTTTATTAACTTTAACGCTGCGTGAGTCAGTAAATTAGTACTAAGAGGGTTTTATATTGCCCGTGGGCATTCGTGGCTGATATGAATAGGTAGTTATGTACATTACCTAGCTAACAGGTAATGGTTATATGTGTGGGGAACATTATAGATAAACGTCAATTGTATCGTATGATTTCCAATAACAAATGAGCGATGACACATTAATGACTGTTATTATTGTGTAAAAACATATTTTCAATTCATAAAATGCTGTCAAAATAAAAATAAACCACCGGACTCGGCATCGTAAGGTTTTTTCTAATAGCTATTAAACAGGTAAAGGATTTAGGAGGCGTGTACGCACAATGCTCACCCGCCGTGCGCCTGCGCGACGTATTTATGCCCCTCGCCAAATTTACTGCCATCCCGCAGACCTCTCACTGATATTAGGGTTTTAATCACTCGACTCTTGCGCAATAAAGGAGCACCGCAATTGCAAACGGACTTGTTCACAGATTGTAAAAGCCTTTAAGGTGGCCGCCCACTTAATCCCCGATGCTATCTCACCGCAAACTCTTATTAATAGCGACAGCATTTCGAAGCACTTATCGGTAAATCCCATTTTTTGTATACAAGTAATTGCTGTAAGTATATTTCTTGTATGGATTTCAAATGTTGGGGCCATGTCTGAATTAAAATCATAATTTGAAATGAACAGGACAAAATATTGATCATTAACGAGCAATTTGTACCTACTCCTGGCGGCGCGTCCATAAGCGTAATAATCGGCTATTGTTGATAAAAAATATCTTGCTTAGTACAAACAAATGCGCTGGAAATGTCCTGTTGCTTTGGAAATACTCCTTCAAAAACATTAATTAACATAACAACCACATATACCTACCCAAATTAAATACCAAGGAACACCAGCCACCGTACCGTATAAGCTCCAATATTTGCGTCTGCGCATAATGAATTCCGACGTCGGTTTTGTCCCCTTTACACAAAGAATACACCATCTTAAAGATATTAAAGGTAGAAACATAACTTTGGCATATGGATATCGTATTGTTGCAGTGAAAGTACGAATTTAATTCGCCATTTCTTTGGGCGCCGGCGCCGGAGTCTTTAGCTCGTAAATTGCATGCCAAGGGCCGACAAACGCTTGGTAATTTAGTTGACAGTTGTACGCAGGGCGGCCCCCGCGAACAAAGCTTATCGGCCGCCGCATCTAGAGCCTATTATGAGCTTCACGCAGTTGACGCCGTCCAAAACTGATCCTCCTGATAACGTCCCGAAAACTTACATATCCAAAGACTTCTGTTACCAAGTCGATTTAATGTCTTACAATATTATTTCTTATATTATAATATTTTTGTGAAATGTAATGTGAATATTTATTTTGGTATACCCACATAATTTCGCCGTGGTGGCTTTGGGGTTTGATCATGTTCGAATCCCAGCGGGGCCTGTACCAATGAGTTTTTCTAAAAACTTATATGCAGTAATTTCACACCACATGCTTTATGGTGAAGGAAGACATCGTGAGGAAACTTGTCTATGTCTTAGAAGTATTGCAAACACGTACGTATAGTGCCTGAGACGACGATGAACTCACTCCTTGTCACGTTGGCACTCAATCATATTCGATGAAATGTTGTTGTTGTTGTAACAACACATCTACTTACCCCTTCGGGGACCCTTCTGGGATGGCGTGCTCATATTTATTTTTTATTTATTAATTCATTATATTTGATTGTGTATTATATTTGATTAAATGTAATTAAGATGCCGTCTGAGTATCTTGCCAGTTATTTTCAGATGGCTACTTTTTGGACCAGCGGTAATTTTCTAAACAATTGTGATAATTAATAAGTAATAATTATGTGGATGAGCAAATAATTTATATATTATTTTCATTTCAAAATATAGTTATGTTACTTACTACATCTTGTTATTTTTATAATTGCTCCGAGAACGTTCTTCATCCTGATCGGTTTCAATGTAAGTAATTAGAGAGTATAAAAATACTATTTCAGAGAATAAAGCTTGGTACAGTCAGTCAGGGTGAAAATCACACCTTCGCCCATTTACACATGTACTGGTATACACTCGTATATAATATACTAATGCTATTACCGCAGGTGGATGTATACGTATAATTTCCATTTCTTTATTTAGATTTGTTTAAGCTTTTTTGAAATCGGATGAAATAAAATTACCTTCAAACATTAACTTACAAATGTTCCTTCATTATAATATTTAGCTAGGTAATAGTACCTGTCATTACTTCCTTTTCACACCTTCCCTTCACGAAGAGGTAAAGATGTAAAAAGTGAACTATGAATTCTGATAACCGGGTCCTGTGGTATATATACTACGAGAGAAGCTTTTATAAGCAGTGAGCTGTAGATATAACTTGCTAATTGATTGAGAAGCGATCACATTCTGTTACATTTGGCCTTCAACGTTTCATAAGTAATTTTATCATGCTCTTTTGAAGTTGACTGTACGCAGTGGAGCCAGCATAACACAAGATCGATACCGACGTTATTGGGATTCATTCAATTGCATTGCACGAGAACCTTAATTGTTCGATCAACAGGTCTTTCATCATTGCCACTCTGAAATACTGGATTCTAATCCTTATGGGGTCGTGTGAAGGATTAAAATGGCAGGTAGCGTGTGTTGAGAGCGCGGCGGCACGCCAGTCCAGTGGCTATTGCTCGTTAGCTCCCGACCCGGCATAAATCACGCCGTTTTATGAGAACTCCCAATTTTTTAACATCGGAGTTAATGAAATGCGAGCGCAGTATGGGACCCGACGAGCGACATTAAAAACGACAAGCCATAAGGACAGACAGTTTCTAATTATAATCCTGTCAAAGCTCCGATATAAGTAAAGAATTGATGATCGCCTGAAAAGCGGTGATTTTATCTAAGATAATAGAGCTGATGTAGATAGTAGTCTTTAAATTTTAAATGTCATATTTTTATTTGTTGAAGCATAATTTCAAATACTATAAATTTTGTTGGTAAATGTAACCGTATTGGCGTAATTGTAACCAGTAATCCGGTTACAAATCTTAATAAATAAATTAAGTGCCGTTAAAAGAGTGTGATGCACCAAAAATAACATCGGCGTTTTTGATTCAACATTATTTTGACGTCTCTACGGGTTATTATCTTCTCGTGTAAGAGTTGTATATATGTCGTACAATTCTAATGAACAAGTTGGCAATACTCGGTAGCGAGTGGCGATCAATCAGGCACAGGATCTGCGCTCGTCGTACCGTGGTGCCGCTCTACCTAGAACCGACTATCTCACGAGTAACCAGTAATTACAAACGTATGTCGCCGCGGTACAGTCGAGTGTCGGTCGACGGAAGCCGCGATATCAATGGCGCCTATATTTTAGGAAGCAGTTCGAAGAAGGGTTTAAGATATGGATGCGAATTAAGCGGCGCACGCAGCCTCAGTAGAGCCGACAAAGGGGCCGCCGCACGCGAACCGCGCCCGATTCACAATTAAGCCCGCGTGTGTTAATTGATATTAATTCCCACAGCGTGGTGTAAGCAGGAACCGCTAGCGAAAACTACCGATAGACCACGGCCGAGGTTGAACTTAACAATCACTGCTGTAACTGAGCTATAAGATCATATTTTGATGATTGATTCAAGCCTATATCCATAAAATTATATCATGAATCATTGACATAAATATACAAAAATTGTATGCGATTTGATGCCGTCATATCACCAGTTGGTTAACTTTCTTTTTCGTTAAATGTATCAGTCAAGAGAAATTAATCGGTCCAAATTGTCATGTCGAGTCGCTCCCCGCTTGGCCAGCGATCCAGCAGTGACCCACGAATCTCGCTCAAGTACCAGGAATCGCGCCAAGGCTGGTAATGTGTGTAGTTCAAACGCGCCGCCGCACGACGCGTCATCAGCGCAATTAGTGGGCGTTGCGACATCCAAGCCACTATTGACATTGAACCGTTGTTACATATTTCACAGAAATGTGTTTTGATGTCGCCTCGTTAGATCGCCGCATAACTTATTAATTGCAACGCGTTCAGACAGCCGGCGTGTTTGCGATATACTCACGCTCTGCTTGTGTGCATTGTTGTTCGACTGACGGAAGAAAACGCTTACGAACCATTAGCCAGCCAATTAATAAAATCTTTAACAGACATCACGTTTTAAAAACAGATAGCACAGTTAGGTACTTCCCTTTTCTATGATTGTGCTCGGCGGCGTCTGTCATGTTACATGAAAATCAACCACAAAAATAAGCGTTTTGGCTCATAACTCATTAGACATCGTTACGATGTGTTCCGCATCTAATTGTAAAATTTTACTGGCTATTGTAATTGCAGAATGACTTCATACATTTGACGAGACCACGATCCACGTATGTATTCACAAAGCTGTAGGTATCTTGTGTTAGCTGCGTCATCAACATTCCCAGAGCATTATCGTGACAGGAGTCACAGAGAACAATGTGGGGAGTGCGACACTTTTATTGAGGAGTCGTGCGGCCAGTAATCTCGGTTAAGGGGTATCTGTGGCCGGTAGCCGATTGCATCGCGCGTGACGTGCGGCGCTCGATGGTATCGGCGCGGGAGCGCGGGTGGCGCGCCCTTACACCCACTGGCGCATTCACTACTATGGCTTCTTAGAAACTGATGGAGAACATACGTTTTGTGTCTGCTACTGTGTCCTCATCTTCAAGCTTATCGAGAAAATAGATTCCGTTGACGGAACTATGCACTAGGTATATATTGCGTATTATTGTTAGTTGGGTGATTTATACAGGAGCAACTGTAACCCAGGCCTGTAGTTAGTTTTGGTTGCTATTTCAACATCTCTGGTTACCTAGTACCTGTTACCCAGGTTAATTAACCCATAAAGACTTAGAGAATCCAAGAATTGTGGCAACGGGTTCAATCCAACTTATGTTAACGATAATCATTTGATGTAGGTCAAATGGACGACGCATTGTGTAAAATTAAAATTTGGTTACCAACGGACATCAAATACACCCTAGTGCTGATCCCTACAATTTACGGGATAAGGTCCGTAAAATCTATTAATTCTAAAAGGATAAAAATAAAGGTTAAGCTGACCGTACTTTGAACTAATTCCTGTGCCTGACTCTACATGTATGACAACTAGTGCGTGAAATATCACAATTTCTAGAAACCCTTTGTTGTTTTATAGCGATGGGGTTCCACAAGATATCTACGGTCCCATAGTGTTTTTACGAGTGTTATGATGGACGGCGCACCCTGGCTCCATCTCGGAATGATGACGAGTTCCTGGAGCCGCCTTATGGGCACGTACTCAGCAATACGAGCACGTACAATAAGTGCATGCTTCGCTTGGGCGCTAGATCTAATCTGCCCCCCACTGCTTTATTATATACAAACCAGGAGCCCCAAATACGGCGACATTCACACAAATGTAATTAATTAAATGTTAGTGTTAAAATTCGTTTCAAGTTGACACATGAAAAAGCATAATTATTGTAAGTTAGTGGAATTTCAATTAGTTTTAATCTGGTGCAGAAAGCCAAGTATGTGAGTCGTCTCATTCGCTCACATTACAATTAGTTAGGTAGCGCAGCGCGAGCCGGGACCCGTGAGAATAATTCCCGGGTTCCGAGTAACATGGGTTAAACGCTTGTATCGACTGATACCGATCTAACCCGAGCTGCTCGTTGGCGCCATAAAAACAAAACATCTTCAACACGACCACTTTCTTCCCCAAATAATTCGAGGAATTTACGACGTTTCAACCGACAAAAATGTTATAACCTAATGAGAAATTATCATCAGCCCGCTGTCGTTCGGCAAAAAACAAATCATGCGTCGCTCCACGACGACTACGACCGACCGCATAGTTTTTTATAATCTACATTCGAATTATAGTTTTCGTGTTTGTTTTTAAGTCGATTGTTTTAGGTTGTGGCGGGACAAGAAGGCGCGCGGGAGCCGATGACTGTGCGATTCCGCAGAGTGCTCAGCTCGGGCGCGCTCCACGGGATTGTCTGATAGTTCCTGATGCGGGATATACATCGACTGCTCCCTTCGCAAACATGTCGAGTCAGGTTATTTGATGAAAGCGTTGGAGCGTGCTCTGCGTGCGATTGTGTGTTGTAGGGTACGGGATGCCGTATTCCCTGGAGATATTGCGATACGATGGTGCCCCGGTGGCGACCACTCGGCGCGTGCTTCGGATGCCGGCCGCTCCTCCCCGGAATTACCCATTACTTACAATGACACTACATTTCTAACAACATGACAAAAATGAGATTACATCTAAGCTCTCATTACTGTAAACGTTTTCTATCGACTCTCAATTATAGTACAAACAATTTAAGTTCACAGGTTTAAATTGGTACGATTCGTCCTCCAAAGATTTCTCTTCTTTTTACTAAATTCAGATTTATAAACAAAATTTGTCCTCTATAAAAATATGTTTAATGCATCGGAAGTCCCCGATTAAATAACATGATAAGATGAGAGACAACCTCTTTTGTTCAATTTACATATTTTATTTTGAGCTCGTTTAACCAAACATATTGCTTCAATATCTGCATCAATTTTTTTCAATGATAGACGAAAATAATGTAACTGGTATGTTCTTAAATTGTGGCAACACATATCTTAAATATGCAAAGAAGCTATCAAAACAAATAGATGCAATCAATATTATCGGAAGTAATTGAAACTTGGTAATTGTACAAATTACAGTATCGCTACATACAGCATAAATACGATCATGGACGCAAGTATGGAAATTTTACTGTCGAAACTAGATGAAAAGCTTAGTCGACAAACATTACTCATAACAACGACGGTGACAAAAAACGTGATGGAAGCTTTGAACGAGAAAATAAAAATAATAACTGAAGAAAATAATAACCTCAAAATAAAAATATCTGAACTAGAAAACAAAGTTAATAGCATTAACAAAGAAAAACGCAGGAATAACTTAGTATTTTTTGGCATTGAAGAGAAAGAAAACACGGAAGGTGAGCTCGTAGACTTTGTCAAAGAAGTAATAACAGACATGGAAGTTCACATGGATAGCAATGAAATAAGCAATGTTTACAGAATTGGTAAACGAAACGACATCAAAAAACGTCCCATAGTAGCGACTATCACAACAATCTGGAAAAAGAATATGATAATGAAAAATAAATCCAAGCTTACTTCAGGAGTATATGTAAAAGAAGACTTCCCAAAAGAAATATTGGAAATAAGAAAACAATTACAAATAAAGGTTGAAGAAGAGAAGAAAAAAGGAAACATTGCTTTTATTAAATATGATAAGCTTATAGTGAAAACATCCAGTGACATAAACCGAGAAAAGAGGAAACGTGAAAAGTCCGGTTCACCAAACTCTGAATCACAAAAGAAAGCAAACACCTTTAAACATACACACTCATTTGCTAAAACCATACCCAAAGAAATTATAAGGCCAAATATACTCAACTACATTGATCGAGGCAGATCAAATTCACTATCAGACACATCAAAAAACTAAATACTACCATTGATACCCGGTTCCAAAACAAAACGAATTCTGCAACTTCATCTACCAAACTAATAGAAAAATACACCCCAAGCCGGCTGGTCCCCGTGGGGCAAGAAGACCACTACCCTCCAACTGAGGTATATCAACGTCATTATCCAGCTAAAACATCGCCAAATATATACATAGCAACTTATAACACTCGGACTCTAAGAACCAAGGAGAGCCTGGCGGAGCTTACCCTAGCACTTGGAAATGTAAATTGGTCAATTGTTGGTTTAAGCGAAGTCAGACGTTTAGGAGAAAATATTGAGGACCATGACAACTTTGTCTTTTACTATAAAGGCAATACCCCAGGACAGTATGGCACTGGCTTTCTGGTAAAAAAGGAATTAAAATCATACATTGATGAATTCATCGGTATATCAGAACGAACTGTAATTCTTAATTTGAAGCTCCCACCTAGTAACGAAATGTGGTCTCTAATACAAGTCTATTCTCCCACTGAGAAAGCAAGTAACTTAGATATAGATGCTTTCTATTCAAAACTTGCAGGGGCAGTGAAAAACCACACACACAAAAACCTAATAGTGATGGGTGACTTTAATGCTAGACCAGGACTTAGACGAAAAGGAGAGGAGACGGTATTGGGCCCATTCTGTACAGGTAATAGAACCAGAAATGGGGCAAAACTTATACAGTTTGCATTTGAACATAACCTGAAGATTCTCAACACTGCATACAAGAAGCGTGTAAACAATAGGTGGACATGGATCTCACCTGATGGACATACAAAAAACGAGATAGACTTTATTCTTACTAACAAAGCCAACCTGTTCCAGGACTGCAGTGTCGTTAACAATATCAATTTTAATAGCAATCATAGAATGGTCAGAGCGAAACTACAACTAAAAGCTGGTAAATCTAGACCCTTTAAGATTAAACACACCAATAATATACCACTAGTGAACTCGGAACAATTAAAAACAAATCTAACAGACTTCATTGAAAACACAAAAAACTTGAATGTAAAAGAAAAATACAATGAATTTGAAAAATTTCTGAAAACAAAAGAGGAAACGAAGGCAAGCGAAGTGAAGAAAAAAACAAATTGGCTAACAAATGAAACTAAAGAAATGCTGAAAACCAGAACCAAACTAATGTCTTCAACCGAAAGGACTGCATCTAGTAGAAAAGAAATAACAAAGTTAAGTAACCAAATAAGAATGAGCATGAGAAAGGATAGAAAAAGACACAAATATGAAATACTGGAAAGATGTATTGAAAAGACTGGAGGCGTCAAAAAGGCGGTCAAACAACTAATAGAAAAAATTAACTGGATACCCAATATGTTAGACAAAAACAAGAGACAACAGACAAAGCGTCCAGAAATCATCTCAATAGCAACAGACTTCTTCAGAGATTTGTACTCTAGCAAACATACCAATCAAGAAATCAACCTAACTAGTGGAGATGACGTACCACCAATAACAGCTGATGAAGTGGAAAGTGCTATAATTTCCCAAAAAAGAGACAAAGCTGCCGGTTCAGACAACATCAACAATGAATTCCTCTTAGGAAACAAAAACACTCTGGTACCAATTCTAACATACCTGTTCAATGAAGTGTTACAAAGCGAAAACATACCAGATCAATGGACAACTTCAACAATAATACTTCTACACAAGAAGGGTGATAAAAACAACATAAACAACTATAGACCAATTAGTCTAATGTCTATTGTCTACAAAGTTTTCGCAAAAGTCATCCTAGGGAGAATAACCAAAACACTGGACGAAAACCAACCTAGAGAACAAGCTGGATTCAGAAGCGGCTACTCAACCATAGACCATATCCACACAGTACGTCAACTATTCGAGAAAAGCAAAGAATTCAACATAACCATCTATTATTGCTTTGTGGACTATTCCAAAGCTTTTGATTCACTGGAACACAACAAGATATGGGAGGCACTTCTGAATCAAGGTGTAGAACAGAAGTACATTAGAATTCTCAAGAAAATATATGCCAACAGTACAGCTAAAATCAAACTAGAAAAAGAAGGAGAACAAATAAGAATCGAAAGAGGAGTCCGCCAAGGAGACCCAGTATCACCTAAGCTATTCACAGCAGTGCTGGAAGAAATATTCCGCCACTTAGACTGGGACAAATATGGGCTAACAATCAATGGAGAGAATCTGTCTCACCTAAGGTTCGCAAAATCAAAAATCAAAATCAAATATATCTTTATTCGATTAGACTTCATACAAAGTACTTTCAAATCGTCAGAATGACACAATTACACAGGATTATACATGCTACCGCCAGGTTCGGAAGGTTGATTTTACTGAGAAGAACGCAGATGATCTTGTGTTAATCTCAACAACAAAGGAAGAACTCCAGACAATGATAAATGACCTAAATAGAGAGAGTCGCAAGGTAGGACTAAGCATGAACACGGAAAAGACCAAGGCCATTACAAATGGGACGCAAGAACCCATATATGTAAACAACAATGAAATCGAAATATGTAAACGAATATGTCTATTTGGGCCAAATAATCTCTACCACAGATACAACCTCAAAAGAAATAGAGAAACGCATAGCAAACGCCTGGAAACAGTTCTGGAGCCTGAAAAAAGTGTTTAAAAATAAAGAAATGAGCATGAGCATAAAGCGTAAACTCTTCAACACATGCATACTGCCCATACTCACATATGGATGCCAAACGTGGGCTCTTAATAAATCGCACTATACGAAACTTGAGACCTGTCAAAACGCAATGCTGAGAAGTATGATGGGGAAAAGACTGAAAGACAAACTAAAAACTACAACAATTAGGAAACACACACGAACAAAAGATGTCACAACAACCATCAAAAAACTCAAGTGGAAATGGGCAGGTCACACAATCAGAGGAAAAGACAAATGGTCGAAAATAGTGATGAACTGGTACACAGGGAACAGGAAAAGAAAACAGGGCAGACCATTCAGGCGATGGGTCGACGAAATTAAGGCAATGGCGGGCGGTACCTGGACAACACTAGCCAAAGAAAGAAAAACATGGAGTCAGTTGGAGGAGGCCTTTGCTATAACAAAGCACACAGATATTACAAACGAACAAAACAACTAAAGAACCGAACCAATCGTAAAATATCTGCAAAAGGGCTTATAATAATAATAAAAAATTGTACAAATTAAATATTTAGCACGAGCTGCGCTAACCGATTGGACCTTCATTAATATTCCACCGCAGAGATACCACCTGCGGCTCGCCTCTAAAACAAAGAGGCATTATGTCAGCTTCGTATGCAGTGCACACCGCACCATCTCGCGATATCGCTCAATCTGAGACGTCAGAGTATAGCTACGTAAAATTCTAATGTCAATTGGTGAGGAGACAGTGAAGAGTGACGAGTGGAGTGGAGTGGATGTGGTGTGCTGTCATAATCAGATTATTAGTGGTGGTTGTGTCTGGGCGGGGCGGAGCGGCGGGCGGCAGAGCGCGGCGGGCGGCCGGCGCGCGGCAGGGGGTCGGCGCCCGCGCGCCTCTCGCTCGCTCCTGCGCCGTGCGCCGGCTGCGCGAGCGCAACGCATGCCTACCACACGAGCACCGCGCAGGCGACAAACGACCCGTGGTAAAACAAAAGGAATGTTGCCGGCGACGCTTTGAGGCGCCGGCGCCGGTCCCCGCGCCCTAATCACCCATTTTAATTACGACACAGATCGAATCAATTAATCGGTATTTCTGTTAAAACAAGCGCCGGAATGAGCTTACGCTCGTTTGTAAGATATGAATTCTTATGTACAGACAGATCTGATGTGTGATTACGATCTTTAATCGTAAACGTCATTGGAGACATGAATTACAGGTAGAGTGAGCAGACACGCATCGCAAGCCTACGATACTACGAGGGCGCTACGAGATATGTGTTACGTTAAAGCGAAGTCTTCACCAATGCAGACGTTTTTAATTATAACTTGTGATTTTTTTCGGGCGCGCCCTTCCCATCGAATAACACAAGAATAAATAACGTGTTTTTGTGTAGTATGTTTGTTTTTAAAATGGCGGGAGGTCCGCGCGACGACACGCGAGCGCCCGCGCCGGCCCGAGGCGCGCCTCGCTCATTTGTCATATTTCCAATACAAAAAAACAACCTACTCTATTCCGAGCAGTGTTTGTTTGTACGTCGATTATTGAGGGTTAAGTATTATCTCTGAACATGAACTGGAACAGATGGGACTTGTCACCGTTTTGGGATACTTCAGTTTATTATTGTACGTGTGCGTGCATCCCTAGGCTGCGGTTACTCGGTCATTTGTACACAGTCCCATATCCATATCTATTAATAAACGATAAACACTGTTGTACAAACCAAATGAGGACTTGTTGTTTGTCATGTTTCTGCTTCATGCTATCTTAGGAATTAATTTACTTCAGAGCCTGCAATTTGAGAGCTCAGAACTTAAGTTCAAAATCAACGAGAGTGTAAATTTGTAACGTGGATAACGAAAAAGAGAAAAGTTGGTTCGTCTAATATACATCAGTAAACTGTGTTATGTTGGCAATCCAAAACATATATCATGAGTAATTGGTATACCTCTGTTTTTTTTTCTCCGGGACCCACGTCGGAAAACATTAAGATATTATATGAATGTACTAGTATCCGTTTACTTTGGTCTACAAATGAGGCCATGAGAACCATAGTGGCCTAATTCAATGGACAATCTGAATACCATAGAAAATAAAAACAGAATTTTTTTAATCAACTAGCACTCTTCGGTATACATACTTTCGATTACTTTTATGTTATATTAGACCTATTAACTTTATCACTTTTAGGCCACTCTGGTTCTATCAAAATGATCAATTTGCACTGTGAAAAATCATAAACTCAATATTGTAAAAAAATAAGTTAGGCAACTATGGTTCTCATGGCCTCAAATATGCAGCGAACTGGTATGTTATAGATACACAGACTGCTAACTAATGAAGTAGACATTACACTCCATGCATTAAGAATGGAGATGATTACATCTGCATCATATTTCTTCATGTAAAGTATTGAGGTATACCTAGCGGGTACTTGATACCATCTCATGATTACATAACGGGTTGACAGTTAAACGCATCCTACCTCTATTTGACACAAAAGACTTGAAATTAAAATTCAAACAAATCTTGGAATCTCGGAATCCCGACTACGCCCCAAATGTTTGAACAATGTTCGACGTGATATGTACACACGGGTTGAGGAATTGGGAACGTGTTAGTACAAACTCGAGTGTAGCACATAAGGGCACGCATGGCGGCCACAGGTGCTAACTCCGCGGCACAAACGCACCGCCCAAATCCACTGTTTGCGCAACACATTCACCAACCAGCCATCCCAGCGACCAGCCGAGGAAGCCATCGCTCAAACCGTTTTAACTCTGTTTGAACAATATTTAAAAGCATCCAGTTACACTGACCAATTTGAATGTTTCACATGCGAGCTGAGCCGCGAGCTGCGTGCGCGAGCGCTTGATTAGAATAACTCAATTACGGCATTTACGGCACACACGCTCGAGCTCGACCCCAACTAGCGTTCAATACGAGAAATGCATGAAATATTTTTGACCCATTTCGATTCGTATGGCGCCAGAGTCGGCGCCGGCGCGCCCCCGGCCGGCCGCGCGGGTACATTAATACAAAACAAACAAGACTGAGGTGGAGACGGGCGCGGGCAGCTAAGCTAACGAGATTCACCAACGGCCGGATAAAGCGGTAAATTATCGGAATGTTAGTCGACGCGGCTGCGCGGTGGTCTGCGCCGGCGGCCTCACGAAAAAAGCGTGTACGAGATGACAAGAGCTCGGATGAACCCGGCTAATTACGCGCGCGCAAAAACAGAGACACCGCGCAAGCGCGCCGCTACACTCAGCGCGCACGACAGATATTTCGTTTGCGGAAAGCGGGTGGTTTTTGCGTATCGTTTTAATAAGAGAGTGGACCAACACACAATGCGGTCCCCCAGCTAATTACACGCCATTAATTACTGAATATTTTTAGTTGTAATTGTTTCAGAATTCGAACGGACGTGATCTTCATTATTGATTGTACTTTCTCTTAGATGCGTGCCGCCTGCTACGATTCTTAGTAATGTTAGTTTAGGCACCTTAATAATATCTATAATTCATTTACTATCGTTTTATCTTTTAATAACTGTTTATTGTAACTAGGTACTCCTATTCTAGATACGAAAAGAGAAACACATTTTAAAATGTTTTCGAAGAGTGTGTAAAAGTGACATAAATTAATTTAGTACTTTTTAAGAAAGTATGGAATTCCTCGTACTACGTATGACTCTTTGGTTCATTTTAATACCCACATCTAGAAATTGTCATACCAGCTTATACAAGCTTTATGAAATAATCCTCCTCAAGTATTGAAACGTAATCCTTTTCTGAAATCACAAATAAGAAAATGTGTGTAATGAGACACGTAAGTAACCAGCTATTACTTAAAAGTAGTTTGTTTAGAAAAAAAGAACACTTGGAAGAAAGTAATGATTGGCCAATTGACACTAGCTAGTACCCTTAAGTGATAAGGATAAGGATGGTATGGGCCAGTACGCGGCGCGCGGTGGGTCGGCCGGCCCGCGGAGGCGCCGAGCTCGCGACCACTGTGTAATTTCTTCACTGCTCGCCCCACATTACCGATCACGAAAAAAAATAATTGTAGGGGTACCGTCGTAAAGCAAACAAGCTTATAATAAGCTGTAATTTGGTGCGCGGCCATTTAGAGAAATGCACAAATTGCCTTTGAGGCAGCTGTTTGTTTTGTCTATGATGGAGGTCCGTCCCGTCTTCCAAATTATCCGTTAACAAGCCCCGCGTCAGATTCGGCAGCCCTAATGGGTTTTCGTTAAGTTTTTGTTATTATTTAGTAATTTATCAAGAATATTATGTTTTTGTTACGTTTGATTCTTGGATTCCGACAGCTGCACCGTTTAATTGAGTCCATGGCATACTGTTTTATAGTATTTGAAATGGATCGGTGCGAGGCTGTGACCTGCAAGTGTCGTGCGATGGGCGGGCGCCTGCGCGAGCGCACGCTATTCCCTGAAGACGCCCATTATACATGCAGGTGCAAATTTTTGAAATACGTATTCTTGCTCAGAGAATCAGCATTGCTATTCAACGTGATAATGCGACCAGCCTTCTGGACACGATCATGAGAGACGCCGATTTGGGCAAGGTTTTAAATTTTTAATTAGTTTTATGTACTGTTTGCTGCATATATAATAAAGATTTTAAATTGTAAATATTATACTGTCGAATTAACGATATCTATCGGAATGACAGTATTCGGTTCCCATGATAATATATTAAACCATCAAAGCTATTCCTGCACCAAAATGTCAGCAAAATCACTTTAGTAGTTTAGCTATTAAAAGAGCACAGACAGACGGAATGACAGAATTATGAATATGGAAAATGGATGTATAGCCAGTCATTGCAATCCTAAATATGCTGAAAGCAACTGATGAGTCACTTAGCATAAGTTATTGTTACAGAGCATTGTAGATTAGAAAGGCATCATTTTAGTTCATTACACATTAGGAATATGAATTGGTCTAACGGTGATATCTAACGATCTAAGAAGGTTCTAAGGTTCCTTGCCACCGAAGGAATAACGAAGTCGATTGAATCAGGATCTATTTTTCTTGTAAATTACAAACCTCACAGAGAGTAAAAAATAAGTTCTTACCATCTAAGAAATTATCATATCATTTTGAAATTCACGACGAATATAAGCCCGGCCAGCTGAATGAGATGTAGGCAATGAAAAATTGCTTAAAATAAATAAATATGCTCCCGCCATCCCAGAAAGGTCTCCGAAGGAGTAAGCAGAGACAACACCCACATTTCACCAAATATGATTAAGTGCCAACGTGACATCGGGTGAGTCCATCGCCGTCAGTGGCACTATACATTCGTCTTTGAATTACTCCTCAGAAATATGCAGGTTTCTTCACGACGTTTTCCTTCACCATAAAGCACGTGGTGTGAAATAACTGCACTTAAGTTTTTGATAAACTCATTCGTGCAGACGACTGCTCAAAACCCAAAGTCCACCACGACTTAGACAAGAAATATCATTTGTGGTATCTGGGTTAATAAATTGCAAAAGTTATTGGGTTAAAGCTAGTAATATACAAGTAGTGTAGTGAAGTACTGACCGTCCTCCTTTAGTGATGATCATTTCAGTGCCGATGTCATGGAACCGCCTCCACAAGTCTCCGTTGAGCAGGCGAGTCTCGCACGCCGGCGGCTCGGCGTCCGCGCCCACTCTGTGCTCTGCCATACAACACGTTATTATTACTTATACAAATATACAGATAAATAAAATTGAAGTGGCTTTGTAATTACAAATTAATAGATTTTCACTAAATGCATACAAAAAAAAACAAATAAAAAAAAACTGTTTGTTGCAATCCACGAAACGGCTGGACCGATTTTAACGGTACTTTCACTGGCAGATAGCTAACGTTACAAGGACTGCCATAACTTCTTTTATTTAAAAAAACATTAAGGTAAACCATGAGATTAAGTTAGTGAACATATAAAGGGTCCCCGAAGGATAGATAAGGGTGTTACATATTCTTCCAACGATAGCAGATGGTGAGTTCATTGTCGTCTCTGATACATGTTCATTTAACTCATTTGCAGGTTTCCTCACGATGTTATCCTTCACAGTAAAGCTCGTGCCGCAGACCGCTATGGTAAAGTATCCCTACTAATATTATAAATGCGAAAGTAACTCTGTCTGTCTGTTACGCTTTCCCGCTTAAACCTCTCAACCGATTTTGATGAAATTTGGCACAGACAATCTTTAGGCCCTGAGAAAGGACATTTTATTAAAAATATTAGGGTTCCGCGACACTAAGGATGAAACTAAATCTAGTCGGGTGAAACCGCGGGGCACAGCTAGAATTTATATAAACTTCTGTAGAGCCTTTAAATTGTGACATTAGGAAATAAGACTTATGTCTATTCAAGTTTATCACGTTTTGAGCTAAGAAGATAACTGTAAACATTTCTAATGTATACTTTTATGAACCAATTTGGTATTTGTAGAAAATAATTTAACAGTTTCTATAAAAAGTTGCGCTAAACGTAAAGTGCTTTTAAGAATCATACTTATTTCTTCATAATCATTTTAGTGAACGGTGTTGTTTTTTGTCAATTATCACAATAATTGTATGACACGGTCATGTTGAATGCCGTTACAGGAAACCTTCTGCACCTGAATGATGCTGCATTATATTGAAGGAAATCTAATTTGAGGATAAGAAACGCTATAAAGATATCTATATCTATACAGATAAATAAAATTGAAGTGTCTTTTTGTAATTCCAAAATTACAGCTTTTCACTAAATGCATATGAAAGTATACACGCTAATGACACTGAATAACCACGTTTTAAAAATTTTCTCTGACTGTCTGTCTGTTTGTTCCGGGTATTCTCCGAAACGGCTGGACTGATTTTAACGGCAGTTTCACTAACAGATAGCTGATGTTACATGGAATAACGTAGGTATAAGTAACATTTATTAGAATAAAGTCTACGCAAGTGAAACCGCGGGGCACAGGTAGTAATTGTAATAAAGTACGAGTATTTTATCTGCGCCTGCACTTCGTTATAGCATCGCGGGGTACTGTCACCAAACGCGCCGACATTTTCTTTATAGATTTAACTACACGGATTTGAATTCATATGAATGTTAGGTAGTAAATTGGTACCGTTAGCTGGTAGCACTCATGTCATAATTAAAATATACACAAAAATCGTAGATGTAAATTTCACACATATTAAGTTACGATTTATGTATATTTAAGAATTGAATAAGATTATAAGTAGGTATGAAATTTAATTAGGTTCATAGTTGTTAATTATCATAGTGAAAACATGGTTCTCTCTAATACTAATTTATACTGGAGTGCCTCGTTGGTCTAGTTGTTGCAAATGGTCCTGCGGAACACGAGAACCTTGGTTCGATCCCCGGAACGGGCATACAGTTTTTAAGTTTTATTATCTGCAAAGCCCAATGGTACGCACGCCACCTACCACATGGGACAAAACCATAACTGGCGAAACGTGGGTGTGCTATAAGTAAGTACATCTTTGCCCACCCCTCTCAGGAACTCAGTATCTAGACATAAATATGTCTAACTAGCGGACGTCACGCGGTTTCACCCGCGTATTTCCCGTTCTCGTAGGAGTAAGAGGGATAAAATATAGCCTATGTTACTCGCTGATGATGTAGCTATCCATTGCTGAAAGAATTTTTAAGATCAGGCAAGTAGTTTCGGAGCCTATTCAAGGATAAGAAATAAACAAACAATAAAACAATAATTTTTTCCTCATTATTAGTGTAGACAAAATGTGGGTATACCTACAAGTACGCCTCTGCTTACCTATTCGGGGAATAAAGGCGTGAGCATATGTATGTTCTAATTATTTTAAGTACTCGTTAAGCATTGCTATTCAACGTGGCAATGCTGCCAGCCTTCTTGGCACGATCCCCAGAGACACCGACTTGGGACAAGTTTTCTACCTTTAATTAGTTTTAAGTACTGTTCCTTGTATATATAATTAAGTTTTTATTGAATAAACTATATAAAGAAAGAACTAGTTTCCTATAATATTCTTAAATCGTATTTGGAAGCATAATGTTCACCTTATGGTAAATGTGTTCCATAGAATTTGGTATATGAAGAAATATATAACTAGTAAATTTAAAAAAATTTAAACAGTCCCTATTTTCATTTTTCTATCTCTTTCTATCTATAGAAAGCACAGTTCTAATTACAAAGACAAATAATGTTTTTTTATTGATAACTAGCTGTGCCACGCAGTTTCACCCGCGTAGTCTTTATTGTGTTATACCACGTTTTACGTCATGTCCCACGATAACGGGATAAAAAGTATCCTATGTCCTTCTCCTGGTTCTATACGATCTCCTCACCAATTTTCATCCAAATCAGTTCTGCCTTTCTTGAGTAATAAGTAGTGTAACTAACACGACTTTCTTTTATATATATATAGACTAGCTGTGCCCTGCGGTTTCACCCGAGTAGATTTAGTTTCATCCTTATTGTCGCGGAACCCTAATATTTTTAATAAATAAATAGCCTTAGTTACTCCTTGATATATCAGCTACCTGCCAGTGAAAGTCCCGTTAAAATCGGTCCAGCCGTTTCGGAGATTACCCGGAACAAACAGACAGACACACAGACAGACAGAGAAAAATTTTAAAACTTGATTTTTTAGTGTCAGTAGTGTGTATACTTTCATATGCATTTAGTGAAAAGCAGTAATTTTGGATTTACAAACAGACACTTTAATTTTATTTATCTGAATAGATGTATAGATATCAGATGAGAATAGATAAGCACTCAATTATTTATCTGTAAGGTTGTACATACCTATCTTACAGGAAAGACTGCTATATATGTATACATACAAATTCTCATGTAAAAAATATCATAAGGCAAAAAAAAAACCCTGCTACCTTTAAAATAGGCTTCAATTTTGCTTGGAAATGTAGAGCAGGTGGTATAGGGCGGTTTTAACGATAGTGGAAAATATACATGTGTTTTGTGGGATAAGGATCGATGTTTCAGAATGTCACGTTGCACGTGCGTCTTACGGAGAAGAGGTCTCATTACGCCATGTTAATTAACAGAAACATTCAGGCCATTAATATTTCCTACAATATCGAAATGGCGCATCCATTAAATACTGTTTATACTCGATCAAAAAATTTTGTAACATTTTATTAAATTGTCCCAAGAACGTTATCTTGTCATTTTTCATATACATCTATACATCTATATCTATACAGATAAATAAAATTGAAGTGTCTGTTTGTAATATCAAAATAACAGCTTTTCACTATATGCATCTGAAAGTATACACGTTACTGACACCGAAAAACCAAGTTTTAAAAATTTTCTCTGTCTGTCTGTCTGTCCGTCTGTCTGTCTGTCTGTCTGTAATCTCTGAAACGGCTGGACCGATTTTAACGGGACTTTCACTGACAGGTAGCTGATGTTTCAAGGAGTAACTTAGCCTACCTTTATTTATTAAAAATATTTGGGTTACGCGACAATAAGGAAGAAACTAAATCTACGCGGGTCAAACCGCGGGGCACAGCTAGTACCTACATAAAAAAATACCGTTCATTAGTCTCGCTCGAGATCAAAACCAGCTCAATATATTTCTCTCTCTCTATCTTTGTAGTCACTTATTCTGGGATGGTTTTAAAAAGAGAAAGTCCAAAAGTAAGACTAAAAATCGAAAACACAATTGCTAATTATGTAATGGGAACTGAGACGTAGCTGTGCGGCGGCGAACAGGGCCAATAGTTTTCCTAATAAATGTTTTATGGTGTAAAGGATTTATTCAGCTTCTATGGTGAGGGACAGCGAACTACATATACATATCCTTGGTCCTTGGGGTCCTAGCGCTATAAGGCTTTTTAATGAAATAACGAAAAGGTTAGTCGACATCACTGGAGACCGAAGAGCTGGCAGCTACCTCGGACAAAGAATAATTAGTTTAGCCATCCAAAGGGGGAATGCTGCCAGTATCTTCGGAACCTTGCCTACAGGGACTCCTTTTAATAATATATTTTAGGTATCAAATTATATTTTTTTTATAGGTTTTTAGTTATAGTTAGTGGTTAGTTGTATATTGTGTTATATTGTAATAACGTGTCTTTTAATAACATAATAAATTACATGATCGTAAAAAAAATATACATACATAGTTACATATACTCACGTCAGTATTCCCCGAATAGGTAAGCAATGGTGTACTTATAGGTATACCCACATTTTGCTAGATATATATTATGTCTAGATACTGAGTTCTTTCACCTTAGATTTAATTGAGTGCGCTTGTGAATAGTAATTTTAAAATCATTTCTTATCTTAGGTCCAAACTGCTAACATTTTAACCTAGTACGCCGATATATCTCAATATTAAAAATCTATACAGATAAATACAATTGAAGTGTCTGGTTGTAATTCCAAATTAACATGTTTTTACTAAATGCACATGAAAGTAGATATTAACGGTACTTCCATTAAAAAAATATCTGTCTGTCTGTTTGTTTCGGGTAATCTCTGCAACGACAGGACCGCATTTAACAGGAGTTACACTCTGATGTAAATTTTTTTTTCTTCTTTCTGAATTTAAATGTACGAGGGTGAAACCGCGGGGCACAGTCAGTTAATGAATATAAATAAATTGAATACATAGTTAAGACAGATCAAGACGATTGATTGCAGAACTGGCTTCTGTATCGTTGATGAGTGATGATTATATTTATTTCAGAATTACAAATCTTTTAAAACTGTAACCAATTAATCACTTAAGGCTATCTCTATTTCTCCATATAACTAGCTTCTGCCCGCGACTACGTCCGCGTGGAATAGCCTTTAGCCTACCTTGATAAATTGGCTATATAACACTGAAAGATTTTTCGAATCGGAGAGTAATTCCTGAGATAAGCGCGTTCATTTCAACAAACACAAGCAAACTTTTCAGCCTTTATTTTTATATTGGTATAGAGTATAGATTAAAAACATCATAGAAGGGAAGATAGAAGGAAAGTGAAGAAGAGGGAGATCAAGCGTTAGTTATGTACAACAGCTGAAGGAACAAGGCAGCGTCATGTCGTACAAGGAAGTCAAAGTGTTACCGGACAACAGAGAGGGTTGGCGATTGCTTCACCCACAATAGAGCTAGGTAAAGATTGTACCAACAAATTTCAACGTCCACTAGGCCTGATTGTAATTCTTTCAGGTGGATGAAGTAAGGTTACAGAGCCTGAGTTTCTTCTTTATCTGTCTGACTGACCCCTAAAAAAAATAAAAAAACTGCGGAGTTTGTTTCGCCGTTTCTTCTCCTGACAGGCTTACATTAGAAACGGTAGTAAATTAAGACAAATGACGTTCAATAAGTATTCCAAGTGTAAGGGACACATGTTGAATAAAACTTTTTGATTTTCATTTTCTCTGTCTGTTTGTGTACACGTAACTGTATAATAGAGGTGGTATCAGCCATTTAAAGCAAACATTAGATGTTCATGTTAATATGTAAGTAGGTATATAAAGTTCAAACGCTTATGACATCATGTCATCAAACTCACATCATATTAACATTAACCTTATACCATTGTTGGGTCGGCATAGTATGTAACAGTTCTTGTATACATACATATATCAATAAGGTTCGGTACAAGTATTTAAGAAAAAAAATGTAATATAAATAATATACGATGAGAAAATTCCCATACTTATTAAAAAAACATGCCCCCTAAAACCACAAAAACAAGGGAGGAAATATTTGACGCATGAAGTGTTTTTTTCAACCAAGGCCAGACAAAACTTCGTATTACAGAAAGAGATGGGTTCAATTTTAAACCTAGAACTATCTTAAGAAGTGTATATTTTGTAGTAAAAGGGAAGATGATTAGGAAATATCAGGGAAAGTTAATTTCTTCATCGGTGGCCGATTGCGCCTACGCGCATTGGAAAGACATCAACGCGTCACGTAGCGTAGCGCTAACTAAAATATCAATCTAATACTTACATACAATATTTTCTAATATGCTGCGAACCTTACTATAAATATTATTTCATAGTATATATATCCTTATATAAGTTTTTTGCCACTTCAAGTTGAAATAAACGGATTATAATGATCGTAATTTTCCCCAACTGTTTATAGTGGTTTGTGTCATGCACATGAAATTTAAATTATACATAACTAATCGGTTATATACTACTATATTGTCAAAATATATTTATCCTATGTAGTAAAATATTCAGTTGGTAGTTATAATATCCCCGGATTGTTTTTAATAATTTTACATACAAAAATCTCTGATGGTTGAAAAATCTTAGGTTGGAATTGTATTTTGATTATGTGCATAATACAGTTAACATTATTTTAAAGCTCAATTCAGATTGATCATAGTTTATCTATATAAGAATGTAGATACCTTAAGCCGAATCATAAATGTATACTTTTTATACGATATAGTCTAGATTCTACATTCTGCAAGTGTGGCATGTATGTATTATTCTAATGTGACAGTATAATGACGCTTATGATATGTTCTCTATTAGTGTAAGCGATTGCAAGTAACTTACGCAATCCACTGAGGGATGCTGCGTGCAACATCTGCTGCCTCAGCAGGTACTCCCCGAAGTGTGCCTGATCCATCATCATGGTGGGTTTCCAATAGCACTCTATATACAGTCACAGTAGCAGTCACTTCACAATACCATCTCAACTACTGTCCAGTTCAAAATATATCGTGTGTCCTAGCAGGAGAGAACAAATTATAACAGCACAAAGATAGGTTGTCACTCACAAAAAGTACATAATTAAAAACAAACGAATGTTGAAAACGTGCTGACGTGACGACGGAGCGACAGCTGCGTTTACACTGATCGTGTTTGGAGACACAGGCGGCTCCTGCGCAGGGCCACACCTCTTGCTCGTGATTGGTCGAGAGGCGGCTAATGGTTGCAAGCGAAGCCTTCGACTCGCCCCGTGCCTCGCTGTGCTTTCCCAAGCTTTCCGCCCGCCTTTGCATTGACAAGCGATTGTTTCGAATTTCGATTGACAATCGCCTTTGTGCGTAGGCGCATGTATCGATGTTAGCCTATTGTCATCTTTGAATAACTAGTCTATTTAATATTAGTGTTAGACGAAGGGACACGATATATTGTTTGTTTCAGTTCCTATTGAATTTGTCACTTCCTCACCGTATCACAAAGTAAATGTAATCTAGATCGTAACATTAGCATAATGTGTGGGCGAAACAACACTTTATCCATGAACATGGTAAACTCATTAAACACACTCCATTACTCTTAAAGGCACTTAGTTACTTTTACTATGTGTATTTCCTTCCTAGTCAACTAAATTAAAAATAGGTAAATATCGTTGTAGGAAATATTCACGTATTCATGTATTGATACAGAAATATTTAATCTATACAGATATCTATAGATCTATACAGATAAATAAAATTGAAGTGTCTGTTTGTAATTAAAAATAACAGCTTTTCACTAAATGCATAATATGCATTTAATGCAATAGCATGTACACTATCATTATATCAAAGTGTAAGTAATCGCTACTGACACTGAAAAACCAAGTCTTAAAATTTTTCTCTGTCTGTCTGTCCTATTTTACCAACTTAGGGGTCGAATACAAATATTCCAGTAGGTGCCACTTAGATAGATTATAAAAGTAAATAGCGTCTACCAGCGGCTTCGCCCGTAAGATTTTTAGGTATATTAAAATAAATTTACTATGTATTTATTTATATTATATTTATTACATATAATTAAAAACACCTGTCATATGTCTGTCTCTACATCACCCAGAGGTTGACTGTAGGAATATGCCGATGGTATGTGCGCACATTTTATAATGCAGGAAGTTTTAAATAAATAATTTAGCAATGTTCTTCGTATATAATATACGATGAAAACAATAAAAAGATTCGTATTAAATTCAACTCCCCCATTTTACCACATATTGGGCAGAATTACAGAAAACCCTTTTAGTGGTCACCTACACCATAGAACAAACCCTTTAATTTGCTTGTTTCTAGGACTAGCGATTTTGGCGGTGCGTTTATATATTATTATTAGTTTATATAAATTAAGTAAAAATTAATTATACGTAAGGGAGGACTTTGAATTCTATAGGTACGTATATTTATCTATACCATATTGACCTTTGGAAGTCATAGCTGTATGAAACTATTAAGTATCGTCGGGTGCAAATGCGGCGTGCGATTTCCCAAGACAATTTCAAACTGTGATATTCACTGCTTTCATTTTACTAATACCTACTATTTTACTGAAAGGTCCTTCATCTATGTTCCTAACTAAAATCTCGTTAGACTAGTACAAGAGGTGGCTCCTTATAATTATCTATACCATATTGACCTTTGGAAGTCATAGCTGTATGAAACTATTAAGTATCGTCGGGTGCAAATGCGGCGTGCGATTTCCCAAGACAATTTCAAACTGTGATATTCACTGCTTTCATTTTACTAATACCTACTATTTTACTGAAAGGTCCTTCATCTATGTTCCTAACTAAAATCTCGTTAGACTAGTACAAGAGGTGGCTCCGACGCATAAGAAAGCCCAACCCTTAATCATACGGGAGTAGGTAAGGATGGAGGCTTCTCCTTTCTCCAGCCAGCCAGCTACCAATATAGATATGCGTCATTTAAAAATTCCTTGTGTCCTATAGTAAAGACTGAGTCCATTCAGTCAGCCGTTACGATAAAATAATAGCAAAAAATGATTCAACCAATAAATATATCACATATGATCGACGGATGGAATCTTCTTAAAAATCATTACATCAAACAGAAATAATACTTAGGTACATAGATTTTCATTGCAATTATTGTAAAGTAAGAAAATATCAGTAAGAGAATATCAAAATATTGACACAAAAGTACCATCTACTGTATAAGTAGGTCCCTATTTCATGCGTACTATAGTCACCTACAGTAAAATCACCTTCCGCAAGCAGCCGCGATATTCACTAAGGTTTCTTACCGCCGATGACGAGCGTTAGTTTCAATCATAGGATATTGATACATAATTCATAGAGAATAAGGTTCAATTTCGTATCTTCAAAACCGACACTCTACGACGAGTGCGACGCTGAGAAGCCTTTAATGAACAACGCGGCAGCACCTATTTACAAGAAAGTGGGCCTGGAATACTTATCCACGCATGCTACAAAACATCTCACGCCACCATAGATAACACACTTACATACTTCACTATGTGTAAGCATAGCCCTACCATGACATGCTATTGCCATGAAAGACTAACTCATAATACGAGACAGGTGTATATGACGCATATGTCTGCCACTGTCACAAAGTGGAATTATTTTAGCAGTGAGAGCGAATGGTAAGGCCCCAGATGACCACACTCATTGCACATTCAGTATCACCTCTAATTATCCAAAAGATATGCAATCTTCGCTGTAAAGGATAAGGATACATTTATCAAGAAGGGACGTGCATATTTGTAGCATACGTAACTTTAACTTCACTTCTAGTACTTATCTATCAAGTTAACACAATGGTTGGCATTCGCTTACTCATCACACGTAATCACCGGAAGCTAATGAGTTGCGCTAAAAATACTTACCTAGATAATGAGCTATCAGGAATATTTGTGGGTGATAATTATTTAGGGTTAATCATTTTAGCGTGGGACTGACTATTTAATTAAAAAGTTCCCACAATAATTAACTTCGTAACACCTCTGTAGGTATTAACTTGGCCTAAAGTCTACAATATGTAGTTATATCTAACGCTACTAAAAAGTTGAGCAGTAGGACATAGTTTGAACTACTGAACATATTATACGGTACTTACTTGGGAAGGTAGGAACATCAAAAAAAATAACAATTTCTAAAATCTCTGTTTGTTTCGGTTGATCTCTGAAACTGCTGGACCTGATTTTAAAGGTTTTAAAGGTTCTAAAGCCACCCATAAAATTAGAAACCACTTGGCACAGTTAGTCTTGCCTGATTAAAAACAAGTATGGAGAATGAAAATAGGAAGAGACTTTCAAAGAGAGCATTTTAATATATTTGTGATGCATTAGCTTGGACCTTGTTGTAGGTACTGTTGGTAGGTATGTTCGCGCTTAGTGTTAAATTGCAGCAAAATTTTGCCAGAGTTTCGGACCAGCCAAAGTTTTGACTTTGAGAAGGTAAACGACACTTTCGCTTTTATAATATTAGTTCAGGTGCCGTCACGAAATAGTGGTGAACATTGCCCAATTAAGGTCAGCGCTCATAAATAGTGACGGCGCATACTTAGGTGTTAAAGTTTGATAACAACACGGCAAAGTGAGTGACCTGACTTCAGTTTTTAATCTGTAGGTTCCAAATACAGGGGTTGATATACCTAAAGTTATTTACATCGCATACCTATGTAAGCGGATAGGTAATAAATACATTAGATTTGATTGAGCTGAAGCTACCTCCTCAAAGGCCCGACTGGGTCGGTTGGCACTTCGACTGGACTAGCTAGGGAAGGGCATTCCCTTTAAGGTAGTCCCTTAACTAGTCCACCCGATATTTGTAAGCGATCGCGATTCTATAGATTTGTCTTGCATGCCTTAATTGATTATAAGTACTGCCATATTATTATAATGTTATGATTACTCATAGAAGAAAATGGTAGTGTTAATAGAACCAACATTTTTAATTTCAGAATTTGCTAGAGAGATACTTCATCTCAAATCCCACATTTTGTTTCACATTTTGTATTATATTTTATTAGCTTGTTCCACAACTTTGATAACCTAATAATATTGATGATAGTTGTAATTATTTTTTTAATGACAATACTTATAAAACTTATATTATTTCCAAGGTCCAAAAATAAATGCTACAATTATTTTAATCAAATTATTTTAACGTTACGTATTTATTATTATTGAAAATACATAAATGAAAACCCTCTGTATGTTCTAATGATAAGATATTATTATTTTTATTCTCCTATCAATCTCTTATCAGTGGTATGTAGCATTACATTATTTTTTGAAGATTAATATTTCGTATGACGGCAAGGCTTTAGCCATTTTGTTCTTAAATGGTATAAAATGAATTTATAAGACAGCAACACTGGATCAAATTGAAAAATGTCAAAATAAAATAATCCACTCTATTCGAGTGCTTTTGTAAATCCCAATTTTATTGATAATTTGTTAATATCGCCACGGTATAAAATAGCAGTCATGGATTTAATTTGCTTTATGATAATTTAATGCCGTTCAATTCGTGCAAAACATATTGTAACGTGGAGTGCCGAATGAATATGTCTCGGGATACGTTCAAATGCTGACAGCTAGAAGCCAAAAACGAAAACAAAGCTAAAGTCTTGAGTGGAAATTAATTTAGTAGTTGAAAATGTTTTCAAAGGGTCCTACGAGTAAAAATTCGTTCCTGGAGCAGGCGAAGGCGGCTCGGGAAGAGCGTGCTTTGGAAAAGAAACGCGAGCAATCTGCTGTAAAGATTCAAGCTGTTGTTCGAGGGTGGCTAGCACGACAGAGATTCATCAAGCGTATTCTGTGAGTAGCACCTACTCAACTCCACATTCCTGACATTTACTGACCTGACATTTACTCCCAATGTCATCTTTCATCTGTGTCTGAGTACAAAACCACTTAATTAGACAATGATTTGATGACCTGAATACATGATACTTATTTCCAATTAGCTGTATTAGTGTAAATTAGTATGTGTTAAACACATAGGAGGGCCTTATTTTGTTATTGCCTTAATGTCTTATTACATATTCTATGTCAAAATTTTTAATTCCATGGTTTAATAAAAAATATTATCTGGATAATGTGATTATCTTAAATGAGTGTTAAAGTAATATCACTTTCAATTGTTTTTAGTGATGATTTTGACCAATTACTCCCGGAAGCCCCTTCTCATGGGTCACAAGAAGAGCCAGTGCAACAGATAGAGCTAGTGCCAGCGTTAGAAGTGTACAAGGTGACATGCCGTCTCTTTCTGATGTTCAAGCAGCAACGAGACAGGAAAAGATTTGAGAAACTATGCAAGTACATTGTCCAGAGTCTACATTCCGAGTCCGTAAAGATGTCTTATGTTGGAGTTTTCTTGAATAAAGAGTACAGGTATTAAAATTTGTTACACATAAAATATTATAAATTGCAAATTGATATTAAAATTATAATTGCAAAGTGTATCTGTCTGTCTGTTTTCTGCCTTTGCTTAGTGCAAATGCTGAACTGTTTGGTTTTTTTAATTTGATTGAGTGATACAAAGGATTACCAAAGATTGCAAAAAAAACCTTATATTTTAGACAAAATTGTTGGTAAAAGTGTTTCATAACTGCAAGCCTGCCTTGAACCACAGAAAACTATACCTCATCAAATTTCACATATTAGTATTTAATTGTTTACTAACTAATACTATTCAACTTTTCCTGTTAGTATCTTATAGAATGGATATAATTATTATAGTTTCCTTCTACCATACAATAACTTAGAGTTATGGTTAGAAATAAAATGTTACTACAACTGTCTTATACTAGTTTGAAAGGACCATTCTTAACTTGATAACATCCTACTAATATTATAAATGTGAAAGTTTGTTTGTGCGGATGTATGGATGTAACACAAATAAAAGTAACAAACTCTTTGACACTGAAACTATATATAAATAAAGCTATAATTTATAAAGATATTTTGTAAAGACATTTGTATGTATGTGAATGTCAATGTGTAAAACATATATGGTTATCTTTGGTTATACAAAGAAGAACAGTTTTTTAAATATTCAAAATATTTTGATATCACCACCTTGTCAAAATACAGCAACAATATTATGTTCTATGGCAGAGTTGTGAGTGAATAGCCTAATATTTATATTACCTTATCTTGTTTGACCAGTTTGCGTTGGATATCCCACATCAAGGACCTGCTCTACAAATGCTGTCTCTATCTCGAGGAGCTGAAGCCTGAATCTTCAATGGACATGCAAAGCATTCTCACACACCTTCATACACTGGTCGCCTTCACAGCAACAAACACATGGGCCCTTACGAGATCAAAGAACTTTGAGAAATTGAGGGGTGGCATGACTCAACTCTGTGCTAATATCATGGGATCATTGTTCCATAAGGGATATTATTTGACTTTGAAAGTAAGTAGCACTGCAACCATTTTTTTGAGGTTAATCCTACATTTGTGGGCTAGTTGTTGGAGTTCAATATTGATATCAAGACTTTCAACTGAGTACAAGTACAACATACAAATAGTCAATTCACACTAGACAGTGCTATACTTACATTTGTGATAATCTTCCTAGTTGTGCAGTTCTAAATATTTGTATGTAGCCCAAGCCCTACTGGATTTTTTTAAATATACAATATCTAAATCCATCAAGACATACTGAAATGTCTTGATGGATTTAAAATTAATAATATGTCTAATTTTAGGTATATATCTCACAAATTAATTACACCTTTGCCTATGTTAGTATATAGAGGTGAACACATTCTATCTTCTCACTAATAGTTTGAGGTATTTGAAAAAAAATAGTATCCCCATTGGCATAGTCGCCACGTGAGGTAGTGCCCTACGGCGGTATTTAATGAGACGACTCCTCGGGTTATGAGCATTGTTGAATACTTATGACTACTTACTAAATTTGACTTCATGTTTATGTGTCATACATCACAATACCCTAATGGTAATATTATAATCGAGTGTCGTTATATTCCAGTCGCTGCTCCTACGTGGTCTGTGTCGCGAGAAGGTTTTCCTCAAGAACATATCTCTGACCGCGATAGTGACGCTTTCCCTGCGGCCACTGATCTCCTCGCAGTTCTCTGAGAAGTTACTCACCATGTACATCATACAGATACTCTCAGTACCCACCTTGGTTTATCACATGCAGCTCATTTCGCCTGAGGTACAATTTTATTTTATATTACAATGCAAACATATATAAGTGGTTACCATAGTTAGCCAAAGTGAAAGTCAAAAATATCTTTATTCAGTTAGACTTTTTACAAAGTACTTTCAAATTGTCAGAATGACATTTATTTACAGTATTATACATGCTACCGCCAGGTTCGAAAGGTTGCTTTTACTGAGAAGAACCTGGCAAGGAACTTAGTAATTACTCTTTATCAAAAATGATATTTTCTTTTTAATTTCAATTTAAAAAAAAATATGAAAAGTCTAGTAGTTCTACTTATATCACCCTTGCATTACCACTTAGCATCTTGCGGTCCTGTCCTGTGCAATTATGTATGTAAATGGCAAGGAAAAGTATAGACCCGGGGTTTGAATCTGCTTCAAACATTACAGTCGCTCTACCAAATCAGCCACTTTTCTTTATAAAATTTAACATAAAAGATAATATGATTAGTAAGGGAAGACTGCTAATAACTAATAGTTTTTATGTAAATTAAAATTGATAAGATTTTGTTCACAATCTTGTACTATCTTGTATTGTCTTCAGAATCTAGCTGTTAGAACTGATCTTATTCTAAATCATAGTTTATGTAAGATAGCGGACGTCACGCGGTTTCACCCGAGTAGTTCCCGTTCGCGAGGGAGTGCGGAGATAAAATATAGCCTATATTAATCAGTGATAATTTAGCATTCAAATGGAGAAGGATTTTTAAAATTGGTCCAGTGCTTTTTGAGCCAATTTGTTACAAACATACCTACAATCCTTTCCTCTCTATAATATTAGTATTGATTGAGGCCTATAATTGTTGTGTATCATCTCGCTTACTAGCAAGAGGTTCTACTTACGAAACAAATGTTTTTTATTCCAGTCAATAACGGTGTTCCGTTCGCTATCGATGTTCGACAAGTGCCTGGAATTCCTGAGTACGGATCAGAACATGCGCATAGTGTTCAACACGTTGGAGGGCAACTACGCACTCTGCCTGCTCGCCAACCTCATACAACTGGCTCATTTAGAGAGGGACCATGCAATGCCTGAGTCTTACTACCCTAATTTTGTGGTGAGTTACCTTTCTATTACATACAAACAATATTTATTTGTACTGCTCTTGACATGAGAATTGAATACAAGGCAAAGCAATTGATCATGTTACTGTATCATTCTTCTGTCAGGTCATCAACAAATATGGCTAGCAAGCTCACAACCCGCCCTAATGTAGGCAACTCTGGCGTTCTAAGCACTTATCTTATACCTTTAAACAAGCAATTCTTGTATGTAATATAAAAGCCTCAGAAACGGCTCGAATTATTTTCATGAAATTTTATACGCAGAGGTTTCGGGCGGTAAATAGATCTAGTTATATTTAAATTGGAAAAAAATACTGAGCAATACTGATCAGCTAGCTTAGTCGTCCAGGTACTGAGCTTAATAAGCGCTTTACACATTGTTTTGTTGTGGCAAACTATTTGCTATTGACTTGAATGACGAAATTATAACCACTAAGATGCTGAAGATCTTCTCTCCTTTACAGTTGGTAGTAACTCGCTTCCTAGACTCGTGTCAACAATACGTAGTATGCAAGAAGGGGAATCTCAGCAACTGGCATCCAGTGTTGGGATGGTTTTCGCAAAGTCTGGACACCTACCTTCCTCCGACTATGGGGAACTTACGGACACAACTGTCCTTGTTGTGGGGGGCTCCGTTATTAAAGAAGCTGTTGGAGATTCCGCTGAGAGAGATGCTAGATGCAGGCATATCTGGCGAGGAAGGCGCTGGACCTTCACAGCCTTCTACTCCTGTACAGAGCAATAACCCGGCTGCTATCATTAGGAGGGCGATTGAAGCAAGGACCAATAGGTATGTTTGGCTTAATTAATATCTCAAATATAGGCTTAAAAAGAAATAGTAGTTTTTTTTTTAGTAGTTGCTCCGCGTGGTAAGAATCAGTATCTGAAATACTGGTTGAGATAATTAAATCATTTACTGACTCTCGTTATTTTTTTCATTTTTATTTATGCATGCTTTACACATGAGGGGGGGGGGTTAGGTTACAATCTTTCGTAGGCCTAGGGCAGCCAACGTATCAAATCCGCCCCTGCATATTGTAGATCACGGGTTCCTATGACATTTCGTTTAATATAAATCAAGGTAGCTCAAAAATCATATTAAATAATTGCTTAAAATCCCGTAATGTTCTGTAAACTGTTACAGAGCATTACCCCTTATGACAGACATGGTTGAATTTAACCAACACAAAACCAAACTCAGTCTAAAGCTATTTCTATCTTTTTGAAATCGCATCACAAAAAGATATGGAACTACACGACAGAGATAAACGTAACCGACCTTTTTTATAAAATCTAAAGTCTAGAACATCTGAAATTTGAAGTAGTAACAATTTTTTGTTGTCGAATAATTTTTTTTTTAGAATATATTTCTTTGAATTAATGTGCCCTGTTTTTTTAGAAACAACGCGCATAAGAACTATAGAAAATTGGGGTCCCCAGATAGCATGAAGGCGGCACTAATATGTACCATGTACCACACCGCTTTGCAGACCTTGACGCAAGTTAAACTGGACATTTTGACAGGTATCATTGCTATGCATTCAGGCAGTTTTAAATATTGTAGATTTTGACGAAGTCTTAGAAATGTTACCAAACTTTTTCACCCCTTTAGCAACATTTTTGAAAATCAGTAATCATGAACTGGTCCTGAGGAATGTTTAGCAGACATTTTAATTCCCTGTATGTAGTATAGTTTTAGAAGTATTTTCTGTGTGTGTGAAGTGTCCTTAAAATTACTTGTTGTATGTTATAATCCGTTTTTATTTCGTTTGCAGGGCTGTGCAATCAAGATAAAATATTATATTCGCTGTGGCAATTCCTATGTACGTTGGGATCCAATTGTGGACTGAAATCCTTCCTTGATCTCTTAGCTTTAAATACAAAGACTTCTGCGCCGGAGTTCCAAATGTTAATACTTTTCGCCGACTGTATGACTCACTATGTTACGTAAGTTTATTTTTGTACACACTTATATAAAGTTTATATATATATAAAATTCTCGTGTGGCGTTGTTTGTCACCAAACTCCTCCGATACGGCTGGACTGATTTGTATGAAATGTTGTGTGCATATTGGGTAGGTCAGAAAGTCGGCCAACATCTATTTTTCATACCTCTTAATGATAAGGGACATTTACCTCAAAAACATATAACTAGCATCTTGTGACCTCTATATCCAAATAAGCAGAAAAATTCCCAATTGCTAAACGTTTTTTACGATTTCCCAAAAAACATGTTTTTTTTAATTCGGGCACTTTAATACTAAGCGTGCAATATATGGCAATAAAACTTGCCGAGCACAGTGCATAAAGTGTTTAAAATTTGTATAAAACATTTTTTTTCTTTTACAGAATATTAGATGATATGGAGATGTACGAACAACAGAATCCATTCAAATTACAAGACTTTATAAATATGTCCCAGTTTTTAAACTTACTTATATATAAATCTATTATACTATCATTATTTGGTGAGTGTTATCCTATCTTAATAATTTTTACTTGATTATAATCCTATTAATTTAATTCATAAATTATTGCTACTGTTTTAAGAAGTAGTTTAAGTTAAATTACGATTTCATAACCACGTGCTTTACGATGATGGAAAACATCGTGAGGAAACCTGCATATGTCTGAGAAGTAATTCAAAGACGTATGTATAGTGCCTGATAAGGCGATAGACTCACCAACTATCACGTTGGTATTTAATCATATTCAGGAAAAAGTGGGTGTTGTTATTACAACACCCCTGCCTGCCCCTTCGGGGAACACAGGTGTGAGCATACGTATGTCAGTTTATTCAATAACTCTTTGTTTTCAGATCTCAAAAATATCCAAAGCAACGAGCTATTCAGCTCGGTACACACGTTACTACTAGTGTTATACCGGCGTGACTGTCGCCGCGCGTACACTCCTCCCAACCACTGGCTCGTGAGGGAAATACGCGAGGGACAGTTCATGGCTGACTTGGAGAAGGGGAAGAAACCGCAACAGGTACGGGCACTTGTTATAATCGTTCTGGGTCATGACGCACATTCGCGTTCGAATAAAAATTACTGGACTGCTGTGGATGCGCATTCGCGTCCGAATAAACTTTATTGGATTGATGTGGAAGCGTATTCGCGTCCGAATAAACTTTACTAAAAAGCTGTGGACGCGTATTTTTATTACATAAGTGTAAGGCTAAAGGACGGTAAAAGTCAACTACCCGATAGCAGCAGATATTTATAACAATGTTTAATTTTACAGGTTTTAGTGCAAAAAACGCCGCATATGATAGCGCATAGTGAACGTGTCAGATTGTTCAGACGTGCTGTTGCTGATGAAAAGGTAAGTTTCATAATATGTTTGAGTGGTTGAAGTATGCAAACGATGCCAACGTTTTATATGTCTTTAAGCAAGACACACATGTTTATAACTCCAAACATAAGTAGGATTCCTGTGTCAGGTTTAGATTTGAACGCGTTGTAGAACCAACGCGACCTGGCTACCGCCTCTAAATGATAAATCAGTGATATGAAATGTGTGGTGGGCTAGGTGTAGTCAGTGTGGGGGGTGCACAGGTGGTGCTGGGGCTGACGGGGCGCGCGACGCTGGTGGGCTAGGTGTAGTCAGTGTGTGGGTGCACAGGTGGTGCTGGGGCTGACGGGGCGCGCGACGCTGGTGGGCTAGGTGTAGTCAGTGTGTGGGTGCACAGGTGGTGCTGGGGCTGACGGGGCGCGCGACGCTGGTGGGCTAGGTGTAGTCAGTGTGGGGGGTGCACAGGTGGTGCTGGGGCTGACGGGGCGCGCGACGCTGGTGGGCTAGGTGTAGTCAGTGTGTGGGTGCACAGGTGGTGCTGGGGCTGACGGGGCGCGCGACGCTGGTGGGCTAGGTGTAGTCAGTGTGTGGGTGCACAGGTGGTGCTGGGGCTGACGGGGCGCGCGACGCTGGTGGGCTAGGTGTAGTCAGTGTGTGGGTGCACAGGTGGTGCTGGGGCTGACGGGGCGCGCGACGCTGGTGGGCTAGGTGTAGTCAGTGTGTGGGTGCACAGGTGGTGCTGGGGCTGACGGGGCGCGCGACGCTGGTGGGCTAGGTGTAGTCAGTGTGTGGGTGCACAGGTGGTGCTGGGGCTGACGGGGCGCGCGACGCTGGTGGGCTAGGTGTAGTCAGTGTGTGGGTGCACAGGTGGTGCTGGGGCTGACGGGGCGCGCGACGCTGGTGGGCTAGGTGTAGTCAGTGTGTGGGTGCACAGGTGGTGCTGGGGCTGACGGGGCGCGCGACGCTGGTGGGCTAGGTGTAGTCAGTGTGTGGGTGCACAGGTGGTGCTGGGGCTGACGGGGCGCGCGACGCTGGTGGGCTAGGTGTAGTCAGTGTGTGGGTGCACAGGTGGTGCTGGGGCTGACGGGGCGCGCGACGCTGGTGGGCTAGGTGTAGTCAGTGTGTGGGTGCACAGGTGGTGCTGGGGCTGACGGGGCGCGCGTGTGGTGGGCGCGCGACGCTGGTGGGAGTGCGCCGCGCGCGGCTGGTGGAGGACGGGTACCGCCAGCTGGCCGCGCTGCCCGAGCGTGCGCTCAAGGGATGCGTGCGCGTACGCTTCGTCAACGAACAGGGGCTCGACGAGGCCGGCATCGACCAGGATGGAGTCTTCAAAGGTACGTGGAGTAGACACGTCATGCTTACTGCATAAGGTCTCAGGAATACGTCGCATTTATGAAAATAACAGTGTTTGAGATTTTGTGATGGGATTTTAGGTCTATTGGGTCGCGCGTTTTGAAAACTTCTGAGCTGTGATATTTCATTATGGTGCCATGACCTCGTGGCAGAATTGCTTTTCGCAGTCAAACCGCGAGAAGTCGCTAAACAAGTAAATAGAAGTCCATGTAAAAAAATCACAATTTGGTACTACGACAACTTTGATAGAGGGCCTTGCCCGGGTTATCAACTTTACAGTGATCGCGGATTCGGATTCCCTTTTGTGCTGGTATTTTCAGAAAAAAATTTGATAAGTGCAAAAATCTAAATATTGACAATTTTTGTCCAGAATTCCTGGAGGAGACGATAAAGCGCGTATTCGACCCGTCGTTGAATCTGTTCCGTGTGACGAGTGAGGAGCGCCTCTACCCCTCGCCCACTTCCTGTCTGCAGGAGAACCACCTGCAGCTCTTCGAGTTCATCGGCAGGATGCTGGGGAAAGCTGTTTACGAGGTACACTGCTATACAAAGACTCAATGATTCCGAAGGGGTAGGCCGGGGAAGTAGCATTTTATGCTTTCGCAATGCACTACAGATAGGCCTAGACAAAGAAACATTCTCTCGCGCTTGCGCTAAAAGAAATGATAAAAACTGTATGGAAATTTCATAAATCAGTCACATGACATATGTCATTCCCATACATTTTGTATGGTTTCTACAGGCGAAGTGTGAGGATAATGTTATTTTGTCTACAGGCCCTGTTCATCGAAGAGAATTGTCGTTAGACTAACGTGATTGTGATGTCATTCATATTATTATGCTGATTGCTGTTCGGTTATTGAGCAAGTCAAATTTTAAGTAGGCACTTTCATTAGTATTAATAAACGAGAATCAAAATGTGTTGAATAAAATTTGTTCTTTTTACCATATTATATTATATCATAGCTTGTACCTGGCTTGAAATAAAGAATTATATGTTCAGTTCATTCTCTAGTTTACTGCGAACATTTAAATTACCACCGGTTCCGAAACAATCCTTCTGAGATTCAAATTCTTTCAGTTCAAAGCTTGATATCATCGACAGGGTATAGTGGTAGACGTGCCGTTCGCGTCGTTCTTCCTGAGCCAAGTGCTGGGTCAGACGCAGCAGGCGCTCTACAGCTGGATCGACGAGCTGCCTTCCCTTGACAGGGACCTATATCGAAGCCTTACCTACATTAAACACTTTCAGGTATGTTTTCAATACACGTTTGATGACGTTACTCGCTACTACCAAACGTTCTAACCGAACAGGTCTTATTGCAATAATAGTTGTAGGTAGGCAGATGTAGGTATATGACGCGTATAAATCTGGCACACAGTGACGTAGGTCCAACGTCACCTCTGTCACCGTCGGCCCTCTGAGGGCCAAGTGCGAGTTTTTCACTGCCGCCGTCACAAGTCACCGCGTCGACGTAAACGCAGATTTGTATAGGATCGGAACAACGCCTCTGTCGGCCCATACAAATCTGCGTTTACGTCGACGCGATCACTTATGACGGTAATTTTAAGAAAACTCGTACTAGGCACTTGACGTTGGACCTACGTCACTGTGTGACAGATTTATACGCGTCATATACCTACATCTGCCTCATAATGTGAGTCATGTATCATGGCAATAAAAGCTCACGGTAAAACCTCAGGGGCCGTCACTGAACTTGAATGTCCAGTAATAATTTTTTGAGTTTTGTATGACGCGAGCGCGAACAAATACATTCGCAGTTAGTCCCACTAATTTCGTGAAGACACTTGTAACTCAACTAACTTGTAAATCATTAGCCTTTAACTCAACTATCTTCTAAATAACCCTTGTATTTGCAAATGCTCAAATACTTTAAGTGCACGTAGTCGCTAGTCTTAAAGATTCTCTCATTTATTGAATATAATCAGACTTACTTACTTTGTGGAAGTCCATATTTATGGTTACAAAAACAAGTTTATTACATCCACCTTACAGAAGATCGCAGCCATATAATGCCAGCCTAGAGTATTATTGCATAAGGTAAGTTACTATGTTATAAGCGCTTGTGGGCGATAAGACAAGTTTTCAAAAAGGTTTGCAAAATTATACATACAAGTATCAGAAAGTTAAAAGACAAATAAAATAAGGTAAGCTGCAGAGTTTTGTTTACATACATTCAGAAAGGGTTATGCATAGTTGTACTTATAGTACGCTCACATTGCAGCATTCATGTTTAAAATTAGTTGACTCCGGACTGGGCAAATGTCAAAACCTAATATCACTTTTCCCGACCCAAATCGAACCCAGGACCTCATGTTCCGCAGCAGCGCTTAGCGACCACTAGACCAACGAGGCAGTGACATTCAGAGTTTTGTTTCAGGGGGATATATCATCATTAGAGCTAACGTTCTCGGTCGACGAGGAGAGGCTGGGTGAGATAGTTACTCACGAACTGGTGCCGGGCGGGAAAGCTATCCCGGTCACTAATGAGAACAAGTAAGTACCAATCTATATATATAAAAATTAATCCCCATTTCCCTTGGTCACGACATCACGGGTGAATGGCTGGACCGATTTCGGAAGTAATTTTTTTGATGTATTCGTTATTGTCAGGGGATGGTTCTTATAAAAGAAAAAACTAAGAAAATTGCGTGTAAAATTTTAAAATTTAAGAATACTTAACCACCATATAAAATTATTTCTTTCTTCTTAAATCTAACCTCAGCGCTTTGGACAATAAAAACTTTTTGATGTACCTTTATGACGTTTGACATAGAATTGAGAGAATACGTGCTGCATTCTCATAATTAAGACAGGGCAACGTCTGTCGGGTCAGCTAGTAAATATATCAATAAATAATGTATTAGTCTTTAGACCCTAGCTGTGCCCCGCGATTTTACCCGCGTACACTTTATTTCACGGTTGGTTTAATTTCGCAAAACTCTATTTTTTTTAAATAATAGTAGCTTAAGTTACTCCGTTAAAAATGGTCCAGCCGTTACAAAGATGAGCTAGAACAAACCGGCAGACAGTTTTTTTTATGTATGTACCATATAGATATACAATTCAGATGCAATTAATGAAAATTAAATTTTGAATTACAAACAGATCCTTAAATTTTATTTGTTTGTATGTATTTGTTTTCAGAATAAACTACATACATTTGATGGCACACTTCAGAATGCACACGCAAATTAAGGACCAGACAGCTGCCTTCATTAAAGGGTTCCGGACTATCATTAACCCCGAGTGGCTTTCACTGTTCTCTACTCCAGAGGTTTGTCTTATTTCCCTTATAACAAATAATAGATTGAGATGGTCCTTGGTTTAAAAGTAGTTCCATCTCCTTTTGTTTTTCCCCCATTTCAAAAGGGATGGACATAGCTTTCGTTCGAGTTAAGTCTATACATTTCATCCAAATATGCAAGGAGGTGCAAGAAAGAAGCCTCCCCGAACGACGTAATTACTGAGTCCATACGTCTGGCGCACCCTGGGCAACAACCGGTGATCGCTCACCGATTGGCCAATCCTTTCACCGCGATGACAAACAAATATATTCCAGTCCTAAAGCCGGCACTGTATAGTCTCTATCGACACGATAGGAAGAAGATCCAAATATGCAATTTTTTGCAAAATTACTTCATCACTGAAATCTTATACAAAGATTGTCGTAATTTTGACGTTGTTGTCTGTTTTCTATTACGTAGCGAGAGTTCTCAGAACGAATGACAAAAACATAAGCTCACGCCTGTATTCCCCGAGGGGGTAGCCAGAGGTATTGTAATAACAAAACACACTTTCCACCGAAGATGAGTAAGTGCCAATATGACACATGGTGAGTCTATCGCCGTCTCAGGCACTATAGATACGTCTTTGAATGACTTCTTCAGACATATGCAGGTTTCCTCACAATGTTTTCCATCACCGTAAAGCACATGGTGTGAAATCACTGTACTTAAGTTTTTAGATTGGTACAAGGCCCGTTGGGGCTCGAACTTGCGTCGCTTGCGTAGCAGGCGACTGCTCAAACCCCAAGGCCACTACGGCGTTTCTTCAGAACAATATCTTTATTCGATTAGACTTTTTACAAAGTACTTTCAAATCGTCAGAATGACATTAATTTACAGGATTATACATGCTACCGCCAGGTTCGGAAGGTTGCTTTTACTGAGAAGAACCTGGCAAGAAACTCAGTAATAGCTCTATTCATAAATAATATACAATTTAAAAAAACAAAATAAATCACTTGAGAAATGTAAGCCCATGGACACAGTTCCAATGCACAAATATCGGTGTCGATATCCAGTCACCAGGTTTCTTACATAGTAGAGGTGGTTGTAAAAAGTTGCTTTCTTGGCATATTTTCCAGTTGCAAAGGCTGATAAGCGGCGACAACGTGCCGTTGGACCTACGTGATCTGCGACGTCACACGCAGTACTACGGAGGGTTCCACGATTCCCACCGCGTCGTGTGCTGGCTCTGGGACGTGCTGCAGAGGGACTTCACTGAACAGGAACGGGCCATGTTCCTCAAGGTAACATACACCCCTTATTACAAGACATACGTTCAGTGGCGTGCATTGCATAGAAGCAGGTAAGCAGAAGTTACAATTTGTGATCACTGAATACACTCGTGTCGTATGTGTCTGTGTGTTTATGTTCGTGTGTGCGTCTTTACCAAAACGTATGTACCTACGCCGCGACACATAGGTATGTACTTAACCTGCCTACCTGCTTACTTATTGTCTTTGCCTACCCCTCTGAAAATCCAATGCACGCCCCTGCATACGCTGAGAATGGGTTTTAAAGTAGTTGCATCTTCTATAAACGACTCCAAGAAAACGAGAAGGATCCTCAATTCGACCGTAAAAAAAATATATGTGTATATTTTTTCCCCAGTTCGTGACGTCGTGCTCCAAGCCTCCAGTGCTAGGCTTTGCTCACCTCAAGCCGCCGTTCTCCATACGATGCGTCGAGGTAGGCGACGATGAGGACACGGGAGACACGATTGGTAAGTACATAATTACATATATACATGTAATAAGTATAGGTCCCGTCACGAACCGAGTACCTTTGAATGCACAGTAGATATTTTATGAGTCTGTCTGTGTCTATATGTATAGCTCGAGGCGAATAAAAACATGCTCAGTATCCCCAAAAATCTGACTGTTTGTTCCGGTTAAGCTTTGAAACGGCTGGACCTAATTTAACGGGGCTTGATTTCACTGGCAGATAGCTAATGTTACAGGGAGTAACTAAGTTACTTTAAAAAACATTAGGTTTCCGCGGGCCACCTATGAAATTAAGTCTAGTTGAAGTTTATTTTTTACAAAACTTTGCGGTTCCGCGAAATAATGCCACATCAAATTAAGAACAATTCTTTACAAGGTTGTGTGAAGGCACAACATTTGTTGTTCTGTTCTTGGCAATAAATATATATAATTGTTAATTTTCCCGCAGGCAGTGTAATCCGCGGCTTCTTCACTATAAGGAAGAAAGACCCTTTGAACCGGCTGCCGACGTCATCGACCTGCTTCAACTTACTCAAGCTGCCTAACTATCAGAAACGAAGCACTCTCCGAGATAAACTACGATACGCGGTCAACAGCAACACTGGGTTTGAACTTTCCTAAACGACACGTTTATATTACTACTTACCCTCAATACTCAGCTAATGATAGTACAATGATGGAATTACGTGTTTGTTGTGCTAACATAACTTAGATAACTAGATGAGATTAGGAATGGGCGATGCCACTCAAGATGTTGGTAAAATTTTCCACCGACTCGCCCTGACGAACAATCGAGAGGTTTTTCAACTGTTTTAATGCAATCGATTGGCCAAATACGAATCTAGCCGAATCGAACCTATCGTCGACGGGATGGATCTCGTCATATTCAATGAGTGGCGACTACACGCGAGTCGGACTCGCTACAATCGACTGCGATTGAAAACAATTCGCGACGCATCGAGATGTTTCGACAATTGAAACAATCGCGTTTAACCTCTAGCTATCGTGCCTCGCTAGCTGCGATTAGAGAATGAATCGGAGAACTGTACATTACTCTATTTCGTGACCTTTGGGCTGCACTTTTTATAAAACGTGGCTTGATATAAGCCAACATGCTGGAAATTACCCCCTTACAAGCTTGGTTTAAACCAAGAATAGAACAAACTCGAACTAAAACTATGTCTTTCTCTTTTAGAACCATATCACAGAAAGAGATGTTACTTTTATACCAAGAACTATCTTAGTCTATGTTTTAAATAAGGGGGAAAATGTTCCGCTGTAGCCACGTCTGGATTAAATGATGGTTGGACGCTATTTACGTTAGTCTTGGCTTATACCACTATGACAACATGAAATTCAAATGAGAAATACTAGATCGGGTCTAATCTGACATTGAACTGAATGAAATTTATTCCTATGATCTCGCACAAATTGAGCAGTATCCAAAATTCTTCACAATGATGTTGCTATGAAATCACAACTCGGTGGAATCAAATTAGATCTCACTATCAAATACTGGATGTGTCGTTTAAAACCGGTATCACGAGTTATGAGCACTGACCTTGACTGTTGATCCTTTCGCAGTTGTATTTTTATGATAGATTCGCTGAGCGCATAAATCTTGTGACGGCATCTGTGCACTGCAATATAAGTTCTTTTACGACCTCATACTTTGGCCAGTAACTTAATGCACTTTGTGAATCATGTTGCATGTTTTTTTCTTTGCGTAGTTAAAATAGTTATACGTCAATAAAGATATTTTTGAATTGAATTGAAAATTTTTGTTGTAAAACGAAAATGCAAGCGTACTTGTATACAGGGTGTCGGAGAAAAAGGAACAGTTGTCTTCTAGAAGTTGTAGGGTTTTATGAATATATCACTGTATTGAAATCGCAAAATATCTAGCTCCAACGATAACGTAATTATAAGCTATAGCCGAAGAGCTCGCGGCCTTAAGCGATTGAATGAACGCGCGGCCGCGTTTACCTACATTCCGTAGGCGGTCATTAAACTTTTTAAATTAAGGGGATGGTTAATTGGTTTCGAAAAATGGTTTTATGGGATTATTTCAGGATTTATTAGTGAGAGAAAAAAAATAAAAACGTAGTTAGATTTCACGTGAATAACTACGTTACAGCTGATTTTTATGCGAAAATAAAGTATTGATATGGCCAACTTTGAACATCAATTACTCGAAAACCGAAGAAAATATTTTTGTCATAATAATTTTAATTGCTTCCTAAAATTATACCCTATCACATATTTTAAGAGCTGTCCCGGTTTCCCCGTATAGTGAAGTGTAATACATACATTTTTGTTTATTACTCGTCCACACGCCGGGAAAATGTCCTATGGTCTACATAATATTGATTATTTGTGAACCCATGAAGAATTATAAATATCCTACCTAATATATTGCTATTTTTAATTAGTTTATTAATATCTACGGGCTATTTAAGAGTTATGTATTGCACTATATCAAAAATCGTTAGTCATTTCTGTAAATAATCTGAGATTTAATAATTCCGCATCTCAATACCACTTTGTGTAAACTCGTAATTTTCAAAATCACTTTATTGAACTTCTCTTATCTAAGTAACGTTATCTCACATTTAAATTGAATGTATGACTGATAAAACTGTGTCAATGTTATTGACCTGTTTGAAAAAGGTATCAAAGACAATATAAAGGTGAACGCCCACTTATCACAGCCGAAGGAGACCAAATTTTAGAATATCTTATATATGAAATCCTATGGAACCTCTCACACTTATCCGCACCGCTTCGTTCCGCGCGGATAAGTGTGCGTTCACCTTAACTTATACGGATTATAGAAATGATAGACTACCAAAGTGTTAAAACACATGAAACTAACGGTGAGACGAACATTTATTGATACGAATTATCTATACTAATATCTATTATAATTAGTTTGTGTAGAATGTGTGTTATAGATCTCGACGTATATTTGTAGTATGTATTTGTTACTGGTAATATTTATAATATAATGTAATATGTGTGTTGAACTAACGAATTCTAAACACTACGAATTCAATCCAGTCCAATGTAATTATGTGTATATAGACAATAATGTATGTAGTTTATTACATGTATGTACCTAGACCTACTAACAATACATTTATTTATTTTATTATATCTGCGATTTCGTCCGCGTGTAAATTACTATAACCCAATAGTACCCCAAGTAGGCTTTAACATTATAGTTGACGATATCGATTGCGTTTTCTATGGGAACGTAAAAGCGCTCCCTATAGGCGAGTGTAGGCAGTTGGACGTATCGATACAAAATGAAGAAAATACGCAAAAACATGTTAAAACTTATACTTGGGGCACTGAGATTTAGAGATTTTATTTCAAAATTACACCAAGTCTGTAATAAGACAACTTCAGTCCTATTACGAGTCTTGCACTGTTTTCCTAATCTTAACTCGCTAGCGTCATCGCGCAATATATGTGCGAGGTATTTTAATTCTTAACGTTACCGCTAGGTGGCGTTGCAGAATAGAAATATTGTGCGGTGACGCTAGCGAGAATTCATTTAGAAAATCGGTTGCAAACATGTAATGCTGTACCAAGATAAATAGTTGACTAACATTAGCAGTTAGTTGTTTTCTGTCGGAACATGTGATTTTTCCGTGAATTGTCATTTTAAAATATATTTTACCGTTTCGATGTGTTTGAATATCACACATACAAATTGTCATTTATAATATTAGTTGGATTTGTTCTTAAATGTATATAATATTAATATATAATGTTGTAATAAAACTTAAACGTAACTTGAGAAAACCATTGTTCTCGCTATATTTACTTGAACCTACCCATTTAAACATTCAAATCATTATTAAAAACTTTATACTTAAGTATTGAGAAGTGTTTCATGTTGCGTACGGAATTATTGTGCACTCTTGTCTGTTTGGTAAATGTTTTGTGTCATGTATAGCTTAACATTATCACATAATATTATATTATAGTGTAGTTAATTTATATACGAAATATAATTATTGCTGGTTTTAAGTATTAATAAATGCGCTATTTCATGTACACGCAGAGGTTTGTGCTATTGTTAGAATATTGAAAGCAAAACCCACGATAGAAACTCCGAAATTGATACTTATTGAATGGTATTAAAGTTCAATTTTGTATGATGACAAACTATAATGCGGTTTGCGCTTTAGAGATTCTTTTCAGTAGAGTGTTTAGAAAGAGAACCGTCGTGCGATGAGAGGGCGCTGCTGTGCTTGATTATCTATATTGCTGAGGTAGGAACAGAATAGCTCGTTTGTATCATTTTGATGTTTTTTGTTTATTGGTCAATAAGTCTCAATGACAATACTAGATCAACCCAGATGGCAGGGTGTGCAATGTGGTATTCGTAACGTTAATGCACTTTTGGTTGCGAAGGTTCTCTTTCTGAACAGACTCACGTTTTATGATGCACTAGAGCAAGCCACGTGTGAGTTGATGACGTCATCATAACAGCCACTTATGTGTAAGCGTGGAATGAAATCGTTGCCTTAGGGTGCGTTTCCATGTGCGAGGGATGCGTTCGTAAGGAACCAATAGAATCGCTTTATTTACCTAGCCTCGCTCAGCGCAGTGATTGTATTGGTTCTTAACAAACACATCCCTCGCAATGCATCCTGCACATCTCTGGTGGAAACGCACCCTTATTGTTAGCAATATTATTATAACACATTCTGCCTCCTGTATAAATGTATAAATATATCTGCAAATCAATCATTGCTGTTCTATCACAAGTACATTTCAAATTCAACTTAATTTATTTCCCACTCATACATACACATAACAAAAATTTGTATTTTGTAGCGTTTTCCCTTTTGATTGAGAGTTTAAGTATTTTACTAAAACAAAAATATAACAAGAACATGGTCATTTTAAGATTTTTTGTACTAGCCACGTAAATATGTTGTATGACACAACGTGATTCTCTGTGATAAAATTATTGATATTTATTATCGAGTTATTTTATTTACCTACATCCCCATGTTGTAAGCGTTCCGTGCCAACACTATTTCAAATTCTCCGCAATCCGCAACTGAACCTTCGTCGATCTACAGAATACAGTCGAGACTTTTTAGGCACAATTTTTTGGCACAGAACATCGGCGTCGGCTGATGGTACATATCATGTAAATTCTTCTCTGGGCCGACTTTCGTGTATTACATTGACAGAGGGCGCTAAGATAAACGCAAACACAAGTTTCCCTCCAGCTTCACAATTTAAATGCGGTGCATACTATAGGTACTCTAGCATTTCCATGAGATTGGTCTTTCGGGAACTTCGCCTCACGAGATGCCTCGCTATACCTACTCTTACTTAGCGTCAGCATCTGTGGTCAGCACAATGAATGTAAGGCCTCTACAGGCAACCTGCTGCGGTTCCATCTATTTATTCCGGTCGGATCCCCAGCTGGATTTTATTCGGCCTCTGAGGTGAAGCGGAATAACAAGACTGCTGGGTTTATTCATACCTACTACTTTTTAGTATCATAACGTCTAAGTGGTCGCAAACCTAACTGCGGTACTGGGGTGCTATTCCCGGGTCGAGCAAAGTATTATTGAGTTCTATCTGGGAAAGTTCGCAGTTTCTACCACGGTTTTTATTTGTTCTAAAATTACGTCCGAATGTGGTCCACTAGAAAATTCTTTGACGTTTAAATATGTTCTAAGCCTAGGTACTTTAAATTAATTATTAAGGGAAAAAAAATTGAGATTGATAAAAACAAAGCGATACTGAAACTACAACTTATTTTCGTTCGTTTGCAACGTTTCGTTTTCGGCAGAGAGAGTAGACCCCTAGTACCTAATTTCACAGTAACGGCCCATAGTCTCGATTTGTAATTTTAGAGGCAAAACATAATATAATATTACGATCCACGTAGCAGTTATGTTCCTAACAGTACACACTCGACATGAAGTAGCCGGCAATTGTTTTTGGCTCGACATATCGAGACTCGACGTAACGCGACTCGGTGTAAAGGGAATCGACGACGGGAATAATTCAACAAAATTAGGGTGTATGTTGGTAGGTTCATCTCTATCTACCCCTTCGGGGAATACGGGTGTTAGAATAATAACATAGGTATGTATAAGCAAACACAAAGATAGTGTTTTCCCGTAGTTAATAGAAGTTTTTAGTGTTTACCTAAATATTTTCCTCATATTATATTTATATGGGAACGTAAAAGGGCCTAGCTGCGAGTGTTGGAAGTTTTATCGATATAGTATACGTAAAAACATTAAAACCTATAGGTCCTTGGGGGACTGGTCATAACGACGAGAGAGAAATTTAAGTAGTCGCCACGCAAGCAACGCAAGTTCGAATCGCAATGGCCTGTACCTACCTACCAATAATTTCTTTAAAATCTTATGTACAGTTATTTCACACGCGGTGTTTTACGGTGAAGGAAAACATCTTGAGAAAACCTGCATATGTCTGAGAAGTAATTCAAAGACGTAGTAAAGTGGCCTGAGACGGCGATAGACGACCTTCGGTCATGTTGGTATTTAATCATCTTAGGCAAGGCTTAGAAAAGTGAGTGTTGTTATTACTACACCTCTGCCTATCCCTTCGGGGAATACATACAGGCGTGAACAGTTCTGAAAATCTCAGTCCAATTAAAGTGTTCAATAGAGTTATGAACCTGGAGGTCTACACTCTTTCAAAATTCAAATTTTCGTTCGTTTAATACTTTTGTCACAGTAGGATTAAAATATATAAATGTCAAAGAATTTTCTAGCAGTCCACGTTCGGACGTAATTTTAGAACGAATAAGATCCGTGGTAGGAACTTTGCGAACTTTCGGCCGAAGCTTCGTTTTTCGGAGAAAGCGAGTAGGCCCCCGGTGAGTGAGGTTTCCAAAGCATATTCGATCGAACAGACTTCACTCAATTATTATTGGTGGTAAGTAGGTTTTGGAAATCCTGAAGCGGAATACGTTATTTTTCAATACCAACCCCGCAAGGTACACCTTATTACGATACCTACTTACGCGGTTATTGTTACCTTTAACTGCGTAGCACGCAGTGTGGAGTTCCAGAAGGCCTTCAAGGAAGGAAAAATGAAGGAAACAGCTAGAGAGCAAGGTTTCAATCGAACCTTCTCTCGTTGAGACAGCTTGAATATATGAGTACGACGTTTTTATTCGCTTCCCGCCGTTTCAAGGTACCTACGAGCTCATAACTCGTGACGGGACCTATGCGACGGACGTACAGTGGAGTCTTAGTAATAGGGTCCCGTTATTTCCTTTGGGTACGGAACCCTCAAATGTGGAAAATAATACACGGACGCGACGCACAGGCACGAAATAAAGAAATATGATTACACTTACAGTAGCACACCAGCACTGCAACATAATATTAACACAATGGAGGACAGTTTTACATAGTGAACTTTGAAATTATCCTTTGGTAAGTACCTAAACCTAATTAATTCCAAGAGGAACGAGCTGGGGTAGTGAAATGAGTGGGTATGACTTTGAGGGGTAGAGGTAGGCAGTAGGGCCACTAGCGCGTGCTGTGATGTATATATAAAAAATATACCTAATAATTAATACATTTTATTTTTCCGACCCGCTTGCGCCGCAAATTTATTGCAACTTAGATATTTGCTTACCTTGTAGATACCGTAATACCATGGTAATACCACACTACGTTTAAAATCCTCGCACAGCAAGTTTCTTTGTAATCCCAAATCTACCATAGATTTAAATTTTAGCGCTACCAACCAAACAACAGTAACCAACCCAAGCCCAAGCAAGCACAGCTGTTCAACGCATCGTCGCCATTGTTATAAGCTATCTCTTTCGCTCACGGCGTCCTACGATTCCCCTCCCCGCTCCCCGCTTCAACCAGTTTCGCTCGATTTTTGTGGTATAAGGACGTCTTTGTGCGACGCGTTCAAACAAAATTTCACGGTCTCATCCTTTGTTCAGGAAGAAGCTGAAATTATAAACACCAAATAAATAGATCATCGAGCTTTACTACAAACAACAAAGTGAATTAACTGGTGAAGCACAGAGGTGTAATTTCCCTGCGGTTCGTTCGTGTGTTGTTTAGTGATTCCCGCACAGTCAATCGAGCATGAATAATATAGAAGTAACCGCTGATATTGTCGTGTATCCACTGGGGGAGGAAGTCTGGTGATCAGGGGCAGTGTCGAGGCTGTGTGATTCGCCGTGTGATGAGTCTGCGGTGACGTCTCGCCGCTGAGCGGTTGGATGGCGGCTGTAAGCGGTCCCGCGCGGCACTCTCGCGTTTCCATGAGTGTGTCCATGTCGCTGATGCAGGGCGGTACGCAGAGCGCGCCGCAGGGCGCCATCCTGGCGGCAGCGGCGCCCTACTACCAGACGCCGGCCATCCCGACGGACGTGCAGCCCGACCGCCCCATCGGATATGGCGCCTTCGGGGTCGTATGGTAAGTCAACAACTTACAATAAACTTCTATAAAAGTTTGCCCTAAACAATATCTTTACGAATCATAGGTCTCTGATTGTCTGCTTCTTTCAGATGTGATGAAACAAAACATTCTCAAAAGTTTTTGTGTTACTTTTGCATGTCTACTTTGCAAAAGTCACAAGCAAGGCTAAAGTTAAAATCAACATGAGATATCTGTACAAAAGATGTTTTATAAAATAGAAAACGAAAGTTTGACCTCTTACTTATTCATTCAGTATTCTGTAAACTTTGTTAACACATTATTATACTCAATTTTATTATTCATTATGTACTATCTAAGGGCAGGAGGATGATGATGATGTACTTTCTAACATGGACCTAAGTGCCTATGATTTTTGTAATCAACTGCTTGTGACTGTTTCCACATGAATTAACTTCTTGTGATAAAGTTAACCATTTAGCGGAACAATTTTGGATTTCTGAGACCAATGGTCAAAGAGACCTGGTTTATAAAGATTTACTTTTTAATCCAATGTTAAACTACACATCCTCTTTCACAGAATACATGTGCTATGTTTAAAGATATACTCTTTCATATGTCCAACTCCACCAAAAAAATTCAATACACAGTTTATTTATTGATTGTTCATTACATTCTTACATCAATTTCATTAAACTACTTGGGTTCACTAAATTTGAATTTGCACAGAGGTTTAATATTAATTACAATCCATCTGGGATTGTAATTAATATTAAACTTATGTTATCTGTCAAAGGTATCTTATTTTTTCACTCCAGCAATATCAAGGTCATACCTATTAATTCTGAAATTTAACTGTAGTTAATTCAATTAAGTACCTATAAGCTTATCAATATTAATATTTTGAACACTAATGAGGAGAAAAATATTTTATTATCCCGCAGGAGTTTCACCCACATAGACAAAATTTCATGGGTGGCTATTAGTTTTAATATGATCATAACACTGAAAGATTTTTTTAAATTGTACCAGTAGTTTCTGAGATTAGCATGTTTAAGCCAACAGACAAACCTTTCAGCTTTATTTACTAGTATAAATAAGGTACCTAGTTAAAATGAATGAAAACAACAAACTTCAGCGAAAAACTGAAAAGTACTTAGTATTTTGATTTTCACATCATAATCAAAGAAACCTATACTTACATCTATACAGATAAATAAAATTGAAGTGTCTGTTTGTAATTCCAAAATAACAGCTTTTCACTAAATACTTATGATAGTATACACACTACAGACACTGAAAAAACTAAGTTTTAAAAATTTTCTCTGTTTGTCTGTCTGTTTGTTCCGGATAATCTCTGAAACGGCTGGACAGATTTTAACGGGACTCACTGACAGGTAGCTGATGTTTCAAGGAGTAACTTAGGCTACTTTTATTCATTAAAAATATTAGGGTTCCGCGACATGAAGCATGAAACCAAATCTACGCGGGTGAAACCGCGGGGCACAGCTAGTTTACAAATAAAACACTTTAGATCTGTGTCAGCGGGTATGGTCCCCAGCATGCTATTTATAAGTTGACCTTGGTAGTCTTGACTGACCCAGAGTGGAATCATTTAGACAGTGTAGTGAGGGATCAAGTTAAACTCCAGCCCTCTTATTACTTATACAAAAACTTAATTAAACTCGGGACTAAAGCTATGCCTATCCCTTTTTAAATCTGTATCACAAAAGAAGATGGAGTTAGAAAATATTGTGTTTTCTTTGAAACAGCAAACTGTTATCAGTGTTTTGTTGAATGATGAAATTTTAATATAGTTTAGCTATTTAATATGATAGTAAGTAGTGTTCATACTGAAAAAAATTTTTCATATAGGTAATTTATTGCATTAATCTACAATACACGTCCCTTAAAATAGTTAAGCACTTAATTAATTACCTACTAACTTTTTTCCTGCTAGTGATCCTGTGTTAGTTTTTCAAAAAGTAAAAATAGATACTTATTTATTTATTACCTAATCTAAGTAAATTTTGAAAGTAATGTCACCAGTTTTTTACACCCATATTGTTGCTAAGAAACACAGCGTCAATAAAGTAGTTAGTTAGGTATAAATATTGGAACCAAGCTTAGGAATAAATAAATATATATATGTCAAACTAAAACTGTCTATATCTTTTGAAATACGTATCACGAAACGAGATGGAACTTATTTAAATCAAAGATAATCCCAGGCGATGTTTTCTAAATGTATGTATGGAGTTAGTATTCGTGAATAAACATAGTTATATTTAGTTGGACCGGTAATAAATAAACGACTGGTCCGTTTGCCTCCTCGCCACCTGAGTGCAACTCGGCGATAAGTGAAGCTCATTTGGCACTAATTGTTGGACTCCGCTTCCTCGCTACCTTTATACAATAACCAATCTTCGCTTTTACAGCCGCTGAACACGAACTCATAAAGACAAGGAAAAGTTTCGATCCAATAAATGTCATTTTACTTTTATTTTATTTCATTTATGCGACTACTAGCTTCTACCCAAGGCTTCATCACATAATTTTTCATACTCCTAAACCGTGATCTCACAGGAATCGCACATTTCCCCGGGCCAAAATTCATCCAAATCCGTTCAACCAATTGAGTAACAAACACCTAAATTTTCATATTTTTAATAGGTGCTTATGTAGGTATATATTCTTATATCTATACAGATAAATAAAATTGAAGTGTCTGTTTGAAATTCCAAAATTACAGATTTTCACTAAATGCATATGAAAGTATACACGCTACTGACACTAAAAAACCAAGTTTTAAAAATGTTCTCTGTCTGTCTGTCTGTTTGTTCCGGGTAATCTCTGAAACGGCTGGACGGCTGTTTTCCTTATTTGTCTTTCTTTCTTCCTCTCTCTCACCATTGTAGGTAGGTGCTTAGGCTACTTTTATTTATAAAAAATATTAGGTTTCCGCGACAATAAGGAAGAAACTAAATCTACGCGGGTGAAACCGCGGGGCACAGCTAGTACTAATATATAAACCTGAAGAGTTTGTTTGGTTGCTTGAATTTTTTTGCTTTGGTTGGTTGCGCCAATTTCAGGAACTATTTTCTGATCCGATTAGAAAAAATATTAATTTGTTGGATAGCCCATTTATCGAAGGAGGCTGTATATAGCCTCTATATATCATAATGCTAAGACCAATCGTGGATTAAAGTTAGGGTTAGTCCAACCAAAGTAACTATTCCACGCCGATGAATTCGTAAGTAGAAGCTAGTTAGTAATATAATTATATGCCCTTTATTGTTCGTAGCAGTGAAGGCGTTTCTACAAACCATTTTGCTACATACGACTGGACTGAACTAAATACCTAAGTCACAAGAGCATCCCAAAGTTTACATTCGCCGAAGTTCGGTAGTTCGCTCGTCTAATCTACACTGGTTGTAAACACGTGGCATTTGCATCGGACGGTGTCGTGTTTTCGATTCAGCACGGACGACATAAGAGTGGTTTTCAATATTCATGTTGCTCGCAATCGAATGCACATTGCGTCCGCCAATCCTAGTTTAGGTATTCTCCTTCGAATTTGTACTTTATAGCTTCACATTTAGTCTCATTTTTATTCGTTTCACGCTGGTGGTGACCGGAGAGTCATCAAAATGCGACTGTTTTGATGACCAGTCAATACGTAGACCCTACACAACTAATGTTAAGGTTTCTATTCTTTAAAACGGGAAATAAAACGAATTGTGAAGCAGTGCAACGCTACTAGCTGTGGGGGTAGCGGTTGTTAGGTATGGGTGGATGCTTTGTGTCGACTCGTGCGTAGGTAGGGCCCTCATAGCTTGCCGTCGATTGTGTGTGAACGACCGCGACGAGGGGAGGCGCGCCTGATTATTCCGAGCCCGCGTCGATCGCCGCCGGTTGAGAACTTGAGAGCTCTAAAACCCGGTCCATAGTCCGCTCCGCTCTGACCACTTCTTCCTTGTCGAATCGCCCGTTGAATGCAAATAAGGGCTTCTTAACATTTACATTTTAGTTATTTTCTGTCCTTTCTCCGTTTTAATTTATTCAGAGACCGACTTCTCAGCATGTTGGATCCTTTCTGTTGATCTACAGATTATAATACTTATGAGAGACATTAGTATGAAATACATTTATGTTGTAACTCGTAACCACATAAGTTCACTCTCGGCACTCTCCTAAGTCTCCCTATGTGCATCTCGGCGTGAAATTAGTTTGTTTCATTATTACTCCGTTAATCACTATCAAGTACCTTACCTTACCTAGCTCACGGCATCTGGTGCGTTCGTTTAGTAAAGTCTCTTCTTATTCTTAGAAAGCAGTTAGAAAACGAACGCACGGGCAACGGACGCATACATAATGCCATGATCAGCTAGAAATCATTTTACGTTACTAATTATGACAGACGTGACAGGTGGTAATCATAAATTATTGGAAAGAAGACTTCTACATCTAAAATCCTGCAATATTAACATTCTGCATACCGGTAAAACCCTTGTTGCCCAATGTATTGTTTAAAAATAAAACGCTATATAGTCATTGTATTGAATGAATTACAGGCGCTGATTGCCTGCCAAGATCAATGATGCGAGCGAGAATATTACCTACCTACATTGAGTAGCATATTGGTTGGTTAAAGGCTAGGTCCCACAGAGAATTAATTATAACAAGTGTGCGGGCTGATTGATCGGGCACCGCGCCTGGGTCGCGCCTAGTCTCCACCCGCTGCCCGTGTCTAATTACCCCGAGCCACGTCGAAAAACTTGCTCCATCCGCCTTTCTAGCGAACTTGAGCCTCCGTGCCTCTCCGGATGAATGCTTTTTGACTTTTGTTACCAACACATTTTTGATTAGTCTCAAGTTTAACACGATTCCTCTCTCGCTAATGCATTTAAGATTAGTGTAACATCCATTTTATGAACCATTGTATTACGGTTCTAAATGACATAATTGTAGTGTTTTGATCTGCCTAACAGTTGAAAAATACCATTGTGTTCCATAAAATGGATCATTAAATATGCCCTCCTCTAAACTTAACATTATGTGGATTGTTAGTATTGAAACGATCCCATTTCTTACTACCTGCTTCATCGAAACGGGCAGGTAGCCTGTGTGCTTCAAATTTTTCAATAGCATTTTTAATATCTTGTCTACCTTAAAAACCATAGGTATAGTAGGTTACACAGTGTATATTATTTGATTCATAAGTTACTGTACAAAACATATTCATTGAATTACTTACCTCGGTCAAGAAAGCATGACAAAGTCAATGGATTTGTACCGAAACGGTTACTGTTAAGTTTTTTGTCGGTTGATTTCATTTCGTCGTGTTTCAATTGTCATGTTCCGGACATACGGGGTAAAGTAGAAGTGAAGCTTGATTGCCTTACCGAGTTACTTCAGATTATGCCAGAAAGTGTCATGTATTATTTGTTGGACGTTGTCGATGTCTCAAATTATTTTGGGCAGCTCAAATAATTTTTATTCCCATTTTGTAGTCGTAAACGCTCGCATGTGTTCGAGCAGCGGAGTGCAGATGTGCGAATTGCCATAGAGATAACGGCTGCTCCATGGCGCGTTCCGGCAGTATACTGGTAACCAGGTCACGGAGAATATATCGCTTATTTACTGTCTATTTAACGTGCGTTAAGCGACATCACTAGCATTCATCATTAAAACTGGGCTATACCGAACCGGCATAACCATTATTCATGTTTCGAATTTTCAAGTAGCCGATAGAACCTTATGCTGATATTTTATCAGTTATATTATACATGATCTAGACTTTTGGGAAATAATAAATGCTATTAATGTCTTTTTAATTTGTGTCGTTTAATTTATTCAAATTTGAGGCATTATTTATAGTTTTTAGAATTTAATTTCTTTTTATAAGAAAAATTAGCATTGTTTTATGTTCTAAATATCATCCAATAAGCATCGAATCTTTGGTAACCTCTAACAAATACACTTTACCACAAAAATAAATAGTTTGTGTTACGACGAAAAACTTGAAAGATTTTTCAGTGTGGTACACTATACCACACCAGCCGATGCTCTATGCCAAAAATTTACGCTTAAAAAGACCCTAAGGTTGCAAACAATACTAAATTTCTCTGCTCTTTAAATCTATTTTTTCATTACTACTATTTATTCAATCTATACATCTATACAGATAAATAAAATTGAAGTGTCTGTTTGTAATTCCAAAATATCAGCTTTTCACTAAATGCATATGAAAGTATACACGCTACTGACACTGAAAAAGCAAATTTTAAATTGTTTCTCTGTCTGTCTGTCTGTCTGTTTGTTCCGGGTAATCTCTGAAACGGCTGGACGGATTTTAACGGGACTTTCACTGGTAGGTGGCTGATGTGTCAAGCTGTAACTTAGGCTACTATTTATTTCTCAATAATATTAGGGTTCCGCGACAATAAGGATGAAACTAAGTCTACGCGGGTAAAACCGCGGGGCACAGCTAGTCATAAGTAAAGCAAGATTAAGACCCTAAGCTGTGTGTTAATATAAATCGTATAGCCCACTTAGTTGCAAGTCAGCCATTAACCACAGACGTTTTTGCTCCATCACAGTTTATTGATAATTGGTATGGTGACGTGAGTGAAGCTGAATGATTTTGTAATATCAGAATAAATTCCTAATTAGCTTCCTTAACCCCAACATAAGTCAAAGTATCTAGCTTGTCTAATGGTCTAGTCAAAATATTATATATATATACTATCTGCTATAGAAATAGGTTTACACCAGTAAGAAAGAAACTATACCTACATTTGTAGTGGTATATAAAAAACAGTAGTATTCTTCTGCCTTCGAAATCCTGACCCCTGTCGTTAACGTTACCCGGGACGGACGGTACGCACTGACGTCACGCCGCGTTTGCATAGCTATCGGGTTTGGTTCCATTATGCTCCCATTTATCGATGCCCCCCCAACGCAGTTGCCTCGGTCGAGTATTGTTGCTGTGCCCGATAACCACGTGTTTGCATTACCTACACTTTACTGCCTTTGCACAAGTTTACGATTAATCGCAAACTGCTCGTTTGAATGTAATCGTACATGTTATTTGCAATTTGTTTAAAAAGAGAGAGGCAGGTACCGTTCACACCTAGGAACTTCATAAGTAGGCCTGCCCATTATGTATTGGTAAAAATAGTCTCATGACATTGACCTAAATTAACTTTCAAACTGAATGTCTCAGTTGGAAATAATTTCTCATATCAATGCAGTTTGTTTGGTCCATGATTAAGTATATAGAGTTTCTTTATTCGGATAATTAGAGATTCACGTTACAATAACTTACAAAATGTAACGCATAATAATATTCACATTAAACATGGTGTGAGTACATATAAAGATCTAAAAACCTCTTGGGAAAAGTTTAGGTTCAAAGAGCATGTTGTTGTTTGAGTCACGCATATTGGACATACACAATACAACATTCAAAGTATATCGGTTAATCAACTCGCATTATTGCAAATAGATTATTGTTGGAAAGGTTATTAGTATTAAGGTATGATAGGTTGAGTTATTTGCTTGTTAAGAAAACACTTGATTAAGGAACGTAGCAAGATAAATTATAAAATTAATTTGAGCTGAAATCCTGCATGTATTCTTATGCAGCTTTGGGCGAACCCATAAATTTAGTGCTTCCTTACATGGTAACCTATCGTGAACTGTAAATTTCGGAATTGTGTAACTTTAATTAGGCAATTCGAATAAATGGGCTAGTGAGTTTGGCTTGAAGTCAAAATGCTCTTTGAACTGCGCATCAGACGTGTCTAATGTTAGTCAGACACAGCGCTGGGCTGGATTAATTGGCAAGCATTTTCCGAACACGGCTTCCCCGTGCCTAGAACTCGGATCTCGAGTTCAATCAACCTCACGATTTTGTTTATCGCCACAATCGCAACACGAATATTCGTTCGCGTGCGTAACTTGCTTGTCGTTTACGTGCCATTGACATTCGCCTCGCGGATTCGTAACGTGTGATCGAAATAGCACCCGCTAAATATTATGCCACCGTTCAAGAAATGAGTCAATTTTATAGCGGACAGGAATTAATGCGAGAAATTTAACGTTATAGACGTATCAAGGCGACAAGTTTATTTCGCTCAACGACTATCTGTGACTGGATAGCTACTTATGTGGAGAATGGCTGCGGTGTAATGATAATATCAATTTTACTATTTTTACTCTTCTTTGTAAGGAAGCGACGTTAATGCGCGTTATAAAAAAACGGCTCCGCTCTGTCGTTAATCCAATTTTTCTTCAACTTTTTTATCTATTTTTGTGTTCGAATATAGGTGCTATGATACTACGAATAGATTGTCATTTTTGGCTATATTGATTAAGGTTACTGTGCTGGCTGCGGGAGACTATTCGACATGGTGAATTTTCTCGCGCACAAATTCATTTAGGCGCAATATTACTAACCCTAGGCTAGCTAATGTGAATGAAGTTACAGTCATGGATTACCTATTGGCTTTTAGTACTCACATAAAATATAATCCAAATTTTACTTTCATTTTATATTATTTAAAAATGGTGTCGCAAGTTCCTATATGCCCAGTGATAACGATTTAATTAAACATCGCGCAAATTTCTGAAAATACAATTAAATATAATTCCCTTACATTTTAGTCGGCGGGCTTAAATTACCCCCTGGTCGGAGCTCGAATTGGGAGCGGGGTGGGAGTGTACGCCATAATTTTTGTTTCCAGTCACACCCCAGGGCTCAAGAGACCCCGTGCTTAGCCGGGCTGGCTGGGTTTGTATCAGTAATGTAGTGTGCATTTCTCAGTATTCAAGTCCATTATTATTTTACATTTGAGTACCTCCGCATTTCGACAAAACTATTAGGTTTTCGGTGGTTTGTCTACATTCGATTGCGTATATTTGGTGTAATTGTTGCTCGAAATGTGTTGATCTTTAACCACAGCCCGCCTCCGAAAAAGTAACAATCGATAAGTTTCGAGCGATACCAATGCACAAACGAAATCGACACGTTAAATTAATCATTTATTTCATATTTCCTTTCATCATATTTTTCTCTAATATTAACAACTCAAATGTACTTACTTAGTTGTTTCGAAGGTTAAAAATGTTTCCTACATAACCTGTTGTTATCTTTTTCTATGTCAAAGGAAGCGCCGCACAAGCTCTACAATTGATCAATCAAGCTTTTTTTCATAAAATAAATGTATTGTTGTATGAAATACAGAACCGAAAGTTTTTCCGGATGGTCGGTATCGATTAGTGTCCATCTACCCGCACGCTGGTGATTCTCGCCGCGGCTCCATTGTGCGTGTGTGACGCAGGAGCGGGGACCGCACACGGCGGCCGCGTCCCCGATGCCCTCCCGTCCTTCGATCCATCAATCACTTCCTAATCGAATTTATGAACGTTTGAACACCACTGTCCTCTGTGGGTACAGCCTGTTATGTTGTCAATTTATGCGTGCATGGTATTGGTAACTTAGATCACTTACTATGTGGTCAATCTCTGATCAATGGGCGAAACTATTCTGAGACAACATTTGCAATGCAAAATAAGTTACGCATGTTTTTGCAATTGATATCTGCCATCATAACAGTTGAATCAATTTGAGTGCCTTTGTAAAACTCGTCTCGTGACCGTAACATCTGAGGATTGTACTGCAATATACATGGATAATGCATATGAAGAGTTCAATCTCGAACTTTATCTACATAATTCCAAATCAAATATATTTTATTAAAAAATCGGAAGAGATCTTTTAGTCGCGCACCATGTAGGAATACTAGTCAAGTACTACATTTTGGAATCAAGTTTTTGATCGCGCGGAAGAATATGTTATGATATTTTTTTTTAAACTCTATAATTTCATATTTGGTCAAACAAAACAGTAACATAATTACTAATACAGTCATAATCGTTAAACCGGTGCCAAAATTAGCAGTCATGCATCCGCAGTCGTAATGGCATTTGGATGAGGATTGTATTCCAGCACATTTCATTCTGTATGCAAGTAGCGTGACCTAGGTTTACGTTTCGGCCCCATGTGAAAACGTTTACACAATGTCAAATTGCCTACCTGCCTCGTTACAAAATACGGCCTTCCTGCGGGGCCGAGCATTGTCGACGAACTGCCCGCACTATGATAATTTTACTTTTTATGTGGGTACATACAGTTTCCTAACTTTGCCAGTTAGCATATCGTTGAAATCAAGAAGTACTCGGGATTCCGTAAATAGCTCAATAATTGCATTGTTTTAATCTTTACATTACTAGTGTTATGTTACAGGATTTTAATGCAGTGCCTTAATGAGGAATGCAGTTACACTAAGAACTCTACAAAAAAATTGAGTAATTTAGTCGATGACCTAAATGTGCCGAGGGCTTGGCAAAATTTAGGCTATATCTAGTGCCATATACCTCAACATGCAGCTCGCAGCTAAATCGGTGATGAATGGGATTCGTTATCATAACTTGACAGGCGCGCGAGTGTCAGGTCAGACAGCGGCGGATGTCGCAGACTTCTCAACAAATAGAACTCATTCTAATTCCTCGAATGGGGCTTTGCCTTTGATTGAATATTCCGTGCGCGCCGATGCGAAATTATATTTTTCCTCTGGAGCATCTATAAAACATGAAATTGAACTTGTGAGGTATATTTACATAGTAAATAAAGATTTTGTCGTTAATTTTTTTGGCCTGGTACGTCTCGTTAGTCTACTAGTCCTGGGTGCCCGGGTTGGGCAAAATTGTAATTGGTTGTACCATGTGTAATTTCCCAGTAGCAGCCTGAAGTCTGGATTTGTGCTCGGTTATCGGCAATAGGCTCGTATGTGCTCGGTTATCGGTAATAGGCTCGTATGTATGTATGTACTTTTTCGATAAGCTCATGGAAATATCACCTGTACACGAATGATTTTTATGATGGGTTTTATTTGAAAATCGAGTATCATCTGAGGAATCTTAGTCGAGAAGCGGATGTTTCGAGACGATAACCCCGTGCAAATTCGCAGTATGTCAAATGTGCACGTACAGACGTAGCGACGTGCTAGTACGGGCGGAATCCTTAATTTAACTGCTCTCCATGTTCGCCCGGAGATGCAGTCGGGATGAGCTTCCCGCCCGTGATTGCATTCGCACCCGCTTCGACTCTACGAATTATGTTTCTTCTTACATTTGCGATACCTGCAGTGCAATGACACTGCACGTCTCTTCATACACAGGTGCTTAATTGAAAATATGTTATTCTTCCATAGATTATACATCCCGAATTGATTTACTAGTGAACGTATTTATTGTTTGATTGGTTAGTGATTCATCAAATAATGACAAAAACCATTTGAGCCTTAGTGACCCGCCACCTATCAGTATTTCCAACAATATTTGGAAGTTACTCGTCTTTTTTCAGTTCGTTCTTCCTGCCTACCTTCAAATTCTTTTTCATAAGCCTCATACATTATATCATAATTATAACGACGACGAGTTCTTTCCTATGTTAATGTACTACCGTTTCAAACAAACACCTAGTTTTATATATGCTGGCATAGCATGCAATTTGAATGAAATGCAAGTTTTTTTCTCTAGAACATGATATGATTATATTTCAAGCGAAATCTCTAATCGCTATATGAAATCGAATACTTGATCGAAATGAATTACAAGGCATGTTTTTATTTTCATCACTAAATGGTTAGGGGAGATCCAACCCTTCGGCGGCGTCGATTTAATTGTCACCTTGTACTTCAATTAATTATTGTGCTCACCTTTAAAATGCTTGATAATTACGTAGTCGATTAAGGATCAGGTCTGACTGGATCTTTGACTCCTATAGAATTCTAGAACCGGCTGCATTCTGATGAATTCCGGATCTCTGTAGAGAGCTTTATATACTACCTATCTAGTTACAATGACGACAGAGGGTGTTGTGTTTCGGCGTCGACGCGACGCGCTGCACAATAGCAACTGCTCTCACAATCTCGTTCTACTGGATGTAACCAGACACTGGTGCGGTGTACGTATATTCTCAAAGAATGCATACCCTATGAATGGTGGCTGCGGTTTCCGTCATCATTTTATATTATACTACTAGTACGTTTATTTCTAGTTTAAATCCGTCAATACTGTACAATAATGATTTCTTTTTTATAAAATTTTACGTAGATGACATATTAGTTAATTGTGGTGGGTACGTTCCATGATATTGTTGCAATTTTCCTAATGGCCTTTATGTACCTCTATAGAAATACAGTATCATATCATGTTATAATATGACATATCGAGTTTTTATCGCCTTGTTGTGCATTTGGGTTGTGCCTTCTAAAGCACTGGCTCTAGCCAGTGATGACCTATTGATCCTACTGAAGTTGTAGAAATGGATTACCGTCTGCAAGTGGCGTACACAGTTCTGTGTTAGTGAGTAGTGCAGTGAATATAGGTACAATTTTTAAAACCCAGCCATGGGGGTTTCAAGCACTGGTACCAAATACTAACTAATAACAAGACCGTTGAAATTATTGCAAATGTTTTACAATTCTTTTGAAACTAACGTTGTGTATTTTTCTCGGCATATTCAATTCACCGAACAAAGGTCCATGTACGGCCGAAAGAGAGGGGACGAAGTATCATTAATAATAATAATAAGTTGTGACCCGCACCACGGTCGGTGCATGTGATTGATAGATGCACACTGTCCCGGGCAGAACGTGTCGGGATACATAGAGCCCTAGCTGGATGAACATAGCTGTGTTCATATCAATTCCGACGTAATCCAACAAATAAAAGGAAACATTCATAAAAATGTAATAGGTACGTGAGCCAGATATTAGCCCTAGACGGTGACAACCAATAGAGGTAATACGAAGCCCGTGCTAGCAACTGTGCTAGGCACTGAAATGGACTAATAGATGCGATGTTTTTGAAAAGGTAGAAGAGCTGTCTGAACCGATGTTTTACGAAGTCAAATATATTTTGCTTTGATTGTTTTTCTTTGCTTGTTAAATTAAAGTTGTTTGAAGCTAGAATCGAACTACCACACGAAGTTCGTTTGTGGTTACGTGTGTGTTGAAGCCAGGCAATGGATAGCATGGCAGATGCGCCGGAGGTCACCGCCCTGGGACCGACGCATCTGGGTAATATATTTGCCCGAAACTCGCTTTCTGTGCTTTTCGAGTCCGTCCCCTATGAAAACTGCAGAAATACAATCTACTATACCATTTATACTTTAAATTTGAGTTTCTCTGTTATGTTTGATTTGAGTAGAAAAAAGCTTGGTACTCTGGTAATTTGTACTTTCAGACCCTAATTTGTGACAATTGTGATGCCGTGTCTAGGCGGTTGACAGAACGGAACGCGATGCGGCGAGGCGTAATTTTCTTGTTTCGAGTGGAGTGGTCATTAGCTCCACGGGGACAGGACTTTGTCTGTCGCACGCCCATTAACTATATACACGTAGGTACCTGCATGGCTACTACTCCATAACTGGAACTCCTTTATGGACTGTATCTAACGTTTAATGTGCCCTTCATATCTCATACAAAAAAATTTGGACTATCCAGTTTGCATGCCGCGTTAAAATGTAGCCGTGGGACTAGCTTGTTTATTGTTAAATTTTAGACGGTTTTTGTGAAGTCTGTAAGTTTTGTCGGGTGCGCCGGGTGCGGTGGTCGGAGTTTGGGGTGCGTTCACCGCAGGCGCGCGATCGATGCCCTGCCCCGGGCCAAGTGAGAATAAAGACCCACGTTCCACTCCATAGCCGTTTCAAACGCTTAACCAAGGGAATTATTCCCGGCCGTGGCTCTGCACTCGCCAACACCGTAGGGTGTTATCATAATAATATTGTGTCATTTGTGTGCCTTTAATGTAATATCAGAAACAGGCCACGAAATAAAGTACCCGCCTAATGTGTCATTTGTACGTCCACGAATTATTATTTCATGCTTTTAAGCCGCTTCAAATACCTTTGTATGCATATAGATGCTTTATGCGTGCTTGCAATTTATCACTTCTCCAGATTACAACTTTTTGGTAAGTTGGGTCGACTAATAATTGGTTCATTAATTAGAAATAGTGCCACTGCATGTGATCTTCGATCGAAGGTAGACAGCCTATATCTATATCGGAACAACCACAAATATATCATCTTAGCGCACGCAATCCTATAGTCGAATTTACGAATGCTTTTAAGTAGTGCATTTTTACTAGTGATAATGTACCTATATAGCAGTATACTATATTAAAAAAAATGCTGTTATTTATCGGTAAGAAAAGCGTATTTACTTTTGTATCTCTACTTGCTCACATTGTCGGTTGATTTGATTTTGATGTAGAGTAAGTCCATTACGGTCTCCATCAACCTGTGGTTTGGGTTCGCTCATGGTTTCTACATTATTATTAAGTGCGTCCAATCACACCATCCGGCCTCGTACAATTTTCTTTTCGTCTTGGGTTGCGTGATACAAATTGAATGTTTTCCAAAATTTCTTACTCAATTATAATATTGTTGACGATACTGAATCGCCGATACTAAGGTGTGAATTCTCTCACTCCGTTTAATATTATACCCATTAAGTGATTTGTTGGTCGGCACGAACAGCGGCCAAACGAGATCAAGGAATAAAGATCGAAGCCGTGCAGTGTATAGCACTTCTACGAAGGGTCGTTCTTGAAACTGGTTTTGCTACAGGTACAAGGCAAAAAAATTATCCGTAGACAAAATCTCAACCCAAATTTCGGAACCGCATGATAGTCCTTTGACAAAGGCGCATTCCGATCGCGTATCGCTCTGCCAACAAAAGAGTCCCTCTGAACATCTCTGACTGAAGTATTGTCGTAGTATAATAATAAGAATGTCTGTCTCTGTGTTCAAGGAGGGGTGCCACGGCTTTGTGCTAAATTTAGGTCTAGAAGCGTGAAATATTATCGAAACAAGTGCCTCTCATTGTTGTTCTTTTTGCATATAGGTTATTTATGCCACATAATAAAACAAAATGTTCTTCAAGTAGTTCCTCTGCATATGTGGGTACAAAGTGAATCGATAAAACTCCTGTCGCGTCCCATGAGTCACGCTTTTCTTTTACTTGTTTATGAACTTTTTGCTTATGCCAGTCAAGAGGCACGGTTTATTTGACTTTTAAGAAAACTTCTTTGTTTTATGTATGATGAAGGAGGCCCGTTGGGTTACATTAAGTTAGCGAGCGAGATACGAGCTAAGTGCTTTACAACTTAGCGTTTAAACTTGTGTACTGACAAAATCCCCACAATGGCGATAAAATCTTATTCCACCCGGAATGCTTATGAAAGATATTTTCCAATTTCCGACCATTACCTCGCTTATACCATAAAACTTGCCTTTAACGTTTTCAAAGACTATGTTTGTTTAATAACTTTCTTTCATGCCGGTCGTAAATTGCTTCTCACGGGCCTCTGTCGATTTAACGACCCTTTACATGAATAAAGTGCGCCAGAGACTATGAAGGAATTATACTTTACTGTGCTGTTCTATACAAGTTCATTAGCTGTGGTAATTACCGTTCAGTTTTAGCACATTGCACAACTTTCAAAGTAAGTATGGTTCTTTCTTGCTTTATTCGTATTGAATCGTAATCTACTATTCTGCGATCCCAATTTGAGGTGTACTGTGGAGTGATTGGAATGCCCGCCGGAAACCACATCAGGTAGAGCAATGCGAAGCTATGAGCCCGGAGTGCCGAAGACTATTCGCACCGCAGCTCAGCGGTCGTTCGTCCCGCCCCTGCGACTGCGAAAAAGGCACATTAGAATAAATTAACCCAAAATGACCAACCGGCGCATCCGGTTGTTGTATTCGGGCGCTGGTCTTGTGTAATTAATGTACAGATACACTAGCGACATGTGAATTTAATGTTTTAAGAACGGAAGCGGGACTTACCGTCACGGTCTCCTCCGCCGTGTTGGTAATAACAACTTATCAAGATTTCGGGTTTGGTTTTGTCACTTTGGTAATTAGGTATATTGTTGGTAACATTTTGTTCGCGTCCGAGCTTTATCTTGATTAAGATTTCGGGGTTGTTGATCTCCAGTATGGGGTGGGAGTGTCCCTCCCTGTTCGCCCCCTGCTCCGCCCTTGCCCCTCCCTTGCCCCTCCTGATCCCGGGCCGCTAAAGCGTGCTCATTCATCGGTTACTGCGCCCTTCACAAGTTCGCGACCTTAAGCTAGAATGGGAGGAAGGACAGATGTTTTCTTGGTACTAAAGATGACTTCTGCATCGTCCTGTTCTAGGATTTTATACTGCTTAATAATTACCTTTCCCGATTTAGAAGAACGATGTTCTAACAAAATATTATACGAGGAATGTTTAGTAGAAATTTTACCAACCTGTGATTCACAAATTGATACGTGTGTAACGTCTTACAAAAGTTATGACTTTCAATTTTAAACGGTCTGTCTAGAGATCGGTAAGAGTGGAGTTGGATTAATTGAGATGAAATAATCAATTGGCTTTACTTCACTCCACAAGAGCGTACATCGATCGTGAGATAAAGTGTTAAGCGTTTATCGACATCAATACTTAAATGATGAAATCGTTCAGTTATTATCCGGGGCTTATTATCACTCGATTTTAATTGCTTCGAATATTCCTACGATTGTGTACCAGATACTAACCAGTAAATACAATGTACGTATTTGTAGCGACTAAGAAAATAAAATTAATTTGTACTCTTTCTATACGTACTCAATAGAATGCACGCACACAGTACATTTAAAAAAAAACTATTACTTATGAAGGGTGGGTCATGGGATCCCCTTAATAAGTTATTAAGTTCAATTTACAATACAATATTCGGTTTTGTAATTTATTCCATTTACGAGCAAGATTCGAGACACGTGACATACAGACAGATTGACAGCAATAAGGCTCGGTTTGTACCCTTTGGGTACGGGAACCGGAGTGGATGACGCATAGATACATGGTCTTACTTGATCCATTAAAATATATCTACAGTGAGTCATGTTAGAAGAGCACACGTCGCTGTGTTAACAAATTGCGTTTATTAATGTCTGTTGAATTGTATTGTACTTATTGAACGAATGGTTTACCTGCCTAGTGTTAAATAAAAGTAAACAGATAAAGTATTTATTGAACACTAGCTGTGTCGCGGTTTCACCCGCGTAGATTTAGTTAAATAAAAGTAGCCTAAGTTACTCCTTGAAACATCAGCTACATGCCAGTATAACTCCCATTAAAATAGGTCCAGCCGTTTCAGAGATTATCCGGAACAAACAGGCAGCCAGACAAAGAAAAAAATTTAATACTTGATTTTTTTGTGTCTGTAGCGAGTATACTTTCATATGCATTTAGTGAAAAGCTGTTATTTTGGCATTACAAATTATAGATGTGTAGATTATAATACAATTATAATATTCTTATTTAAAAACATATTCCCATAACTAACAGATAACAGGAGTTATACTGGCCCCCTAAAATATTATGTTCCGAATTCTTCATATACTGTGTACGGTAGTACTTTTGTCGTTAGCTACGAAAAAGCCATTAAGTACTATCCAGTTACACGCAAGCATGACAACTCAAAATTATTTTAGTTAAGTAAGATATCTTTCCAACGATATTGGAACAGATTAGTATCGGATTAAAAATTTAAAGGCAGAACAATACACATACACGATGCGACACATGTGCGATCCGAAGCGAATTGCCGGCGATCGCTTCCGTGCTAGGAGCTGGCAGTCCTCTATTCTATGTAGGTTAACTGCATAGCAAGCTGGTTCGGAATTAGCTTACAATGTACTATCGGACATGTGTTTAGCTCTAGATACGTGCCATAATACCAGCTCATTTATACACTTTGTTGCTTCCCAGTAGTTCCCAGTAGCTCGCGACATGGAGTGACAACCGTTTATTACAATTGTAAAACATGCACTTCAATACCAAGTATTTGAATTCATCTGTCGCAAACTTTATGTAGGTGTTTATTGATTTTAACATGAAAACTATGTCGTAGAGATATTTTTGTTTCTCAAATAAAAGTAGCTTAATTTACTTCTTATAACATCAGCTATTTGCCAGTGAAAGTCCCGTTAAAATCGGTTTACCTCGAAAAAACAGTCACACAGATGTTTTTTAAGTGCCGTATATAGTTTCACGCGCATTCAGTGAAAAGCTGTTAATTTGAATTTACAAAGAGACCTTTCAATTTTATTTATTTGCGTGTTTAAGGATTAAATTTGTATTTTAAAATAAATATTCCAATGAATGCTTTAATCAGAACGTGAGACTCGTGGGAGGCACAAAAACTTGCCAATTTGAACTTGGTGCGAGCGTCCCAAATATTGATAAAGGTCGGCAGGTAGAATCCGGCTCTGGTATTTATCCCTGAGAAGCATTTAACAGTTGTGTAATTACAGTTCTTTAAATACGTACCTATAGTTGAGCAACTTTTTGCTGGATTTTTCCTATAATAATTGTTGTATACGGAAGTGTATAACAAAAGTAAGAAACTTTGACGTATTTTTCTTCAAAAGAGTCACGTTTTGCGTGGGAAATTTTATTTGAAGAATATGTTTTATGTTATCTACAAACGTACTCTTGTTTGCCTAGGAAATCAGGAAACCAATACTTGACGTCCTCGGGGCCTGATATGAAATTTTATCCGTAGTCTTACGTAATTACAGAGACGACAGGGTCGATTGCACCTAGATTGTCGTCGAATTCGTGTGAACTTGCTTTTATAATTTGAGAATAATTGCTAGCTATATGAGAAGCTATAAATTACATTTAATTTAATTATCTATTATACTAAACTAGCGACCCGCCCATCGCTTGTTTGTTACGATCGCTTGCAGGTTTCGATTTTTAAAAGTATTACTAAACGTTGACTATTCTCTATTTTCTTTGTTCAAACAGCCAAAATAATTTTGTTTTGGAATGTCGGGTTCAATTTATGCCATTTAGAGATATTTGTTGTTTCTACAATTATGTCGGCACTGATCTGACTTTTATCAATATAACATGAATCTTCATATCAGTAGGTAAAATACTGAGTAATGACAATCCTTGATCAATATTTCGCCTGATTCATAAGTTCTGTACCTACGTGTAAGATAATCGCAACGGGAAGTAGGTCGCGGTGGTCGAGTGCAGTACTGCCAACTGCCGAGTTGCGGTCGCCAAGAGCTCCGACGACACCGCGCTCAGCTGATCGCGATACGTACAAAGGTTTCTGGGTTAATCGACCAACATTATGCTCTTAATTATAACCTTACCTACCCGCTTATTTAATACTCTTTTCACCTTTAAAATGGTGGGATGTTTATTCAAAATTTTATGTAGACCATTTTCGGAGCGCTCCCGTTTCACGGTAAAATTGGCTCTTTTAAAATTTGCGAATGTGTAATGAAATGCTTTTTCATGTTAAACTATTTTCGATTAAAAGTTTTCATTGGATGCATATTTTGGGTATTTTATCCGGATTGCCTATACCTATCCTTTTTTATAATAACAATCAAAGCAAATTTATGCCATATAATTGTTCATGGTTTCTCTAATAAAACATCTGCGTACAGATAATTGTTAACGTGTCAAGATTAAAACCGGTTTGATAAAGAAGACATTTTCAAAGATGTAATAAATCCTGTTACGTCAACATTAGAGTTGAATTATAATAATATCCCCTCATTATTTATTGTGTCGGGGTCCAATTAAGTTTGGCACTCGCCGAATGGAATCGGGCGGGCATCTGCGATTTAGGTACATATCCACCCCGGTGAACATCGGCGAATAAGATAATGGTCAGGGGCTGACCCGGGGAAATATTTCAAGATTCCGTAGACGATTGATAGCGACTGCCATTGACATGCATTGCAGTGTATTCAGCTGTTCGCATATAACACTAAACTCATATAAAATGTAGCAACCTTTTACTGACAATGTTGAAACTGTATTCAAGATTGTAGATACTGTGTCAATGCATACAATGTCGGTAAATGTACCTGAGTTCCCTGCAAAATTCAGGTAATCTGACGTGTTATGGCCAAAATGAAATCGTGTCTGAGTAGCCTTGCCATTTGTATCCTGCTTGGTTTAATTTAAATTATGCGCTATTGTGATATTAACCAGTACTCTCTGTGTTACCTTAATTGGCCTTATTTTGCATTCGTTATCGTAATACGTCCTTATTTCAGTGAATTTAACAATTTTTCGTATGTTTAAGAGTTGTAGTGTTTAAATATACTGCGATAAGTGATGCACGATGTTTCATATTCCCTGCAGTTATAAATATTGCTGTAAACATTGGGTATATTTACGTATCTTCTATAACATACATCTTGTGTAATTATGTAAAAACAAAGTTTCACATTATCAATCATATTTAATTAGACTTCTAACAAAATACTATCATATCCACAGAACTACATGATTATACATGCTACAGCCTAATAATATCTTGATTAACCCAGTTTGAAACAAAATGTGCCGTGGTAAATACTGATTAGGGATTGATTTCATTTACATTGAAGGTAACTCGGAACCCAGCATATCGAGGGCACCAAGGCACGCTGTCGGCTGTATAATATAAACAGTCTAAGCCCGTCCGTGGATCGTGCTCCGCAACTTAGTTACTTGCCGACTTGGTAAATGTTATTTGGAGCCCGTTTATATTTCGCAGGTCTTTTCCTTGGAGCATTTGAATAGAGATAAATTATACTCTTCCTGTAAATGAAATTTACTGCATGTTGTGGTTTACCGTTGTCAGTTGGTTGTTTTTGAAATGAATACTGCAACGCAGCATACAATTTTTTAGCAATGAAATACATACATACGCTCACGCCTGTATTTCCCGAAAGGGTAGGCAGAGGTGTTGTAATAACAACACCCACTTTTCACCAAGATGTTTTTCAGTAGCAAAGAAAATAGTTGGCATATTTGAACACTGAGCGCAAATAGTGGGGGCAAATGCGCAGGTATTAAAATCGCGTCGCGCCGTACAGACGGACAGAGACACTCATAAAATTACTATTGGTCAAGGTCAGCGCTCATATCTCGTGAGGGGACCTGTAAAAGCATGAGTTTTCTTCTTGTACTGATTGCATAAGTAACTCCGTAAAAAATTATAAAATAAAACAAAGACCAACGTAAGCCTTAAAATATAATTTTCTTACCTAAACATACGTGGTATTGCCAATTTTCTTAGATGTATCAATGTATTAAGTATATCAATCTGAATCGTTGTGTAGTTATTGCTACATTGCCAACATATTTTATGGTCGTGACTCTACGATGTCCTTCGTGCTCCCCTGTCGTACTTCCGGTGCGGGTGCGATGAACCCGTCCCGACTGTGTTGTATGTAATTTAACCACGTAATTATATTTTACTAATGGGTAAGTCATCTCAATGACTTGATCATTAGTGACGAGCTTCAGAAGTCGAGATCAGAGTCTCCTATACTATGTCTTCTTTTCTATGTCTGTTTTGATTTCGTTACTTATCACATATTCTTTATTGTTTCAGGTAAACTTCATTTTTGATGACTGTAATTGTTTGTATCATTGATTTGTAAGTGAATTACTTTTTCTTTTAAACGTATTCAATTCTGAAAGTAGGTACTTAAGTACTTCAACAAATTTCAACATATTCTAAGCAATTTTATGACGATATAAGCTGATGTTCATAAGCATCTTACTTAAAAGCAACGATGGTTCCAAGTGAGAGGAATGCTGTGAAAAAGTCCCCTAAGTCCGGGATGAAGGCACAGGTGGCGATGGCGAAGAGAAAACGTACGCGACACCTGCCATTCGGAACACCTGCCTGTCTCGCTTCTTGCCTGGCTTATAATACCAGTATATTGAACTTGTCTTTTTCCAATCCATACTCTTATTACATAGTCGTATTCGCGCCGTCACAAGTAATGAGCGGTGACCTTGAATGCGCAGTAGTAATTTTATATGCCTGTCTCTATGTCACTCCCATTATTTTCGCTGAGTGTTCATAGCTGGTGATGACTCCTGTAATTACTGAGTTTCTTGTCGGGTTCTTCTCAGGAAAAGCAACCTTCTGAACCCGGCAGTAGCACGAATCTTATATAATCATGTCGTTCTGACGATTTGAAATTGCTTTGTCAAGTCTTATCTAAAGATATTTTTGAATTGAAGTTTTTCTGGTAACTCTGAAATTGAAACTGAAAATGATTTATTCAGTTTAGGCCCTGGTAAGGCACTTATGAATGTCGAGGAATTTACCACCGGTTCGGAAACTACCCTTATTCTTATTAACTCTAAATGTGCATTCGTGTAAAAATGACTCTCCCCTGCTTGTATTGAAATCGATTGTACGAAACGATAATTTATATGGTACCTCGTTATTCAACGATAACAAACTCTTCAAACTACGTTTAATACATTGGAGTTGCGTGGGTTTTAAGTTCACATCGAGTGTCGATAAATTTAACCACCTACAAGTGGCAACTATGGCGCTAGCACATGCGCCAGTCCTAAGTTATTGCTAATTATTATGTACAGACTATTTATGTTTGCTTCAGTACCTACCACTGTGATGAGTGATGTGAATTTCTAACAAATGCTTATAATATAGTTATTACTAGCTTTGATCTTAGACTCAATTTTATGAGTGGTTTTAATTCGCGGTTTTAATTAAAACCCTTTTTTTTTTAATGTATGCTATGTTTTTTGCCTTATAACTTTAGCTATCTGCCAGAGAAAGAAATTGGTCCAGCCGTATCAGAAATTTGCCGAAGGAAATAGACATCCAGACGCAAGGAAAAATTCTAAAATAAAATATTTTTTTCGTAAGCACGCTATATATTTTCATAATTACATTAAGTGATAAGCTGTTAATTTGGAATTACGAAACACTTCGATTTTATTTGTCTGTAATAGATATAGATAGATTTCGCTACCCGCGTTGCGCTATAGAATTGGTTAATTACAGTTAAAGCCGAAAATACTCCAGGTACCTATAGATACGGCTTTAATTAATTTGTCTAAATATACCTTGGTGATGAAGGTCTCTAGCTGTGACTCGAAGCCTTAGTAAACGTCTCGAAAACCTTATCCTTGTATAATTGTCAATTTTAGATTCCTTATCTTACAAGGAATTTAGCGCGCATTCGTAATGTGGTTGCTAACCTAACTACAATTTTTTAAATTGTAATATAGCTTCGAGAAGTATTCAAATTAACTTTATCATTTTACTTGCTCTATAATTAATGTATTGATAACAAGTCCCATTGGCTTAACGGGCCAAGGATTCTTCCATGTTCAATTCAAAAATATCTTACTTAATTGATTAGACCTATAACAAAGTACTTTCAAATCAGAACGACGTGATTATACAGGATTGTACCGCCGGGTTCGGAAGGTTGCTTTTACTAAGAAGAATCCACGGGGAACGAACTCAATTTTTTTTTATACATGTAAGCCCATGGGCACTTTCCTAATGCATAAAAGTCGATAAAAAAGTACTTTGAGATGATTATGGACGTGTCCATTCCCATTTGTGTCCAATAATGCTTAGTACAATAGTAAATTGTCATTGATGAAACTATTAATTGTGGCTTTACGTTTAGAAATGAAGTTGTCTGTCCGCTATCGGTCGATTACTGTCATCCGTATTAGTTTACCATAAATACACTCAATATCAATGTCAACAATATGCCACGATCAGGCGCCGCGTTTCACAACCGGTCGCGTTGAACATTTCCGAACGTTTATTTTGCAACGCTATCTTACTCGGTATAGTTAGATATCTGACTTGCGGTTCGCACGGGGGCTTACGGCCACCCACACGGATTTGTGAGTTTGCTTACATTACCTCTAATATCAGTGATACCTCTTGGCCGAGCTCAATTTTGTAGACACGAACCGCGTAAAAACAGTGCCGGGTTTAAATGTAACGCTCTTGAAAAAGGTTGCGTTTTAATTATCTGACCGTCAAGGATTGGGCACAATTGTAGCGTAGACTTATTAATTTGAAATTTACTAAAAAAATATGCTTTGCGTGTTTTTTTAAGTAGGAACTGTCTAGACTTTTATATTAGAGTTTTTTTATAAATGCATCACAGTAAGCAATAGCTTATTTTATTGATAATTTGTGCAATTGCACAAATTACTTTATAATCCTTTGTACAATTCTTACGCTGGTATCGAATCATGCTGTAACGTTTCTACTTTAATCATTGTTCCTAATAAGTCCTGTCATGGAATGCAATCCTCGTGTTGGTACCATGTCGCCCGGGGCACGGACACCGAATAATGGCAGCAGTCGGTGAGTCACCCCGAAACCCCAAACTAAAAGTAGAAATCTACTGAGTCATTGATCGTATCCTCCTGTCAAAATATTAGAAAGTAAATAAATGGGTCGATAAAACAGTGTTATAGGAGATACCTATATTAGACAATTTAGGCATTTAGATTGTGAGGTAGGAGAGCGTAGTAGTAAAATACATTTTAATCTCTTCTCATTGTTGTTTGTGTACCGACTGCCATATGATAAGCCCTCATAAATGCAGTGATGTAAGCACATGTGATAGTTATTGGAAATGTTAATCTGACTGGTGAAGCTAAGCCCTCTCGCCCAGTCGACGCCACGCAACAATCCCGTTACGTAAAGCAGTTTTATTTTATTTATCTCTAAATACATATACATGCAGACCAGTTTAGTCACACGAGAATTAAATTCACCAGGTATTGTGTAATCCGATTCGAGAATCTGGGGATGGATAAATAAATGTTTGCAGAATTTGAGACCCGCCTCCGACGATCCGCCCGCAGTTATAAATTGTACGCTTGCGAGTTGCGGTACTCTTATAACGGGAAATTTTAAAATCGCTCGATTTTTCAGTCGAAAGATTTCGATTTTCCACCTAAATACCCGTTTGATATTCATTCTTGGAATCTTGTTACAACTGTGTACCGTTGGGTAGCTTTACATTTTACTTTACTTTTATTACGCCTTTTGAAAGGTGGTTTTCAATATCTCTCTAAGAAGAGACACTGGTACCGTCACGAGTTACGAGCGCGCGGCAAAAATAGTGGGGATACTGTGCCTGTTTTTATTCGCGTCACACCATACATATAGACAGAGACAAACTCATAAAATGACTACTGCACATTAGAACAACAAATAATGGGACCTGTAAGTATGGAAAATTTGATAATACCATCGAACATTGTTTAGGGTTCGCGCAACCTATGTATATCTAATAAGGTAAATTCACGTGTGGTAAATTCTCAACGTTCATAAGCCTTACCAGAGCCTAAACTGAATAAATATTTTTCATTTTCATTACAACTGGCTACTAGATTTGTATACGAAGCTATTTATGCATGCTTATTATTACGTTCTTTACTTTAACAGTTTATTAAAAAAAAAACGTTGTGAGCGTTGGTAAATGTAGTTCTAAGAATCGAGCATTTTAGCACTAGCTAATTCTCAGAACTGACATTTTCCTTTTCATTTACGAGGACTGCTCCGTGCAGTCCAATGGCTTCATCGAGTTCGTTTTTCTTGCCTTGTAAGCACGCATCCAATTGTAACGATACTGAAAAACAGAACGACATTAATTAATTTTGAAATTTATAGTCGAGCTATCTAATAAACCTGCTTCCTCTGCATTTTATTATGTTTCATTACTATCTATGGGCTTAACAAATTATACGCTTTCCGGTTTTGGTACAATTCCGTTGAAATTGTTATCTTTGTGAGACGCATACAATTTCGAAATGTATACTTATAGTTACTAGCACGAATGCCCGCCGAGTGAAGGCTGCCATGATCTCTGGTCGTAATTATACCTTCAGTGCTTATCTCGCTCTGGTCCTTCGGCTATCCTCGTGACTCCTCGAGCCATTAATGGGTCCACCGTCTTATCTATTCATTGGTAGTCCAATCTGGCGACCGTCGCAACTTTGTTGGCCTGAAAATCTGTATAAAAACTAAATTTTGACCGTCATCACTGACAGTTTTCTTTGTAACATTTCGTGTTAACTGGTAAAAAAAAATAAGTGGGTCATAACCTCGTAGTTCTCGAACATAAGTGAGTAGTCTTGTTTCAGTTAATTAAAGAACATTAAGGATAATTTGCCTCGGATAATTTAGCGGACCGAAAACGATTGGTAATTATGTTTTATGTATAATACTTAAATTATATTATTATCATATCCTCCCGTCTCTCAGGAAGGTGTAATAACAGCACCCACTTTCAGCAAGATCGTATGTCTTTTTTTGTTGGCTTCAACAAATAACGCTGTCGTTGAAAATGCAAATTATGCTTGCATCTCTATTGTGTATCTTTCTATTTGTGCACCTAATCCCACGCTAATAACATAGCAGTCCTCGTCGAATAAATATGCAAATATTCGCTTAATGGACACATTTTATCGATAATGAACTTTGAAAGCGGGAGCGTGGATCGCCGAATTTATTCATCGATTTCCCCCATTAGTTGTGCGTCGGCCGGCTGGATAACAGCGCATGGCGCCGAGGTTGCAACATTTCACGGCGGCGCCCTTGCAAGTAAGCTCGTGGCTTGTTTGCGAAAATGTCACGTCGAGTTCCACCCTCCCCACTCCCCATCTCGGCTCCACGAAGCCGACGTGTTCTTCTGTTCGTTGGTAACTTGACTCCACTTTGTGAATCGAGACGAACCGCAGTTAAATACGTGCGCTTCAAACTTTAGTACCTACATTTTGCCAACTTCAACCAACTATTGGCGCGGCGCAGCGTTACCAGTCATAAACACACGAGCAGCCTTGGGTTTGAGTGGCTGTGAAAACCTGACTAATGACGCTACCATTAACGGGATGAATTATAGGTTTAACGTTACAGACGGTTTTATCGAGGGCTTAGTTAGATATAGCTTCACAAGATAAAACATTTACACATTGAATCTTAGACTTAAAGAAAAGGCTTGTAACCTCAGTACTTAATATTTTTTACATAAGTGCACCGTGGTAATGTTATGTATACCATATTACTTACTAGCGGTTACACCCGCGTATAATTTAACTACCACGAAAATGTATTTCTTAAAGCCTATATGTTATTCTGATGTAATATTATGCCTATGTACTATTGTAAAGTTTCATTAAAATCCAATCAGTGGTTTTTATGTGAAAGAGTAACAAACATCCATACTTACAAACTTTTGCGTTTATAATATCAGTAGGATGCCTAGATAGTTTTAATTGTACATATTATGTGACACCCCAAAAAGTGGTCGAGCGAGACGGCTGTGTCATTCAAAAGCCCCAAAATTCCTCGAGCGCTCCAATATTTCTGAGAGGGTGCGCATTGAAAGACATTTCCTTTAAATGGTTTGGTTCACTGCGCTACTGTCTAATCTTTCATTCAGCATTCATTTGATAATTAGAAAACTTCACTTTGCATCCTTTTACAAAGGTATGGGTAAAACACGTCTGGAATTAATCTGTTTAGGTCGACGTGCTCGCCGGATTTACACACAATAGCATTGCGGGCACGTTTGCGTGTGTAAACGATGAAAATATCAGTAATGTGGTTGGTTCGCCGTCGTTTATCGAATGATCATCGCAAAGCAACCTTATGCACGTTGGGGATTTTAAAACTAGTAATAGAATAAAATAAATGTTACTCAGTTACCAATTGTATCCTTTCTTTCTTCTTGGCTAGAGACCTAAACTCTTCTTAGAGCTTTCGAAACCCCCTCTCGATTCGACCCTCGTCGAAAACTACCCTATCTCTGACGGGCAGCGGCTTGCGGATTATCAAACTTGAATCGGGGTTTCTCTGCATTACTTACATGAAATCGTCAGTCCTACGCGGGATAATATTACACTGAGTTGGTTTCCATTTATTTGATAAGTTGTGCGTGTTGGATTAATTAGCTATATTCTCGTAAGTCACGAATATTTACACCGACACGAAGGGAAATCCGTCATTGTTAAGTTTATTATCACGTGAGGTTCAGTGCAGAGCCGTTCATTGTGTTATGTAGTAGCAAACAAAATAGTTATTTTGTATACCGAAATTACTTTCTTTATTCCATATAGAAATACAAAATGACAGCGCTGGTTTTCTTTATAAGTTAAAAGCGGTGTAGAGGTACAAAACTAGCGGTTTCGTTTTGTTGATTATAAGTTACAAATACTGAATAGCGGTTAGTGTGGGTGTTCATAGGCCCGATACGCTCCGGTTGCTTATCTTGACGTGCAATTTCTTTGTTTGTTATGTACGCAATTTCCCAAAGAGCGGGGAGATAAACCGCACACGCTCTAGACTGGAGATGGCAGATATCTTGGTTGCGTAGTTCGCTGCCACCGGCTCGCCGCGCCGACGAGCCAGTAATATTTCTTCCCTTGTTCGTGTCTCTTTGCCCGGCCGCGACTAGCGCCCGCCCTCGCTGAAATATGATTTTGATTATGAAATATGACGGTGAAATTCTCTGGATAGGCGCACGCCAATTTGTTTCCCGTTTCGCCCAGAATCTTGCGCGAAATTATTGTTTCAGAACTCATCAGCCTTTGAGTTAAGTTTTGGGTTTTCTCACAATTACGTTTATTATCGGGCGGAACAGCCACCTGCGAAACAAGATTATTCTTATAATACCCAAGTAATGGAATATTTTGTCTTAAGTCGTTATGTAGACTGCTTAGCAGGTGCGCAAGGGAGGTGACCAGAACGGCAGGTGCGTGCATTGTGAGTTTGTGACCGTGAAAATGGAAGGTAGCGAACCATTGTGAAGGAGGATTTTGGACATTGGACACGTGATATCTGTCTTCTATTCTTCTGTACCTTATGACGTCTTTATCAAACACATTGTTACATTCAAATAAATACGTAGGTTTGTAAGTAATCTCTCAGATTACTAGGTACTTTACCTACATACCTACTTACAACTAATAGTAATATACCTACTAGTTTTAGTATATACGTAGAGCTGATCTATGGTTTCCGGAGAGTGTTCTCCCACAAATAAGCTTGTTTTGCTATTTTGTGAGGGATTTCACAGAGCCTCTTGCATGTCAGCTTGTTGTCCCTTATATCTTCTTACTTGGAGGAGACTATTGCCTAGGTCCTAAGTGTCAGCTTTCCAGTAGACACCGCTCTGCTGCAGCCAGTTAACCTCGTTATTAATTAATGTCATTTTGCGGGCACCCAATTAACTCGCCTCTGACCGGTTTACCTAATTAAATATATTAATACTTAACCAAAAATAAAATGTAAGGAACCGTCTATGTAGTTTTTGGGATAGAAATTGGCCTATGCCACCCTCTGGCCTTTTATGTATCGCTCCCTAAAATATATCGAATGCCAATCCATTGTATCGTGAAATAATCTATCCTGGCAACAAAACTTGCACATTTTATTATGTTCATGGAACATTATCAAAAATATTGTTCTGACGCTACTTAGGCCACGTAGGAAACCTATTTCGTGTCCAAAATGTATTGGTCAATCAATCGCTGTGCTGTTGTGATGAATATTAACGAAGCAACTAAATATAAATACGTTTAAGGTTAGTTCAGTCTAGGAATATATTAAACTTGCTGCTTACAAACTTACCTAGTTAAGCAGTACTTAGCATGATTAAGACGTTAAGTAAATAGTTTTCAAATACATCCAATAAAACATAAAGATACATTCGCTCTATTGCTTATTACAGCTGAGTGACTGAATCAGCCGTTTGGTGTAGATATAGACATAGTCATAACGTTAGTAGAGTCGCGAGCGTGGGAGCGTTACTATGATTTGTTTACACCGGTCGAGTGGCTTGCGCGATCAGCTGAGCGGATGACGTGAGCTCGCCGCCCGCGCGGGCTCGCGTCACCGCGTGACGTGTGCGCCCGCGCCTCTCAACTGGCTAACAAGCAACTGTCTAACCATTGCCACACTATCAATCACAATTTGCGATTCAAACACTACCGATAAATACAATAGTCACTTCATTGTATACGACCTCGATAGCACTGGAGCATTTGCTTTGGACCCAAAAGTTACATGTGATAAATGTTCGATAATTTCGGAATATCAGCTGAAATTGTGTTAGACATATTTTCTAATTACGTATTTAATAGTCATAGACTAGATGGGTTGGGCCAAACCAGTTTCGACGGTGTGACAAACATGTCGTTATGTTAATGTGGTATCTAGAATTTAATGTAGCTAATAGCCAATGAGACTGACGTGAATTTTGCGGCAGGCGACATTCCTGTCCACATAACAATAAAACTGGCTCTCAATTCTGACATAGTAGGCGATGATATGCAAAAAATGTCGTGCCCTCTTTTAAAGCTACTTCAAACTAGAACATTGTAGGCAATACATGATACATTATCACACGCACCTTGAATTCAATATAAGCACTGAATGTCAGCTTCGTCCGATACCCCTTAACGGCTGGTAAGTCTCTAGTTTCCACTCAAGCTGCGTGTGACCGCACACAGCTTATCGAATTTCCGTTTAACTCCCGGGCAATGATAATATATTATGTATGTAATGCCAGAGAGCCAATGATAAAATGATCGTCTAATGCCCTGTGACATCTCTTGACACTTCATAGATGTTGAATTCAATTCTTTGGACCGTACCCTACCAGGATGGGTTGTTAATTCGCCACGAACAAAACTCGCTGCGAAATGTCGCTTTATAAATATTTACATTTTATTTATTTAAACTGCTTATTCATCGCCGTGTTGAGATATCCTTATAACTTTATCACACTTCTCTTGCTGCTGAAGTTTTTCGGTACGATGATTAATTACCATTAATGTATGAACTTTTACGTTTTTAATTATTTTTAAGGTCAGCGTTTCCAGACACTGTATAAGAGAAAAACATAATTAGCGCCCGCGATCATGGACTTTCATACAATATCTTCTAAGTGCATTCTTAGTTAACTCAAATATAATCTGTGTTTTTTTATCTGCTGTACTTCAGATTGGTGTGGCACAAGACCGTATAAACGTCCTTTTCAAAACATAAATAAGACAAAAAGTTCCATAGTAGAACATGAGTAGTCCCTAGTCCCTAGCGTAGGTACGAGAACACGATGCTATTACCTTGGGTGTGCTTGGGAATTGGGCTCACGTTTTATTTTAATTGGGCGAAATTTCGCAGTAACGACGACCCCGCTCGAATTAGATATACTGTTAAATGTGACATCCCCGTTTTGAACATCGCTGGACTTTTAATAAGCATCTCGACTCCAAGTTTGTTCCTGCATTTGGATTGCCACTGAGGTAATTATCCCGATTTTCGTACGGTGTTTGGTAACCTTTACGAAGTTTTAACCACATGTAGAGTATGGTTGCGAAACGTGTTTTGTTTTCGATATTTCTGCTGGTAATTATCTTACGAGCTTGCTTTTTTTTTTAAATCAATGTAGGACAGGGACAATAAGAAATGTGGAAGGGAGGCCTCGGCCCTGCAGTGGGACACAATTAGCTCATAGTATTAATAAATATCGATCTGCGTAACCAAGTTAATTCTTTTTGGTTTGATGTCAAATACTTGCATGTTAAAACAATTTTTTAAGTTTCTTCTTATATTTCTTGCATGCAGATGATTGAGATAGTATTAAGTTAGAGTACCAATTATGTTTGTCATAAAAAAGACTACATTTCATAGTGTTATTTTAATTAATTTTATCAAAGTGTTCATTCAACAATGTAACTCAAAGGTTGACAAAAGGCAGTAGAGCAAACAAATGGGCTATTAATTTGGCTAAGAATAACCTGGATCCCTTTCTGCTCTGATTAGAGAGGTCAAAATTTCTAGATAATGTAAAGTCTGCTTTACATTTGTATAATTAGATTAGAATATCGCTCCCGGTGCTTCGAATTGGCATTAACATTTCTTCGTGTGACAACAGACGAATTGTACAATCGCATCCTATGGCCGAGAGTAGTATAAAGCAAAAAGGTGGAGGTGTAAGAACTCCGTACTCCTACTCACTGAAGACACACATGAGACACACCCAGGACTTGTGTCGTCTCAATAATTATACCAATGCAATTTTGTTTATTAGAGGGAAATAATGTCGATCGTTTGAATTACTGCTACATTGTAGCTTATTGAGTGACGTGGTGTTCCCTAATGAGTATAGCTTTGGTTTATTCAAGAGATGGAATGATTCCAATGGTCTTGTATTCCATCAGGCTACTGTAATCTCTGTCCATCAAGTAAATACGAACTAATATTGAACATCCAAAAGAAATTTCAAGCGGTGGATTTTGATGTAGATGTGTATGTGAATCACGTAAGATTTACTCTAAGATGGTATTGCTAATGCATTGGTTGAAGGTTATATATAAATCCGAGTTATATTGGATAAGGGCAGTGTGTTCTGGTATCCAAAACGATTTAGATATTCGAGCCTTTGCTTCGAAGATTTGGAATATAACCCAAAATTTTAGTTTTCACAGTAATTCTCTTATCATTACCCAATTTATATTCTGCAATAACTTTGTCGGATTGCGGTAAAGTAAATCCATAGAGATATGGAGCGACTCGAACATCGTCAATTAATATAATTTAGTTACCCTTGTCGATAGTAAGCGTAGATTCGTAAAGTTATTTGCTAAATAACCATTCTTTTCCTGCTCGAACCATGTTCATCATGATCTAATTTTCTAAGTTTGCTATTCAGAAGTTATTCTTCCAATATTTCTTATATGAAAGATGTTTAGCCTATTTCATCGCTTTCTGTTCATTCATGCCTTCTTATAAGGGTCCGTAAAGGGGTATAAAGGTGTAACAAAACCCAAAATTCACCAACGGTAAATTTAAATTTAGACAAGTTGATTTTTTTATTTCGTAAGATTTGGAAACGTTGCGTGTCCGAACCAATCTGTGGTTCGGATCGAGGTTTGAATCCCTATTCACTTAATGCAGCTACTAAATCTTACGACCTTTTCAGTAGAGGTTTTCATCAGATTGAGTACTGCATAATGGGTCAAGCACCAATGTACCAGCGAAACGACTTCCGTGCGGTGCCATGTTCGAGTGCCACAGCTAAATATAAATACGTATTTGTGCTACTCGAATATCTACTTACATACGAAAATAGATAACAGGTCCAGTGTATCGCTAAGGGCCTTGGTTAGTGACACTTCTATTTTTCTCACCAAATACTCTCGCCACATTTCCTTGTTATTCGCCGGGCTGTCTCGTGAACTTTTCGCTGAAAAATAAAATCCTTTATAAGCTCCCTTAGGGTATTGCCGCAACTCCCAAACGTAATAACTCGGTTTAGTTTATGTTTATCAGAAGTTACTGTAATATTTTATTCGTTACTAATTCTCTGTAGAAATTCATTTATGTATTCACATTGATATGCATTTATAAGATAAGCGTAAGCGAAGAAGAAGGCATTTTATAAGTAACTCCGTGTATATGTCAATCAATGTCACGACAAGTCAACTAGTTCGGTGGATATTGGTGTTGTGTTGTGACCTGTGAGTGAGAGTCGATTTCCCTGTCGGTCGGTGTGGTGTGGCGTTACGTTGCCCGGGGGCTCGGCTCATAATTCACCATGTAAAAAGACAGATACGCTGACATTGACACACTTCCCCGTCCGGAGTTCCTGTCCGCTCCCTCGCCCATCGGACATTTGTTTTTGTTATACCCTCTCCCGTTCAGTACGCTCCCAAATCCGCTTTTCACTAGTATTTTGTGGATTTTTCTCGTTTGCTTGTTTTTTGTTGTCGACTTTATTCGCTGTTGCTCTTTCAGCACATTTCAATCGATGTCCTTTTAAGTTTTTATTTCGACAGTTATATTGTTCATTGAAAAGATCGAGCGAGGAACTGTTACGGTTATTTGTGTTTTTGTTACTTTAGTATTTACCGATGACGTCCGTCGAATAGAATGAAATAATATTTGTGATGAACGAGAAAATGTAGTAGCTTACTTTTCTATTCGTAACAATATGAGAATGCTCAGTCCGTTCTTGTGCAGACATAGTTTCTCGTTTAATTAACTACGCAAGACAAGTTTCATTTATGATTAAGTATTTAATTAAGTATTATACTACTTAAGTAAATGTTTCACAATCCTAAAGAGAAAATTTTATGCAACTAAGATTTTGCAGTAGGTAGCCTTGAGATGTCGACGTCCTAGAATCGTGTCCCAGGTCGAGCAAATAAATATTGCTCTTGATATGCATACAAATGTGCAAACATCTGCTGAGAAATACACTATAAAAGCATGGAACTCGAAATGTATCTCTCGGACGTCGACAGACTCACCACACCTCACCATTTGTCACGTTGAGAGCTTCGCGATTTACCGTACATTTATGGGTACTTTTTTTTAAGAAATATAGGCCTTATAAAGGTTGGAATGTATGTGGTATAAAAATCCTTTCGTGAGATAATGGTTCGCGTGTGCAGTGCAGTCCGTAGTTGGTCTCACCGCAGTATAAATTTCACTACACAGCACATACGGTGAACCTTCGACGAATGCTATAAATATTGCAACGTGATCGTCAAACCGCCCACGGGAAATTGGCTCCTCCCCGAACCCCATAACACAACTCCGATAAGCCACGAATTGTTTTATAAAACAGCTTGATACAGCCAGTTAATAATGATGCCTCATACAATAATTAATAATGTGAACAATATGGTCTGCGATTACAAGTGCGTATCTGGAAGGAGTTAATAAAATAGCCATTCGTTTTAAAGGTTGCTTTGTCAGGTTATTCTAAATTTATCCGTGACAATTATTCTTCAAACGTAAATTCCACCTCATATGTCGAAGTTGTCAAATGACACGAAATCTAACCTGAATAAATCAGCGAATAGGTATTCATTCCAAATGGTAAATAAATCAAATATATATTTGAATTGGTTATCCAGAATGATATTGCTTTATTATACTTATTCGACAACATGTGAAAGTCTATCAGAGGTTTTGCGACACTATCCGCGAGAATTAACGAGATTAGATGCGTCTTCTCTAAGTTTACATAGGATTTTGCAGGTAGAGTAGAAGTACGATCAATGATGCTTTGTAAAATACAGGTATAGCTGGTTTTACGGGAACGAGGAGGACACATCGCAATACATATTGTCCAAAAATAGAAATGTATACAGATGAGAGGGAAGGCGTAAAGGGGATCCTAACCCGTGGCTATGAGTTACGGAAACGAAAGTTTCTACGTTTCTGCGACGCCTCGGGGCTCAAGGGAGCCATTTGAACACACTATAAAAACGTGTACACTCACACACATAGATAAAACTATATTTTACATTGAGAACAGAGCCTTTTGGTTAGGCATAAACCTAATATATTAATATCTGAATAAACCGAATTACAGGTTCGTTAAAATGTGTACATTTTCCAATATTAAATGGTACTCAAATTAACTTTATTTAAATTTGAATGCCAACCTTTTGGGAATAGTTAGCTGAAGTAGCATTTTACAATTTGTGCGTTAAATTATGATATTGGGATTGATATGATAATTTAACGATGATTGATTTGGAATTCTTTCTGTGTTATGGATTTAGGACCAGCTACATTACGCTTAACCAAATTATATATTGTTTTCTATGTTATGGATTTACGCCCACTCGTAGATTTAGTATATTTTTTATGGTTAATATATGTAAGGCTGTTCGATCTTCCCAAAAGCTCGCTTTTAGCTTGGCCACCTCTAATTTTAAACTGAAGATTCTGTCGTGCTTACCTCTCTTGAGTTGCATTTAGTCCGACCCATTTACGTGCTTTGTGTGGTGTCGAAGGACGGTCTGTAGGCTACGCTACGTTACTAACATTGACCCCTAAATAAGTCGTCCGTCAGCCAGTTGAAACAAGCAATTACCTAATATGCAAATGAATCACAGACCGCGTTGAAAGTAGCAAAAATAGAATCTCATTAGAGAGATACCTTGAGGATTACCGTGAGAAATGAAACATGTGTCAAAAAACTCGTCATTAAGTACTTAGCGTTTTATTTTGAGTTTTCAAGATTTTTCTCGTTTTCAAGGCTTTATTTTCCAAAATAACAATTTATGTATTGTTTGTGAATGAAATATCTTAAGATGATTCAATGCTGCTGATTTAAGGTGGCGTTAAAAGTAACCATGTTTTGGCAATAACGCCAGCACATACGCACGTGACGGCTTATCGCATTGTATCCCACCGTGAAAATGAATGAGTTAACGCTTTCAAAGAGCTTACTTTTCTTCGCAGGTATCCGATCTTTCTCCAGACTACGATTATATAAGAATTTAAATTCATAAGGGCAAAGGTAAACCCAAATATTGTTGAAACCTAGAACTGGGCTCGATTTTTGCTTTGTATATAAGTACTTATCCGACGATAAAGCGCTTCCGTTCCTAGGGCCATAAAATGTTATAACTGTAAAGAGTATTTGTATACACAAAAAACTCCCCGCTTGGGTGGCCAGCATTAATTAGGCCTGTGTACTAAGTTATAAGTAGTTACTATTTATAATCAATGCGCAAATACGTATGGGTACGTGGGACTAGGAATGTTTCTCACTAGTCCAAAATGTTACCGCGTTGTAGAAGATTAAACAAGATTTAGGCCTCTCACGAATTAATGTAAACATTACTGTATGTGTACCATATTGGTTCAGCTAAATGCGTTTCGTTACAAAATACGTTACATTGTAAACAGAGCCCAGTTTCATGCGTTAATTTATTCTCATTGTCCCTGGAATTTTGTTTTACCATCGTGTGTGCGACACCGACATTGTGTACGTTTCGTTATCTCGCCATAGGTACGGCCATTCTTTCTGTAATGTTTGCTCGCGCAGGTGTTTCGTGGCTATGAATATAAAGTCCTACATTTTGGACGTCTGTTTGAAGAAGTGTTTCGGGCACTTGGCGCCATGCACCTAATATATTTACACAATCGATGTATCCCTTGTTTACAATGCCTTCGTCCAATACAAGAGATAGTCTGTATTCTGTTCAGTAAATAAGGCGATTCGGTAGAATTACTATTTCATTATTTTCCCTCGTTCGCTTGGGTTCTTTATGAACCCAGTCGTCAGTGTTGTCAGATTCATGAAATAAAATTATTGAATACATTTTTCGGAATAGTTATGACTAATTGGATAATTTTCAAGTATAAATAATTCGTGATGTAATTATGTATGTTGAGAAACCACTTAAACCAAGTAGGCGACAAGGTTAGCAGGATCACACTCACAATAGCAATAAAGTAGTCCATATTGATAAGGCGTCCCACCCGTTCCCTAATTACCGCTATTACAATGGCTCGGCTCCGTTACGCCTACGCCCACGCACACGGCGCCACCTGAATATTATTTAGTTATGTTGGTTTCTCATTAATAATGGATCTCACAAAAACTACGGTAATGTATCATATATCTGGATTCATAAACAGACGAAAAATTGTGTCGTTTTGACCACTAGCATAGAATGCGCATTTTTTGGGTCTTGTATGGAGCGATCTCAAACAAATTAATACATGCGCAGTTATAGTTATCCCCACTAATTTCGATGAGCGCTCAAAACTCTTTACGACACCTTTACTAGAAGATTTAACAGTGAATATATCGCACTCAAAGAGCGTATTAAATTGGAGCGCATCACACCAGGGGAAATGTTTGACGCTAATGCGTTTTGTCCCACAAATGATATTCCGTCCCCAGACGGCATTCAATGCTCCAAGTGCATTTCAAGTCACCTGTCGGCCTCAAGACATGAAATGCACTGACGGATACATTCTCGCATTGTCCTGTCATGCTGTACAGTGAGAGTCAACTAAAATTATGACAAATGTGTAAAATTTACAGTTGTTACTTGCTTATTTGTGGTAAATTAAGTTGTTTTATTTAGTGAATATTTCTTAAATAATGTCCCATACGTACTTCTCTCGGCATCATCATCTCATCACTAGAGATGAACTAGACATAACCATAATCCAATCAAAATTAGGTGTAAAGATTTCATGCAGGACCTCGTAGATAGAAAATTGAAGTCTAATAATACCATACGGAACAATGCAATATTACTATCCAATGCCAAGTAAATAACTTGCAGAGAATGGATTACATAACAATTGAGTGGGTTCTAGTGTGTATTTGTATAATCAAGTTGCGAATGTGTTTGCTAATTAACCAGTAAGCACACATCGCACAAATTGTATTGCCTATAAGTTCGGCTAGTTAGGGGGTCTACTCTGTTTCTCCGAAAATGAAACTTCGTAAACGAACAAAATGCTAACGACGTTGCAATATCGTTTTATTTTTATCAAGCTAAAATTTTTGCCTGTTAAATATTTTAAATTTTTTTTTTGTTAGACGCCATAGAATTTTCTCCCAGACCACGTTTGGACGCAATTTTATAACGGGTAAGAACCATGGTAGGAAGGAACATTGTGAAATTTCGGCCGAAACTTCATATTTTGTTGAATAAGAGTCGGCCACCTTCATCCAATTATGTACGTGAACTGAACCTGGGAAGGTATAATCTGTGGTTTGCGTGATCCGGCAAGATGGGGCGTCAAGATTCAATTACAGTACCTACCTACTGCTATATATATAGATGACAGTGGAGACTTTATTTGTCTCATAGTAGTTGTAGTATGTATACACAAATTAAATCCAGGAAATCTATCAGAATTTTGCAGCTGCAGAAGTGACTGGCACGAACTCATATTAAAATTTTATTTATGCCTTGGAACGTGGGAGTGAATGCCTCTGCACTCCCTGACATTTTATACTCTTATTTACGAGTGCCAATACTCTGTTTTACTGGCCTATTAACATTCCGTTGCAAAAGCTTTCACATCATTTCGACGTAGGTAGGAGGTACCTGTTCTATTAATCCGCGTCGGCCTAATTACCACGCTATTTTCGGATCTAACGAAGTTAAGCTTAAATTTGGTTCTATTCTCACTATACATAATAATTATAAATGCATTTTCATCATATTGGTTTATAAACGTGCTAATGCTTAATCTAAAACTGAATGTTCTTTTGTAATCTCATGAAAACAATAACATTTCAGCTTTGCAGTTTAGTGAAGTATAATTCGATCTATAGCTTCATGAAGATATTTACGATACTTTAGATGGAAGAGGTTTCTAATAGATTAAATTAGAAAAATGCTATTATTAGATTATATATCAAAATTAAAATTGTTTTAAGTCGAACTTTGCATTTTTTAGACAGTCTCAGTTATTAGTTCAGAATGTCATCAGTTGATATTTAATGACTTTTATTTCATTGTTCTAACTACTAACCAACCTAACTCCAGCCTTTTTGGTAAACTTATCTTCATTTAGTCGAGCCCTGAGTTGCAAAAGCATCATTAAATCGAGCTTTTCTCCAAGATTCTTACTGTGTTTCAGTATCACGTTTGCCTTTAACATACCGACCGACCTGCTTTTGGAGACATTATATTCAACTAATTAATAAACAATTATCACTTCCGATGATTATAATCAGTCTCAAATCAGTATTGAATAAATACCTGACCTCGATACTCAATCGGTCACAATAAAACCGTTGATTCTGCGAAGTGGCTGTATATTTTTTATAGCAAGTAAGCCGGTGAATCTACAAAACAAAATTGCACGTTGTCAACTCACGCCGAATTATGTGAATATTTATACATTGTTGTTCTCCGTTGTATAATAGCCAGCAGTAACGATTAAACAAATAAACGGTTATTCAACTAATTAACTTCAATTGCCTTGGCTTACTGTGTATTTACACCTCCCAATTTGGCGTACTAATCATTCACACCGGTTTCTCATGAATAAGATTTTTACCACGAGTAGTTGGACTTTTATAACTGTGCATCGGAATTGTAAAACACAAATTAATGGCCGCCTGACCGTGCACTCGGTTTAAGGATGCCATTGTTATGTTTATTCAGCTTGCCGAAAATGCACGCGAGTATTTCCTTAAAAATATCCTGTACATACGATCATTGGATATTTATTTAACAAAATAAAACTTGCCAATGAAATACTCAAAGTCGGTTTTGACACCTCTGACGTTACTGTGATTACCCTGAACCGCGCTGATCCGAGAAAAACAAACAAAAAAAACTATGCTATTACTAACAATGAGCTCGAGCAAAACCATTTATTTCGAAATCCCGGACAGACATTAATGAATATTGATTCGTATAAATATTATATAGATATAATATTCTGCGTTGGTCGTCGCAAACCTGTAATCAGGTAGGAATAATATTTCCATAATTGGTTCATTTCGCTTTTGTGTGCTTAATTTGGGATGTTGAGTTGGTTCGGTACTGCGTCGAGCGTGGCCCGTGGGTCGTTGCTCTCGAGGGCCGGCTGCCATCCCCATTCCCAGCGACGGATGTTATCACGGCCCCGCTTGATAATAATCGCAAGGGCACACCTAACGGTACCTTTAATGCGAGGGTACAATTCGGCGCTATCAAGCTTCATTATATGATTTTTACCTAACTGGCATAGCGAGGGTTATGTTGTATTTAACGGGGGGAATGATGTGATAGTTAAACTATTGATTATAGTAGACTCTACATTAGTAGTATCTACATTTTTAAACCTCTTCTACAAATAGTCGTAAAAGGTCCTTTGTACAATATGAGGTTCAATTATATCTTTCATAGTACGGCAGACTGCATTCGAAATTGAAGCTATGATTTTCAGGAAACATGTGGCTCTTCTTTCAAAGATATTATTACAAATGTCTATGCGATCTTGATGCCACGCAACGCAAGCACAGCTAAGGGAACTGTTGCATCTATGTATTTAAACAATGATACTTACCCGCATAATTATTTGAGAAGTCACGAAGGTGACGCTACACCTGCAAAGGACAATCATTTTGTTATGCTAATATCAAACTTTAGATTCCATTGCTTATGTCAATACTTGTCACGAACCAATAAGTAAACCCGTACTGATGACTGCAACCCCACTGTATTGTTATGTTAATAAGGCATTGTTGATAACAAAGTTTCAGTAGGAAATGCATTGTAATTTTGGAATACCAAATACAGTTTTAAAGGATTTTAAATTGGGAGAAAGGGGTTTACAAAGGGGGTAACAACTGATAAAAGTCAGGTGGTTTTATTATAGCTTTCATCAGTGATACGGATAACGGAAATAAATTAAATCTGGTCCAGTTTTTGTCTTTAAAGTATACAGCGATATCTGTAATTTCTTCTTAATTAAGACGATTATAACCTGTGTGAGCATTTCATTAATAAAATGTTTTCTCTTTTGCCAACAGGGCAGTGACAGATCCTCGTGATGGCCGGCGCGTTGCACTCAAGAAACTGCCTAACGTTTTCCAATCGCTAGTCTCCTCCAAGCGTGTCTTCCGCGAACTCAAGATGCTATGCTTCTTCAAACATGAAAACGTTAGTACAAACAATTTTTCCTCACTCATATTAAAAATATTAAACTGTTTTCCTATCCGTCACTAAGCCATGTATCGAATTAATTCAAACACGGATAAAGGATTTGGATAAAGGACGAACTCGCGGGCAGCAGCTAGTAGATATACATATTTTTTAATCTCAATCCTGGTCATAAAGAAGGATCAATTTGTAGGACGTGTGGGTGGACAAATTGATTGGATATGTAAATTGGGTCCGCAAAGTAGCTATGACAGATCTAAATAATATTTAAAACACCCTTTTTTAACCGACTTAAAAAAATAAGGTTACTAATTCGAATATGTTATTATGATTAGTTTTTTATAAGTTGTGTTGTAGAATAGGCTGAGTGGGCGTCCCATTAATGCTTTGAGGGTAGATCGGGGCCTCAATTCATCCATTATTCTCTACCACCAATAGTTATGGCAAAAACGTGGCTTATTATATTATTTCTAGATTGTTGACAACAAAAAGGATCTTTTGAACGCGATGCTAAACCCCCTTATTACAAAACATTGTTTTAAAAACACTAGACCAAGCTCGGACTAAAGCTATGCTCATCCGCTTTTAAACCAAGGACTATTCTATGTTTGGTAATAAGGGGGGTTTAGTTTTCGTCTTTTTAAATAGGTCCATCTCGTTTAATTTATCAACGGTATCGAGTGCACGTAAAGCTAAAGTCCGAACGCTTTTAACGATCTCGACCGTGTCGCGTATTTGGTGCGGGTCAAAGTACGGACTACGGAGCAGTTCTTTTATTTACTTTCCTTTAAGCAATCCTTTAAACCGTATTTTTTTAGAGGACACTTGTTTTACTGAAATAAATTTGTTGTTCCAACTTCTAAGCGCCCGCAGGCATCTAACGCTTTAAGATGGTAATTGGTTACAGGTAATGGTTAGTAGGAAAATAGATTTGCAATAGACGGCAATAATTCTTCAACTGCTAGGTTTAAAATTCAATTGCTAATAATGATCGCTATTTATGTCCGACTTTATATTTATTTGTTTGTCTTTGTTATGTTAATGGGGACGGTAGCGGTTGGTGGACATTATCACGAAATAATTATAATGCTGTGTGCGCTCTCTTCATTATCTATTCATTTTCACTGCGTTTTATCGATCACCTCGCGCCGTGCGCTTTAAACGCACCATTTTGTTTTTCATGCATGCATAAACATGGATAGATTTGCATTGAAATGGGAATATCGGTTGGTTATTTCTTTATGAGACAGTTAATTAGGTATGTCTTACATGAATATCAGAGACCGTAATGGTAATCGTTCAGCAAAAGTAAAGCTGTAGACGAAGGGAATGTTATAGAAGGTACAGGTGCCGTCATGAGCTATGAGCGCTTACCTTGAATGCGCAGTAGTAAGTTCGTGAGTCTGTCTGTCTGTATGAAGCGAATAAAATACATGCGCAGTTACCCCCCCACTATTTACGCTCAGCGCTCATATCTCGTGACGGCACCTGTATGCTCATACGCGTGTCATGGTTGCAGGTACTATCGGCGTTGGACATCTTGCAGCCGCCCAGCCTCGACTTCTTCCAGGAAATGTATCCTTTTTCGTAGTAAACAGTTCGATAAAGTTCAGTGAATTATCGCACGCCAGCAGCCACTGTATGGTAACGGTGAGTGAGCCGAGCCGTTGACCTCACGTGAGTCCTAACATTGCATTTCTACTTAGAATCAACGAAACTGTTAGTGCGCCCAACAAACGTTCTAATGTTTTAGTTATTTATTTTACGAGTATCTCCGCTGCAGCATTATTGAGCTGCGCCTGTAGAGCTGTCAGCGCTTTAGCTGTTTCTTGGTACTTTGTCATTGTTAGATTTCTATCCGCTGAGATTTATATTTGGTAATTGAATGTTTCTATATTGTTTCAAAAGATTTTTTTCTTTGTACGTCGATTACTTTTTGGTTTTTTTCTATTGATATAATTACTAATTAAAACTTTCACATAGTCAATATTAGCGTAGACGTTTAAATTCACGCTGTCAAATTTAATCAGGTCAGCCTGGACAAGTTTCATACGTATTGTGCAATGGGCTTCACTCACACAGCTAATACATATAACAAAGAATAACTTTAGATAAATAGACTTTAGCAAGAAAAAAGATTTACTTAGTCAAAGTCAAAGTCAAAAATATCTTTATTCGATTAGACTTTATACAAAGCACTTTCAAATCGTCAGAATGACACAATTTACAGGATTATACATGCTACCGCCAGGTTCGGAAGGTTGCTTTTACTGAGAAGAACCTGGCAAGAAACTCAGTAATTACTCTTTTCAAAAATATTATACAATTTAAAAAAAAAAAAAACAAAATAAATCATTTGAGAAATGTAAGCCCATGGACACAGTTCCAATGTACAAATGTCGATAAAAATTAACATAAAGAAAATTCTAGTAGTTCTATTTATATCTAAATGCGTAGCTTGAGATGACCAGCCCCCACAAGCAGCACCTGTTCACAAGTATGACGAGAATGCCAGCCATTTGGGTTCCACGAGCCACCCATGATATTAATTCTACGTGGGTTTATCCGCGGGGCACAGCTAGTATACATAAAGATGCATAAAATATCCTAAATGTACTTAACCCCTTAAGTGCCTGTTTATGTAAAAAATTGTGTATCTCTATAAGGTAGCGTATATAGGTACATTGTACTCTCCATAAACTTATACAACTCTTTACAAAATATGAGAATACTTATCGGACTTCAATATAAAGTGTATATAAAATCGCTGTTAGGTTATATTGCATGTAATTAATATCACAATTTAACCCATAAAGGTCACATCACAGCGACGTATTAAGTACTTCGTTCGTTATTGAATTATGAATATTATGATCGACAGTCGTAATAGTAGGCTTTCGCTAGCCGTTTTGAGAACAACAGCTGCGTAATATTAACTGCGATGGCATGTATGAGAAGGTGTAATTAGTTGGGTAATTTGCTTTTATTATTTGGGAATATCGATGAATGGAGGTCTCCCACCGCAGGCGAGCGCGTCAGCTGGCACAATATCTCTCGTCCGAACTCCCGACGATTTATTCCCCTTCAACTTTTATTGAATTTCCAATGGCACTCGTTTGTCACTAACTATAATGGTAACAAGAGGTCGACTTGTTACCAACACACAGTTACGTGCGCGTTGAGAATCTCGGTTCAATTCGAGCTAACTTCAGTGTCTTAAGTGTAGGTTCTAACATGTTTTTATGTTGACTAAATAGCCTGCGTATTTTCATAATTTTGTATGGGAACGTTAATAACAAAACGTTTTACGTCTCCATACAAAAAAGTCAAACATCTAACGTGTCAACGCAGTAGTACTTACCTATATCACTTTAAAGCGAGACGCCTGCTAGTGTTCGCACGTCTATATCAAAAGTCAAAACAACTTTTAATAGACAATATAATTACTAATACAATAATTTTAAATTTATTATGTTGATATAATTATAATTAAAAAAATATAAATGTTACCGTCGAGTTCGTAAGGTTGTTTTCATTGAGTGGAATCAGACAGGAAACTCGGCCATCACGTTTACTATTTTCAAAAAGTGCGTGTGACTGTTACCATGTATGGGAGTTGGCCTTCTGTAAGTTTTATTTTATGCATTCGTTCTGTCAGGGCTCTAAGGAAAACAGTTGGAGACCACTGTTAAGTGGAGTGCTCACAGATGGAGTTATTGTTCCAACTTCCAAGCGTCACTGAGTGGCAATGAACGAACAAAAACACGTGGGAATCGCGCGACGCACACACGATTGTTATAACTGTTACGCAAATTAACGATTATAACATTTTTTTATGTAACACACTGTTAGGTTCTGATGACGAAGTCGATATAAAGTATCGGATTGTTTTTGTTGTATACAATTTTTTTTAAATGTACCTACTTACTTTTTTTAGAAACTTTTATTATCATCATATGCCCTGGCCTTATCCCATACACTGTTGCTGATCGCATTTAAACGATAAAACGCACAAAATACATCGTGTAATGACTAACTATAATTTAATGGTTTATTTTGTATGATAAAGTAACAATACGTAGTATGAAATGAGAATACGACGTTGGTATTTTCGAGTGGAGCTACGAAGGGCGCAGGTAAAAGTTTGAAGATTGAAGTGTTCTCAGAAAACCCGTGTTCGATTGAACGAACTAATTTGTTCACATTAAGTTGTCAAGCCCGTATCTCTAAAAAGTATAAATCTTATAAATATTTCGTGACCAAACGGTTTTGTAAAACTTATTCAATGGTCTGTCGAGCTTGGGAATAATTTCAAGTGAGCATGTCAAAAAACAATCTTCATTTCGGAGCTCCTTCGGAGTGCACGTAGAGCAGAACTTAATTAATTAATTTATTTTTTAACTCATTTAGGGAACGGTTCACAACTCGACGTGAATTGAAATGTAACCTACTGAATACGAGTAATCACTATCATTAGCGTCAATGGAAAAGCTAGCTAAATGTGTTTTTATTCGACACTAACGTGGATATTATCAATTTAAGCCGGCAAGGAAAAACCTTCACAAAGGCGTTTCCCAAAACGGGATGAATGATTACTTCACGAACGGTGCTTCCGCTGCAAGTAATACCACTAACAGAAGTGTTCCAACTATAGTAATAAAATGGGAATCATGTTAGTGTGACGATGAGTTCTTTATCGTCACTGAGCGATGATCCGAACTTCCACACCGTCCGGCTAAAACCGAAATAGATGTAAGTGCTTCCACTAAATAAAATGCATTCTGTGCTCCACTTTACTTATCGATGGGTGAGGTAGTTTCAAGAAAAGCACTAACTTTGCAAAACCAGCGAAATAGCTTGTGCAAATTGACACCATGTTGATAAATACCAAGTTGAAAAACCTAATGTGCCCCAGTTTACTCAACTGTGTAAACTCGAAATCTGCGTGACCTTGCCTGTATTAAAACTGCAATAAAAACAAAATATGTCCCTTTATGGGAACCGAAACAAAGAACGAAGGGAAAATTGGCATTAGAAGAACATAATATGATGATTTCAGCTAAGTATCGTGGCTGTCTGTATTCAACTCGCAGGGCTTTTATTTACGAAATATTGCGTTCTCAAGTTTTGGAATACGTACAATTTGCTTTGTTATTTTAGTCCACTGTTCTTTGTTCGTTAATATATTGCTAGGTTCATTTCCTCTTTTAAGGATTTTCTTTGTGAATAAAATGCTTGTAATACTTCAAACGTATCATAGTGCGCAAATATGCAGAAATCCTTGGCACTCATGTGGTCGGACACGTCAGAATTCGCAACAATACACAATTTTACACAACACCCCTTTGTGCCTGTACACAACGGCGCCATACTTCTCGTATTTCCACCGCCAGCTATTGTTTTTCTTCACCATTTCTTTTGTTGCTTGGCCTGTTTTCCTTGTGCGATGGTTTTATCTTTTGTTCCACACCGTGGTGTCTTTGTTGTTCCTGTGGCGCAGGTCGCACGCGCATCGTGCGCGGTGCAGCGCCCTTGTGCGCGCTTCCTAATTAGCTGTTTTGCGTGGGCCGCCTGGACCGATTTAACCTTGCCGCGTCACGCCTCACTGTGCTATCTTGTTTGGTATCATTGCATTCTCTATAATTTTATTGCCATTGATGTCAGATGTAGCAGTCCAACTTCGAACAACCCGTATTCGTGGTTCATCTTCATATGCGACAGATATGGTCAGAGATATTTTGGTGCCAATGGACCGATAAAACGCGCACAGGCTACAAAAGGAGTTGTACCAACTTGAATGAGACAACTATTAACATTAATCTGTCATGGTGAAGGGGCCTCTGATGATAGAGCAGTTTCACCACATCCATCAGTATCAAAGGCGATACGAATCTTTATAGAATACATACTTAAATATAAACTAATTAAAAAATTTAGTACACCGACTTGACTCAACCAAGCAAACGTAAAGACCCTGAGTAAAAGAAAATTGATTGAAAGTCAATAGGTCGCGTCCAGTCACGCAGTGGATTTGAAGGGTTTCAATTCCACGTAGAACACTTTTGAATGTTCAAATTAAGGTCCCTAACCTTTTCATATAGACATTCGACCTTTGTTAAGCATTCGTCCCATCGCATCAGCACAATTTGAACTATCGGCCTTGCCAGTTTGGAATGGGATTTCATTAGGCTTCTGCGACATTCAAGAAATGTTGGGCCTCCTTTTACTTTCTAACTTATAGCGATAAATTGAGACATACGATCTGTAGTCATGGTTTTCACTATTCAATATTAACAGACTTATAATATACATCTATGCAGATAAATAAAATTTAGGTGTTTGTTTGTATTTCAAAATTAACAGATTTTCACTAAATGAATATGAAAGTTTGTACGACGAGACGTACATAAATAAAAAAAATTTTCTGTCTGTTTCGGCAAATTTTTTAAACGGCTGGGTCGCTTTTAGCGGGACTTTCACTAATGTGAGGAGTAATTTAGCTCCTTCAAATACACAATAAAATAGGTTCTGCGAAATTAAGCCACCCATGAAATTTAGTCTACGCGGGTGAAACAGCTAATATCTCAAAAAAAATACTGAACTATTAAGTATTATGTTTCCGTTTCCCCTGTGTTATAAGTTAGTGCACTCTTAACTTTACCAGCAAAGTGCTTTAAGATGGAGATTCCAATGTAAGCACAGCTCTTTGTTCCAGACTGCTAAACGACTTGCAAGAAAGAAGCAAGTTTCCATCCAACCTGTACTTCGTATTTATGTTGTCCGCATAGTTTTGGCATGAATTCACGAATCTTATCCTTTGAAATGTATATGCTTAATTTACTTTTTACGATATCATCTGGGCACTCGTCTTAACTGACGTGAGAATATCACAATTACCTTCGTCAATGTAGGTGAATCACGCACATTCTCCAACATATCGCATTGTGTTGACTGATGACTCTTTGTTCAGGGGACGTGACGTCAAACTGTGCCAAAAATTGTGTGTCGCCAAACTCATCGTCCTTGCTGTGCCATATACAGAATCCCGGGTGAGATTAGATTGCGTTATCGACAGAAATGACAGTTGGTTGTAAGGAGACATTGGCTCGCTAAACTACGGCGCTTTTACAAAAATGAACAGTCATAAGCAACCAGTTTTGGAATAATTACGTGTCAAAAGATGAAATGAACAAAGAATTCGAAAGACATTTCTCTTTATGCGATCTCATCATTGTCAGCTCTTGAATGTTTTTACGAATGTTCTTGACTTTTAAACACCTTATTACAAAACATGGTTTAAAGGAAGACTAGACCAATCTCACATAAAGAGATGGAGCTATTTTTGCACCAGAGTTAAAAAATTACTTAAATCTTAGTCTTTGTTTTGTAATAAGAGTTAAGAGTTAAAACGCTGTGATATATTTGTTAAATAAATTGCTAGGCTACGCGAATAGGTCGGGTGCGTGGGATTGTAACGTTACATGGAAAATGTATTTATTAGCCTCTAGGAAGTTGGCATGACGTCGAGTTGCGTCGTTGTGTACCTACTGGGTGGTACAGTTATCGCCATAAATAGCTAAACGCTGACAAGGGTCCGAAAATTTATAGCGTACTGTAATTTTTTTGTGTACTGCAAAAATACTTTAAGGGATTAGTTCTTATGAAAAATACATAACCATTTACAATTGGTGAGGCGTAATCTAAGACATCTCGGATTAAGACCACGAGTAGCCGAAGAGGAGCGACATATTTAAAATGTTTCTTTGACCCTTGTACTCTAGTAGTTGCGGCTGAAACGAGTTACGAGTTTATGATTTTGAATGCGCGCAGCAGTCATTGTATGAGTCTGTATGGTGCGACGCGAATAAAGTAACTTTTCAGCTACCCCCCACTAGTTGCCCTGAGCGCTCATTGCTTGTGACGGCACACGGGTCCCGTCACGAGCTATGAGAGCGTACCTCGAATGCGCAGTAGTCTTTTTATCAGTCTCGGTCTATATGTATGATGCAGGCGAATAAAAAAAAAGCGCAGTATCCCCACTATTTTCGCTGAGCGCTCTTAACTCGTGACAGCATTTATACCTATATTTAAAGTTGTGTTGTAATGTTTGCCGCTGAAGCACATATTTATTGGTCTCGCAAGATGTACGTTTATGGCGCGTCGCAGTCCCCTCGCGCCATTATCCCCGGTCAGCTCGCTTTAATTACCAACGATCAATACAATAACCCCATGTGCTATCTGTAATGGGCAGATTAGCCACATTACTTGTTTATAGTTTACATTTCATTACTGCATTAAAATAAAATGGTCGAGCGATCAAACGGGGCGATAAAGAAATTACAGCAATACAATTTGATACAAAGTATACTGGAAGGAATTCTGTTTAATTGTATTTTACTCGCACTGGATGCCTCCCTTATTAACGCACCTAGGTGTATATCAGAGATTCCATAACGCCTGGTACATTCACTTGAGAGAATGTTTGACAAACACAAATAAACATTCCGAGAAGGTTGTATATTTAACAAATACGGCGGTAAAAACAAACATTATCCGTTATTTAATTTTGTTAAGTGCAAAGGCCCGAGCTGTAATTGCTCCAGGCAGGCTGTAATTCTAGGCTATTAAATTAACAAACAGCTCACTTCGCTCTGATAAGAGTTCATTGGTATACAAGTGACTGGCTGCGTCCCACGTTTCAACCTTTAATTACACCCGTACTATCCCATGGTAAATGGGAACATTAATCCCAAAAAAATATAAATTTGTGTGAAATGTGTACTTTCACCCGCTGGATGCTCTATTATAAGTGTCTAGACTGCGGTGACTTCTACCTTTAGGTGCGCAAGTACTTGGTGTAAGAAAGAACAGCCACTTCTTCGTATAAAACCGGGTAATGTAGGAAGAATATTTAATTCTTTTGTAAAAAACTTAAGTTCTTTCCTACATTACCCGGTTTTGTACGAACAATATTTTTTCTTTGTACATTACTAGTATGAACGAAGAATAAGGAGAAAAATGCTGTACTTATTTCTTTCGTTATTTTCTTTAACTTTCCAACGAAAGAGAAAAGAGACGTTGCGCAAAGATTGACGTAAAGTTTGCCCTTGATATTTCTTTAAAGCTATTTTATTCAAATTTAGTTTCAAATAATGTTTCCGTCTTGCGTCATATCTCATTTTTTCGCGAAATCTTAAAAAATTAGGAGTTTTCATGTTTTGGTAAACATTTTCAGAATCATAATGAATTCAATTTCTATGGGAAGGGGAAATCCCGATGTGACTCATTGTAATTAATTTTCTTTCGTTTTTACCTGCTTCTCTTAATTTACCATTCTGGCGTGAAAGACCACAGCGGGTTTTTTACATTTAAATTACAAAAATAATCGTCGGTTGTATTTTTTCTGTGAAACTTGATGTTGATGCAAAATTGATTGAACGATCCAATTACTACTATGACTTTAATTCTTGAAACTCACATCACAGTGCCTTACCAAATGAGGTTTTCAAAATTGATACAGTGCTCATATGAAATAACTGCCTGTTAGTTCTTTGAAGACCATTTAACTAAACCAATATCGCAACCAGGACCTGACGTCTCTATCGAAGCACTTGCACAAACGCTTGCTTTACTAGATTTCAAAGTTCTGCTATTGAAGATAGCTCCAAAAAGGAACTCAATTGACGTTCTAGGATTTCTAAAGCGAGATTCACTGCTGAAGAGCGTTCCTAGTTGCATTACTGTTCACTATATACGTTTACTGTGACAGGGGTCGTCAGAGGGCCTAGTGCGAGTTTTCTTAAAATCGCCGTCACAAGTCATCGCGTCGACGTAAACGCAGATTAGTATGGGCTCACAATAGTGTCATGTTTAGGCCGACAGAGGCGCTGCTCCGATCACATACAAATCTGCGTTAACTTTGACGCTGTGACTTGTGACAGCGGCAGTGAAAAACTCGCACTAGACACTCAGGTTAGGAGAGTATTGTATTTATGAGTAACTTTGAAAGGACCAGTCAAAGGTGATATAAGGTCAGGTGATTGAAGCTTGAACGGACGGATGTCTTAGACGTGTAGGTGCAGTTCGTAATTAATATATTTGTAAACTATTAAAATAAAAATATTTGATATTGAAGATACAGTTGATGTCTATATAATTGATGGAGAAGAATTTAAGTATGATTTTTTAATTGGATTGGATATTATAAAACAATTCAGACTGGTTCAAGATGAGAATTTGAAAATCTCACAAAAAGAAAAAGAAATAAAAATAAATTATGAAAAAGATCCTAAGAAGAAGGACGACGATAAAAATGACATTTCTAAGGAAGTGAAAAATGGAACAAAACTGTGTTCAATGAATTTTAACGAACACATAAAAGAAGAAGACTTCAAAGTAAGTATGAGTAATTTAAATACTCAACAAAAGTCAGAAATAATTAAACTGATAGACACTTACAGATCAACGTTTGCAAGGGACAAATACGACATCGGTACGGTCAGTCAATATGAAGCACGGATTGATTTGCTCATCGACAAATACTGTAGTAAAAGACCTTATAGATGTTCAATTGAAGACAAAAAGGAAATAGAAGAGCAAATAGCAAAGTTGCTTGATAGAGACCTCATAGAAGAATCTTATAGCCCATTTGCGGCGCCAGTAACCTTGGCTTTCAAAAAAGAGGACAATAGAAAATCAAGATTATGTATAGATTTTAGAGATCTCAACAAAATAGTGGTACCACAAGCTCAACCATTTCCTTTGATCGACGACTTAGTGGTAAAGACAAGAAACTCAACATATTTCACAACCCTGGACATCAATTCAGCCTTCTGGTCTATCCCGCTAAGAATTGAAGATAGGAAGAAAACGGCCTTTGTAACGCAGGAAGGACACTACCAATGGACGTGCTTACCTTTTGGTTTGAAGACGTCGCCAGCCATATTTCAAAGGGTACTAAGTAACATTTTAAGAAAGTATAAGCTTAATGATTTTGCAGTTAACTATATCGACGATATCCTAATATTTTCAAAGAATTTTTCTGAGCATATTGACCATTTAACACAGTTGTTAGAGGCTATAAAAAAAGAGGGTTTTAGACTAAAATTTACAAAATGTACATTTGCTTCCGATTCAGTCAAATATCTTGGCCATATAATACATAATAATACGGTACAGCCACTTAAGGATAATTTAATTTCAATAAAAGATTTCCCAGTACCAAAAACTCAGAAAAATGTTAGACAATTTCTTGGAAAAATTAACTTCTATCATGAATATATACCAAAAAGTGCGGTAATTTTAGAACCTCTTCATTGTTTGTTAAGGAAAAATCAAAAATTTATTTGGTCAGCAGATTGTCAAAGATCATTTGAAAACATAAAGACCTTATTATGTTCACAGCCAATCTTAGAAATATTTGATCAACATTTGCCGATAATCATTTACACAGATGCATCTTTAGAAGGTATTGGTGCAGTGCTAAAACAAACTCAACCAAATGGCATAGATAAGCCAGTGGCCTACTTTTCAAAAAAATTGAATCAAATACAAAAGAAAAAAAAGGCAATATATTTAGAATGTTTGGCTATTAAAGAAGCGATAAGATACTGGCAATACTGGCTAATAGGTAGGTCGTTTACAGTATACTCTGACCATAAACCATTGCAAGATTTAAATATTAAGTCTAGAACTGATGATGAATTAGGAGATCTAACATACTACTTATCACAATATGATTTTAAAATTAAATATACTCCGGGTAAAGATAACATAGAAGCAGATTGTTTAAGTAGGAACCCAGTATTACATGCAGATGAAAATATGGATGAGCAATTAAAAATTGTAAACATGATAAAATTAAATGACATTGTTACAGATCAATCAAATAATGAGGATATACAAAATAATAAATCTAAATTTATATCGAAAAACAATGTTTTCTATAAAAAGGTTCGAAAACGTGAGAAAATTATTTTGACGGAAGATTTCAGTAAAAACTTTATTAAAAATGTACATGAGAACATGTGTCATTTGGGTGTAAAACAAATGCAACTAAAAATTAGTAAATTATATACAGCAAATAATTTAATAAAAAATATAAAGAGATGTTGTAAAAGTTGTGAGATTTGTATAAAAAATAAAACTAGAGGACATGATAAATATGGGTTAATGTCACATTTAGGTCCTGCTACAAAACCATTTGACATTGTATCAATAGACACGATTGGGGGGTTTGGAGGCTCACGTTCTACGAAAAGATATTTACACCTTCTTGTAGACCATTTTACACGATACGCCTACATAGTTACCTCAAAAACACAAAATGCTAATGATTTTGTTAAACTTATAAATAACGTAGCAGAACCTGATACAATTGGAATGCTTCTCACCGATCAGTACCCGGGAATCAATTCAAAGGAATTCAAAGCATTCTTAAATGAAAAATCAATACCAATTATATTCACTGCAGTAAATGCCCCATTTTCTAATGGCTTAAATGAAAGGCTTAATCAAACACTTGTCAACAAAATACGATGTAAAATAAATGAAAAAAGTAATAAGAAAGCATGGACAACCATTGCTCATAACTGTGTAGATAAATATAATAATACAGAACATACAGTTACTGGGTTTGCACCGAAGTACTTGTTGGATGGTACAGATGTTACATTATTACCACATGAATTAAAAAGGGATAAGACAAGAGTTGAATGGCTACAGGATAAAAAAACAGCTTATGAAAATTCAATAAAATCACATAAATATAATAAACAAATCTTTGATAAAAATAGAACTCAGTTTAATTTTAATACAGGGGATATGGTCTACGTAGAGAACGGAAATAGACTGAATAGAAATAAATTAGATGAGCTGAAGATTGGTCCATTTAAAATTACTGAAAAGATATCAAGTTCAATATACAGGATTAACACAGGTCACAAAAAGTCTGAGTCAAATCTTTTTCATATTACTAAGCTTATACCAATTCCTACATAAAGCGAAGATGGCAAGATTTACTTACGTATTTTATTTTTTGTTACAAAATGTTGTACATATATTATAGTAAGTTATGATTAAGTTTTAGTTTATGAAAAATTTTGTGAAAATTTTCTTCATTGGGAGGGGAGATGTAAAGAAACTATACTTCTTTATATGTACAGCTCTCTTCCGTCGGTATACAGTGTTCGTGTTGTGTACTCTTTAACGTATAGATGTCGCTATGAGTGATGGCAGCCTACATGGTTGGTTAAACAGCTTTTGTGTCAAGTAGACAGAACTCATTTAAAATGGAGTCGTTGGACTAATAATATTGTATATAAAGGAATTGACTAATTTAAAGAATAAACTTTAAATGTCGTTTCTTTGTTTTCAGGTAAGATAGTATGATTTAAGTTATATGTTATTATTATTGTTATATGTGTAAATACTTGAATAAATCTTTGTTTTCAGAGCAACGCAATTGTTTATTTGAATTTTACAATTCCTGCCATATTGTCTTATATATTTTATAAACTTACTACAAAACCTGCATTTCTAGTTAGTTAACGTTAATAATGCTTGGAGGTCATAGTTCTTATTTCATATTACAAAGCAAAGCATCTTAGTAATTGCCTGAGTCTGACTTGTGGTTGCACACTCATATTTTTTGAGAGCAAAATTAAGTACAACCGATCTTTTTCGCTCCGCCCGATTTGGATTCGGGATCCATTTCATAATTCAGAGATCTCTAAAGCAATCAATAAATTCATACTTGTCATGAATGTAAGTTATTGATCCACGTTCTTGTTGAGGGCTAAAAAGTTTAACGAACCGATATAAAAAAGATCGTAAAACTTGTAGGATAAGCAATAAAATTTGCCAATCTCTAAGTTCACCTTCAGTACAGTATGTCTATGTACCAATTTTCCATTTAATAAAAGCGCCTTAACATGCCCCACCCAACATTATCATTCAGATAATTGGAAGCTGGTTTTTTCCATCCCAAAGAGTGTTTCCAAAGTTAATCCGAACATTCGTACCTTATCTAAAGTAATACTTGAGAAACAACCCGCTATAAGTAAATACGTTGGTAATTATTGTAAATACAAGTTGAAGTCAATATTCCCACAGTATAACTTAGTCAATGGTGTTATCATAAGGATACAGCACGGTGCCAAATGGCAACAAAAGCATGCTAAAAATGACGTTACGCATATTATAACGTTAAAGGCCTTCGTGAAACATTAAACCTTGGCTTTATTTACTGCGCCGCCGGTTAAGGTAGAGGAATCTCGCCGTAAATAACCAGCTTTTATGATATTTCCACGACTTCATTAAGGCTCTTCTTGATATAACTCAGGAGTTACGACCGCGATTTATCACGTCAGTTGTTAATATAATGTCAATGTCGATTAATTACACGAGGAAATGATAAAACAGGCTGTAAGATATAGTATAACGCATGTAAATGACGATTGAGAGGAGTTTAAGTTACGGTGCAGGTTGTTGAGATAGGGCGGGGGCGACCCTTCCCGTTAATGTATTCTGGCAATTTCGCTAACGCGCGCGCCTGCCGCTCCCGGGATACCGGGCTAGGCCCTAGATTAAATTTGTACCCTTCTGTTTATCATTACTTTTTGTTACTTATTCTGTCAGCTTAACCGTTGTGCGCTCACATGGATGCTCTTCGATTTTTTGTTACGCGTTTATATTGGGCTTACTTTCGCATTTCAACATTTCTGATTGTGATTAATATCGCTGTAATGATTAAAACTCGTTGTGATAAAAACATAAATTAAATTAAAGATCACGCCTTTCATTTTCATAAATAAGTTAGGTAAGAGATTATTTAGTTAATTTTGTCTGAAGGAACTATCATGTCATTCAAGCATGACTGGAATATATCATTCATTATTTCGTACGTTAAAAATAGCTTCCCACTCGTCATTGTATTTCTCATGGGGCTGAGTGAGAGCGGTCTCGTGTTTCCCCCTGTCGTAACTACTTCCTCGTGCGGCCTTGTCACAGTATTCCCGGCACCGACAACATCGGTCTAACCTCTACATTCGAGCAGGGACAATATTGATCTCGCTCCTACGCTCAGAAAACTCCTAAAGGGTACCGATTAATCAGACCTCGGCTGGATGGCAACATTCGCTAACTGACGGCTCCCTGCGATGATTAATCACGCTATTGAATTAGTTCTCATCAGGTTATCCGTGTGGACCGCACCAGGCATATCTGACGCATTAGCTGTAAGCTCAAGGTGGCTGACCCTACTGTTTATTACTGTGAGAAACTGATGTTCGTTTTCATGAGTGTAATATAAATGAATAAGATGCATGATCGATGTTTGCTTCTGATATCTAGTTGTAGGTTTTCGTTGTTTAGATATACTTGTTGGCAGAGATCAGCGCTGGCGTAGCACCTTGTCCGCGAGCCTTCCCCTCTCGAAGACGACTTGGAACCTTGCCCGATGGGCTTTAGATAAACTTTCCCATATTACAACCTTTTAGTATAGCTCCTTTGTTATTTTTTATTCAAATCAGGTATGGAAATTTTCATTTTGCATATCCTTGAGCTGTTATATTGAAGAGGGCCATATCGCCTCAATTCCACACCTGTCGCCCGGACTTGATACCACGATTTTTAATTATTTTTAATATTATAATATCGCTTGATCTTGAAGTAAATAAAAAATATTCAGTGGAGCTCAGCCTTTGCATTCAGTTAGACGATGCTCAGTATACTGCAGTCGGCATAATTCCACGTAGGTATAATAAGCACGCGTCGCATTGGCGTATATTCGCATTTGAGGGAATATTTCTAATTATTTGCTTCTTGATAGGTACGTGAAATATCAGACACGGATTATAACCACAACAAACCAGTCTGAGTTCATAGTTTAAAATATTTCAGTACCTAATCGTGACTACCTTTGGCTTAGCTCAGATCTCTGACGGTCATTTTCAAATAGACGTGTCTTTGGAATACTTCGACTTGGAATAGCCATTTCATAAGATGTCCAAATTACCTTCGTTCCTATTCAGGGGCAAGGAGAAATTCTCGGTTTGCAATTTTGACGCAATAGTAATCGTATATTCGGCGCCGTTCGCGAAAGTTTGCACTGGAAAAGTTTTGAGGTCAGGTTGGTAGTGAGCTTTCTCGTTACATATTGACTTCCTTTCGTATTTATAAAATGGAAATGAGATCGTAAGCGTGGTTTTTTCTTTTTTCAGTTAATTTCCATTGTGTAGATTAGTTGCCTGTGGTGAGACGGCTCGGGAAGAAGACGGGCGGAAATTCGTTAGGTTGGTCGATCGGCGCCGCCCCCCGCCGGCTAATAGCTGCGCTTGCAGAGGATTCACTCCCTGCTCCCTTAACTGTACCTTCCGTATATCATACTAACGATTCACGTTTATGTTGAAGATGACGTCGATTTTGTATTTGTTTTTTTTTGGGTAGGTACTGTGGCGGCGTAGCTCTCTGGTAGAGACTTATTTTCTTTTAATTAAACAATTTTTGGGGGATTATTTTAAGGATATTTCATTATATTTTATTAATTATAATTTTTTCACTCAATGACACTTGTGACATCTCTTCAAAATCCTTTTTCTGCATTTTTCTTTATTACTTTTAATAATCAAGCGTGGAGGTTGAATTGCAACTCGTTACAGTACTACACTATTTATCAAACGACAAACAAACCTAAATGTAACTTGATGATAAGTCATTCATCAAAGTGTAAATTTCTTTCTGTAAGCATCTATATTACGTTATTGGTTTGGTTTGGCTACCTACTGTATAGAATCATGTTTTTACCCTTAAAATGAACTTAGAATTTAGTTACCGACATTAATCCAGAGTGATGAGGTTTTTAATTAACTTTTTTACGTTCATTAGTTATTCGAAGGCTCCGATAGCGTGGCGGCGGCGCTTTACCGCTTTCCGTTCGTCTGTAAATAAGCCGCTATTCATCAAAACGACCTCCGCCTGCTTTCGTTTACTTGGCGTGTTTGCTGGAACCATAATAAATAATACCAGTTTAGGAAATAAACTCGCATGTGTGTATCAGTGTCGAAACATATAAAATCTAATTGAAATTGTTTCGGTTTTTCATAGAATGATTGTAGTAATATATTTCTGATTGCTTAGTTCATTTATTTATATTTGTATACTGACAATACAACGCTCACATTGTATACAAAAACATTCTCGCATTCATTTACGGAATTTCTCCACACGAGTGAAAACATCAATGAAGTTTTCTGCGCACGAACTAATTACAATAATGCTGAGAATATATTTTTGTAATTTCGTTATAGTACTTAGTTAATAACTAGCTGTGCCCCGCGGTTTCACCCGCGTAGATTTAGTTTCATTCTTATTGTCGCGGAACCCTAATATTTTTCATAAATAAAAGCAGCCTAAGTTACTCCTTGAAACATCAGCTACCTACCAGTGAAAGTCCCGTTAAAATCCATCCAGACGTTTCAGAGATTACCCGGAACAAACAGACAGACAGACAGATAGAGAAACATTTTAAAACTTGTTTTTTTAGTGTCAGTAGCGTGTATACTTTCATATGCATTTAGTGAAAAGCTTTAATTTTGGAATTACAAACAGACACTTCAATTTTATTTATCTGTATAGATAGACTCAGAAACACGAGCCGTGCTTTTAATTTACTTTCAGAATATTTTGCGAGTCTAAAGAATGGTTTGTACATTATGAACGTAATCAACATGCTTTTACTCACCATCGAGCAAGAAAAAACATTGAGTAATGACAATTCCGTAGCAATGGGTAGGACATTCACGTTATTTATTATCATATCACGAATACAAAAAGCTAATAGTAACGTCGGTCATCACTACCACAGAATAACCACAAAAAAATCGTGGTCAAATAAAAGCCGTCCGTACGTTGTTGTATTTCGGCACGGATAACAAAAATTGTCAGTAAATCATTTATGTGAACCGTCGTGTCGTTTTGACGTATTGGCTGTGCAATAACTGTGCGTTAATTCTGGACTATTTTGCAATTGATGCATGTCCGACGCGAATAGGTTCACTTCTAAGTCCATAGCTAAGTACTCCGCAAGTAATGCGGGCTAACTCTATGGTGGTGTGGTTTCGAGCAGTAGCTCTTTACGGGCAATAGGATATGCGGGCTTAACTTCAAACCGATGTTTTTCTAAACGACTCGAGCTTTACGGCGTAGCAAATCGTGAATAGTCTTGCACAATATGCATGCTGTAATGGTGTCTTGCGACAGGCTCACCAACTGTCACTATGGTTTCTCTGATGAATAAGTAGTGAGTGTTGTGATCGCTTCTTACCCTTATGGGAAGGCATGAAGATAGGAATGAATCTATACAGATGAATAAAATTGAAGTGTCTATTATATTTAAATGAAAAAATATATGTCTATCTGATCCTTTTCTGTTCACTGGCTTCATATCTGATTTAACAATGAGTAAATAGGGTAATTATTTAGTTATAAGAAATTGGTATCCGTGACATAAATTCACCCATGAAATAAAGACTACGCGGGTTAAACCGCGGGCCATAACTAGTATAACATATAACAAGCAGCAACTTTCAGGGTTCGTATCCTCAGTTGGGAGATAGAGGCGGCGTGACGCACGGACGGACGTTGATAGATGACGGGCCCCGCTCGACGGATGACACCCGTTGTCCGGGATTACCACGTCCTGCGATCCTCCGATAGTTTCTATTGCCATAAAGTATCCCTGTTTTTGGTAGAATTATGTGGTTAACTGCTGCTAACAGTTTGTTGAGTTACGTTCATTTAACGATCGTATGATTATGACTAATTATAATTATTTAGTTCGTTTGTTATTTACACTTGCGGAGATGTATGAAGAAACGTTATTAGTTCATGTCCGCCATCCGATGAATGGTTTTTATTAGGTAAAGAACAATCCATATCTCATTATTTAATAAAAATATATTGTCTGGAAGTGGTTTCGTACCGTAAAACATTCTTCGATGGAAAGGCAAGAGACTGTGTCTCAATGTCTTGTTTTAGTTTTACGCGCCATTTGCTTGCGTCTAGACTGTAATTCGCGCCGTTTGAATCGTTTACGCATTTTCCCCGTCACTTACTATAACTAAAACAAATCAATATTCATGAATTTTAGCAATTGTAGGTGCTCACCTAACATGTGCCGGTATCTATGTACTTTGGATACAATGGAAATCAGTAGAAAAAAGCGATGAACATATTTCAAGTAGATACCTACGTTCTATGCAAATACGGATCCGACTCGCCGCTGTTAACCGGTTCTCATAAAACTGGTGTCGATGATCCATCAATGTCACCTCATTACCTTTACATTTCAAAGGACGTACAGAACGTTGGAAAAACTGTATTGGAATGGAAACGCAACATAATGAAAGTTCTAAATTACGACATTCCAACTGAGATGTGAATGCTGTGATATTCGTTCCGTGTTATATGCGTGTCAATGGAATATTCATAAATTAGTCTCGGTAATTAGGACCAGTGTGACACTGAAGTGCAATGTCTGTGGGCACTGACGTAAGGTGTATTGTACGGGAGCCGTACTACCGTTCAAGTTTGAAACAATGGTTGAAAACTGCGCGGAGTCGGGTTATGTGCATCAAAGTTGGCCAGTTCAACGGTTTCGTAAATATAAGGCAATCCCAAAGTGAGTCTGCGTATTGCTTATACGGGTTTGCGGACATGGTACACCTGCATAATTATAAGTTAGGTGAAGAGGTATGCACAAGCATACATGTAGCCATTCTGTCGTGTGAGACAATACGTTGCGGCCGAGTCAGTGCAGTATATAATCATCAAGTCACCTTTTCAACTTACTTTTCTGTACATTGCACAATTCTATCCTTGAATTAAATTTTCAATAATAGAATATAAGAAATTCATACAAAAGAATTCATTCAAACATAATATTTTTGTGACAAAATATGGGGATTGAATACGTGACTATCGATTTATCAGTCGTGAACAAAGATCCGATAAAGAACTTGTCTAGCGAGCTAATCGTCGCTCAGATAAGTTGGGATCATGATACAATTGTTCCCCAATGTAGCGCAGGGCTAGGGGCTCTTTATGGCAGCAAAAGGATTTTTTGTTATACAAATGTATTCGTTGGGAGCTGGGTGCACAGCTGCATAACATCCGGGCGTGTGTCTGTTACTGCAATATGCATTATGCCCTATGTATTTAAGCCAGTGTTGCCAACTCGGATTTTGAAAAATGCATAGACGGGGCTTGACAAATACGTAGATTTAGTCAAAATTGCTTATGAATAGTTAGTAGATTTCTTCAGATTGGTCGCAAAAAACCTCTTGTTGGTTGGGTATGGATACCTATATGGTTTGTTATGAATGGGACGTTAATCATCTTTTTTACGCGTTTTCCCATTTAGCCTAATGAGAGAAGTTAGGAGTTTAGCAAGAAAGGCTTAAAATACGTAGATCTACTTAAAATGAGGGACAGTTGGCAACGCTGATTTAAGTGTGCACTATATCTTACAGTACTTGCGATACTATAAGTGGATGTTGCAAATATTTTATTTACGTCAAACAATATTTCACTAGCCTGATACAAATCTTTCAAAGCAAACAACGCCTTTATTTGTATTTGCCGATAACATTATCGATAATTTAAAACGTTTTTCATGTTTGCTTAACGTTAGACTTAAATTTGTTAAAGATATTATGGAGAATGATTTTTTAGAAAGGCGATATAAATATAAGTGGGTAACAAGTAATTTTCAATAGGAAGGTCTTTAAACACCGGGTCATAAATCAAATATTTTGTATGGTGCATTTTGTTAGGGAGGCGAGCCGAGGCGAGGGGCGGTGCGGGGGTGAATCTCAGCCCCTTTATAAATAATTACCGCGTCCCGGCATAGGGGCGAGCCCTAAAACCGAAGTTGGGCCCTGACTGGCGTATTCTTATTGTTCCATCGCGATGTGCCTGCAGAAAACACCGTACATTAGATAAAGGACTTTTTGTACTTTGGGAAACAACTTGCGAGTATCTAGGAAGCTTACTGCTCGTTAGTTCACATTGAAATACTTTCGTTTGATGCTGTATGCAGGGATAGCGTGAAGGCATGTAAATAGGATCGTGAAATATGATAATGTGCCCCGTGGTTTCACCCGCATGGATTCAATTTCATGGGTGGCTCGCGAAACGTGTTTGTATAAAAGTAGCCTAAGTTACTCCTAGTAATATTAGCTATCTACCAGTGAAAGTCTTGTTAAAATCGGTCCAGCAGTTTCGGCCGGAACAAACAGACAGATAGACGGAGAGGCAGACCAAGAATTTTTTTTTTTTTTTTTATGTGAGTACCAAATATACTTTCATATACATTTAGTGACAAGCTGTTAATTTGGAATTACAAACATACATGTCAATTTAATTTATCTGTATAGATGAAGACGGCGAAGATCGGTGTGTTAGAAGGAAAAGAGTTAATGTCGTGATTTTTGTAACAAAGTTAGATTACGTTTGCTCTAAATAAAGTATTGGGTACAGAACAGGAAAATGAAGCCTGGTTTTTATGTTCATCGGGTTTTCCTCGATTGCCGTTGACATTTTGTCAGAACACACTTTCGCGTGTTTAATGTTAGTGTGAATTAAGTTTATACATCAAGAACTTCAATATAATAGGTTCTAGAGAAGTATTTACTAATTATTCAGCATTGTTCGCCAAATGAAAATTATTATTATGTTAGAAGTTGCCGCTTGTAGTTGAAGCAACCATTTCGTCTTGTTGAAGTTTCACTGACAGCTGGAGCCTTACCATAAGCTCTTATTGACATCGTAGTTCTACTGTGTGACAGTGACAGACTTATGCACGTCATCAGTGGCGTGCATTGCATATAAGCAGGTAAGCAGAAGTTACAATTTGTGATCACTAAATACACTCGTGTCGTGTGTGAGTGTGTTTATGTTCGTGTGTGTGTCTTTACCAAAACGTATGTAACTACGCTGCGTCAAATAGGTATGGACTTAACCTGCCTACCTACCAACTTATTGTTTATGCCTACCCCTCTGAAAATCCAATGCACACCTCAGTAGGTCTAAAAAGGCCACTTTCGGAGAATCATAATGTGATCCGAATATGATTCATCACCGAAATGACAAAATGGTCACTTAGGTGCAATTCATATTTATGATTCACGAATGATTACAATAATTGTAGATGTTAGTCCCTATGTAACTTTATATGGTTCTGCTATTTGTCACAAAAGCAATTAAAATTTGGTGGACCATTTTATGAATCTTCATAGAAAAGTGTCAAACAGGTGAATTGCGAAATATGAATCATCCCTGAATCATATTCGGATCACATTATGATTCTCTCAAAGTGGCCGTTTTAGACCTACTGCACGTCATATACATCTGTCTCATCATAAGAGTTAAACTATCATGGCAATAAGAAGTCATGGTAGGGCCATGATTATTGCTTAAAAGTTATTTTTAAATCATACGAACAATTGATTTTCCACACAAGTTATTTCAGCGTCAATTGTGAAACTATTATAAAGACCCTTTACAGTATCGGAAACTTACTGTGTCAAGACTCAAGGTATAATTGGATACACTTCCATTCAACGGAGCCATGAATGACGTGAACGGGGTTCATTATGTTTTCATAGTAGGCTTTGATATCGAATTCAATGCGTTTACAAAATATTTCCAAGTAATGGAATTTAGATCAAATCTTGCCATATCTATTAAATAGCTCAAGGTAAACATTTTTACAAATGATCTACGCTTACGTCTCTTACTTTTTTAACCTTTGATGGATCTCTGAAGGCTGTACCTAAGCGCTCGAGAAATATAATATCTCGTCAGAGTAGGAATGTAACAAACTTGCCGCTATTACGATCGTTTTGATCGCATTCGTAAGAACTATTCGATTTTTTATACTTACTAGCTGTGTCCTGCGTAAGGTTTTTTTTTTATACCAGTAGCCTGTTTTACTCCTTGTAACGTAAGATAAGCTATCTGCCAGTCTGCCGTTTCAGACATTACCTGGAATAAACAGACAGACAGACAGAATAAAAAATAATATTTGGTGTATTAATGACAAGTACTTATCGAGCATTTCTCTTTTATTACCATCTCTACAACCTACATAACGATAAATGAAATATTCTGTAAACGTTTTCCTTTTATCAATTTGCAAGCTTCGTAGAACATTCATAAATTTAATGTTTTTCTTATATCTCGTGGTATTCTTATAATTATTGTTGATTAGCTGTACCCCGCGGTTTCACCCGCGTAGATTTAGTTTCATCCTTATTGTCGCGGAACCCTAATATTTTTAATAAATTAAAGTTACCCCTTGGAACATCAGCTAGCCGCCAGTAAAAATCCCGTTAAAATCGGTCCAGCCGTTTCGGAGATTACCCGGAACAAACAGACAGACAAACAGAGAAAAATTATAAAACTTGGTGTTTTAGTGTCAGTAGCGTGTATACTTTCATATGCATTTAGTGAAAAACTTCAATTTTATTTATCTGTATAGACGTATAGAAGATATCTGTATAGATTACAAACAGACACTTCAATTTTATTTATCTGTATAGATTAGCTGTGTCTCGCGGTTTCACCCGCGTAGAATTAAGTTCGTAGAACCATGAATTTTTTAATTACAAGAAGCATTGTAACATACTTATTATTCACAAAAGTAATTTATTTAAATAATGTTTTTGGTCTGGTCCTAAACTAAAATCTTGTACTATGGTTACCAGACCACGGTTGGAATGAAAGTACGACAAATACCTTATAGACTAACGTACATCTGTACTAAAATATAAAGCTGAAGAGTTTGCTTGTTTGTCTGTTTAACACATTCGCTGCTGAAATTTCGTCAGATGCATCGTTAGCAGCGAACGCGCGTTTATCTCAAGAACTACTGGTCCCTATCCCAGATAGCCCATTATGTATATACGCTACGAAAATGCAATCACGGCTTAAAGTTAGCGTTAGCATAAAGTAACTATTCTACGCGGACGATTTCGCAGACAAAAGCTAGTATTAGACTATAAAATATATGTAATTACATCATTTGATGATACTCTCATCTCCGTTGGCATGAAAGGGATCTCATGGCTCCCAGTAGTTCCCACCGCCCCAATGGGGATAGATTAAGCACCGACCACACTATTCTACGTGACCGAGCGCGCCGCACTACATTTATATTTTTCTGCGGTACTCCTTTGATCAGCCCCATTATGTGGACTTATCTTTTGAAGTCTCTGCCACGGGTTTCTATTAGGATCGTTCCATTCGTTACATGAAGGCTCGGTATTCATGTATGGTTTTGTGGGAAAACGTATTGCAATCTCGCAAAACGTGTGCATTTCGCACATAAAATGCGCTAGTGCAAAGTTGCCTATAGACTAAGCCCGGACTGTATCTACTTACTTTAGCTATGAAATAATGTCGAAGCTCTGATTAGGCCAAATATTAGTTGCACCGTTTCGAAATTGTGGTAATGACGTCATCTGTTTTTTTTATGATCGAAATTCCCTTTGCATAAATAAAAGCCCAGTATTTTTATCCGGAAAAAATACCTAAAGGATGCCATTCAAAGCAAATTAACCCCGTAAGAGTTAACCTGAGTAATTAAACATACTTAACGAATCAAGTTGCCTAATGGATTAAAACGTGCTTGAGATATTTTAATTGCCGAAAGTAGGAATATTGGCAAAGCCTTATAGATTATCTATGTAAAAGGCAGCGTAAGATGTATTTATTATTCATATTTTTCAGTGAGCGCTGCAAGATACGCGGAACCCATCGACTACTTAAAAGGTTGAATTGGTCCGAAGGCAGTTATAGCCTTATTTATAGGGCTTCGTGATTGTTATATACCGAGCATTATAATTTGTAGCCTGTAGAATTATTATGCCGCGGTCTCTATCAGCCATGAATAGGTAGCTATTCATCGTTGGCATCGTTCCTGGGATATGCTTTCCATATATTATACCTTATATTGCAAGCCATAAGCTGCGATCGTAATCACATCATCAAGTGATCTAGTATGTCGGCTTGTAGGTGGCTTAAAAAAGGAAGAAATTTTTAATAGCTTTAAGCTCGCATTTATATTGTGAATAACAATAAGTTGAATTAAACGATGGAGGATTAGCAAAGTACTTAGGTCGCAACAAGTCTCCGAGTGTTCCAAGTGTCCTGTAATTTTGGTAATGGGCGCGAAGGGGCGAGCGTGCTGCAGATAACAGAGATAGCGGACCCGGCCCCGCCCGGGTCTCGGCTGCTTATGGGCGGGGGTACACGGCCCTGGAAGCCTCCCTCGGACAAATTACGTCGCGTAGGATTGACAAAAAATTACCGAAAATACATCAGTGTCTACACAGTATAGGACCCCTTTACTTCCAATTCAATATGTTACGATCTCGGGAAAAGGGAAACGGTCATTGATTTTAATACTTTGGTATTTGGTTACTATAAATAATTCGCCCATTTACGCATTCTATACCTTTATTGTACTTTGCTGTCACGTACCGTATTCTATAAAGTAGGGTCCGCACTTCACTCCACACAAGTCACGGCTCCAAGTGATCAAGAAGTGAGAAGTAGCCTTCAAGCCTATAGATTCAAGATATATGGAAACGAATATGTTGTAATGTAAACTGTACGAAATGTATGAGAATGACATAAATCAGACACGTCATATATGTCATTCCGGTACATTTTGTATCGTTTCCTCTAGCGAAGCGTGAGGATAATGTTACTTTGTCTACAGGCCCTTGAATTTTAGTTAGTCTGTACTGAAAGTGCTCTGCCCGACTATATTAGCTTTTGCGCATGAAAAAAAAAATTTATCCAAGTATTATAACGAGCGGGATGTATGCTCGTTTGCCTCGTACATAATACCTTGACCAGCACAATACAGTTACGTGATCACGGAGCTACTTCAGAGTGACCTGCACAAGATCATCGTGTCGCCGCAACACCTATCAGCTGACCACATCAAAGTCTTCCTCTACCAGATACTCAGAGGTAAGATTATTTGCTCATAATCATATTGATGCTACATACCAATAATCAACCCATCTAGGTACCCTCATCACGCCTTTCACGGCAGAGATGTAAGAAACTCCCGATTTTCACCGAAGATAATTACTTATATGCCAACGTGACTAGTTAGTCTGCTACCGTCTAACAGACACGATTTCACATAGGTATGTTGACGAATTTCTTCTCAGATTTTCCTTGACCGTAGTCACTGAAATTTAGCTTGGAAACATTGGTAGATACTTACACTGCAGACCGCCGCGTTGATGTAAACAACGGTTTCTACTGCAAATTAAGTATTTTCTCTTGTGTTCTCGTTTATATTAGTTTCAGTATACCTAGAAATATTTACAAGACCTTTTATTGCTAACCTTAACATGCTTTCATAAAGTAAAATCTAAATTTATGCCATTTATTTACAGTGGATGGAAAAATATTTACTAAGAAATATTGATTTCACTTGCGCGCCAGAGGCTGAAATGGAAACAGCCCTGTACAAATTATTTGCTTTTTATTAGCCGTGGGTCTGGCAAAGGGCCATAATGTCCCAATGGTTGAAAGGGTTTCAGTATTTACCCTATGTCGTTCGGCTGCGTCAAGTGTTATGACCGGGAATACTGCCGGAACTCAGCACTGGCATTTGGCATGAGTCCGGCGACGGATTCAGCGGCCCCTGGGTTTAATTCAAAACTCAACTCCCACGGGTCATTAAAGTTAGGTTTTTATACAAAGCATTAACATTAAGTTCTATACTAGGCATTATGCTCTATTCCAAGATAGTAGATTGTTTTTTCCTTTACTGAAAAATATTGAAACCGCTCTGTAAGCCATAAAACTTAAAAAACTGATTCCCGATATTCAGCATTATATTTCACTGTTCGCAAGTAATTGAACACGTTGTTGACTTGAACTTTGTTCTACGTGCTTATCTCTATAAAGGTATATTACCTACCTTCTCGTGTTTTCCTATGCAAATTCATTCGTACACCCTTGTTTACATGAAACTTGATGGTATTCTGTAGACATATACCTAAAAATATACTTAACGTGTTGGGGGATATAGGAACCCATCTCTTTCTACAGACCACAAGTATCGTTTCTCAGTAAGACGGTTTTATATCGAAATATATTTTATGATCAAACTACAACAGTGGAGTGGGTACCTTCTCGTAAAGCAGAAACTTGTTTTATTACCAGAGAACTTACGACAGTTGTTTCTCCTCGGTTTTATATCATTGCACTTGATTCATTTGCGGCATCCAGTTCCATAATTTTAAATCGATCTCTGGTTTATTTGTACAAAGCCCCAGCAAGAGAATGGTTCGGAGCCGTGGTCGTGAGCAAATAGTAGTGCGCTTCAACAAATTCAAGTTAAAAACAAACTCAGTTTCCAGTCTAGGTTTAAATTGAGGCAGTTCCGCGCCGCCGAGTCTAGCTTTAGCATCCCTCGGCCCTCGCCGTTTCCTACCTGAGTTTAATCAATTAAAACTCACTAGACTGCCAACTCTACATTATGACACGCGCTTGAAACTAATTCACTACGAAGATGAAAAACAATGTCTCTGTTTACTCGAAAGTTTCGTGTAGTGGCGAATGCGTCAACTTTAATTGAAGATCCCTCCGAAGGCGTCGCTTCGTCATCCCGATTTCGTATTATTAATTTGTGCAATTATTCTTGCACTACACAGAGATTTCCCGGGAGTGAAGCGCGCGAAGGGAATCAAGAAAAATGCGGTCGTTAAGCTCCCTCCACCGCTTCTCTCGGCACTTTTAATTAAAAACTTTATAGTTGCAACGCAACGCCTTGATGGTTCCCGGCTCTAACCCGAATCGTCTCTAATAACGATACAGTTTCATTCAAGTTATAAACCGCTAGAGATAGAATATACTATCTATAGACAGGTCGCACTATAGACGTCATTGTGCACCCCCATTTCCTTTTACTAGTGGATTCTTACATTCATTGTCGTGGCAGTGAATATAATTGGAACGATTAGGGGTGTCCCCTCACACACCACTAGAATAGTTTAATATTCCAGGCAGCGTTTTCAAATTAAACTTTTGTCTAATGCTTTTTACGGGACACGTAGGAGGCATTTTAATGAAAGTCCATGTCAGAACTCCTAGCTGGCGGCTTTGTTGTACGATAATAAAACGTATTCAACATTCTTGGGGAGAACACAATGTGGAGAGGATGGCGATATAGGTATGCGATCATGCATGGTCCGAGCTCATCACGTCACCAGCAATTCAGCACGCAATTTAAATCGACGCTGAGTTATCCGTCAAAGAACGTCTAGGTATAGGAATCTAAGGCGATGGGTTGCGGGAATGTGGAAATTGTGGAAGCCGTCGCGTCCATAACAAAGTCATACATGTTTGCTGGCTCACAAGCATGTTTCACGCATTACTGACGTAAATGTTGTAATACTTGTAACATACTCTAAATACTGTGCGTCCACTTGTTACACAACCAATCCATTGTAATATTATAGAAAGGTAATGTTTGTAAGTTTGGATTTAGCGAGGTAATCCCGGAACGAATGGGTCGATTCCGAAATAGTTTTCACTTATTGGTAGCTACTTAGATTAAGGCTATGTATTATTTAGTTTAGGCGGATGAAGCGGTGGACTGAGATAAAATAGTAATATACAGTGAGATACCAGTACCAGTGCGAGCTAGATCGACTAGGCATGCTTTCGGTTCCCGTCCGTCCGCCCATCCAATCCGCTCGATATTAATAATGTATGGACCGCGGTGCGACCAAGCGCAACACCACTGCCGTACTGAGCCTGCAGATGCATTTATATTATACCTTTGCAGGTGTCATACGAAGCATTCATTGAACGTTAATATATTAGGATATTATGGCATTAGATACATTAGATGTGCAGGCAGACGGAGTGTTAGTTTAAAATACTAAATAATTAACGAACTTGGCACCGTGTTGTCAAGTGGCATTGATTCATGGACCGATACAGACCAAATTGACATAAGTAATTACTTTACGACGACGTGAATGCTTCGGATTGTTTAGAGGTGTTCGAAGATTAAATCAAGTATCGAGACGAGACAGTGTGTGGTGATGGGAGCGGAAAGTTTTTTAATTAATTGTATTTACCCGCCGAAGGAAGCGGAGAGATAAGATCAGCTTGCGGGCTGGGTGGAACTTGAGCGCAGGCTTCGTCGCCGCGGTAACGAGCAGAATTATGGAAATGTGGCGCGCGCCTCGCTGCCTGCGCCGCGCTACACCCGCGCGCGTACTACTATATTTTATTTATTTTTTTAGTCTCCAACTTTTTATTTTTCCTACAGGGATCTTGAATGAGAATGCTCCCTTAGTATCACGAACGCACGAAATATACTTCAATCCCAACATTCACGAAAAAGGACGTTTTGAAACGTAATATGAATTACTCTTCTAAGCTTAATGAAATATAAGAGGTGCTCTGAAAATAATTGCTCCAATGAAGTAAGTTAGGTAGGAGAGGAAATTAAGTGTTGACATAACACAGGCAGCAAAGGAAGGAAGGAGCGCCGACGGCCGAAGGAAAAAACCACTAAGTGGAAAGACCTGCCTCTGTCTCACTCTAATGAAATTTGCTCCGAGACGACTTGTCGCCAGCTGCGAAATAAATATCCACTTCCTTACTTATGTATTTAATTCTATCTGCTGCTTTATTTTTGATCAACACATTGTGTCGTTGCCTCCTAGTTACAGACAAGTACAAGATTGTATTCTTTGACAATACCAATAGCTTCATCTTGTCTTGTTTGTTCCTCCGCGTACTCTGAAGGTCCATATCCGAACGGAAGTCAGTTAAAAGCAAGTTAATGGAACAAAACGAGTGTAGTATGTGTGTACCTATCTAGTTTGTTCACAACAGGACGACTATAACGTGTATCTAAATCATGAGTGTCTTGTTATGAATCCTCACGAGACTAACTTTTTTCAATTATTTTCCACAATGATAAAGGCTCGCAACAGTAGTGACACCAGTGACGTATTGCAATGCAGTCCTTTTATATGCGTCATTCAAGCGTGTCGACGATAGTTCTATGGAAGTTGGAAGCCATACTAATAGTAGACAACTAAATCCCAATCCTGACATAATGTGTCACGCACACTCGGACGTCACACATGCGCTAATCTGTAACCAGTATTGCGCTACACGCGATGTCTATCTAACAGGGTTTCCAACAACCTATTTATTTATCCACATCAAACACGACTTCATCGTGATTAATTCTATGATAATGCTTTCCCGGTATTTCACCTACGAGGAAGCGCCATCTTAGCGGTTAGCTGAGATAACCTAAGCTTTCCGCGTTGAAGGATTAATTTATACGGGCCCGGCGAAACTGCCTTGTTGGTATATTCAACTGGTGGTCTATGTTTAGAAAGTCACTTTGTATTTGAGCCTAAGCTCACGCGTTTTCAGAAAACCCTGAAGGGGTAAGCAGATATGGTACAGCACCCGCTTTTCACCCAAGACATATGCATAGAGACATATTATGCAGGTTTCTCTACCGTATGGCTTGCGGTGACATCACTGCACTTAGAAAATACATCAACGGTAATAATTTGAACTGCTTTGGCAGGTGACTACTCAAATCATTCTTCCACCACGCTCGTAAATTGGACGGTTAATTTTCACGGGATTGTATGAAATCTTATGTATCGAAAACCAAAAATGTGAAGAAAATCTCATGATATGATTTTCAGAATTGGAGGATCTTGGAAAGTTCTCATTAGTTCACACATGTTTTATTTCAACGTAACCGGTAATAAATAAGTAGTTCTTATCACGAAGTCATCTGATTCCTAGAACGATACTCACATGTCGGTCGGTAATTGACATGTCCTTGATCCGATGGACATTTACCCTAACGGTGCCAAGATGGCGTTAATTGTGAAAGCATCAGCTGCCACCGAGAGCGTGGGACTGCTTACTTGTTGACCACCTCGTGACCAAACACACGGGTGTGAACCCGTTTACTGTTACTATTGTAACACGGGAACTGTGATCACCACCCGCTAAAGCCTTTTGTGATTTGTGTATTCTTCTCATTAGTACTGTCAATACTCTCGGAATTTTGACGAGCACTATTACCATAGTGGAGCTCAAGCTAGAAGAAGATAGGTATCGTACATTGGAATAAAGGAGTTCAGAAATGTCGCGAGTTCGCAACACACACGTTTGCAATTAATGGCGATGAGCATCTGTCGTCATAGTGCAACGCGTTTTAGTCGTGGTGACCTTAGGGTTTAGTAGTCGTTTACTACGTAAGCGACGCAAATTCGAATTCAGCGGCCTGTACTTCTGAGACGGCGATGGACTCACTATCTGTCTGCCACACGCGAGGGTTTATTAAAAGTGTCGCCGGTTGCGTAACCGGTGAAAACTGCGGCCCAGCCTATGGGAAATTAAACTTGAGCGGCGCGCGGCGAGGTGTCGTTAATTTGTTTTGTCACAGGCGTGAGGAGGCCACTCCATACTTTGTAATGTAATGCCTGAATGTTTAGAGTTTCATTCGAAATTACTTCTCGAAACGCAATGTGTGGAGCACAGGATTTAAATAGCGCACCAGGCATAGTTGAAGCTACTGGGCCTCAAGTTTTGACTTTGCGTTTTGTGTTTTTTTTTTGTATTGACGTAAAACTTCCTACACTTACCGCTTTTTTAACGTTCCCATACAAAAAGTGTGAAAATACGCAAATATATCGTCAACGTAAAAGATGTTAAAATCTATACTGATTGAAAAGAGGTGGCGATCGTGTCGCGGTTGTTTGTGGATATAAGCAACGCCTGTTCACAAGTATGATTTTTTTAATTCTTTTTTGATCTGTGCCTAAGTAAAGGGTTTCTCACCTTCAGTCGTCGACGAATGACCTTGCGATTTAGGATGCCTCAAAATGTGTCGATATATTTTTTCGGCGGGTTGAGGTACTCTAAAGATGGCGGAACAACACTTTTCAAGCCACACCAATTATGATCGAATGTCGACAACGTTTTAACATGTACAAACTTGGGATACTGAATGTCAAACTGACTATATTAGCGTAGTGAAGCAATGGATAATATACAATTGGTATCTGTTGACTTTTCTGAAGACCAAACATAACTTAAAAGATAACTCTTTCTCTTTTTACATTACTCGTTACCTATTATTATTATCAAGTTAGTAGCCTAATACTCAAAACTATTAGTCCGTATTATAGAATGCGCTGTAAAGTTTATGTTAGACTGAATTAGTAATTGCTAAATTGAGGAAGTGCAGACATCAATTAATTCATGTAATTTTCTCATTCCGCTTACAATTTGCCTAGCCTTCATAGCTGAAATGAAATAATATCGGTTAATATATGTTCAGCGTAAAGCGTATTGCTGCTGGCGCTTCGCCACCGGTTGAGTCGCTCAAAACCGGTTTTGATTTTCAAATAGGTACACTTATTTTCATGGAAATAATAAATATGTCGTCTACATAAATGTAATTCTAAAAACAGCACTTGCATTAAAATGTATTGACGCCGTTTAAACCAATTCCTTTATCCCCACAGTTTAATAAGGAAGCAGTATTTCGTCTTTTGGTGAGATGACATCATAAATATAAAATAAAAAAAAGTTTTAGTTAAGTTTTTGTTCCGTTCTAGTACATAAACATAACACAATTTAAATTGAAATTTTTGCTCGTGTATTTCAACTACAGATTACCGGGAAAAAGAATCCCCATTCCAGGAACTCTACGAGACAACGAGGGTTGTTAGTTCCAACGAGGATTCCAGGGATTTTAATTACCCTTATTTAAGTTTAAATGCCGTGATATTTCAGAGAATGATCAGCTGAATATTTTCCTAGAATCTTTTCAATATCTCGATGTTCAATACCTATGGTTATTGAAACTTATTTACAAAACAGATACAATATTTTTACCTCTATGAGAGAAATAGTATATTGAACTTTTGGTGTAAATTTTATTGAACTTATGATCATATGCGTATCTGGTAATTACTTCTAGGTTACATCTGTACCCAACCAGTGTTATCTGGATTTGGGAATGATTATCAAAACAGAATTCAGCCGACCAAAGAGTAGCTCGCAGCGGTTATAATTTTAGTTTACCTTGAGAGCGACCACTCAATACAATGAACAATAAATTCATTGATCTGTCTATGCCATATCCAATTTCAATGATGTTTACAATACGTATTTCATTGGCATTTGAGTGGTTCCAAAGGAACTATCAAATTTGCGCATAATGTCGAATTAAGTAACACCACAAGTTGTTCGGTAAGCGAGAATAGCGTGAGGAAACCTGCTTACGTCCGAAGTAACTACGTTTTTATAACGTGCTTCAGAGACAGCAATGTCACTTTCAAGTTGTCTATCATAATCTGTCAAGTTGGTATCTAATCCCAATCTAAAAGTACCCTCTAAAAGAAAATAATTTCGAAGTTCCTTATTACAGCAATGTTCATGTTACAGGGTTAAAGTACCTGCACTCCGCTCGGATCCTCCATCGAGACATCAAGCCTGGCAATCTGCTGGTGAACAGTAACTGCGTGCTCAAGATTTGCGACTTCGGACTCGCCAGGGTCGAGGAGCCGGACGCCAGTAAGAACATGACACAGGAGGTCGTCACGCAGTATTACAGGTAAAGAAAATATGCAGAAAAATTCAATGTCCTGACTGACAGGCTCTTACCTGTATTTCAAAGCACAGTCTAAACCACTGGTCCTAGAGACATGAAACTTCCAGGGCTTGTTCTTTGTGAGTCGTAGGTGGTATCTACCAAGAAAGGGTTCTCCGAAATTGCACCCCTAAAGAGTTGAACGGGGTTGAATCTTTGTATCTAAAATGACTTTCTTCCGTAATTTTTTGCGCAATAGGTTGCGCAAAAAAATCTTGAAAACTTCTTGTTGCGAATCCGGCCTTGTGAAACAAATTTACGTCGCAAAGGCTATGTGCGGATACACGGGTCTTTCGTAGATACCGCGAGCGATTTATCCCATGGTATGAAACTATGTCTTTGTAGAGAGTCTTTATGAATGGGATTTTACTTAAAACGACTCATGAAAGACTTATTTAATGACCATGGTATGAATCGCTCATGGGTTGAATCGAGGAACGATGCGATATGAAGGAACTAACAGCATAATTGGTTTAATAGTTTAGTTTAATTAGTTAAAAGAAGTACTATGGGATGTATTAAAATATATATTATGCAAGGACTATAGATGGCGCTATTAATGACGAATATGATTATAAAATATAAGGGCTACTTCTACTTTGGCATGGTAATTCTACGCCTATTACTATGCCAAATTCAAAGTGTGTACGTGGTCTGGTTTCCAAGATAATCGGGCGTGACAAATGGAAAGACATTCGAGAAATCTTATAAGGGTTCCGTGTTACATTTCTGATCCCTAGCGTTTTAGAGTTGGTTCGGCGCCAAATGGCCGGGGTATGTTTGGGGTTCTAATTATTAATTTACTCACTTTGAATATCTTGTCATATATAACGTCGGTATTCGCTAGGATTAGTCAATATTTCATCTATTAACATTTACTTATGTATGGCGGTTACACTTCGATTCTTTCAAATGTGTTTGCATGTCTTAGTAATTGTATAGTGGGTACTTATCTATTTCTACTTTCAAATGAAAACTTTCTTCCAAGTAATTTTTATCTTTGTTCCCTATGAAATGAACTTGACATTTCAACACCTTCTCCGCTACTAACGTTTTCATTATTATCTTAATCGCATTTTATAAAATGAATCTGTATTATGAATGTCGGTGCACCTGTTTCTAGTGCGTTTTCAATAAAATAACCTTTTGAATCCTATCGCGAATCCAAAGTTCATTTGGTAACTATGTTTGCTTAATGCAGTAAGTGTTTATCTTGAGATTTAAATTTCAAACTGAATAATGTATTGCATAATGATTACTTTACACCCACTCTCTTCGCGCCACGCTCAGCGTTTGCAGAATTATTTAAAATTAAAGCCGAACTTTATACTGATTATACTACATCTTCGCGTCTTGCTAAATGCACCTCTGTTGATGTAATCCTTTGTTCCTTAAAACTGCGCATTAAGTTGATTTAAAATGTAACCTTTTAGTTTGAGCCTTTTATATTCTATTCAGCTGTCATCTGGAGATGTTTTAACAATCCGGAATGACGTGAAAGCCGCGAGTCCGCAGAGGTCCCGTCTTTACTGAATGAGTGACCTTTGCTCCGCTAACCGCAGTTTTGAAACTGGGCCATGGCGTTCTTATGTTTGTGCCAATACGAATTCACAAAACTGGCCATGTGTTGGACTCCCTACGGTTTTTAGAATTTAATCACCAAATATTGCCTAAGATGTTCCATGGTCTAAAAGTACTTCTATCTAGTCGGTTATGATTTCAAAAAAACGAGGAAGTTCTCATTTCGACTTTGTGATATGGATTTCAAAAGGGGTGGACATAGTATTCGTCCGAGTATGTTCTACTCTCAATGTTTTCTAACAAGGAGGTTCCTTTACGAGTGACAAATGATTCACATTCAAGTCGAATTATTTTTGTTTATCATTTGATTGCGTATTACTGACCTGAATATTTGGTAATAATTTCAACTTGATGCCTTCCACACATTCCTGAGAAATGGTCTTGATAGACAAACGGACAGACGGACAAAGAAGTGATTTTATAAGGATTCCTTTTCCTTGTAGGAAACTACAATTATTTCAATATTTCCAACCTCCAATAATATTATCTACCTCGGTCATGACCGCACGTAGCTCATTTTTAATTATGAAAGAAAATGGTTTCGTGTTTTCAATTTTATATATTTGCATCAGGATTAATTTGCTTTTCGATTTTAAGCCCAGCGCGTGATTGGGATCGGAGGCACCAATTCTGTTTACATTTAAATTAGTTTCCAGCCTTCGGTTGGAGGCTCTGTTTTGATCATTCATGTATAGCTTTCTAACGGTAAATCGAATTTTTAAAACCCTTGTAGATGAAAAAATAATTATAAATTCCTAAGCTTTGTAGTAAGTCACTAGGCCAGCCTTTAACAGTTATTTAGATCACACCGATTACGTCACACGATGCTGTTATTGTTATAAGAGTAATCGCGCTTTAAGCGAAAATGAGAGTATAGTATAACGTTGCCATTCGAGCATACAAGGACTTTATCCGTATAAAGAACTTAGGAAACCTAACGTAAAGCAGTAACAGCACGTCACTTATATAGTAAACAGAAGAGGCTAAATAGAGACCCCGTAAACGTTCACCGACGTCCTAAGACAGAAGACTGTATGTAAGATCGCGCCTTTGCAGAAAGGTTCCTGAAGAGTTACGCAGAGGTGTCGCAACATACGTTTCATTGAAGATGATTTAGGGAGGACGTGACGGATGGTGAGCTCATCGCCATTTCAGACACTATATCCTTAGATACGTCATTGATTCTCTTCTCAATCACTTAGGAAGGTTATCACACGAAGTTCTTCCTCATATTAAGGCTTGGTAGTCAACATAAAGCAATTTAATAAGCGAAATACTGATCATTGTATTATGGTACATCATGAACATGATAGAGACCAATATCCAGCTGAGACACTGATCTAATTGATCATCTGTGACTTCACAATATCCAAACAATCCGGATATATTCGACATTGCAATATACTGCATACGTGTTAATATTATATTTAAAATGGCTTTGTCTACTCGTTTCCTATTCTGTAATGTAACCAGTTCCACATTTATGCTCGCTCCATGTGGCATTTCAATAATTTCCTGTACATCTCAATGTGTTTACTGAGCTATGTTAAATGATTATATGTCCTTACACGGTAACTGGGTACTTGCTAGGCTTTGTTTGTATGTATGTGGAATTCTCGTGTTGATTTTATCGCGTGATCATTTTAAGGACTGCAAGATTTTTTTCCGGAGCGTGTGATTTTATAATTATGATAAATTTTATATTTGGCCTAAAATTATTATAGTTTGTATAAGGTAGATGTTATGTATGGTAGGTAGATACTCCTAAAATAAACAGTGTAATACCCCACGGTATTACAGGCCTGAGATAATTCTTGGTTTAAAAGTAGTTCCATCTCTTATGCTACGGATTTCAAATGGGACGAGCATAGTTTTACTCTTGAGTTTAGTCTTGGTACAGTACAAAAAAAAACTTGCTAGTGTTCTTGTAAAAGCTAGAAATTATTTCAATTTTCGACTCTACCAGCACAATATTTTTCAATCAGTTGAAGGCAATGTTAACTGCGTGAAACATTGAAAACATTTTATTGTTCTGTGGGTAACCCCTAGGGATATGACTCATGTGCTGTAATTGAGAATAATATATTGTTGATTTGTATTTTTGCTGGATATTCTTAGTTAATAAATTATAGTTAAGGACTTAATTTTTAAATAGTTTATATTTGACACGTAGAATAAGATTTGGAAACACAACAACTGCAAAAAAATGTTCTTATAACGTTAATTAATAGTTTATTTAATTATAGTACTTATTAATCTGCATGAAGTAATTAAAAGTAATTGGATGCATTGAATGCCGATAGAGAGATTGATAATATTTGAGTGGAGTTATTCATTGAACGTAATATCTTGTTGTTACAAGGCGGCGATTAATTACTGATTTAGGAATATCTTACTACAGAAATTCACATAGACCTTTGTCAGTGTATCAACATTGTAAATTTTAACTACCATACACGTCCTTAGCTAAAACTATCGATGCTAGGACAAGCTTTACTTCTCAAACCAAGCAAATCTTATAAAGTTGTTGAATTCGAAGACATCGTTCTAATTTAAAAGCTATTGAGATTGACATAAACAAAAGGTCCCACTGGCCTGATGATACAAATAAATAAATACTAATCAGGCATCTGGGATCGCGGTTCCAGTTAGCTAGCGGTCCCAATTGCCTGAATCCTCGCTGAAAGCCGGCTCTACATCGATTGAGAAGCGTCGCACAATTCATCTCAGGATTCTCAGGCTAATTCCATGAGTAACGTTATAGCAAGACGCTCGCTCGTAAGCACGGAAAATGTGTGCGTCCGACTGTTTCCCCTGATAAACGCTGAGGCCGACTTCTTTTAACAAAATTGTGTTAATATCAGCTAAGAGGGTGACTTATGGCAAATTTACAAACATTTCCAGAGCCCCCGAGATTCTGATGGGCGCCAACCACTACACGGCCGCGGTGGACGTGTGGTCGGTGGGGTGTATCTTCGGAGAGCTGCTCGGTCGGCGGATTCTCTTCCAGGCACAGAGTCCAGTACAACAGGTAAGGGAACTAAAGTACTGCAGGCATCATTTGCTATTATTATGTTTACATTGAGAGGTGAGTAAGTTGACGTTGAATAGGGTACATCTGTCCCATTCGCCGAGTCCCCGAAGGTTTAGGTTATTTACCGAAGATAATTGAGTGCCAACGTGACAGATGGTTAGTCCATTGCGTCGCCGTCTCAGGGACTGTACACGTACGCATTACATTTCTATACATATGCAGTTCGTGGTGTGAAATCACTACACTTTAATTTTAGAAAAGCGCATTGGTTCAGACCGTTGGGATTTGAATACTGTTCATTTTATCGCCTACTTACTTTAAACATATGGCTAAAATGGTTCTTCAGTATCTGAGCCAAGTTGACGGTACTGTCGCTGGACGTCTGTCCAGTCATGTCTATACACCCTTTCTACAGATTCGAGTTACCGTACCGCACCCAGCCTGGTATTCAATTAACACTTCATTTGCTCTGCGGTAACACGTGCGTATTCAACCGCACCTACAAGGGCATTCGTTCACGATTAGTTTCCGATGTGCTTGTTTCAAACATTTTATCAAATGTCTAGACTTTGCTTCATGAATAATATAGGATGCTGTAGTTCTATTCTTCTTGCATATACAGATATTATATAGATATTATAGACCTCGAAAGTGGAAAAGTCTTTTTAAATTGTTGTCTATCAAAACTGGTTCGTATTGCGGACAATTTGAGAACTTTTCAGATCCTTAAAGATCACAGATGTGTGTTAAAATACCAGCGTGTAAAGGTAAAGTAGGTTTGTTCGTCAGTAAACTGTGTTTATAGCCATTGCTACAATTAAATTGTAACGACCTATTGTGATTTAATTAGCCATTTTAAATCGGTTCAATTGGTTGGATATATTTGAAGCATTGGATGTCTATAAACAAGTTCAAGGAAATAATGAAATGTTACAGGAAATTTACTCTATTTCAACAAAAGTTTACTTCAAAACGGAATAAATAAATGAAAAGTTTTCTAGTTAAAGTCTCATTAACAACCCTTTATTAATAAGAAGTTATGTGGCTCTTCGGTAATCGTAATTACGCTTCGAATACGCTTAGTTTCGAGACTGTTGGATCAATTTATATGATGTTACTAGTTGCTGAGAATATTATGTCTTGTGCCAGCGTTTCTTCTAACGGCCGAATTAATAAGTAACGCGATAAATGGTGGCCCTGTCGCAGTGTCCCAGGTTCGACTTCACATACGCCTTCGAAACTCAACGTATGCAGGTTATCTCGTAACGTTTTCCTTCAGCGTTAAACTCATCCCCGTCCCACACAGCAGCCGATTGGTACAGACCTTGGTTTGAACCACCGAATCCACTTTCCAGGCGAGTAAATCACGGTACGGTATACAAGAGTGTGTGTTGTGAACAGCTGGAATTGATAACGGAGTTGTTGGGCACGCCGTCGTTGGAGGACATGCGGCACGCGTGCGCCGGCGCCCGCGCGCACATGTTACGTCGCGCGCCTCGCCCGCCGGCCCTCGCCGCGCTCTACACGCTCTCCGTGCAAGCTACACATGAGGCCGTGCATCTACTCGCACAGGTATGCCTTCACCACACTACATATCATCATCTCTCATATAGTTTAGGTTATTGTTGGCGTCGTCACTTGATTCAACCCGATGTGGCTGATGACCTGACTTTTATACGAAACTACTGTCATCTGAGCTTCGTAAACTATATACATATATAAGCTTACTAATTACTTTAAGCGGCCGCAAGCTAGTCCAAGGAGTATTCCTGAGACATGGCTATCAAATTTATACAGTGAGTACTTATAGATTTTATTTCGTTTTGTTTAGATTTTTAGGGGTTTACTGTTTCTTTGGATAAGGTATAATTGTCTTCAAAATAATTAACTGCTCACATGTTGAAATATCAATATTGATATAATAATTTTTAATTAATTTATTCTTAGTAGGTACGGTATTCTTATTTTTTTGTTTTTCCTAGTCGACATGCCAACCCATCTATCTCCTCCCTTCTTTTTTTTCTCCAATCTAAAGGTTAAGTATCAGGAAGAAATTTCTCTAGCAATAAAACAGCTTCTTCTTTACGCGTGTAATGTTGAATTACTGATGTGTGCAATTAAGAGTATTTGCATTGTATCCACCGGTTTGTGTACGTGAATGTTAAGAGTGCAATACCATGGCATTACAGATGTTAGTGTTCGACCCGGCGAAGCGTATCAGCGTGGTGGACGCCCTGGCGCACCCTTACCTGGAGGAGGGTCGGCTGCGCTACCACTCGTGCATGTGCAAGTGTTGCTACAGCGCGCCGCCCGCCGCGCGCCACTACTCGCCCGACCTGGAGCCCGGCGCCACGCACCCCTTCCACGACGCCTGGGAGAGGAAGCTCACCTCCGTGCACCAGGTCAAAGGTACCGGTCACCGCTGACACACACACACACACCTACACACATCCAAATTACACATACATATTACTGACACACTTTCGTTATCGTAACGTACATATTTATTTACTCACACGCACACAATAACTCTCATGCACTTCATTCACACATACGCACTGTAGATTTGTTGATCAAAAATGCACAGTGGATATATATACCTGCTAAGGGTAATCTATACAGATAAATAAAATTTAAGTGTCTGTTTTTAATTCCAAAACAGCTTTTCACTAAATACACATGAAAATATATACGGTACTGACATAAAAAATATAATTTGTAAATAAATTATCTATCTGTCTGTCGGTCTGTTTGATCTGGGTTATCTCTGAAACAGCTGGACCAATTTTAACGGGAAGTTCACTGCCAGATAGCTGACGATACAAGGAGGAACTTAGGCTACTTTTATTAAAAACATCAGGGTTCCGCGGGTTACCCACGAATTTAAATCTACGCGGGTGAAACCGCGGGGCACAGCTATAATAAATAAGGACGCTTTGACTTTTCACGACCTTATTTCTATAGCTACTGAAATTAAATCAAATTCATAGGTGTTCAGTAGTTCTTTAACCTAAAATAAAGCAGTTAAAACATTTACAGTTATTTTTATGGTAAGGCAAAAATATCGTGACTTACCAGACGTGGCATCGCGATACCAACTATTGCCGTTTTCACCTTGGATATCCGTAATAGAGCAATAAATAGGCCTTTGTGCTACAAAACTTCTACGTTATATTACTCTTTAGCTTCTACTCGCGACTTCGTCCGCGTGCAATAGTTACTTTGGGCTGACGCTAACTTATACCCGCGATTGATTGATAAATGTGCTGTCGAACACGAAAATAATATATCAAATGACTAGTACTTCCTTAGATTAGCTTGTTCAAGCAAACAAACTCTTCAGCTTTATCTTTACATCTATATCTATACAGATAAATAAAATTTAAGTGTCTGTTAGTAATTCCAAAATAACAGCTTTTCACTAAATGCATAGGAAAGTATACACGCTACTAACACAAAAAAACTAATTTTAAAAAAAATTATCTGTCTGTCTGTCTGTTTGTTCCGGGTAATCTCTGAAACGGCTGGACAGATTTTAACGGGACTTTCACTGGCAGGTAGCTGATGTTCCAAGGAGTAACTTAGACTTACATTTATTTAAAAAAAAAACATTTAGGTTTAAAACTAAATCTACGCGGGTGAAACCGCAGGGCTCAGCTAGTATGTTATTATAGATTCGGGTGATATAATATGCCATTGTAATAAGGCTATACAAGAGTTTGTCTCGAGTTTTTAACGTTGAGATTGTAAATAGACGAATGTTGTAGAAGTTTTATTTAGAATACTAGTACATTACAGCCTCGATCCAATACGTATTTTACCAGGTCTGGCTATTTTCCTTCTGTAGATAAAATAAGACGTATGAACCGTTACCTTACTGCTATTGACCCACAGTGGGTTCACGGGTAATATTTTTACCCTTAGACCCACTCCTTTAGTTATGCGGTGGCATTTCAATGCTTAATGAAATTTGAAGAACATGCTTTGATAATTACCCAATCGTAATCTTTTTTTTTGCAAAACTAATCATGCATTTATGCATACAAATGATATACCACCCCCTAGTGAAAATATAAGCCAAGCTAATAGCTATGTGGAATGAACGACAGATATAATAAAAAATAAAATACTAACATACATATATATACATACATAATAACAAAACTGCGCGAATGTTCGCAGAGGAGATCCACAAATTCATAGCGGAGCAGCTTCAGACGTCGCGAGTGCCTCTCTGCATCAACCCGCAGTCGGCGGCGTTCAAGAGCTTCGCAAGGTAAGGCGCAGCCACCAACAACCAACCGCAACCAACTGCAACCAACCGACACTAGGTGATTTCTTTGCGATACGTAACACGCTCAGCTATTAGCGACCACCCGCACCCATTGTGCGCCACGCCGACCAACCCCCCCACTGCAACCGTGCAGACAACATCACAACAAACATCGACAGATGGCGCTGATCATGATATTTACAATATTTAAAAAATATATAAAGATAATAATTTAATAATTTTTTTAAATTTGGAAATTGTTGTCTCCATGGTTGGCGATTAAAGAGATAATAAATCAGAGAACGGTCATCACAACTAGGTGTGGCACGGTGCGATCTGTTTAGTGCACGTGAGTGTTACCCTGTGTACATACGTGCAGTTAAATGTGTCTCGATGTCAATACATTATAAACACTAGCTCGGTGGTCGCAGATGTACGAGCCTATATCGCTGTCTCCCTCCCCGCCCATCCCCTCGCCAACAGTAGAACAGTGCAGTAGTAGGGTAACAGTTATTGTGCCTTCTGTAAAGTAACCAGTGTCGACGGCTCGACTTTGCCAGAGCCCGAAATATGCATGGGTTTTATTTTTATATTTTGTCATAATTTTCCGAGCTTCACGAGCGATAGTCCCAGTCTCTGTACATATAAAGCCGCTGTTTTCAAGCATTATCAACCCTCTTGAAATGGTGGTGTACGCTCAGTCGCTTCACACAGTAACGTAGCACCGCTGCTCATCCCAGTAGTTCTAATCACATGAGAGATACCCTGAATGGAGGAACAACTTACCATAATCACGCAATTCATACCAAACATACATAGATGGCCAGGGTTACATATAACTATTACATACTTTATTATTCTTGAATCATCATAAGAGTATTACCGGGTGAATTAAACTTTGTTTAAGTCCAATTGGATAAGTTGTTGAGGACATACGATACTATTATCTAAGGTCACAGTCATAATGTGCAAGCAAAATTGCACTTTATTATTTTATGTGGAAGGTAGTTTTTACCTAAAAGTATTCTACATTTTTGCGATGCGTTTGTACGAAGCTGTTCCTCTATAGGGGTGTTGACTCTTGCGGTTTTAATAACATTCTGCTTTTTTCTGTGTTTTTTGCGATAGCTCTAGAGCGGGTTCGAAAGCAAAAGTTTGTTCCCCATTCAAGACTGCGGCAAAAATACTACTGCTATCGCCCGTGATATTTCTGTGCGCTGCCTAGTGCCCCGAGCTCGCCAGTAAGCGACCAGCACGCTCTCCCCGATACATACTTACATATACTTTATACCGAACACATACATCGATATTTATATTTACTTTATTTCAAATTAATTTGCTTCTAAATCTAAATTATATTCGACGGTTTTTATTAGAAAAAATGCCTTTTTTCATATTTTTCATAGCATATTTATAATATGTATAATATTAGTAAAGGGGTTTGTCAAGATTATTTATCGTTAATGCAAATTAATTTGAAATGTACTAGCCAAGGCATGTTTCAATATTTCGAAATAAATTCCAGAGAAGCTTATTTCTAGCTTGCTTACTTTGCCTTTGGTGGTAAACTCATAAAGAATACGAATATGAGCATTTATTTGTATAATGTGAAACCGAAAACAAATTCAATTTAAAATCATTACATTTTGTAATAACTTCTGTATTATATACCATATATGAAGTCAGATTTAAAAAAAAACGATATAAAAGATATAAAAAAAATGTAGTAGTCATTATTGCATAGATAATTACTTAAAGTTCAAAATATATGTCATCTAAGTCACTTTTTTATTTTTATTATGATGTATGTGTTCAGGTTATTAATACGGATGTCGAACTGCGAAGGCAATTTCGACCTTAAAAGAAAATGTTTACGATTGCTTTTGCATTCGACAGCTGTGTCGTTATTTCAAAAGGGTTGATTGTTAGATAGTGCTCGCTAAGTTATCGGGTAGTAACGCATGACGTTTATTCTACGCCTACCACTTAATACTACGTTGCCTATACTATTCCCATATACTATAATTTAAGCCGATACTATACTTATAAAAGAGTAAACTTAATAATCTATACTACATAATTACAAAGAGGCAAGATTTGAATGTTGCATTATCACTGATTAATATAACCTATACTTTATCCCCGTACTTCCACGGGAACGGGAACTACGCGGGTGAAACCCCGTGACGTCCGCTAGGTAATGATAAAAAAATAAATATATATTTAATTTTCGCATTGCACGCTTCACGTGAAAACTACCAAGTAGTAGGATTTGAAGAAATTTGGTATGGTAGCCGCATATAAAACTGTCTCAGTATGTCTGTCTGTCGTTCCTTCCACGGCTAAGCCGCTGAAATGATTTGCTGGACTTTAGGATATTGGTATCTAGTATATTATCTAGATTTGACACGGTGACAGGTCGCAGCAAGTATTGTCTGATGTTAAGCATCAGATTAAATTTTATTTGTACCAGGTAACGTAGTATTAAGTGTCAGATTATTATTTCGATCCAGTTATATCCGACTTTATTAGTTAGTGGGCAATTCAATAGGTACGATATATTTGTGGGTTGTTGTGACGCCATTCGGATGTAAGTTTATCATTGATATTGTATTGTGTACTTTATGTCTCAAGTATAAAGTACATATTCCAATACAGTGAAGATTTATAGTTGAAAGGCTTAGTGCATGCGTAGAGTGAGCGAGAGCACAGTGCCATGCACATGGTTGTGGTGATATTATTTTAATACATTTATTATTCAGTAGCTTACAAGTAGTTTGATTTGTGATGCAGTTTTGCTAAAAGAGTTCTCTTTTATTATCATAGACAAGTTTATACAATCTTGCATGAGAAGTTTGTTCGAAGGACCATAATGTAAGATGCTTTGACATTAATATAATTGATTATAATGCCAGTACAATTACTTTTCTGGTTATATTTATTTCTTTTTAGGTACAGTAAAGACTGATAATCTTTTAAAATTTGGGCCTGTTATGTTTTGAATGCAAAAAATATTTGAGTATCAAAAATACATTTCTTTTTCTTTTTTTTTTTACAAATTTCCCCATACATTCCGACGTCATGTTTCAAAATAAAAATAAAATTACTAAGTATCTTAAGTACCGGAAAAAGTTATATTGTAGACCTTCATTACAAATAAACGGATGCCATTTTGAAAATTACATATCTAAATGCTCATACAAATGGTCCTTCGATCAAGTGTTCGTGGCGTGGGTGTGGGGTGTGTGTGCGCAGTGTGTGTAACGTGCGTGGGTTGCAGCTCGACCGTGGCGCACCCCTCGGAGCTGCCGCCGTCGCCGCACCAGTGGGAATGACGTCACACCAGCCGCGCCTCCGACGCCCGCTGCAACCTCTACACTGACACGCGATAACACACACTCACATTACATAACTATGTACTACATTTACATATAACATCTCTAATACTGACTACTGCTATACAATACACACGGTTACACATCAAGAAATACTGTGATATTACTGTAGGCCTAGACGAAGTAATATTTTCTCGCGCTTGCGCTAATAGAAACGATAAAAATGTATGGAAATTACATTTTCTATCGTTTCTATTAGCGAAGCGTGAGGATAATGTTACTTTGTCTACAAGCCCAGTATCGTTGCCGTCGTTATGAGCGCTGACTTTAAATGCGCAGTAGTCATTTTATGAGTCTGTCTCTATGTTTGTATTCAAATAAAATAAACGCGCAGTTATCATCACTATTTTCGGAGTGCGCTCATAGCTTGTGACGACACTTTTGAAGTCGCCATTTTCATACAAAATTATTTTCTCAGTTTGACCGCATTCCTTATTCTTAACTACGTGACAGATAAAGATACGGTTTTTATTAATATGTAGGAGTTAAAATCCGATGGGTTTAAAGTAGTCGTTTTGTAAAAGCGTTCAAAATCGTAACCCGAGGTCAAGTGAGGGTCGATAATCCAGTATAAAGTGAACTCTCGTTGAATGGAAAGCATGTACATGACGAGGTCCACGAATTGTGGTGCATCTTGATGTTTAGCCGTGTGTGCGCTGGACTGGTTATAGACTGGAATAAGAGTGTCTATTTCATCGGTGTGTTTTGACGCTGATGTCTATGGCAAGCGTTCACGGAACTAATTATAGAGGGAAATAGAACACAAACCAGAGACCCATCGGTTGCATTTCAAATCGACACAAAATGTAGCTGTCTTTTGGTATGTATGTATGTCAGTACTGTCGGTCCATCGTTTTGTATAGTAGGTTAAAGTCAGTGATTGCAACCAGTTTTCATCGCTGAAAAAATCGATTCTTTATGTCACTATGTCGTACAATGACCAACTCAACCAATAACCATGTTACAAATGTACTTGTGATATTTCACTGCGCCACTGCGGGCTGCATTTCGATCTCAGTCTGTGGGACAAAATGCGCGAGTGACACCCCTAGACGCGGATTATTAGGCGGACTGTTTTGAGAGGTGTTTTGTCATAAGATCGATTTTTAAGGCGATAAAGACTGGTTTTCATTACGTCGCCTTGTTTGAGAGACTGGCAAGGATATTGTAAGAAAGTGTTGCCATTGAATTTGAAAGTAATATCAAGCGAAACGACGTAGCTAAGGTGACAGAGCCGCTTCAAATAATACGGTAAATATTTAAAAAAAATGTGACGTTTGTATTAAAAAAACAGTTTTGGATATAATGTATGCTTCTTTTCATCATAACGGAGTTTTTTTTAATTTTCAAATGGCAACATTTTCTTAAAAATCCATAGCTTCAGTCCGCGATGAGTTAATTAGTCTTTCACATGATGTTCGCAAGCATATAACCCCTAGAAAAAACATGCTCAATAATCCTAGAAGAAACGCGAACTTGCATAAAGGTCTATTCATACCTACAGATATATGGGTAGCCGATTAGGATCGTCGCATCTGGTTGAAACGTGGGCAATAGTTACGAAATAGGGTAAAAAAAATAAAAAAAATGTCTTTCACGTGTCTGCCACGCTCAATGTCTTTCGGTATGAATCGGACTTATTCGTCATTGCGGTGTGGAGAAATTAGTTTTGAAGGTATCCAATTGTACATCTCTAGGGTTTATTTGTTTGCTTGATCACCCCTTTATCATTATGTGCCTGCGATGGAATTTCAACTGTAACGTTGACTGTTTACAGTATAATTTAAAAAGAGCGAATTATTCTTAAAGATAAAATTCCGTTGGCGTTCGTCGGGGTCAAACGTCGCTCTCATAATTGTAAAATTCGAATTGTAAAAATACCGCACCATACCTCATTGCGATAATAATGTAGATTCCTGAATGTTTGTATCCTAAGCACTTGTATATGCACCGTTTTGTGAAGAACTATTTTTATATCCTTCGACAATTTTAGCTTTGTTTTGTAGTCTCGTCTTCACAAAATGTCTGTATACGTGGAGTGATGTTGTTCGATGTCATTCTTAATAAAAAAGTAATGTCCTTGATATTAACGTATAGCGGTAGAGTAGGCGCTGTGTAGTATAGGAGGGGTTTTTTGTGAATATAGCTTTTAAGGGAGCGCGAGCGCAGTTGAGGGTTACTTGAATACTTAATACAACGAAACATACGTCGCTGTATCGACCGACCTGTTTACGGTCATGATGATACATCACACGCAGACAACCTATGTATGTACGGAGGCACAGTAAAGTCAACCATGAAAGTGATAACCTTAATGCAAAAGAAATAAGGTCTATTTTCGTTTGCATGTGACAATTTGTCGCTATGACAGCTAACAAGATATTCAAGTGTATTCCAATTTGAGTCCTAATGATTGTTGTTAAAACACTTTCTTGGCTGACATTACATCGGTGAGAAAGATAACACTATGATACTCTTCAAGCCCAACAGACGGCGCTATATATATTACAATGTCATATATATTAATATAACCGGAGGAACTCGTGGCATAGTTGCTATTGCGATCAGCGAAGTTAAGCAACCCTAACACTAGCCAGTTATTGGATCGGTGACCGCCCGAGTTCCCTCCGTGCCTCGGAGAGTACGTTAAGCCGTCGGTCCCGGTTGCTAATTTATCATCATTGGTAATCGTTACAGGTCAGTTGGAGGCCTAAAATAGACTGACAACTGGTTTAACCCAGATTGCCGATTTTCCGCGTTAAAGGGTTTGCGAAGGTCAGATGTGCAGTCGCTTCGTATAAAAATCAGGTGATTAGCCACATCGGATTGAATTAAGTGCCGCCCCCAACAATGTGTGGGATAAAGTCAGGGAGCTGAATATAGCCGGAATACGGTTATATTAATATATATTATAGCGCCGTCTGTTTTAGGCTTTATGTAGAATAGTTATTGTTCATTTCATCTTTTATGTGAAGTACGTATCGAATGCCTGTACGGATGTTGCGAGCATTAAATATAATTAATAATGTTCCAGTACGTACATTGACGACATGGATTTTTTAATGTAAATGACATGTATTTTATTATTTTGTATTGCGTTCCCGTGTTCACCTTAAGTGGTGCACAGACTAGTATACTTGTCAGACGACGCTTGTGCGCCAGTACGTGTATATCGACCTAGTCTGTGCACGTCTTAAAATTGTAAAATAATATGCTTATTCCTAAACACCATTATATGTAATATCGACTGAACATTTTTACGTAGTTAGGATTAGTTTATAGAATTAATCATTTACTAATTTACTCTTTAATCACGACAATGATTACAAATAACAAAAAAAAAGTTTTCGAATATATGAATGAGTATTTTCAATGATACTAGCAATTATAATTTTTATTCAGTAGTGAAGTATCTCGGATATAATGTTTATAAATGTAACGGATATATGATGTACTTCAAGCATTTAATAATAATTAGAGGTTTGATGTTATTTGTATGCCTGTGTGCGTGTATTATATTGTATTATTTCAAATTGGCATAATACACAGAAATATATATATTCAATTTACTTTCGTGTGATGTTATTAAGCTAACATCAAATTATACTAGAGTAGGGAGACGTTTGTGTGAGTGTCGAGACATCGTAGCCTTAAAACTAGTTCAAAACTATATAAAATAATAAAAAATAAAAATAATTTGTAAATAATACAAACGCATAGTATTAAATTAGGCTATAGTGTTATTGTATGGAATGTATATCAATGAAGCAAACCCATTAATGTAGGATGACCACGTTAGCCTATGTATGACTCATGCATATACAATACCTACATACTATTCGAAAATATATATTGAAAAACTGTTTTCATTTATTTCTGTCTCATTCACCTTAAGAGTGAATAGGAGAGAAAATAAAGAGAGCAGTTTTTATTCGGATAGTCCTGTTCTTAACTAATTGTACATACAATTATCTTTTCAAATAAATTGATCGCGTTTATGCTTTAAATAAAATATGTGATAAAATATCGTATTGATAGAATGCAACTATTAATTAGTGGCCATTTTGTATAGAGTAAGGGTCAACAAAATGGCGGTTTATACATGAGTCAAACAAAGGTATAACGGCTGTCTCGTAGGAGGTTAATTCACGTCATTCGCAGTTTATTTAGCGTACTATATTTTTTTTTATGATAAATTGTTCCCTTAGTAATAGGCATACGAATATTGCTTATAACATGTAATCAATCCAAATAGCTCAATAATATTGTAACCGCGTGATTGAAAACTACAAAAGATCTGAGGGAATCTCTTTCTCCGAAAACTAAGCTGCGCAAACGAACGATAATCAAAAGTAAATTCAGTATCACTTTGTCTTTATCAAACTCAAGCTTTCGATCTGTTAATATTGTCATGACGTAAATAAGTTTTTATTTGCAGACCACGTTCGGACGTAATAAGAACCGTGGTAGGAACATAGCGTACTTTCGGCGTTAGCTTCGTTTTTCGGAGAAAGCGAGTAGGCCCCTTGACTCTTTTAGTTTTATTAATATCATTGATGCACTGCATCAACTATCAAATAGTAGAGTGCGCTAAATGAACTGTAAATGTACGTGTTAAATGCAGTACGCCCGACAGACCTCACCTTGCCTTATCTCAGATATAACTGTCACTGTGATCCGCTAGCCGTAGGTAAATACACCGTGATACACCCAAGCACACCCGCTCGCTATGTGTGTTATGTACTTTATACGTGTTAGTGTTGTACCTATATGTATACACGAGATATGTCTGTAGGCCTAGGCAAAGTAACATTCTCTACCTCTTACGCTAATAGTAACGATAAAAATGTCACGTGACATATGTCATTCCCGTAAATTTTGTATTGTTTCTACTAGCGAAGCGTGAGGATAATGTTACTTTGTCTACAGGCCCTGTAGGCCTAGACAAAGTAACATTGTTTTGCGCTGGCGCTAATAAACGATAAAAAATTTATGACAAATCAGTCACGTGACATATGTCATTCCCGTACATTTTGTATATTTTCTATTAGCACAGCGCGAGGATAATGTTACGTTGTCTACAGGCCCTACTCTAGATTCGCTTACTCGTCGTTGTAGCAGTTTGAATGCGAACTACTATTATATAAAAAGACGTATGTGTGTATGTAAATAATGGTGTAATGTTTAAGTAGGTGAATAGATTGTTGAATAGGCGGGGCTGGTTTGTGTGAAAACGCTCAAATTGATTACAAAATATCGTTATACGTTTTGATTTGGTAGGGAGAACAAAGAATATAAATGATTAAAAAAAAGGGTTCAGAAATTAATTAATTTGCATCCAGAATATCTAGTCGGTATATATTTCCCAGAAGCAATAAATTTATTTGAGAGCCAGCTCCGCGCTTTTGGAGGATTTGTGTATCGCACACGCTTCTTTACCGCAAGAATAGGTTTTATCACTTCGAACGTTGACGAATTCGTCCGTGCAAATACGCATACTGAATCGTCAACGTATGTCAAAACCTATACTCGGGGTACTTATGTCAACGTACGTATCGCGTTTCCACACTTTCAGAGATCTCGTATTAATTTAAGTTTTAAGTACACGACTGTTTATTTTAACACAAGTGATTTTTTTAGTTCTAGTAATGATACTTTTATACGTCTTCGGTTATAGCCCCTATGGTCAGTAAGTCAAGGTTTCATTTGTGTTGTTACTTAAGTGGAAGCACACGCTTTCGCAAAGGCAATGGGATTTAAATATTCGCTGTAATAATTAATGTTAGGTTTTGTGTTAACTTAGTGTTGTGTTCGGTAATCCCACATAAGCTGCCTTAATTATACTTTGCAATAAATAAAAGTACGAGTGTAAAATGTGTATCCTAATTGTGTAATAATAATGTTTTATGTTACTGTACCAGTCGTCACTGTAAATAGTTAGATATTTTGTGCACTGATAGTTGATTTTAAGTTAGTGTTACTGTAGGTAATGATATCAAATGGCTGTATTGATTCTCTTTACGTAACGCCCAAGACACAACTATGAGACTAATAGTTGGACTGTTCACTTTGCGGTATGTCCCTGTAGACATATCCTAACGTATTTAGCGATTGACTATGATTGTGATTATAATTTCATCCTATTACTGTGACAAGCCAGAAACGTGAATGTAATGTAAATATTGATTGATACGTGGTTCTGTGTACGGAGTTAGTTGCATTTTACCATTGTTGCGAACTGCCAAAACTATTGTAATAATTTTGTAGCGTTGTGTGCGGCGCGAGCGCATGGACGCTTGGCCGCCATGTCATAGTGGTAGCGTGTAGCGGCGGCCGAGTGGCCGTAGCCGCGGCCCATCCCGCGAACATGTGTAACAATAAAACTACTGCATAATTCACGCATATTTTTTTATATTCCTTCCCTATACGAGTATATCACATTAATGTACATGGAATTACATCAATATGAAAAATTTGAGTACCAATTCAGTTCTAGCCTATTAGAAATTGAGTTTATAGAGAATTAGTGCCTATTTCTTCACAACTACATTGAAAAATAAAGCGGTACATAATCCTAGAGATGAGTACATTCCTTCGATGCACACCTAAAATGCAAATTCGGTACATCTAAAATGACGCACCACGATCAAAACAAAAAACAAAATCCGAATAATAGTAATAAAATATATTGTGGTCATCAGTAATTAAATTCCTATGATGTTACGTACTAGGATGGAGGATTTTATGATCTGAATAAAGATTATCCTATCCAAAATTAGATTAAATATTATGAATAGTGGCAAATTTGTTTCTGTTTCTTCTTCAAATTCTGTTTCAAAGCTTGAACCGGTCAGAATTGAACGTCGTGAATATCAGAGGGCATTCTAAAACTTACTAGACACCTTTCAATGTACCTGAACTTCTTTGGAGGAAATTGGATGCTGTAACAACTCTGCCCCCTTCGGAGACCCTAGTCGGAAAGCGTGATGAACTAAAAATAATATACACAAACGCTTATTACCTACGAAAAAAATGCCTCTACTTAGAAGATATATAATAACTTACATAAGTGACAAATTATTCAAGCAATGAAATAAGACCGAATACGGAATAGCACAGTAGCCGCTTATCATCAGGCCGACTGCACGCTTGTTTGCCAGCTGATAGTATAAAAAAGTAAGGAGTAGGTATAACAAATTATTTTTTAACAAGTTCTTCGGTGCTTTTCTTAAAGCGAATATCTTCGAGTTCCTCCGAGGGTTCAATGGTACACGTCGCTTCATTCTCCTCCGGGACCCCGCCTAGATGACCACGGGTCTCGGAATTCACCATAGACCTCCGCTGGAAAATTATATTAACATCCAAAATTCAACAAAATCGGTTCAACGGTTCTATGTACCCGAAAAAAATCTGATTTTTCGTCAATTGGGGAGACTTTATTTTCCTGACAGGCTTAGATAAATTTGGAAATTGTTGTAAGTTAACAAAATGTTCAATGAGTGTGTCAAGTGTAAATATGTTTGACATTTTTAGAACACTCATGAGACCGATGTCCAAGGGGAACTATGATAGCTATGATGGGTTGACGATAATGATCATGCCATAGCATGGACATCACTAGAAAAAAATATCGTTTCCTCAGGCAAATCTTTAAGAGACTGACGCGATTCTATACTACGACACTGGATTCACATCGATGATTGGATGGATGCATGGTACTCACTATAGTTTGACGCCTGACCTCTTTCTTTAAGTTTTTCAGTTCATCTTGTTTCTTCCTTTTCAGGAATCCGCACTGCAAATGGAAAATAAACAATCATTGCATACTTATGTAGTAGGTACCTACTTACCTAATTTCTGCTCGGACATGTTCAGGTTTTTAGAAAAACTCATTTATACCACTGGGATTTTAACTGCGTCGCTTGCGTAACATTCGACATCTCAACCCAACCGCCATAATTTTTAACTATGTTTATACGAGAGGATCGCGTGGGTGCGGTGAAGAGAGCGTACCTACGATACATGAGCTGACGCCCGGTTGGCCAGCTGTGCTATTCTGTAAGGTAGGTATCTCAGCAATGAAATCGACGTCGAGTGTCGGTTTCAATCGTAGGAAAATTATACATAATACGAACACGATAAAGCTCAATTTCTTAAGTTTGAAACCGACACTTTAAGTCAAGTTCGTCACTGACCTTACCTTTCAGAATAAGTTTTTGATACTATAGACATTTTGATAGTTGAGACTTTAAATTCGTCGTTTTGTGTAACTGGACTTTCTGGTATCATGGACATTTTGATACTCAAGACTTATTTTGAGTCGCTGCGTAAGTAAGTAAGTAAATAAGTATATAATACCAACCTCATAAAGCGCCCAAGCTAAGATGCCCAGCAGTAGTAGGCCCAGACATATGGCGGCCACGATCAAGTACGTCGGCACTACGGGCGCATTCAGCACCAGCGGACTGGTTATGTTGTACCTACAAAAACAATTGCTAATTAACAGCCGTTTTCAATAACCTGTTTAAGTTTACAGATGGATTGCTATCCTCAATTATCTGTCAGATTTGATCCATCCATACGTCAACCTAATACCAAGATAAGAAGGTTCCTACGCAACGTAATTCGTTCACATCGAAACACGACAAAATATTTAAAAAGAAAATATAGACACCTTTTTATATCTTCATCATACTCCAGTGATAAGTAGGTATCTACTGTTAAATTTTCGTTCTTCAGAAGTCCGTCTGAAAGCAAATAAAATGCCTTGATTAGTAAGCACATAAAATCAAGTGTTGAAGTGAGCACCTACCGACTTGATTTACATACAACCCAAAGATGCGTTGTGCCAAATATATTAAAAAATCTCAAGAAATTTAGGGTCTAACCCTACATCTTATATCTTTAAACGAGCAATTATTGTATATATATAGAATCTGGATCTCGGGAACGGCTGCAACGATTTTCATGAAATTTTGTATGTAGGGGGTTTCGGGGGCAAAAAAAATATCTAGCTAGGTTTCACTTTCAGAAAACATCGTTTTGACCATGTTTTCATGCATTGAAAAACTCATAAATACAATACGACAGTAAATTTCGCCGACAACTGTCAAGCTATGGTAGCTCAGAGGTGACCCACCCATTAGCCAGGGAATTTGGCTATGGTATCCCCTGCCTGTCGTAAGAGGCGACTAAAGGGGCCGGAGGGCCTGCTGGCGGTGGTCGGGGTGGGAGCTTTGACCACCGAGCCGCGGGTCCGGGGTGGCAGCGCGATGTGGCTCGCGCTGCCTTGCACAGCGAGGTCTCTATGCTCCGGGGATGTGCCCCGGCAAAGTGTGGGGGGACACCGGTGCGATCTACCAGAGTACCCGGAGTCCCCCCTGAGCACAGAGGATGGCCACCGGGGGGGTTTTAGTGCGGTAAAAATAAAATATACCCCGATCAGCCTCTCCCAGGGCGGTCGGGGACCTTTTGAAGGTATCCCCCTCGTCAAAAAAAAAAAAAAGATCAGAGTTGAGGCTGTCAGCTTACGAGGTGATAACGAAACTAGAGTACCCCGGTTCGAGACTGACGTTCACCGGTACGATTTTTTTCTTTTGGTTCATTTTTTTCTAGCTTTTTCGACCAAACGTCAAGTTTTTTTCTTTTGTGGAAAAAGTTTAGTTTTTTATGAGAAAAAGAAACCGAGCACAGCTCGGTCAACCAGGTACTTATACTTAATACGAGTATTGTTCACTCACCCAACTTATTAGCTAAAATAGTAATAGGTGCAATGATGTTGATTCTTCCGCCACTTTTCAGCTCTTTTATTTCACATTTGAAGGCTATCTCTTTAGTCGTCTCCGTGGTGGCGATGTACGTGATCTTCGAATTGCTCATACTCTGTAACAGAATAGTCGCGTGACGTAACGTAACGTTACTTTATACAAATAAGGCGGCAAGTATACCTACGTAGCTAAGTAAAGAACCTATGGGCAATTTCTTGAATGCCAGTAGCCCATGGACTTAAAGATCTATAGATAAGCTGTAAGGCACATAGGCTTGAGACGTAACTGCAGCACCTAAATAGGTAACAGAGTTAGTATTTATATGCTCTAAAATTGGGACCTATTTTGTACCATATATCATGATTGTGAATAAATAGAATTATTGTTTCTATTTCTGTAATAGATAAAATAAAAAAAATATATCTCGACTCACCCCGTATTCGTTTGGTATAGATTGTTCGAGGTAAGGCTTCTTAATGTAAGTGAGAGTATACACGAGGTTCACCCAATTTGTCTTTCCTATGTTGTTAATCTGCGAAGTATGTAAGTAGGTTAATGCTTGGTAATATATGAATTCAATTAAGATATCCACTTCCACCTGCTACTAATGTGAAGCCCAATACGCTGGATCAAACCCGCACCACACTTGCGACCACGCTACATGAAGCCGAAAGCGGACCCAGATGGCTATATATCTTAAAATTTGAGGGGAGGTCTCGACCCTCAGTAATGAGGAAAACGACGCGAAGAGGACCTATATAGGTTTCTGGTTTTTTTCGTACGTATTCGCACGTATTATTCTTTGAAATCCGTCTAACCAGTAACCACAACCTAGGATAATTATGTTTCAAGATAACGTGTACGATATATGTAATCACGATAACACCGGTTCGTCAGTACCAAGCTGTCGCCGTCCCGCCGAGGGGCAACACACCCATCATCTGCCGCGTTGGATGGTACAAAGATTATTAGGGAGTCTTTCGTGAAAGGTGGTGGTTATACGTCTGTCTACCAGCCGTTGACCCTAACGGGTTGGCGAGGCGTGAAGATGCGGATAAAGTATTTGCTAGATTGTATCTTACCGTGTAAATGTGTTCGACTTGCTTTCCCGTATACTTCATTTCGCTAGAACTGATTTTAATGACCTCTTCAGGGCTGGTACGTCTGAAAATGTAAAGTAAGTTTTAAGATTTCGTAATACGTAGCAAATTACGTTGGCGTTCAAACGTGACAATACCATATACCGCCCAAATAGGGCCACATAGTTTGAGGTATATGTTACAACTACCTTCTTCCCGAGACATGATATAGGATTTTTTTTGGTTTAGGGTACCATCTATTCTAGTCCGACGCTATCGTCCAACGTGAAAGCGCTCAATGGGGTAGATTGTAAACTCACGTGTTTATCTTGAATTTTCTGTCTTTCTCCAAATAAAGTGTCTTATTATGTTCAGTTTTGTTGGTACCGTCACACCGCGGGTACAAGTCCACGAAGATCTGTATCTCGGTGTTTTCGCTAGTCAGCTTGGTCATGTCCAATGTAAAATTGCCCTCGGGGTGCTGTTAACAAGGAACAATATTTAATCGAAACATTAAGTTTTGCAAAATAGTAAAAGAAATATGACCGTGAATTAATTTAGGGCGGCTCCTGGCATAGTCGCTATCATTATAATGTATACATTATCGATCAAAAGTCAAGCAGCCTCACTAGTGACCAGTAGCTTAACCATGCTATATGGAGTTCAATTCGTGCTTCGGGAGTATATCAAATTCTAAATACTTAGATATCTCAATTTGATTAGACTTTACTTTCAAATACTACAAAGTACTTTCATATCGTCAGATCTTAGTCTTGGACTTTGAAGAATTTGTGTTATAATATTATGAAAAAATAGGCACGTGGATCAAGGTGATACAATTTATAATGATGGTGAACAGGTGCCGTCACGAGTTCCAAGCGCTCAGCTAAAATAGTGGGGATAACTGTGCGCTTCTTCGTTCGCGCTCGCTCCACAGAAGACCCAAAAATTACTATGTTTTGACTATTCGGGGCCCCCGCTCGTAATAAGTCCGTGACAGCACCTATACACTAACCCAATGGTCCATTTTGAGCAGCGGCGTGCGTGGTGTGCAGGTGAACATGCTCTCGGCGTTGCGCTGGCAGTCCGTCTGGGATCCGTTCAAGACTGGCGTGCCCTCCACGCGCAGGCGCACACACGACTCGTACGCAATGTCTCCGCTATTTGTCACGTTGATGACGAACACCTCCGCGTCACTCGAACCTATTTGGTACGGACTCCAATCTTCCATTCTGGACAGAAATAATGTATCTAGATATCATTTTTTTCTACCGATTTATGGCACGATCATATTATTAGTTTATAATTTGGTAGTAATTTTTAAGTAGCTAACTAGAGAGTTCGCGAATGGCTGTTAGGTAGGTACTCCATGGTGGCTTGAGTACTCGGTGTACGTAACTGTAGTACCCATGTTTATGTTCGGTTAGTGACAGACAAGAGCTGAAGGTACAGTGAAGATAAACATAGCAAGGATACATGGGTTTTATTCTTGATGTGAGGTGGATTCAAGATTAGCGGCTGGATCCTTTCTGTCTCACTATGATGTTCTGCGGTCATTTCCCATCATTCGGACAGAGCTGAATCGATAATCGATTAAAATCGGTCTAGCAATTTCCGAGATTAGTGTGAACAAACAGACGGACAGACTGATAGACAGACAGATAGAGAGAGAAAAAAATCATTTAAACCTTCATGTTTTTTAAATGCACTTAGTGAAATTTGGTTAATTTCGAAATACAAACAGACACATAAATTGTATTTATCTGTACATTGTTTTTGACGAGGAGAACGTACGGTGTATTGGTATATATTTGTAGAGACAGTTTGGGCTCGCAGGTGCCGTTGCACTCGGCCGCCCTGACGGTGCTGCCGGCCGATAGCTGGCTGCGCTCGCTCACCAGCACGCGAGATGGATTGAACACCGCATCCTTCAGTGGACTGTCCATCTGGACGGCCGTCATCTTCCACTCTATTGGCAACTCGTAGTTACCCTGCAAAGGTGGAACAATCACAATGTTAATTGCAATATAAAACAGGCCAATAGCTGTTCCCCGCGATTTCTCCCGTGTTGACTTAATTTCAAAGGTGTTTTAATTTCACAGATTCCTTTATTTTTAAATAACGCTGCCTAAGTTTCTCCTTGTATTTGCTAGTGTGCCGAAACAAACAGACAGACAGACGGACATACAGATTCAAAATTAGTTTCTACATGTAAATACCGTATATGCTTTCATATGCATTAAGCTTTAGAGCTTGAAATTTTGAGTCACTAAGGACACATTTTTTCACATATGCAAACTAAGAAATATTCACCTTGGGTGTAGCTACTTCCACCTTTCGACATTTTGCCGGCTGGTTCCTGTCTTCCAACGATACTATATAATTCGAATCCTTAGAATTCGCGAGATAAGCTTGCGGGTGGTTTATACTCAGCGATACGTTTACACCTGAAAATCAAAATTCATAAATAACCCAATGACGATTGCAGAAGTGAAATCCATGATGATCAAGTCACACGACACCTTAATATTCTTAACAATTTTTAAGTTTTTATGATTTCATTTATGCATCACTTGGGACCTACATTTCGGTTTCCCAAACGTAATATTTGAAGAATGTGGAATTCAAGTTTGTTCTAAATAAATTATATTTAGTACATACGGTTCTCAAAGCTATACGCAGTACCGGTTCTCCTCTGAAAACTACTTTCCTAACTGGTTGTAGATTTTTCGATCTCTAAAAGTAACTGCTTGGGCCAACATTGATTTGTTCTCAACTGACTTAGCTAACCAGCTAACCCTGGGAATTAATTAACATAATTTGGAAGGATTCTGATACTTACTTCCTAGAATTTGTATAGGTTTATCAGGATATGTCACATTGAAGCAAGCATCGAACTTGAAATGTGAAGAATCTCGACCCTGTAATGATAATAATTATCAATGGTCAAGTAAGAAGCGTCGCGCACGCAGGGGTCCGTACGGTTACGGTCCATACGGTACAATTTATGTTACGTAATTAATTGTCAATAATCACCCTCAAATCAGGGATCACAGCATACACTTTCAGCGTAACTGCAGCGAAGCACCGCAGTACGAAGACACTGTTGCTGTATGGAGCCCCGATAGCTAGCTCTGAGGACAAAAGTAAAATTAGCTTGGCATTCCTAAAAAGACAAACTACATAATGTTTTAGTAGAACACACCTAGGTAGGTACAGTACATATATAATGATTATGATAATATTTATTTAAATAGGTACATTCTCATAATATATTCTCAAATTATTTTAGTCAATCTATATATTGTGCAAAGTATCCAGGGGGCCTACCATCGGTTTTAAGAACTTCTGAGTTTTGACGTTACATTTGGTACCGTAAAATTGAACGTAAAAGCTTTTTAGCTTCTTAATACGCGCAGCTTAAATGATTATGTTGGCGTCCTGTCTACTGCGGTCAGATAAAGAGAGCATTGATTTAATGAAATTAACCTCATCTTGTGGGTAAATTGTTATTGCGTTAGAGGTTCGTTAGAACTTTGGATTTCTTTCACCGGTAACTTAACTTTTAGGTTTGAATTTATCTACCAACTTTCAGTACACTACACTAAGGTTATGATGTGGAACTAACCATTGCAGCCATTCTGATCGTAGTCAGCCAAGGGGGACAGAGCGAGGCCGAAGCCGTGCACCTTGTTTCCGGGCAATGGCTCTAGGATCTGCAGCAGGACGGGACTGCCATGCGTGTCCACTATGCTCTCGCCACAGTACACGTACACTGCACCGCGCCCTTCAGCCTCATACGGAGCAGCTATCACTACCTCTGTACCATAAAACATCATCGTTAACCGTTAATACCTTTTTAATAGGTGCGCACTCGCTTGACAATTGACCAAACAATTAATTATTTTTTTTGGATTAAAAAGTGAGGTACATTAGGCGTTGCATTAGTCACAAGTAGAACTAACTACATTATTGGGTATTCTGTTACACATATAAACAGATAAGTAAACAAGTAATTTTTAGAAAAGACTATCCTCATCGTGTATTTAACAGCCAATCTTCTGTCAGTGTATATTTTCCATTGTCCCGACAGACACCTTTTCTTTAACCTTAGTTTTCCTATATTTAATACAATAAGGAATTATTTTAAACTAGCTGTGATAGTAATTTTGGATATTACAAACAGACACTTCAATTTTATTTATCTGTATAAATGTATAGATGTACAGATGTATAGATGACAAATAATGTGGATTCCTGCGACCAGACTTACCATCAGCGTGATCACCGTTTAAATCTCCAACATTTGCAATTGCGCTGCCGAAGTAACCACCACTTGTAGTGCCTTTTATCACTCGCACTTCCCTGAGAGCCTGTGAATAAGTCACAAAATACTTAGAAAATGCAATACAATATAATAATAATGAGACGTGAATAAAAAGAATCACTATTAAAAGACCAACATGGATATGTTTTACTTCGATCACGCCGCACAATCTTCCTTGATTTGAAAAAGGCTTATGACACTGTATCTTTGCCCATTCCTACAGCAACTTAAAACCAATAATTAGAGATCCAAAAGATTTTTAGATATATTTAAATAAATATTAAATATCTCATTTTAAATTAAATGCCAACCACATACCAACTTTTTAAAGTACAAGCTAATCAGTAGAAATATAGGAAATCCTTGGTGTGCCTCAGGGGAGCATGCTCGGACCAACTTATTTCTTCATCTACGTAATAACTACTAGTACATCATAAGGAATAGTTATAAATAATTATTTCGACTCACACGACGAATCTTCACGTAAACATAGACTGCTCCTACGTCGTAGTCATGTTCTTCCGCATACCCTGGAGCACCTACTAGGAGAGCGGCGGTTGCACGTTCGGCGTTAGATAACTGTGCCGCGCACAGGACTGCTCCATACATGAAGCCAACACCATTTTTCTCAGGCTCCAGCTTTTCCATTTTTATTCTTTTGGATTTAGCTGTATTGTATCTGAAGGTAACTATCTGCCAAGATAACAACAATACGCTATTAAAATAGTTTTCCCAAACAGTGCACATCTAAAACAGCAGATTTATCTCCATTCTAGTGATATAAAAATTTCACCAATAACTTACTTTGCCGTAACCACTTGTTCCATACGGAGACCCAATGGCAAAATAAATTACATTCGGTTGATAGAAACTACCAAAAGCTATGCTGTAACCTGCAAAAGTGAAGAGTATTAATGTTTTACTTAACCACACTCATAACATTATTTGCGTTTGTTATAAGCATACGACCAAATTTCTTAAAATTATACAATATACTGATATATAAAAAGAGGTTTTCCTTTTTAATTATATATTTTTAAGCTTCACTTACAGTCACTCTTTAAATAAAATTAAAGACTTTCCCTGATTATTTATACTGCTTTGGACCTGTGTGAACTAGAACTAATATGTAGCTTACCAATTTTTTCAAATCGATAAACTCATGTAGTTTCCGAGATATAAAAGGGCGAATCTGTCTCTGGAGCCAGATTATACAATAAGGGTTCCATTTCAACTTTTGGCATGGAACCCTAAACTAGAACAAATTATAAACAACATTGGGGCTTGATTGGTGTGATTTGGTAATCGAAGAAAAGTATTTCCACCTGTAGTACCTATTACCAACAGGTTTGCAAAAAATACGTTTTGTTCGTGAATGTGGATGATTACAATGGAAACGAATGACATAAGAAACAATGGATAAATTGTGTAAAAGATTGGATTGAAAAGTAGTCAATACAAACAGATATGACGTTGACAAAGAGAAATGGGGTAGTAAGCCAATTTGGGTTAACGCAATGGCGTTGGTAGCAAATAATTAAAATATTACATGAGAGCTGATGATTAACTAACCTAACCTAACCTAACTGTTGATGAATAACTTAACTGGGTTAAGGCCCACGGACATACACTTAACAAACAACAGAGAGAGCAACAGTGTCTGTGTTCAAGAGCTAATGTATGTCTGTGACGGTATAATGTACTTAAATTAACCATCTATTTAATAGCTAATATACTCGTAATTTATCGAATGCTTCGTCGCATTTTTGTTATGAAGAATACATTTTTTTTCTTTCTTTCTTTCTTCTATTATTACCAACAAGGTATTTGTACTTACCAAAGTTAAATTTGATATCATATTCTCCCCCTGTATACGAAGTCACACCTGAATATGTTGAATTTGTTGCAGAATAATCAACAATCATTTGCTCGCTCACTCGACCTGTAAGCATTGTATATTCAAGTTATAACAAACATTCAAACCGGCTTTCCTAAAATGCTTGAGATCTAGACGCTAAAAACGATAAGTTAGTCCAATACATTTGAAATTAAGGTGTTCGTTTCGTGAATCTTACTTAACTAGCGGACGTCACGCGGTTTCACACGCGTAGTTCCCGTGGGAGTACAGTAAAGTAGCCACGTTAACTTGGCAAAGTACTTATGTACTCTTTGTAATATTTGCCGTTTCGGAGATTAGCCGTAACAAACAGACATACAGACAGACAGTTTTTTTTTAAATTGGCAATTTTATGTGTCTACTGTATAGACACTTCAATTTAATTGATCTATATAGATGTATAGATAATCACCGGTAGATAGAGCAGGGCCGCCTACGAGTATTATTGACGTATTGTTTTGTTCTGCGATATCCAGACTCCATCCTAGAGTGTCACTAGCGAGCTCTGAAACAATAATAGATAGGAAATAATTTAAACAAGAATACGGACTCGATACTTTTCAGACGCACATTTTTGTTAAGAGAAATTGTACAGCGCCTCCTTGCGGTGACGTGAAGAACTAAAATATGTCATACAAATATTGTCGGTGACGCTAGCGAGTGTAGATTAGAAAACGGTGGCAAACTCGTGATAGGGGTTCAGGGGCCTTACCATGAGCTCTTATTGCCATGATAGTTTTACTCATTTATGAGACAGATGTATGTGACGTGCATACATCTCTCACTGTCGCACAACTGAATTAACAATGCAATAAGAGCTCATGCCAACCATCATCTCCCTGGCCTTATCCCATACATTGTTGGGGTCGGCACTTGATTCAACCCGATGTGGCTGATCACCTGATTTTTATACGAAGCGACTGCCATCTGACCTTCGCAACCCCATTTTAGTAGGAAAATTTGTGATCTGGGTTAAACCAGTTGTCAGATTATTTTTAGGCCTCCGACTGACCTGTAACGATTGCCAAAGATGTTAAATTGGCAACCGGGACCGACGGCTTAACGTGCTCTCCGAGGCACGGAGGGAACTCGGGCGGTCACCCATCCAACTACTGACTAGGCGTATGGTTGCTTAACTTCGCTGATCGAATGATATGCGCAATAGCAACATGCCAACCATGAGCTCTTATTGCATTGTTAATTCAGGATTTGCAGGAGCCCCTGGATTCAAAATAATTAGAAGGATGGAAACAGTCTTACATGTTGCAGAATTTTAGTTCAAATTTTTTGATTTCCATTAGTAGGATTTTTAAACGACTGTGATCTTACCGAATTTATTCATAGAATTATGTTTTCTGTCCTGATCTGTAATGGAAGGTAGTCCTTCCCCTTTTGAGTACCCGTTCTTTGTATGCGCCACCTTCAAACAGACACCCGTCGATCCGGATGCGGTGTCTGAAACAAACAACAGCTATTATTTCAACAAATAAGTTGGCCCTAAGATAGAGCAAAATAGTGACTCTATCGATTAAGTAACAGTCGGCTATGCCGTACCGATTCGATTATTTACTGTGAGTATCGATTTAAAACTCTAGTACAAATTATTTATATTCAAGTTATTTTTAGTATATTTTAAGTGCTTCATTTACTCGTCGTATTTGCTGATAATTTAACCAATACCAATAGTTTTTAACTTTATTCATAATCACAAACAAAAATACATACTCATTTACATTTACCTACTATAGATATAAGAACTATGTGGAATGGTCATGAACGACAGCAAAATATCCAGCTTATGGTTACGGCGGCAACGCCTTAACCTTGGGATAATCCACGATAACCTTTAATTTTTTCAGGGCCTTTTAGCTCAAGCAAACCTAAATTACCCATTACTTACTTCTTTCTAAAGAGATGCTAGAGACATAGCGTGGCGCACACGACTGGAAACAAATAAAAACACTATTAAAATATGGTTATGCTTGAAGAGGGTCTACGGAGAAAATAATACCCATTGACCCACTGTCTTCACTTTTCATAATAATAAATAAATAATAGGTTTTAGATTCCTCTATAGTATGAAGTACCACTTTTTAAAGCGACTAATTAAACATCCGGGCTAAGACTGCTCTCGTCGTGCTTTCGTTTCCTGATAACTTAAGGTGAGTGAAGGAAAACATCATGAGGAAACCTGCCCATGTCTGAGACGAAATTAAGAGATTAACACGCTCGCACATAATTATCTACAGTGAAAAGTCAGATAGAAGTCCTGGATGAGGAACATTCCAGGATCGGAATCAAAAGCGCTGCGGAAATTTTCCACTACGAAGGATTTCAGAAAATATTCCGAGCTGGCAGCCAACCTTCATTAATTTGAGTAGCACTTGAAGAAGTGAAAAGTTGGTTTTGTAACACTTCTGATTGACACTTCGGTAAGCCCCCAAGAAGACTTCCCTCGATAATTCTCTTTAGGTAATTCCCTACCTCTCTGGAAGAGCCTTCTGGGAAATGAATGAGAAAAGATTGAATTACGTAAATGTGTGATGATGTAGCCTTTAGCGTAGCTCCAAGCCAGTAGTTGTGTTTGTAGGTATCGTCATCTGAAAAAAATTAAATAAACCTTCTTCAATATTTTGAATACATCTATACAGATAAATAAAATTTAAGTGTCTGTTTACTACCAAATTAATAGCTTTTCACTTCATGCATATAAAAGTATATAGGGTAAGTACTGACATTAAGTCATCAATTTTCAAAAAAAAAACTTTGTTCGTCTGTTGTTCTGTCTGTCTGCTTGTCTGTCTGTTTGTTCCGGCTAATCTCTGAAACAACTGGGCCAATTTTAACGCGAGTTTCACTCAGCAGATAGCTAACAATACAAGCAGGAAATTACGCAGGCTTCTTTAAATAATAATATTTAAAAAAATCTGATTTCCGTGAAATAAAGCCTCTCATGAAATGTCTACACGGTGAAACCGCGGGCCACAGCTAGTTAAAACTATAATTTAAATATTACGATTATTTATTGTGTAAAATTATATATAGCAAACATTTTTCTTTCCTCATTTCAGTGTAGGTAAATAAATTGACGGGCTGTTCTTTGAATTTATAAGGTCAATATGCACCTACAGACATACATCATGATAACACTGACCCATTGTTAATTATAATGCAATATGTTACAACCAAATAAAGTATTATATTAATATTGCACTACAGAAACTACCTATTTCCGTACTCCTACGGGAACGGGGACTACGTGGGTGGAACCGCGTGACGTCCGGTAGTACTTCATTAAAATTTAACTAAATTATTAAATAGTTAAATTAAATGATCGGCTAGCAAAGCGTATATTAAGAACTTCTGAGGTTTGGCGTTTAATCTTAATTTTTCCGCAAAATCGTCAACAAGCATTGAAAAAAGTTCTTAATACGCGCTGCTTAAACGATCATAGTTGGCCCCCTAATCTAATTGAAGGCATCGCGCGATAGACACTCAATAAAAAGATTATTTGATTAGACTTAATACAAATTACTTTCAAGTCGACAGTATGACTTATTATACAGAATTAGCTACATATGCTACCGCGAGGTTCAGAAAGTTGCGTTTACTGAGAAGAACCTGACGAGAAACTCAGTAATTACCGTATAGTAGAATAATGTTATTCGATTTTAATTTGGATAAAAATTAAAGAAAGAAAAACCAAGGGCACGCTGCATGTTGTCGTCTGCTGACTCACACATTGTCGGTCCTTCGACTCACGCAAGTAAAACCGACTAAAAAATGGAGTGATGGCCACAGCTCGCATGACGTACGAAATGACTTCGTATCGTGACCTTTCTATCTGTCCAGCATTCTTCCTTACCAGCTCTCACGTAATTCGAACAATATGAGGGGTGTTTGATGAATAAATTTAAAATTTTACTCACTGCGGTTGATATTCATAGGTATAACCGTGCAAGCTTTGGTCTCTACGTCACATGAATGAACTTCGCCAATATCATTTCCCTGAGGAGCTCCAACTATGAGTCTGAAACAGGACGAAAACAATAAAGTAAAGTTACTGATGTGGCTCATGCTGCCCAGAACACAGCGAGGGTTCACGGCGGTGGTACCGTTGCCCATTAAATAGGACGTCCTATGAGAGAGTCCTCAGCACGTGCTCAGGCAGAGTTCTGGAGGCATCAGCGCGTTTTAAGAGTTCTCGGAGTTTCACCAAAGAGGTTTTAAAGTAAGGTTTATGTATGAATTCAAAAGGATGTAGATGAAATAATGTGAAATTAATGAATAATAATGCTCTCTTTAATGTGTTCATCAAGCCGTTATATTATATTTGGCAATTATTGCGGGTCTTGTTTGTTGAATCACCTTTCGTGCGCTAGTCCGACTCGCACATGGCTGGTTTTTTCACAATTACTATAAGTAGGTAATATTACTTACTTTTTATCGAGGTCTTTCGAGTAAGTGATGCTGAATCCGAAGTATGAGTTATTTTGGTGTGTTGCGGGTATTATTGTGTTCATAGTACGCTGGTGGTACAGGGCGAGTGCTGACGGCAGCCATGCTGTCTGCGTCAAAACCAACACCAAGCATACTGAAATATGATGTAATATTCAATTAATATAAACCCATCCGTGCCTCGGAGAGCACGTTAAGCCGTCGATCCCGGTTGCCAATTTAACATCTTTGGCAATCTTTACAGGTCAGTTAGAGGCCTGAGAAGAAAGTCTGACAACTGGTTTATCCCAGATTGCCGATTTTCCTCAAAAAAGGGGTTACGAAGGTCAGATGCCAGTCGCTTCGTACAAAAATCAGGTGATCAGCCACATCGGGTTGAATGAAGTGCCGACCCCAAATACAGGGGATAAGGCCAGGGAGATGATGATGACGATTCAATTAATATAAATATAATTAAAAAATAACTCCACTTCTATTAATCTACTCTCAAACTGAGTGCAAACAGATTTTGACGAAAGACGGTCAGTAGAATGGGCACTTGTCTTACGTCACTTATGTTGTTAGCACAGCGATTCCTTTCAGCACTGGGTAAGTAATACTCATTACCGATCACTTAAGTATCATTTAGAATGTAGCTGATAGGTGCGTAACCACTTATCATCTAAAAATCCAGGCTTGGCAAATATATTAAAATTTTCCTCAAATCCAATTTGCTCACGTTAAAATAAATTAAGCGACTTTTTAGTAAAATAATATCATTATATTGAGACAGTAAAGCTTTATCAAAAAAAAAAAAAGTTTAAGGAAATTATTAACTTACACTTCATGTTGGTATGACACCACCAGAGGAATAACTAACACATTAATATGAATAATTGCAGCGATTTGAGGATAATTGGTTATTTGTGTGCTTGACACCATAACAGGAACAATACATGCACACTCATTGGTAAAAACGCCAAGTGCAGGGCAAGCCTTTATGCCTGCTATTCTGTACCCGAAGATTGAACGTGACCATTTCGTTTGCGGATTGGTGTGACATACAATTGGTTGATTCCTCGGTTTTGGTTGAATTCCAAAGATGGCGTATATACATATTTCGAAAACCGGGGAGTTTGTTTCGCCGTTTCTTCTCCTGACAGGCTTATATTTTGGAAACGGTAGTAAATTTACCTAAGTTAGCGTAAGAGAAATGACGTTCAATTCAAGTGTTCCAAGTGTCCCTTATGTTGAATAAAACTTTTTGATTTGATTTGAGATACAACAGCAGTATTGTCACGTTGAATAGCAATGCTGATTCTCTGAGCGGCGATGCGTATATTATATTAGTTGGCTGTGTGCGTACCAGGCGATTTGTAACTATCCATTATGACGATTAAGAAAGCAAACATAAGTCTGAGAGAATGACGTGATTGCAAAGTCTGACAGGTTCATATCTATATGTATAATCTGATGGGAATCTCTTGAAAATTTGCCCTCTGTCACCTATTTACATCTACATAATATTAAAGTAGTACGAGCAAGCTGTAATATAATGATCGAAGTCGTTTAATTTCTTCTAGCCAAGTTTAGTTTCTTGTTATTTTTTGTTGGTCTTTTTAGACAGGTACAGATGGATAATATTGTGTCCTGTATTTGAATTTATTTCACAAACTTAATTCGCTTTGCAATTGATTAATGTGTTTTAATAATACGGTTTAACTTGGCCATTACACTACCGTGCCGTATCGGACTGTACTATACCAGACCGATGTTTTCCTTTATATTAAATGTGTCATTACCATTCTGATGTTACCTACAATGTTGGAGCATACCTATTTATATCTATTTCTCATTTATTAGGTAAGTATTTCTAAAATATTTGCATTGAACTTCAGATAAATTTCGTAAAGAAACAAGGTAATGGATTCATTTTGTGGTACGAGAAAGTTAAAGATACCAACGAGAACAACCAGTAGTTTTTTAATTACAAGTTCAGATGTCTCTCACATCTGGATGACTGCTTGGATGTTGTCTACAAATAAAAAAACTGTGTGACAGTGAGCGAATATAACACACTAGCGGACGTCATGCGGTTTCACCCACATACTTCCCGTAGTTTGCATTGCATAGGCTCCGAAACTACTTGACCGATCATGAAAATTCTTTCAACAATGGATAGCTACATCATCAGCGAGTAACACAGGCTATATTTTATCCCCGTAGTATTACAGGGACGGGAACTAAGCGGATGGAACCGCGTGACGTCCGCTAGAATTATATGTTTTGAATTACTTCTCGATGTTTTCCTTCGCCGTGCGTGGTGTGTGAAGTAAAACAACAAGATTTGCGTACCGACTGTTTTATGAAATGAATGCGCTTAATTATTTAGAAATAGCCATTGGTACAGGCCGTTGGGACTGCTCAAACCCCACGGCCTCCACGGCTCTTAGAGAGTAAAACTGCGATGATATGTCTGCGAAGGTTTTAAAAGAATGTGGTGTATAATTTGTGCCTGACACGGAAGACTCATCATCTGTCACGTTCTGAGACCCTCCTTGGTAGATGAAGATAAAGATAGTTAAGAGAATGGACCGTAAAGTCCTAATTATAAATTAATTTGGACCAAACATGAAACAAGAAAAGTTTCCTCTCCTGAGCGCCATCCGATTGAACTAAATTATAAGAACTTTGCAGGTAGGTATTGTGCGTGACTCCGGCGTATTTATAACATGTATGCTTACGTAACGATTATAATCAAACTTGGCTCATTTTAATCAGATAACTTTGGGATCGTCGGAAGAAAGTATTAATTACTCAACACATATCTGTTAAAAAAAGCAAGTTCAATGACTAAACACGTCTACTGAAAAGTAATTCTGTAAAAAGTCTGAGTAGAAGACTATTATATGTTCAAAGTGATAGCCTAAATTCCCTGCATATGACTACTCATATGCATGGAATTCAGGCGTTAGGAAATGAGCCTATAGTTATATATAGTCGGAGAAGATACTTAAGTGCCTATAATAACCATGCGATTGATGACGCAAGAAATATGCAGTGTTTCCTTGCAAATAAATATAGACATTGAGCTACGTATCCTCTTAGTTATTTCAAACTAGCTGTGCCTGGCGGTTTTACATGCAGTCTACGCAAAGTCTACAGCAAATAGATCCATTGTTATTTTTTACGAACTAAATTTTTTATGTACCATCAGCTATTCAAAGGCTATGAAAGTCCTGATAAAATTGGTCGAGCCGTTCTAGAGATTAGCCGGAACAAACAGGCAGACAGACAAACAGAGAAAATTATAAAAAAAATAATATTTGTTATGTGTGAATACCGTATAATAATCCATATGCATTTAGCGAAATGCTGTAAATTTGGAATTACAAACAGACATCAATTTTATTTTTTTGTATAGATATATTGTTACAGATAATTAATTGTATAATCCCACTAATGGCATTGAGGTTTTAGAATTGCCTTCCAAGGGTAATTAAGATTTTATCACTCTCTTATTTTGTTTGTTTACTGCGTTGTTAATTAAATTATTACTTAGGTACAGGGGCCTAACCATGGGCTCTTATTGCAATGCTAGTTCCACTGTGTGACAGTGACAGATGTATACACGTCATATACATCTGTCTCATAATAGGTGTAAATGTATCATGGCAATAAGAGGTCGTGGTAAGGCCCCTGGTCTCGTCAGGGGGACGCTGACCTTGAATAGTCAGTAGTCATGTTATGAGTGGGGTATCTGCGCATAATTCGAGTCGCGCCATACAGACATAGTCACAAAATGACTACTGCGCATCCAAGGTCAGTTCTCATGACTCTTGATGTGTCTGTAGTAGAAATAAGTAGGTATTGATTGATATTTTAAATCGTTTCATTTGTTTTGAGGACTGCTTTGGTTCGGCTTAGGAGAAGAAACAAAATATATATAACTCAAAAGTGACTGACTGACTGAAATAGTGATCTATCAACGCACAGCCCAAAACAATGGACGGAAATTTGGCATGCAGGTAGATGTTATGACGTGGGCATCCGCTCAGAAAGGATTTTGATTAATTCTACCCCCAAGGGGATAACATAGGGGAGGAAAGTTTGTATGAAACTAAATTTACGCGGGTGGAACCGCGGGGCACAGCTAGTCTCAGAATAAAATAGAAATGAAAAGGTAATGCGGTAAAAATTAACAAATTTATTGCACATTTTAAGTACTTACTTAAAATAAAAGCAAAATTATTTTAATTAATAATACATAATATAACATAGTCGAGAACCTCTTAACTTTATTGAAGCCGGGTAGAAATGTAAAAAGTAAACGTAAAAAAATCTTAAAAACCAATACTTATAATACTTTAATTTAATAACAAAACACTGGCAGTTTTAGAAAGGAAGAAAGAAAGAAAATTACATTATTCTTCACACAAATAATTTGACGCAGCATAATATGATATGAGTGAGTGAAGGAGAATTTTTTGAGTTTTCAGTAGACATTCTGTATTATCGTGTCATTAATGCACTTGGGCATGTTCTTGCTTCTTAACGCCACCTGGCGTTTCTTCGAGCTGGACTTCATCAAATGGATCTTCTAATGGCTCTGTGTTCACCTGGCAAACACACATGCTTATTGAATGGTGCCAAAATATTGAACGGGATTGCGGTGAAAATATAAATTAAAATTCTTGATTTTAGGCTTCTACTGGTCACCAAAGGAGCAGTGTTGCCAACTCATGTTTTGAAAAATGCGTAGACGGGGTATGACAAAGTCATAGAATTATTAAAAATTGGTTATGTAAATATAGTAGATCTACGTACTAGATAGATAGATAAAAGGTTTATTTGCCACACACTAATAAGTTAAACAAAACTACAATGAAGAAGACCTACAAAATAAACATTAATAGTAAATAAGTAAACGATAACAATGGAACTTAGGTCTAGCAATAGGACAGTGCGCTGCAGTGGTGCAAATAGGCCATGGCTCAGTGTATCGCTTTGCTCTTACGAGCAAAACACTGGTATTCTGCCACCACCCTAAATTCAATTACAATTATGCATAATATTGTGGAAGAGAAAGTTGTGCATGTGTGTGTAGTAATGTGCAATGAATCAAGACCGAGAATGAGTGTCTGTTTGACATGAACAAGTAACATATCAGACAGACTGTTTGCAAAGGCAATAATAATGAAATAAAATATTTACCAAAAATTAATATTACTATCATCAAAGCTGCTATTTTTAGTTTAGGTTTCATCAGATTGGTCGCAAAAAACTTCTTATTAGTCTATAGGAAATAACTAAAACAAGAGTCGAATAGAGTATGCGTTTGTTATGAAACGGCTTTTTGCGCGAAGGTACAGGTACGTACTGGTTTTCGAAATGTTATCGAAATTTGTTAAAAAATACGTAGATTCTGGACTGAAGTTAGTAGCTTAGCAGGAAAGGCCTAGAATCTACGTATTTTTTATATTATTTATCTACTTAAAACTAAGGAGACTTGGCAACGCTGCAAAGGGGCAGGTGTAACAGCACCCACATTTCATTGACGATATTCAAAGTCAAAAATACCTTTATTCGATTAGACTTTACAGGACAATACATGCTACCGCCAGTTTCGGAAGGTTGCTTTTACTGAGAAGAACCTGGCAAGAAACTCAGTAATTACTCTTTTCAAAAATTATATACAATTTAAAAAAAACAAAATAAATCACTTGAGCAATGTAGCCCATGGACACATAAATAGGACATAATAAAGTGCCAACATGCCAGATTTAATGGTTAAATTTATACGATGTCAGGCTCTTTCATACTTACAGGAGGTTCTCCGTCGACGCACGATGATCGCGCTCTTTCGGATACACTTTTTTTCTGTAGAATAAAAAAAGAACAATAAATGCATTGCTTTGGAAAACCAATACATTGGAGTTCCAATATTTATTACCTTTTCCTCAACGTCTCAATTTCGTAAATTTCCATCAAATCAACGGTTTCGTTAATAAAATTAAATCAAATGAAAGAAAATTTCTTGGCACGATCTCGATCTTGGTCAAACTTGTTGGCACTGATTTGGGGCAAACTTTCTGTTTGTGTGCACATAACAATTAAAAATAAATTTGTAATTAAGATATCTTACTACGCTATGTCGTCTAACACTCTCCCGTAGAACCTCCAGATTTTTCTTTTCCTTTCTCCCGAAGAAATTACGCTGAAACAAGACATGTGAAGAAGGTTAGAAGACGTAAGAAGTTCTTGATACGCACTGCTTAAACGATTGGTGTTGGTCCCCCCCCCATGGCTAGAATGATACCTTCACGCCATTTCAGGGACTGTAATGGTAAGTCCCCGAAATGGCATTACAGCATCAAGGTACCGCACTGCTTAAACGATTGGTGTTGGCCCCCAGATCATGGTTATAATGATATCTTCACGCCATTTCGGGGATTGTAATGGTACCTAAGTCCCCGAAATGGCATTACAGCAACAAGGTACAAGAGGTTACATAACATACGGAAGAAGGGTTGTATATGAGTTACATGCTCACTTGACCATTGACACATGATTAGACTCTCTACACTTGATTTTTAAGAACAACTCTTAGGTAGATTGCTAAGATTGGAACTTGCATCGCTTGCGTAGGAGGCAGTGCGGTAAATAGGGCGGTGCCACCGGTGCCCAGGCACAGGGCGTGGACTCTGGGCCAAGAATGGCCAGATCCAGGCAGTACTATTATTTTTATCAACATTTATTTTTTCTTTGTGCTTTATTTTTTCACTCTGAATTAAATAAAGTAGACTATACATAGCATTTTCAAGCTACCTATAATACCTAAAACTAAAACAAGTGAGCTCGCACACCGACACGGTTTCTTTACTTTGTCTGTTAGTACTTACTAGCTGTGCCCCGCGACTTCACCCGCGTAGAATTAGTTTCCCCCTTATTGTCGCGGATCCCTAATATATTTAATAAATAATAGTAGCCTAAGTTACTCCTTGAAAGATCAGCTACCTGCCAGTGAAAGTCCCGTTAAAATCGGCCCAGCCGTTTCAGAGATTACCCGGAACAAACAGACAGACAGACAGACAGAGAAAAAGTTTAAAACTTGGTTTTTCAGTGTCAGTAGCGTGTATACTTTCATATGCATTTAGTGAAAAGCTGTTATTTTGGAATTACAAACAGACACTTCAATTTTATTTATCTGTATAGATGTTAAGGTACTTACTTTATAGAGAATGAATGTCACAACAGCTAAGATCAGCCATGCCACCACGATCGCTATTATCACTATAAGATCCTTATCATTAGCTAGTGATAATTCCTTTTTAAATACAAACTGCGTTGTTATCCTGCAATAAAATGTGGTATTAAAAATTAGCTGACATGACAAAGTTTCATGAAAAAATTTGCAATACACGAGATGCCAGCTGAGTTTCTTGTCACTTATTCTCAGAACGCTTAGAATCCTGTAAATTTTTCGATGTTCAAAAGGTCTTGTCAAGACCTACGTTCATAAATATTATGCTCACGCTTGTATTCTCTGAAAGGCAGGCAGAAGTGACTTCATAGCACATACCTATACACAGGTTTCGCCAATTAAAAATCCCATGTAATAAATAGGCGAGCCTATTGCCATTTGCTGGGAACAATTTTAGACTCCGGGCTGCTACGAGAAAATTACAGATGGAAAACCCAATAATACGTTGCCCGCTCTGGATATTATAATAAACCAATGAGGCAGTCTTTCCAAGATCTAAACATGATACTTACATATACTTTTCATGAAGAGATCATCATCCTCCTGCCCTTATCCCACGTTATTTGGAGTCAGCGCAATGTGTTGATCTCTTCCATTCTCTCTATCAGCCGTCATATCTGTATTCACTCCCATTCTAGCCATATCATCTTTCACACAATCCATCCATCGTTTCTTAGGTCTTCCTTTCCCCTTGTAACAATCCACATTCATAAACAAAACTCTTTTGAAATTTTCCTCATCCCTCCGCATAACATGTCCATACCACGACAAATGTTTATTCTTCAACTTCTCATTCACTGGTGCTACTTTCAGACTTCCCGTTGGAAGAGGATGACCGCGCTTTAAAATAGACTAGCGGACGTCACGCGGTTTCACCCGCGTACATCCGTTCCCGTGGCAGTACGGGGATAAAATATAGCCTATGTTACTCGCTGATGATGTATCTATCCATTGCTGAAAGAATTTTCAACATCGGTCAAGTAGTTTCGGAGCCTATTCAATACAAACAAACAAACAAATCTTTCCTCTTTATAATATTTGTGTAGATTATAGAAGCATTTTTAATGTAAGGTTATGTGATATTTACCTGCTGGTTTTTTTGTCCACAGTCGGTGTCAAGTGTAGAACTAGTTCTGAGGAAGAGCTTAACTTCTCAGATTGAAGGCGTTTTACTAAAAAATATAATATGGTACTAAGAATCATTATTTTCAAATTTTCCTCTTGTCTGTCTGTCTGTCTGTGTGTACCGACAACTCTCTACAACTGTTGGACTGATATTAAAACGGTACTTTCATTGTCAGATAGGTGATGTTATAAGGAATAACTTTAGCTAGAATTATTAAAAATATATAGGAGACCGACCAAAGTAAAATCCTCTACGCTTGCGCTGATAGATGCGACACAACATGTATGGAAATTACATAACTCAGTCACGTGACATATACATTTTGTATCGTTTCCGAAAGGGAAGCGTGAGGATAATGTTACTTTATCTACAGGTCGAGGTCATAAAAGTAGTGTTGTGATACTGACACACTGTATCCTTAGACATTGTCGCGATGACCGTGACATGCTGAGTGGACTTGCTGTTTACATCCAGATTACATTTAAAGGTGGTATTACTGTTACTATTGATGGTACTATTGTCTGTGAATGGACCGTCACAATCTCTATCTGTTATTATCTGAAAAGGAAATCAAAATATTAGTATAATTAGAAAATAATAATACATAAATAAATGAAGAGAATAGGGTTGGTAGATTGGGGGTTTTTTTCGCAATATTGTGATTGTGTAGTGCTCGTGAAATTTTAAATTATCTGGGAAAAGGTTGGGGATTGTTTTTATGAATTTAAGGCTATTTCTGAAACTTAATCTAATAACCCTAGTAGAAAAAAAAAGCAGAGAACTTCTAAGAATATTTGAGTCAGTAGCATTTTATATTTATATCAAAATGCTTTATTAATATTCATTTAAAATATCTATGTACTTACAGAAGTGAAAAATGGCTTGTTGACTACTGTGATCACGGCTTGAATACCAATCCAATCGATGCGTCCATCGTTGACAATCTAAAAAAAGTTTATAATTAATTAGCTGTGCCCCGCGGCTTCACCCGCGTAGATTTAGTTTCATGCTTCATGTCGCAGAACCCTACTATTTTTAATAAATAAAAGTAGCCTAAGCTACTCCTTGAAATACCAGCTAACTGCCAGTGAAAGTCCCGTTAAAATCGGCTCGGCCGTTTCAGAGATTACCCGGAACAAACAGTTCAGTATATATGGAAGTATAGTTCCCTGTCAGGTGAAAATGAAAATGAATAGGAAATCCCACTATGTCCTACCTCCCCCCTAAGAAAGACGGCGTAGGGCTTGCCCCCTTTAGATACGGAACCTTAAAGACGTACCTCATATTCGTGTCTATCCCTTAATACTTCAATAGTCTTATCCAACCGAATACTGTCAGTTATAACGTGTTCATGAGAGCCACTGAAAAAAAGAATTGTAACCAAAATCATACAATTATTTGAAACCTCGTTCCACCTTAACGAAAATCTGTAAATTTATTTGCAGTAAAAATCAATTAAAGTTCCAAATTAACGGGTATAATGGAAGCATTAGTGCATGCATACCCACTTTTTTGCTACATTCCAAAATGTATTTCTGTTGCGGCTCTGCCAATAAATAAAATATCCTGGAACTTCGGTACTATTAAACATGAGAGATACCAAAAATCATTTAGCCCTTCACTTTTAGCATTAGGTCGAATCAGGAATTGGTGGAAAATTATTCTTCGAGCCAAATGTGAAATGTGGGCCCGAAAACGGACTTTTTCTAAAGGACAGAAAGTCGTAGTGCCTAGCCTAGTGGCTTGAAACTTCCTCACTGCGACGAAAAAGTATACGTACCCTTTCAATTGCAGTAGTTTCGTGTCGAACACATACGTTATATTCAAGCTTTTTGTAACATTTGTAGAAATCGCGCACTTTTCACGTAGTTCTGCTTCAACCGATAACATTGTATCCAAGTTGTTAGGGCTGGCGAAATCTAATGGTTCCATATGAATGTCCTGCAAGTTAATGATTAACATATAAAATAACTTTAAACTTATTCACATTTCCTCGTGTTTGACGAAAACAAGAGTATCTACAGTGCTCCAAGTGCTTATAGGTTTTTACAGACGTCGCTAGACCTTGCATTGTAGCGGGGCTCAAAATGAGTTGAACATTTACAAAGCTAATACTTGGGGTAAGGTCGCTATAAGCAAGCGATATTTTACTGCATTCTATTAGAATACTGGGGGTCTACCCTCTTTCTCTGAAAACGAACGAAAATCAAACGTTTTAGTATCGCGTTGTTTTTATCAAACTCAAGTTTCCGTTTGTGTGAAAAATATAATAAAGTAGGTTTAGAACATATAAACGTCTTAGTCTTTTCTAACAGACCACGATCGAACGTAATTTTAGAACGAATTAGAACCGTGGTAGGAACTTTCGGAACTTTCGTTAGCTTCGTTTTTCGGAGAAAGCAAGTAGGCCCCGCGATCCTAGTGGTCTATCACTGAGCTTAATTTAAAAGAAAAAGTCAGTACAGTGGGATAGAAACTTGCGTCGCTTCCATAGTAGGTGACTACCAAAACCACTCGGTCACCACGTTTACGTACCTCTTTATACGTGCGTAGTGGTCTAACCAAATTGTATTGGCGATTGATCGGCCCAGAGGGCGCGCCCTTGATAGTGAAAACCACACAGGCATCATACGAGTTATTGCCATCGTTGCGTACAGTCATTATCACTGTCACATTCGTACTCGAGCCGAGGCTGTATTCCCTAGAACTATAAATTAAAGTATTAGGAGTGTCTTTTACTTGCCCAGGTTACGGCATGAAGTCAAACTAGGGAGCCAAATATCGTTTAAACAGCGCGTATTAAGAACTTCTTAGCGTTGATGATTAATTTTACGGTACCAAAATGAAACAAAGCTCAGAAGTTCTTAATACTCTCTGCTGAAACCATGGTAAGCCCCCAAGGCACATTTATTGGACCAAATCTTTATTATATTATACATATTCAAGGAACCAGGGCATAAGTTCAATATATATATATATAGGTTCACCATCCATTCAAAATGTTATTCAAATCAATAATGTTATATACAAAAGGACTAAAGGACGATTTACTTGAAATGAGAGAGACATAAAACTTCCAAAAATGCTATTCTGTATATTTTTCGACACAAAAATACAGGATGTAGCATGAAGCCCAAATGTACACATTCAAATAATAATTATTATAACCATGTAGTTTCAAATGAGTTCAACAATATACTTTCAAATCGCCAGAATTAAATAATACAATGTTACTGCGGGGTTCGGAAGGTTGCTTTTACTGAGAAGAACTCGGCAAGAAACTCGGCAATTAGGTACACTTTTCAAAAATATGTAAGTATAAACTTTGATCGTTACAATTATTAAAATATGTTAACCCACAGATTCAATAGTCAAGTGTAAATACAAAATAACTGTACGTTTTAAACAGTAGTGCCTGTACAAATATAAATATCTTAAAAGATAAAGTGAATCAGGGAGTGGGTCACGACGCTCAGCAATGAGGAAAACGACGCGAAGAGAGAGATCTGTATACAAGTGTGTTCTTGTTGTTATCCATTACAAAAAGTATTGAATATGAAACACAGACACCGTCTCGTCACATTCTTATTATAAGTATAAATAGATACCTAATTAATAGATGTGGTTGCTTACCTGCCCCCCGACCAGTCGAGAACTAGCGACAACTTCGGATCGCATTCAGCCCCTGTGCAGTGTCGGTATATCACGCGGTTGAGGGTGCGACTGCTTTCGCTGGACATCGTTACCCATGTATCTTTGAAATCTAATGAAACAAGGACATTACAATGTAAATATGTATAAGAGGGTCATAATATATATAATGCCAAACGTAGGCAAAGGTGTCACAACTTATTAATTCCTTCTCAGACAAATGTAGGTCTCACCATAAACTTAAATTCGTAAGTAGGCGAATACTTAAACCTATTACTATAACCTTAATATATCATACATATAATTTTTTTTATTTTTATTTTTGTATCATTTTTATTATTAATAATTATTATTTCATAAAATAATAATTATATTGCTTCATTCTTAGTAATATCCCGAGAGACACCAATTTCGGCTTAGTGTTAATATGGTATAATACTATATAACGGTTCAAATAAGCAGCTACTTTAAAAATCTTCTTAAAATGTTATACCTTCCCCTTCCTTAACATCTTTAATCATATCCTTGTCTAGATCTACTTCAGCTTCGAATAAAAATCTATCAGTGTCAGCGTCCTGGAATAAGAAAAAAAAACTCCAAATACTTATTTATCCCACATTATCCTACACTAGCAGACCCGACAGACGTTGTCATGCATACCGTCTGCACCGCCATCTGCCGGGCTGATTTGTGAATCTGAACCACCCATGACGTCATCCAAACTTATATAAAGAAAAGTCATTCAAATCGGTCCAGCCGTTAAGGAGGAGTTCAATGACATACAGACAGTAAAAGTATAATTATAATGACAAACGTTACATACCAACCAACTACAAAAAGACAGATTGGTCTGTCGGTCTGTTTGGTCCGGCTAATCTCCCAAACAGCTGGACCGATTATACTGGGACTTTCACTGGCAGGTAGCTAATTTTACAAGGAGTAACTTAAGCTACATTTATTTAAAAAAATCATTAGGGTCACCCATAAAATTAACTCTACGCGGGTAAAACCGCAGGGCACAGCTAGTTATCAATAAACAAAATTATAGAATCGTAGTAAGCATTGGGAACTCATTCAACATGTAACTTGCAACTTTTTCTATATTATTGTTTTAATATTATTACCGAATATGATTAAGTCCCATTCGGTTGCGAGACCCTTGGTCCGTGGGGTCCTAGCGCTATAAGACTTTTTAATGAAATAACGAAAAGGTTAGTCGACATCACTGGAGACCGAAGAGCTGGCAGCTACCTCGGACAAATAATTTGTTTAGCTATTCAAGGGGGGAATGCTGCCAGTATCTTCGGAACCTTGCCTACAGGGACTCCTTTAAATAATATATTTTAGGTATCAGATTATATTTTTTATGGTTTTTAGTTGTTGTTAGTGGTTAGTTGTATTGTATATCTGTTTGTTAACTGAATAAACTCTTTTTTTAATTAAAGTATATTTTACGTGTTCTGTGGTTGTAATGCACAAGAACTTTGTAATAAAGTGCCCAAATGAAATAAATACTCACATTGATAATATCAAATGTAATGAGATTGCAAATGGTTTCATTTTTAGATGATAAATCAATAGTTTTTGATGCCTCCCTCGGTGATAACACAGCAAACGGCGATTTGACACGCGATGACAACATCAGATCTGAAAAATATACAGGATTGCCCATTGATAGGTCTAATAGGAACATTTAGATGTTTTATGCTATGGGGTCCGTTTTCCAATTTCCTGAAAACCTGTCAGCTTCACGTCGGAAAAATGTCGGACTGCTACAGCTATTTATTACAATGTCTTAAGCGAAGTCTTTTAAAAAAACCTAAATGAAATTTTGAAGCGACAGCCGTCTTGATTGCTCTTCATGCGGGAATATAAGGGAGACTTGTTGAGTGGACAGAAAGTAGCGGTTAGCATTAAAGGGTATCATCATCTCAATGGCCTTATCCCATACATTGTTGGGGTCGGCACTTGATACAACCCGATGTGACTGATCATCTGATTTCTATACGAAGCGACTGCCATCTGACCTTCGTAACCCCTTTTACGATGTAAATTGGTAATCTGGGTAAAGCCAGTTGTCGGAATCTAAAGCTTACTGACCTGTAACGATTGCCAAAGATGTTAAATTGGCAACCGGGACCGACAGCTTAACGTGCTCGAGGCACGGAGGGAACTCGGGCGGGCACCCATCCATATACTGGCTTGGGTTATGGTTATATAGCTTAGCTGATATGTGCAATAGCAACTTTAAATTAATAACAGACCGAATCTAGAAGCTAATCCTTTTTTTTAAGTCGATTGAAATTTACAAAACTATAAGGCTCTTTTATGGACAAGCAAACAAGGACACGTGTTGCTGTTATAGTTGAATAAACCTTCTAAGTATCAAACAATTGAGTGACATTACTTCGATTCACTGTAACGGACAGAGTGCCTAGTGCGAGTTTTCTTAAAATCGCAAGTCGACGTAAACGCAGATCAGTATTGAATTGAACCAGTGCCATCTATCGGTACACAGATGGGATATTTGATCCCATACAAATCTGCGTTTACATCAACGTGATGACTTGTGCCAACGATTTGAAGAGAAGTTGCACTAGGCGCTCTAATGTATCTAACATGTATACATCCGTCACTGTTACTCAGAGGAATAAGCACGCCTAACTAAGTACAAGATAGACTTACTCGTATTCATATGAGTGGGTGTTGAAGGATACCGGATATGGGCACATACTTTCACAGTACATTGCCGGGCAAGCGTACTCACTTCCTGAAAATTTTAATAATATTTTTTGAAGATGAAATCTTTGAAATGATTATGACGAAAACAAATAATTAAAAAAAGGTAGGGTGTTTAGTTATAGTGGGATTTCGCGTTCGTAGAGGCGTACGAGTGGCAACATAATAAGTTATAACGCATTATTTAGACTAGCCTTAAATTTGTGTGTTCCTGAATAAGGTCGCCAGTGCTTCATTAGCAGAATGGAGGATATCAAACAAGCTTCTTATAGTTTGGGCTAATGGTAACTTTAACCCACAATTGGTCTTAATATGATATAGCCTTTAGCTTTTCTCGATGGGCTATTTAACACTGAAATAATTTTTCAAATCAGAACAGTAGTTTCTGGGATTACCGCGTTTTACCAAACGAATAAAATCTTCAGCTTTATATAAAAGTGTTCACTCAACATATTTAACTGTTCATAACTAAATTGGTGTTTTATTTAATTACTAGCTGTGCCCCGCGGTTTCACCTGCGTAGGTTTAGTTTCTTCCTTATTGTCGCGGAACCTTAATATTTTTAATAAATAAAAGTAGCCTAAGTTACTCCTTGAAAGACAGACAGACAGAGAAAAAATTTAAAACTTGGTTTTTTAGTGTCAGTATCGTGTATACTTTCATATGCATTTAGTGAAAAGCTGTTATTTTGGAATTACAAACAGACACTTCAAATGTATTTATCTGCATAGATGTATAGTTTGCCTTACCAGCGATTTCGGCTCGGTTGACAGATCGACTTTAATGGCTGGGAGACATCGAAACAAAACCACGCTGTTGGAGGTTGGTGCGCTTACTGCTATACCTGTAGGTATAGAACGTATGACAGATGAATGACAGATATAAATTGAAAAGAGAAATAATATTTTTATACACATTCTCGCAGTACCTCTCACATTGCTGTGCCCTAATAAGGTTTATGATGAATAAAGGATACCATATTGTTTGAGTTGTTGATTATGTTAGAATATTTAAGTTAAAAATAAACTCAATTAGAATGCCAGTACCCCAATGAGACGTTGATAAAGGTTTTGTCAAAATCTTAATGTATTCCAACCACAAACCTCCTCGGAGAAGTATCAACACATTTCAGGCCACGTTTATACTCAATAAAAATTGTCTACGTTGAAATATTTCAATATCTATGCTTGAGGGACAAAACCGTGAAGAAAAAGACAAGGGTATTACCAAAGCATGTGGTGCTATTCTTGTCAGCTATCACTTGAAAGCTGAATCCGAAGTTTCTAAGCCCTTGAACCTCAATCCTCCGATGTACGATCTGAGACACCCTTTGCTTGTAGCTAGCTGTCCGGTTGAGCAAAGACTTGATGCCGTAACCAGAAAATATATATATAGCTCCAATCCCTTCATTTTCATAGGGGGCACTGATGAATATGTCTGTAAAATGGAAAAAAATTCAAGCTTTACAATGAAAACTTAGAGATAAGATAACTAACCCTTTAGTAAATTACGCCTAATCTTCAAAGTCAACGTGTGGTCAAAATCGAAGGTTGTCGATCCAATAAATACCAAGGGGTCTACCATCATAGGTTTAAGCAGAGAAGTGAAGAGAGTAAGAAGAACTTCTGAGCTCTGACGTTTCATTTTGGTACCGTAATATTAAACGTCAAAGCTAAAAAGTTCTTAATGTGCAATGCTTATGATCATAGTTGGCTCCCAGGACTGTCCGGCCTACTATCACCATCGTTATAGCAGTGACGTCTTACTGACTTATTAGCTTTCTAATTTTGGTATCACAAAATGTAACGTCATAGTGTCAAAGTTCTTAATACGCTCTGCTTTAACGATAACTGTTGGCCCACAGTTATCAAGTCTTATTCCTCAACCAAGGTCTGCTCCGATTGATCTTGGCACGCAGGCCTGATTAAATTCGTATTCGTGACGGTATGGCCTTGTAGACCATTGACAAGGAGCCAGTCTGCGAGAGCAGATAACAGGTTTGATCTTTGACATTTTATTTTTTTTACCTGGGATTCCGTCTTGATCAGCATCACTCGTGGCAATTGCTGAGCCGAATCTCGCGTATTGCTTCTCGCCAATAATGGTTAGTTTAATAAAATTGTCTTTGATCGTCTGGAAAATAGATGGAACAGAGTTAGCACGTAGGCAACTTTTGACACAGTACAAGGCATTCCAACTCCTCCACAAGTACTCTTTCCAACGCGTCTAAAGACTTTTTTTACTTTTACTTCATAACTAGCTGTGCACGGTTTCATCCTCTTAGAGTTAATTAATTTCATGAGTTGCTTTACTTCGTGGAACCCTACTTTAAGAATAAGCCTAAGATACTCGTTTTACCTTCAGCTAATTGCCAGTGAAAGTCTCGTTATAATCGGTCCTATTGTTACAGAGATTAGCCGGAACAAACTGACAGAGAAATTTGTTAATATTGTGTTTTTGATATATATCCCGTATATGCTTTCATATTTAGTGAAAAATTACAAACATACAATTCAATTTTATTTATCAGCATAGATATCAATCACATAAAAACCATGTCATGACGAAAACAAACATAATATATTTTTTCTTACCTCATTTCCGAGGTAAATATGAACGGCACCTAGTTCAGGGCCGTAATCACTGTCGGAGTACATAGGAGCCCCGACCAACAGCTCTGTATACCCGTCTTGGTTGATGTCAGCACTGTCCAAAACTGAAGCGAATCCTGTCGCTATGTCCTCGCTCTTAATTCTAACCGGCGTCTTGCGTTCGGCTTTCGTCTTCAGGTTATTTGATTGTTTGTCGTAACGCAGAAACAGTATCTGGAATATGTTTTCATTACTGTGTCCATGGGCTTTATATATATTCATGAGATATATATATTACTATAACCATTAAGCAAGGTGTTTTTTTTTTAAAAGAATAAATTATGTATTTCTTGACGGGTTCTTCTGAACAAAAGCAACTTTCCGAACCCGGTGGTAATTTAAATCCTGTATAATATATTTTTGTGTCCTTCTGACGATTTGAAAGTACTTTGTAAGAAGTCTTGAATGACATTAAAACACGTTGATATTTTGTTTAAGAACTACTGTTGTGGGTTTCGATCAACAAAATTTTAATATATTCCCAGTAGTAGTACGTTGTCTGGATCAGAGGCCAGTTAGTGGTAAAAGGCTCACCCTCCATGGGACTTAAAAAAATTTACGACATGTGGGTAATAGTGTTAAACGTAGAATACCTACCACCAAGTTAGTTTAGCTATTTAACACAAGATGGCGTTATATCCTGTTAGATCGCGCTGTTGAAAGTCTCCTTATCGTATATAGCAAATACATTAGTTCTAAGCGTGGTCGAACCAATAAACCAGGACTGCCCAAGTTATGGAGTTTCATTCAACCACTCAAGATCTGCTCCGAATGATCCTGGCTCCCAGGCCTAATTTGTGTCATACAAATACACCTCTGCCTACCTCGACGAATACAGGCATATCTATATCTCATTAAAATATATTTTTTCAGAGCCAATAACTGATCACACGATGGTGCGAGTAATTTTCTGTTATATATTTAAAAAAATACTTACTTCACCTGAAGCGTCACCAGATATAGTTTGAGTCTGTAAATTGAAGGCGTACATGGTATCATTGGAGAATTTGCCTGCAGCCACACCAAAGCCTGAAATCAGAAAGTATTAACAACTAGAGGTGTATGGGATATTTTATTATTTTTATTCGTAGCAAATTGTGGTAACTTAAACTTTTCAAAGATGCAGTTAACTTATCAAATAGGCAGGGTTGAGTGACACTTTTGGTGTTGTTCTTCAGTAGCCGCTTTCATCAGATATACTGTGCGCTTATTTGCCACATTATTTGTATGAACAACAAAACCACTTAGACCCTGTTTTTGCAGTCGGATGAAAAAAAAATCTAAAATATCATATCTATCGACAGAGTTGCACTTTCATATAAGTTATACGAATACATCCCTTATGTTGAGTTGAACAAAATGTCTCAACAAGAGTCGTGTTAAATAGATGAATCGTTTTATAATCGTCATTTACAAAAAATACTGTCTACTGTTGAATGTTTGGAATTTTCGAACTTTTCAAGGGCCGTTATCGAAACGAATGTGCGTGCAATACCGTTATGTAACTTCAACTCGTGTTAGTTGGTTCAAAGTACTTGTACTTATATCATAATTTCTAATTTCCGTGCCTCCGAAAGCACGTTAAGCCGTTGGTCCTACGCCTGGGGCCTTACCATGAGCTCTTATAGCCATAATAGTTTCACTCATTTATGAGACAGCTGTACGCGATGTGTATACATCTGTCACTCACAATCGCACAACTGAATTATCATTGCAATAAGAGCTCATGGTTGGGGCCCAGATCTCTCTCTGGTCGTGTCGAATTTCCGTCCCATCGGACAGTGACAGTGAGGGAATAAAGAGTGTACCTGTGTTTGCGCACACACTTGTGCATTATATTATAATATCTACTGCGCAACTTATTTTCGTTAAGATTTGCCACTGTAACCAAAATTCGGTAGGAGATCATTATATTATAATATTATGCTTCAATAAACGTTCTACGAGTCGATACCAGTCTCGCTATTTCTCAAGTCGAAGATACGGTCCCTAAGTGATAAATAGGACGTGTAACACGAACGTGTGTCAAGATAGGTAACTTACCAGCATTATTGTAGTTATGTACGTAAGATATATCCCAGTCGTATATGACACCTTGATGTATTTTGTACGTTTTCAGTGTCCTGGCATAGGCCATTATATCGGGTGAATGCACTGGGACATAAAGAATGTCTCCTACCCACGATGTCTTCATTATTAAAAGTAGGCCATTCGCTTCGTCCACCAATGTGTTCCAACCAGTTCCACCCAAGAAGTTTTCTGTAAAATTGCAATTATATTTGATTACTAGCTTTGCCCTGCGGTTTCACCCGCGTAGATTTAGTTTCTGCCTTATTGTGGCGGAACAAAAATATTTGTAATAAATAAAAGTAGCCCAAGTTACTCCTTGAAACATCAGCTGTGAAAGTCCCGTTAAAATCGGTCCAGTCGTTTCAGAGATTACCCGACACAAACATACAGTGAAAAATTTTAAAACTTGGTTTTTCAGTGTCAGTAGCATGTAGTTTGATATGCATTTAGTGAAAAACTGTTATTTTGGAATTTCAAACAGACACTTCAATTTTATTTATCTGTATAGATATAGATTATAACGTTAAATCACATCACACTTTAAATATAAGCTTTACAAACAGTTACGAATAGTGTAGCGGCGTTCCTCCATAGATGGCGCTACTCGCTAACGAATACATAGATTGAGTACAAGTACACGAAAACCTAAATCGCGCAATAGTTATAGCGAGTTTTCAAGCGCATTGCAGGATATACAAGTTTTCAACTAGAACAGTTGGAGCTGCGGTCTTCGAGTCAGACACACCCGGTTAGGTAGACTTAATTTCATTCCTTTATTTAGTTAGCCAATCCCAAAACAGGCAGTCCAGATAGTTTTTTTTATAAGAGAAGCGTATATACTCTCATACGAACAAGTGAAAAGCTATTATATAGATGTATAGATAATGCCTACGTTTCGGAAGAGGAAATCTTCGTTCAACTTCAGTCCTTCCATGTAGGTACCTCTGGAAGCTGTCATAGTATTGATAGAAATGAGTGCCGTTGTTCACGAAGCAAGCACCCACTACATCTATCGGGTGCTTCAGTGTTGTCACTATGCTTGATGTAATGTTCGCCGTCATTAATGGGGCGCATACCTGCAAATAAATCATAGGGTAAAAATTCAACGATGCAGCTAATTGAGTATATATCATTATTATCTTCAGTTAATTTCTTCATATTATATTTTTATGTGTGTATTGCACTACCTGTGTCTAATAAATGTAATTGGTATTGCACGCCTGTCTAATTGTTGAATAAATAAAATAAATAAATGAATATAATTTTCCGGACCTGATCATTATTTCTCGTGGTTAGGTACTTCGGATAAAAGATTTGTATTCAATGGCATAACATCCAAAAAATAACCTGTAAGTTTTTACCACTATAAGTAATAAAGTTTATACTGTGTATAATATGAAACTAACTTGCAGTAAGCCTGTGAATATGAGTAGGTATACTGTATGGCTAGCCACATACTCAATAGCTGTGCCTTGCGGTTTCACTCGCGTAGATATATAATATCATGGGTTTGACCACGGAACCCAATTTTTTTTCATATAAAGGTATTCTAAGTTACTCTTTGTAACATCAGCTATCAATAATGGTCCAGTCCAAATATTACTCGGAACAAGCAGACAGATAGCGATATTTGTAAAAATATTTTTTATTTGTGTAAGTACCGTATGTACTTTAATATTATGCATTTGGTGAAAAGCTGTTAATTTGGAATTACAAACAGACACTTCAATTTTATTTATCTTTATATATATTCATTATATTGATCATAATATTGAGTGTGTGTGGTTGGCCTATAGGTATTTTTTTTAAATGTTTTGGGCTATAATGTGGCATAATTTGACGTATTGTGTGATGCACACGGTGTTTATAAAACATACCAAGAAGTAATCCGATGTAGCAGCTATCGATGCACCCAAGTAATATGATTGATTTGGCAAATAATCTGAAAAAATAATTACATCATTAACAGTGCCATGGTGGCCGTAGGGTTTGAGCAGTCACCTGCTACGCAAGCGACGCAAGTTCACCAATGCGTTTTTCAAAAATTAAGTGATTTCACACCACCTGCTTTACGGTGAAGGAAAACATCGTGAGGAAACCTGCATATGTCTGAGAAGTAATTCAAAGACGTATGTATAGTGCCTGAGACGGCAAAGAACGCACACTGTAACGTTAGCACTTAATTATATTCGATGTAATGTGGGTGATGTTATTATAACAACTCGGCTTACCCCTTCTGGGATGGTCTGAGCACATTATTTTTATCTATACAGATAAATAAAATTGAAGTGTCTGTTTGTAATTCAAAAATAACAGTTTTTCACTAAATGGATATGAAAGTATACACGCTACTGACACTGAAAAACCAAGATTTAAAATTTTTCTCTGTCTGTCTGTTTGTTCTGGGTAATCTCCGAAACGGCTGGACGGATTTTAACGGGACTTTCACTGACGGATAGCTAATGTTACAAGGAGTAACTTAGGCTACTTAGATTTTTTAATACATTAGGGATCCGCGGGCAACCATGAAATTAAAATCTACGCGGGTGAAACCGCGGGGCACAGCTAGTTTTATATAAATATGAGTTTGTTCAAAACCATAACTGCCTAATTGATAATTATATTTGCCTGTTACATAATGATAATGATTTTACAATATCAGCTTGTACTATCATAGCATTGTTTTTACAATACACCTTAAATTTAGTTTTAAAGTTTTAATGTATGAGACGAGATTTTTATACGTATGTGTTTGCTAATATTACAAACAATATAATTGTCGTAATTATGAAAAACTTGTACAAGTTTATGTACAATGCTTTAAACTGGGCGAATTGTATTGTTTTGAAGTAAAATTAACCATGAAATGATTCACCTGTTTACAGCTAAAACAATGCAAATATTGTTTTGTTTCGCATACTATGATATTGTTTTGCAGATCCGTAAATATTGTTTTATTAACTAACTAGCGTAAAAAAGTAGAGATTTTTATTTTACTTTCAAATTGAAATATATCACCAACCGATGCACCTTGGCAGAAATATGCGCCTAAAAAGTCTAGACCCTATATAATAGAAATACTTATTTATACAGGGTGTCGGGGAAACCAGGACAGCTGTTAAAATATGTGAGAGAGTATAATTTTAGGAAGCAAATAAAGTTATTATGACAAAAATATCTTCTTCCGTTTTCGAGTAATTGACGTTCAAAGTTGACCATATCAAGACCTTATTTTCGCATAAAAATCAGCTGTAACGTATAGTTATTCACGTGAAATCTAACTACATTTTTATTTTTTTTCTCCCACTAATAAATCTTGAAATAATCCCATAAAACCATTTTTTGAAACCATTAATTTAAAAAGTTGAATGATCGCGTACGGAATGTAGGTAAACGCGGCCGCGCTTTCATTCAATCGCTTAAGGCCGCGAGCTCTTCGGCTATAGCCTATAACTACGTTATCGTTGGAGCTAGATATTTTACAACTTCAATGTAGCGATATATTCATAAAACCCTAGAACTTCTAGAAGACAACTGTTCCTTTTTCTCCGACACCCTGTATATACAAGGAACAGTACTTTAAATTTATTACAAGTAGAAAACTTGTCCTAAATCGGTGTCACTCGGGATCGTGCCATGAAGGCTGGCAGCATTGCCATGTTGAATAGCAATGCTGATTCTCTGAGCGAGAAAAGCCCCAGCTCGCTTGCCACGAGAGGCTTCTACCAGACGACGTGCAACCTCGTTGAAAAGTTGATGAGCATCCGGACTCCTAGGCCCAAGAGTTTCGACCGCAAACGCAGAATATATGTAACCTATGTACTTAAATAAATGTACCTCTTGAACTTTTGCTTATATCCTTAGTCACGGAGTCAAAGTCAATGTGAACTTCGTCACATTTGCTGGGTTCTGTTCTAGTCGTCACATTCTTGATAGGACAAGTGAAGACCTTCCCAATGAAGGTATCCCGAGGTGCTCCAACCACTGAAAGAATAATATTTTTACGGTGAAGGAAAGCATCGTGAAGAAACCTGCACATGTCTGAGAAGTAATTCAAAGACGTATATATAGCCTGAGACGCACCCTCTGTCACTTCGGCACTTATTCATATTCGGTGAAATGTGGGTGTTGTTGTTACAACACCTCTGCTTACTGACTAACTTTATTTATAAAAAATAGTATAATCGAGTATGAATAAAGAAAACTCACCTAATCTTTGTGGATTGCCGTCCTGATAAGCCATAGCGAAACCAAATCCCGCATTTGCGACGTTTTTTGGGTGTTGAACCACAACACGTGATTTTTCATGTAGGTATACACCACTGCAATGGTGTATCATTTGGAAAACCAGTAGGTAAACCGCTAGCTCTGGAAAAGTTTAATTAACATAATAACAATCGTAATAATTCGTCATTACACTTGAACATCCTCTTTATTACAATTCGGATCTATATCCATCCCTTTTGAAATCTGTATCGATGGATGTATGTTTGTTACTCTTTCACGTAAAAACTACTGAATGGATTTTGATGAATAATATAGCTTATACAAAATAATATAAGAACACATAACGTATAAGACATACTTTCGTGGTAGTACAATTATACGCGGGTGTAGTCGCGGGGTAAAGCTAGTACATGCATTTTAATAAGTATTTAAGTTGCACCCGTGCGAAGCCGAGGCGGATCATTAGTATTATGAACTAGCTGTTCCCCGCGTAGATTTAGTTTCATCCTTATTGTCGCGGTACCCTAATATCTTTAACAAATAAAAGTAGCCTAAGTTACTCCTTGAAATATGAGCTAGCTGCCAGTGAAAAAAACAGTGTAAAATCGGTCCAGCCGTTTCTGAGATTACCCGAAACAGACAGACGGACAGAAAAAGTTTAAAATTTGGTTTTTTAGTGTCAGTAGCATGTATACTTTCATATGCATTTAGTGAAAAGCTGTTATTTTGGAATTACAAACAGACACTTCAATTTTTTTTATCCGTAGAAAAAGGCATTGGGTGTTATTTCAAGACACATGCCACATTTTACAAGACAGGCAAAGTGGAAGCTGTATGTAAGGTTTAATGTCTGTGATTTAATCTTACCAATCATAGTTCCTTGTTATTCGTTTACTAACTTATTTAAATGAGACTATTGTTCTAATTATTTAAAAGAATAAAACAATAAATATTTCTCGTCACATATTCTAGCTGTTCGAGAATCGTGAAACAACTGTTGGTTTACCGAACAAAAGGTATTTGTAATGTATCCTTATAGGATTACAGGAAATTGTGTAAATATACATTACATCATCCAATAAACAATTCAAATTCAGAGTGAGTGTAACGGTGATCTGTTTAGATTTTTGCGGGTAGTCAACTTTCAGTGCATAAATTTGACACATTCAAACGTCACACCATGCGTTTTAGGTGGCATAAAATGTGTTGATACTTTTTCGCAGGCGTGTTGTGGTTGAATTCGAAAGTTGGCAGATCAACACATTTAGAGCTATACTTCGAATATCGATAATATTTGAATATTACCACTCCTATGGAACTTAGTTATGTCCATAGTTTATATTTATATTACTAGCTGTGCCTCGCGGTTTCACCCGCGTAGAGTAAATTTCATGGTCGCCCACGGAATCCTTATGTTTTTTTTAAATTCAAAGTAGCCTAAGTTACTCCTTGTAACATTAGCTACCTGCCAGTGAAAGTCCCGTTAAAATCGGTCTAGCCGTTTCGGAGATTACCCGGAACAAACAGACAGACAGACAGACAGACGGACAGACAGACAGACAGAGAAAAAATTTAAAACTTGGTTTTTCAGTGTCAGTAGCGTGTATACTTTCATATGCATTTAGTGAAAAGCTGTTATTTTGGAATTACAAACAGACACTTCAATTTTATTTATCTGTGTATGTGTATGTATGTATAGATGTGTAGATAAAGAGGAAATAATTGTATGTAAGTATGTTTGTAACGGATTGACTCTAAAAGTAATGGACCGATTGTAAAAATTATTTTACCATTTGAATGCTACATTATCACTGATTAATATATGCTATATTTTATCCTCGTACTCCCACGGGAACGGGAACGACGCGGGTGAAACCAGTTATATCTATATATATATATATTAGCAAAATGTTTTCCTCGTTTGGTTAAGGAAGTATAATTTATTTATTTTGATACTTATGTCATAGTTTATAATTAACCGGAAAACATAGTGTCAAAACGAGTCTAGCTATCGATCAGGGTTCATGAGTGTTTGTTTTATATTTTGCTGAATGCTGGACGGAAGGCGGAATTTAATCATGAAGTGTGAGTACATAAATATTGTATTACAATAAACTTAAACTTAAGTTGTGACCCTAATGAGGCCTTTTTAACTCATCATCTCCCTGGCCTTATCCCATACATTGTTGGGGTCGGCACTTGATTCAACCCAAAGTGGCTGATCACCTGATTTTTATACGAAGCGACTGCCATCTGACCTTCGCAACCCCATTTAGGAGGAAAATCTGTGATCTGGGTTAAACCTGTTGTCAGATAATTTTTAGGCCTCCGACTAACATTCAACGATTGCCAAAGATGTTAAATTGGCCACCGGGACCGACGTCTTAACGTGCTCTCCGAGGCACGGAGGGAACTTAGGTGGTCACCCATTCAACTACTGGCTAGGCGTATGGTTGCTTAACTTCGCTGATCGAATGATATGCGCAATAGCAACTGTGCCACGAGCTCCTCTCGAGGCCTTTTTAACTGATTATAAAATAATCTATACTGATATAAAAAGCTTAAGAGTTTGTTTGCTTAAAGGCGCTAATCTCAGAAACTACTGTTCCAATTTGAAAACTTCTTTCAGTGGAAGGCTTATCGGCTATCATCACGCTGAGACCAATCGCGGCTTAAGTTATCTTTAGCCCAAATTAACTATTTCACGCGGAAGAAGTCACGGACAGGACAGAAGCTAGTTAATAAAGGGTTTGTTTGTTATAGAAAATATATTGTTGGCAAAGTTTAATAACCTTTATTGAGTTATAAATAAAAATAATTATTAAATCTTTAATTAGTTTTTTCCGTGCTGAAGATAAGATGGGTTCAGTTACCTCAGGAACCCCAACATGTTTTTTTTAGTATTTCACTTTTAGCCTATGGTGGCCTTTGGGTTTGAGCAGTCGCCTGCTACGCAAGTTCGGATCCCAGCGGGACCGAACCAAATAATATTTCTAAAAAAAAATATGAACAGTGATTACACACCACGTGCTTTACGGTGAAGGAAAACATCGCGAGGAAACCTGCATATGCCTGAGAAGTAATTCAAAGACGTATGTATAGTGCCTGAGACATACTTGTGAACAGGTGCTGCTTGTGGGGGCTGGTCATCTCAAGCTACGCATTTAGATATAAATAGAACTACTAGACTTTTCATCATGTAAATTTTTATCGACATTTGTACATTGGAACTGTGTTCATGGGCTTACATTTCTCAAATGATTTTTTTGTTTTTTTTTAAATTGTATAATATTTTGAAAACAGTAATTACTAGAGTTTCTTGCCAGGTTCTTCTCAGTAAAAGCAACCTTCCGAACCTGGCGGTAGCATGTATAATCCTGTAAATTGTGTCATTCTGACGATTTGAAAGTGCATTGTATAAAGTCTAATCGAATAAAGATATTTTTGACTTTGACTTTGAGACGACGATGGACTCACCCTCTGTCACGTTGGCACTTAATCATATTCAGTGAACTGTGAGTGTTGGGATGGCGAGAGCACATATATATGTCACTTTTACTTTCAGTGTGTGTAGTGTTCCTGTGGGCACAATGGTCGTGGCTCCCGTCAGGACAAGCCTTGTACCACGAGGGGTCAACTACATTCACACTTTCAAAGGCTCAGCTACACAGAGCAAATAACTCATACTTTGGATTCAGTGTTACTTATGAAGCCATTCATAAAAGGTATAGCATTCGATAATCATTGCTCAAATATTGATTTGTTGAGGTTTACTATAAAACACGTCAAGCAGGACCGCGTAATAGTTGGTAGTGCCTGAAAAATATCTAGTCCGCATAAGTCCGTCAAAATTCCAGTCGGGCATACATACATACTTACATTCCAAGTTAAATAAATCTTTGTAAAAAAAGCATAATATTATAATATCTCGCAGCTGAAAAATATGAAAAACGCTCGAAACAAGAAAGTTGTGGATTGGTGACTGCATACGAATTGAGTGGTGATTTTATGAATTTAATTGTGATTTCTTCCAAAATTATTGTATCGTCCAGATTGATAGTGGGAGCTCCTCGAGGGAGTGACGTCGGACAAGTGTTCTCGTGCGACATTGACTCCCGAAACTGCATCAACATCCCTATCCCTATAACACGATATGGTACAGTATTATTTAATTTTTTTCAAATACATATACATATACAAGAAACAGTACTTTAAACTATTTACAAGTAGAAAACTTAGCCCAAATCGATGTCTCTCGGGAACGTGCCAAGAAGGCTGGCAGCATTGCCAAGTTGAATAGCAATGCTGATCCTCTGAGCTAGAGAAGCCCCAGGCCGCTTGTCACGAAAGGCTTACCTCTCTCTACTGTCGGTCCTCTCGCTATCGGCCTTCCAGCTAAAATGATATGGCACTGTCTATATTTTGGCATAATCCATGCCTCCTCCTTGGAGCGGCTTCGTATTTTGTCTATAAAATGTTAAGCATGCTTTTTCCGAGTAAATACGAGTACCTACTGTATGGGGTTCTCCAAGAAGGGTTTGAAGTCGTTCTAACAGAGTCGTTAACACGTAAATTAAGACCTTTGGTGTAGCAGGCATCTATAGGCTACGGTGACCGCTTACTGTACTTTTTTTAACGAGTATCTTTTGTTGCAGACCAAGATCATTTCCGACACGATTATTGGCTGGGAGCGACCCTGAAGTCTGATCCTAAATATTTTTACGTAAGTACCTTGTCTATCAGGTCACACAATGATTAAGTTTTTTTATCTAAAGGCCCCTTGATGTGAATTGCTTGAAGCAGTCAAGATGGACTGCTTCAAGCGACTGCATAGAAGAATACAGTCTTCTACGTACAAATACACAGGGTCCGCTCGAGCAATCACGACAGTTTTGGACAGTCACGACAGCTTTTGCCAATGCCTTCAAGCAGTTGAATTTGACCTCTCGAGCACTTGGTGTATGTTGATCACTGGCTAATAGCTCGAACTGCCCGTATAAGGAGCCGTAAAATGTCGTAAATGATTCCCTCATCCGACAACTTGTCAACAACAATTTGTCACTATTGTAAATTTTATTTTATTCCTGATATCGAATTTGATTTACGTATGATGATTTCATATGATTTATATTGTTTCGATGAAATGTATTATGATGTCTGGCTGAGTTTCTTGCCGGTTGTTCTCAGAAGGCTAGTTTCTGAACCGGTGATAACTTATGAAAGTAATGAATTCAATTTCAAATTCAAAAATATCTTTACCTGATTGTCTTTTAACAAAGTACTTTCAAGTCGTCAGAACGACACGATTACACAGGATTATACATCCTTCCGCCAGGTTCTGAAGGTTACTTTTACTGAGAAGAACACTTTAGTGGACCCGGAGATCAAATTTAAGATCTCTTCTTACGCGGTAGCACTTATGATAGACAGTTTAGACACTAGATCACAGGCACAGCGATTTCATTATTTACTGGGCGTTGTATATTTTTTCGCGTTTTTGCAAAATATGGATTTCTTTCATCTGAATAAAGTAACCTTCAAGTGCCCAACCATGATCTCTAACTACAATGATAGTTCAGCTGTGTTACAGTGATAAATACACATCTGTCTCATAATATCATAACATGAGTCAAACTATCATGGCAATAACATGCTCGCAGTAGGGCCACTGATCAGATAATAAAAACAAGTATTTGAATGTTTTCTTGCGATTTTCAGACTTGTGCACCACGAGCTTACAGTTCATATGATGGTTGTAAGTAAAAGTGCTTCCGATATAAAAAACTATTGACATATTTTAATATCTACTTAATCGTTTTAAATATACATTTCACAGCTAAGGGGTTTGAGTCTGGCGGATCCAAGGGCAGGTGTATCAAGATAGCTAATATAAATAAGAATTACTCCAACGTAACCGATGTGGAAGATATAGGTGACAGGCGTTATGATGATGTCACGAAATATGGTGAGTGCCTTCAGGTTACCTTTGTCATCTCAAGCTACGCATTTAGATATAAGTAGAACTACTAGACTTTTCTTTATGTTAATTTTTATCGACATTTGTGCATTGGAACCGTGTCCATGGGCTTACATTTCTCAAGTGATTTACTTTGTTTTTTTTTAATTGTAAAATATTTTTGAAAAGAGTAATTACTGAGTTTCTTGCCAGGTTCTTCTCAGTAAAAGCAACCTGCCGAACCTGGCGGTAGCATGTATAATCCTGTAAATAAATGTAATTCTGACGATTTGAAAGTACTTTGTAAAAGTCTAATCGAATAAAGATATTTTTGACTTTGACTTTCAATTTTATATCAATACAGAAAAATAAAATTAAAGTTTCTGTTTGCCATTCAAAATTAACATTCACTTAATGTATAAGAAAGCAGAACCTATGGTATGTCTGTCTGTCCGTCTCTCTGTTTGTTACGGCTAATTTCTGAAAGGGACATAAAGAAGAAAATAATTCTTGGTTAAGTACCGTACTTAAATACTGTCATATGTATTTAGTGAAAAACCTACTAATTTGGATTTACAAACAGACACAATTTATTTATATTTTAAGATAAATTGTATAGATATACTAGATGACCCGACAGACGTTGCCCTGTCTTAATTATGAGAATGCAGCACGTATTCTGTCAATTCTATGTCAAACGTCATAAGGTTACATCAAAAAGTTTTTATTGTCTAAAGCGCTAAGGTTAGATTTAAGAAGAAAGAAATAATTTTGTATGGTGGTTAAGTATACCAATATTTTAAAAATTTTCACGCTATTTTCTTAGTTTTTTCTTTCATAAGAACCGTTTCCTGCCAATAACGAACACAACAAAAATTTTTTTACCGAAATCGGTCCAGCCGTTCACCCGTGATGTCGTGACCAAGGGAAATGGGGATTCATTTTTATATATATCGATAGATAAAGCAACATCATAATAATTTCAGGACAAGCGGTGGACACATTTGGATGGAGTATCGACATTGGCGCCAAGGAGTCCTTTCTCATAGGAGGACCAGCTATGTTCACAGGTATTACTGGCATTCAACTGTGGGAATATGAAACTTAACATGCTTGACATACGGTTGATTATTAATCAATGAACTTGGGTGCTACTATCATCGTTATAGCAGTAGCGTCTTCTTGGCTTTGTCGTTTATATTATGGTATCACAAAATAAAACGTCAAAGCTAAAAAGTTCTTAATACGCTCTGCTTAAGCCGATGATGGTAGGCCTCCGTAACAAATCTCAGATCTTCAATATCCGTTGAATTAACGTCCGAATAGTTTTTAATGCATGATACACATTCTTTGTTGCTATGTAAGAAGTGCTCTCTTAGACAAGCTAAAACTAAAATAAGAAAAATGCTATCAAACATCAACTATGACGATACCGAGAAGTTGCTGCACCCTCTCAGCAGCAAGCAATTATCTATATCCACACGTTAACCAAACTTCACTTTCACACTAAAAAACACTTTTCAGATTAGAACTCACCTTTTTTTATACCCTTCTTAATTGGTTACTCTACTTAATTTTAACTGGTTTCCCAAGATACAGGCTCAGTCTAGTTTGGGAACCCCTGGAAATTCCATGTAACAGTTAACTCTTTCCCCATACCCAACTCACTGTATATTGATATTAGTATGTATTTACCCACCACATACAACTTCTTATTATAATGTATACGCTAATACGAGTATCTAAACTATAAATTGTATAACTCTGTACTTTAATAATAAAATATTTTCATTTTCATGTTCCTGCAATAAATTCCATGAAGTCGAGTTTCAATCCCACCTCGTGTTTGTATATTTCCTCAAAATTTTTTTGACTAGTCTTAAAAATTAATTCGTGTTCATGTGAGGAGCCAACACTGCCTTAAAAAAAATTCGTTCAACAATAAATTACCTACTTTTTTATGTCCTTAAAAATTGTGTAAGAAATTATAAAAGGTTTCTTTCTGACCATAGGTCGAGTTAAAGCAAAATATGGCTATGGAAGTCAAGTACAAAGCCTAACGGGAGTAAAGTCAGGCATTCGTTTTAATTTTGGTAAGTAGGTACCTATCAAGCGACCTCAACTTCGAATTATTTAAAATATAATTATTATTTAATTTGACTTTTCACCTTTGTACTCTGATTCAAACCAAGTCAAAATTTCATCCTTCATCCTCCAAGACTACCCGCCTTAATATATTATTATTTCAGCAATATTCTTCCAAGATTCCAAATTTGAATATTTAAACATAATTATAAACATTGACCCAAGTGGCCAATGATTTGTAAGGCCTAACAGTACCACGGTGCTTGCTATAGTCTAAACCAGTGTTTCCCAATATTTTTACCTAATGTAATTTTTCCAACTAGTGGTAGATAGTAGCAGGTAGTGTTTCTCTTTTCACTATTTTATCTATTTTTCAGGGTACAGCGTCGCTATTAGCAATTTCATTGATCCGATGAGAGAAAATATCAACTATGCGATCGGCTCCCCATATGGTGCAATAGGTTCTGGGAAGGTAGGCAAACGAATTAGTAATTTTATGGCAAATAAAATAGAAAATCTGGACATGGAGGGTATATTTACTGATTGTGTCACACACACAAGGCTATATATTAAACACTAGCTGTGCCCCGCGGTTTTACCCGCGTAGACTTAATTTCATAAGTGGTTTTATTTCACAGAACCCATTTTTTTAAATAAAAGTAGCCTATTATTCCTTTTATTATCAGCTATCTCCCTGTAAAAGTCTCGGTAAAATGGGTCCAGCCGTTAAGACATTAGACTGAACTGACAGACGGACGATGGCCAGACGGAGACAAATAAAAAATAAATCTTTTTTATGTACTTAACTTGACATTGTAAAACGTATAAATTTTCGATAGTTACTAATATGTCCAAATCAAACCGTCAATCTTGCTAGATAGATGGATTATAAACTAACGGTATTCACAATCATACGGTGTCATATATATGCCCGAGTTGTTTTATAGGTACTGGTTTATAACATTGACGCCGCAAAACCCGAGAACATTCGGATAGCGTACAAATTGGAACGCTATTCGCATGGAGTCGGGTCTATGTTCGGGGCTGTCCTGTGTGCTGCCCACATGTCTGGTTTAAACCAGCCTGCGGCTCTGCTTGTTGGGGCTCCTGCGCATGCACTCGAAAATAAGCATGACGTAGGCGCAGTGTTTGTGTACTTCATGGAAACTCAGGTTAGTTCACTATTCGGGAACAAGAAATCGAATTCTCAAATTGTTCGCAAATGTTCTATGGTTAGTTTTGATCATTATACTCACCACATCTTGTTATTCTTGTTCAATGTGCTGTCTTTGTGTGTAATAAAGATTATTTTCTATCTTTTTTTAACTTTGTAATTAACCACAGATACGTGTAATAGAAGGCGAGCATAGTGGTGGATTCTTCGGCCTGGCGATAACAAACGTTGGCGATTTGAATAGTGATAACAGAGACGGTAAGCCTATTTCAATAAAAAAAAGTTAATATTATATGCAAGTAGCTGCCAATCCTCAAGTTCGGATGACAGATTATACAGTCGCTATTTATTTTTCTTCAGGGATCCTATCCAATGTAATGAGTGCTTAACGTTTATCTCACATTCGCCACAAATATGCAGGTAGTTTCTAAAAACTTCCTAGCATTTTTTTTCTAACGTCAACGAATAAGTTAGTATTGTCATTGCAATTAGACAGTGCGTGTATACTGCAGAGGTGGCGATAGCTGCTCCTTACGAGGTGGATGGGCGCGGTGCAGTGTATGTGTACTGCGGCGCGAGCATAGTGGGCGAGGACGCGACTATCGCATACTTGCAGCGCCTGGAGCCGCGGCCCGGACACCACGTGCGCGGCTTCGGCCTCGCTCTGGCGCCCCTGCTTGACTACGACCAGAACGGCTGCAATGGTTTGCTCCTTACATGTCCTAAAAACGTATACAGTATCTTGAATGAGCTTGAAATCACCAAGCCTTTAAGGCAGCTTATCTTACCGTTGTACCTTCAATTATAGGTCTAATTTCCATTTCCTTAAAATATTCGTTATTTGAACACCCACAGAGCTAGCTATCGGCGCTCCATACAGCAACAGTGTCTCTTTGCTGCGGTGCTTCGCTACGGTCAAGCTGCAACTATACGCCGTGTTCCCTGATATGAAGGTGATTACTGGAACCTCGCATTGGCTATGTCCTTGGGACGTTCACGATTTATAAACGTTATTATCTTTACAGAGTCGCAATACTTCATATTTCAAGTTCGATGCTTGTGTCCTTGTTACGTATCCTGATAAACCAGAACACATTATAGGAAGTAAGTATGCAAACAGTGAAAACTTGAAATATAGTCGGTATAGTTACTACAGTCGTAGTGGTTCATGCAGTCTGTTTGAAGTAACTCTAGGATACTGAGAAGGCTTTGTGATGACATTGATTTCAGGTGTGAATGTGGCTCTGAGTATATTTCACCCGCACGCTTATCTCGCGAACTCTATGGATTCGAATTATACAGTATCGTTGGAGGACAGGAACCAGACGGCCAAATGTCGGAAGGTCAAGGTCTCTACACCGAAGGTGAGTATTATTTATCTGAGCATTCATTATTAAGATATTCTCTTCCACCTTCTCTCTCTTCATGCCTCTTCATTACTGAAGGTTGGCTGACAGCTTTTCCTTGTCCTTCGCTAGTCTGAACAGTTGCTTCGCCGTCTTAATTCCTGTCCACTCCCTGATATCACGGAGCTACAATATCTTGTTTCCAACTCTGCGCTTCCCCATCATATTCTTCATAATGGTCTGTTAGATAGAGTATCGGTCATTCTCTTCTGTCTTCCACCTTATATCCAAACAATGCACTAAATAACAACTTATATGCTAGTTATTTCTGCATAGTAATTCCAACAGTGCAATCATAGGGAATTGGGACCGTTGGCATCAACTTCGGTTCAACCGAAGTGTCGTAATATCACTCTTGTTATATTGCCATTAACATGAATCCACCTTTGCAGGGTAACTACGAGCTGCCAATAGAGTGGAAGATGACGGCCGTCCAGATGGACAGTCCACTGAAGGACGCGGTGTTCAATCCATCTCGCGTGCTGGTGAGCGAGCGCAGCCAGCTATCGGCCGGCAGCACCGTCAGGGCGGCCGAGTGCAACGGCACCTGCGAGCCCAAACTGTCTCTAAAAATACATACCTATATGCGGTGCGTACTTTAACGTGAGTTAATATTCAACAAAGAGCCAAGACCTCTTTTACTCTTAGCCTCTGCTTGAATATTTGCTCATGTGCTTCTCTGACTAGGACATAGATCATAACCTATCCTGACCATCATTCATGTCTATTCTATTAAATTCTCGTTTTTAGATAACCATTATATTCTTATCATGTTGTCTTCCTGCGTTAATAGATTATAATGCTCCATAAAGCTGCCTTATAATAATTCCACTTAACACATAACATGTGTTACTCTTGTGAAACCATTATAAACGTAAATAACCTATTATTATAAAACGAATCAAGTTACGAATTTGGAAGTCTATAAGGTTTGTAACCTTTTAATCTTCGCTACTATGAATATATTTTGGATTTTTTTTTTGCTTTAAACCCATCGTAATTCAACTCTTCCAAGTAAGTAGAAACTGTGTCAAGATCCGTAACGTAGTTTAGAAGAACGATGCATTCAAACAGACCAAATAATTTTGGATTGGTGACTTCTATTTATATTATTGTAACATAATGTAATATTACCTGAAGTTCTAATCAATTGTTTTGCTTTTTTATGTACAGGAATTCTCTATCCACCCCGTATTTAATCGGGTCGAGTGTATTCGAGGCGTTCTTCATAGAAGTCCTCAATAGCGGTGATAAGGCGTATGATTCTTGTGTGCGCGTGTACATCAAGGGTGCGTCCATACTAGCCGGCTCCGTGACTGAGTGCACTCGTGCCGAGGGTTCCTATATCTGTAAACCACCAGGATCGTTGGGCAACGAACCATGGGTCTGTTATATTCACATTATTTACGTGTACTCATTGTTTCTCAACCTGAAGAAATTAGTTAATTAGGTTATAGATTACTAGCGAACGTCTCGCGGTTTCACCCGCGTAGTTCCCGTTCCCGTGCGAGTACGAAAGATAGAAAGAGAGTAACATTCAAATGGTGAAAGAATTTTTAAAATCGGTTGAGACCTTTTTGAGCCAATTTGTTATACACATACTTACATACAAATCATTCCTCATTATAATATTAGTATAGGTTATGGGATCGAGTTTTGTTGCAGTAAAAAATATCTGCGATTGAAATATGATAATTATACAATAATTTAATCCAAAGGGGTAGCCAAAACAAACTAATTATTAACTGATATTAAATGTGACGAAGGAAGAACGTAAGAATTTCCGAAGCGATGGTAAAGTTTTTTCCTTATCTTTTTTTCATATTTGTGAGTTACGACACCGAAAAGGTTGAGGAACGTTGCATAAAGCCGATTTTAATTTCCAATTAATATTGTATTTTAAACCAGAGACCCAGCGACCTTCAAATGAGCATGTCAGAGCTGACAAATAAGATTAAGGAGATAGTTATCTTTGCTGATCTCTATCCGCACTGTGACGCCACTAATAAAACTGAGTATAACAAGACAATTTACTTGAAAAGCGATTCTAATAATGTTACAATAAAGGGGTGAGTTGAGTAAAATATTGATAATTTCTATATCGAGGATTAATTGCACCAATCAGAAAAGAGGAGCTCGTGGCACAATTGCTATTGCGCATATCATTCGATCAGCGAAGTTAAGCAACCATACGCCTAGCCAGTAGTTGGATGGGTGACCGCCCGAGTTCCCTCCGTGCCTCGGAGAGCACGTTAAGCCGTCGGTCCCGGTTGCCAATTTAACATCTTTGGCAATCGTTACAGGTCAGTCAGAGGTTTAAGAGAGTCTGACAACTGGTCCCAAGTTCCTAGTAATTGTAACGTATAGAGTGCCTAGTGCGAGTTTTCTTAAAATCGCCGTCACAAGTCATCGCGTCGACTTAAACGCAGATTTGTATGGCCTCACAATAGTGTCATGCTTAGGCCGCCAGAGGTGCTGTTCCGATGCTATACAAATCTGCGTTTCTGTCGACGCGGTGACTTGTGACGACGGCAGTGAAAAACTCGCACTAGGCTCTCAGAAAATTACTGTTGATGAGAATATATATTTGAATTCCATAGCTGTGTTTTATGTAATATTACACTTAAATTTATTTGGTCAACCCTAATGAAGGGTTTAACTTATAGAAACAGCATTCAAAGTCAATCTTAAAATAACATGTTTTCCAGGAAAACAATTCCTGATGCAGTGATTAATATTACAAAGGCAGATGTTAATTCCCTTGGCAAGCATATCGAACATGTCTATACGGTAAGATTGAAAAAACCATAATACATATTACTTATTTAATATGGGATTTAAATTTGATATATACGCTCCATATACAGGTTGTCGGAGAAAAAGGAACAGTTGTCTTCTAGAAGTTGTAGGGTTTTATGAATATATCACTATGTTGTAATCGTAAAATATCTTGCTCCAATGATAACGTAGTTATAGGCTATGGCCGAAGAGCTCGCGGCCTTAAGCGATTGAATGCCGCGTTTGCCACCATTACGTACACGGTAGTTAAACTTTTTAAATTAAGGGGTAGGTTAATGGTTTCGAAAAATGGTTTTATGGTTTTATTTCAGGATTTATTAGTGGGAGCAAAAAATAGCAACGTAGTTAGATTTCACGTGAATAACTACGTTACAGCTGATTTTTATGCGAAAATAAGGTCTTGGTCAACTTTGAACGTCAATTACTCGAAAAGGGAAGAAAATATTTAGTGACATAATAATTTTAATTGCTTCCTAAAATTATACCCTATCACATATTTTAAGAGCTGTCCCAGTTTCCCCGACAACCTGTATATACAGGCACTTTTTCTTTATCCGAATATTTATAGATGTATAGATTGAATCAATTAAACAATCTGTATCTAAGTTATTCTTCTTAATTGTGTGTTGTATTTACTATTTTTAGATTACTAATGATGGAGTTACAAATTGGAAGGATATTGAGTACAGCATTACATTTGTAAAGAGCCCATATATTAGTAAATCCGTGGTATCTACTTTCATTGTAAGTAATTGCTTATTATCAGCATATTATATTATGTATTTTTGTTTCCTCTTTTCTTACTGTTTGTTTAAGAATTTTTTTTTATTTTTTTACTAGCTGTGCCCCATGGTTTCACCCGCGTAGATTTAGTTTCTTCCTTATTGTCGCGGAACCCTAATAATTTTAATAAATAAAAATATCCTAATCAGCTACCTACCAGTGAAAGTCCCGTTAAAATCCGTCCAGCCGTTTCAGAGATTACCCGGAACAAACAGACAGACAGCAAGACAGAGAAAAATTTTGAAACTTGGTTTTTTAGCGTCAGTATCGTGTATACTTTCATATGCATTTAGTGAAAAGCTGTTATTTTGGAATTACAAACAGACACTTCAATTTTATTTATCTGTGTAGATGTATAGATCTATATAGATATTTATCTAGGTTTACCAACAATGTGTTACATTAATACAGACTATTGTTGCATCTGAAGCTTTTAAACTAAATGTACAAATTACTTATACGTAAACGCAGCTTGCTTAATATTAATTGTGTACAACTTGAAAGAAAACTTATTATATTGTGTTCTAGGATTATGTTGACTATCTAACACCATGCAATAATCACCCTATTCAAGAAACCCCGGATAGAGTCATAGTTACTTGTGTTATAAAAGAATTGGATACAAATGACAAAATGAACATCATCGTACCAATTTATTTACCACCTGAAGGGTTGGGTAAGTTACTTAATATTGTTTTACCACAAAAGCAGCAAACTAGCATGCCGCTCCACTTACCTTACCATAAGCTCTTATTGCCATCATAGTTCCACTGTGTGACAGTTTCATATTCATATACTAGCTGTGCCCCGCGGTTTCACCCGCGTAGATTTAGTTTCTTCCTTATTGTCGCGGAACCCTAATATTTTTGATAAATAAAAGTAGCCTAAGTTCTCCTTGAAACATCAGCTACCTCCCAGTGAAAGTCCCGTTAAAATCGGTCCAGCCGTTTCAGAGATTACCCGGAACAAACAGACAGACAGACAGAGAAAAATTTTAAAACTTGGTTTTTTAGTGTCAGTAGCGTGTATACTTTCATATGCATTTAGTGAAAAGCTGTTATTTTGGAATTACAAACAGACACTTCAATTATATTTATATGTATAGATGTCTAGATAGAGACTTATTCAGTCAAAAATAATTAACGTTAAATATGTTGAAATTGTACAGCCGTGTTAAACATTAATTTTACTAAAATAATTACTTAAACCCGCAGGTAATCCGCGGTTGATTGTACCAAATTTGTCGATTATTATCTAAGAACAAAATAAAATAAATATCGTGCCTTCACATTTAATACAATTGAAATTCCTTTCAGGTAAACTACGGAAAAATGAGAATAAAACTGTTGATACGTTTATAAGCCTGAACTTGGATGGAGTAATAGTCAAAGAAAGGTAAGAAAGAGTATTCTTCTGATCCACTTTAAACTCGTAATTTAATGGCAGCGATTGAAAATCACCTCACTGCTCTGTATGAAAACTAAGCCAACCTCTACCTATCCTGATGCAATATTTTTTTGATTGTGCGGTTTGCCTATAAAGTGATGATGTTCATTTGTTTATAATCATGCAGAGTTAGAAGTACGCTGGTATTGATGGTAGTGGTAGTGCCGCCCTACATCATAGTTGCAGCTGTCTTCCTTGGCCTGCTGCTGGTAGGCATCCTCGGATGGACACTCTATGAGGTCAGTACATTTAGGCAATCACAATGTGGAGAGAGCGAGTGATCGTACTCATCCCCAGTAAAGGGAAGATCTTCCAGCCAGGCGGGTGCCTGGGGAACCGCAGCTCTGACTGATCTAGTTAAAAACTTGTATATATACTCGCGCTTGAAAACTCTTGCTGCGCGATTTAGGCTCTCGTGATTGTACTTGAACTTCGCATTTGTTAGCGAGTACCGTCATCTATGTAGCTAGTAGAGAAATGCTGCTACAACGGTAAAAGGTAATAGGGTAAGAGCCTGAAATCTTACTTCTTTGCAAATCACGCAATTGACGTGTTTGATTTTCCATAGACCCCAAGAAAAAAATAAAGTTTTATTAGGTTATGCTTAACTAAGCTGTATTCATCAATTTCAATTTCAGTGTGGTTTCCTGAGAAGAAAAATCAAGAAAGATTTGGTAAATTTGAAAAAAGATGTACATCGGCAAAGTATGGTACGTATTTTTATAACTGTATTGTGAACATTGAGCTTTTAGATAATTTAGAATAGAGTAGACATGCGCACAGTAAAGCGAGTCGACAATCTATCTATACTAATATTATAAAGCTGCAGAGTTTGTTTGTTTGAACGCTCTAATCTCAGGAACTACTGGTCCGATTTCAAAAATTCTTTCAGTGTTGGATAGTCCATTTATCGAGGAAGGCTATAGGCTATATTTTATTCTCATAAAAAATAGGGGTCCGTAAGTAAATTTCAATTTTGTAACCTAAGGTGTAAAATCGAAAACCTAATTATGCGTACGCTGCAAAAACTATAGACAATAAAACAAAATGATGTACTACGGGTTTGTAGGTCTTATTAAGATCTACAAAAAAGTCGGCGAGAGTATATATCTAACTCTCATAGTTTAGTCACAATAACCGCTTTAATGTTCTAAAAAAAAATTTATCGCCTGAAGAAAGAAACTACGTTAAATGTGTATCATAATATTAATTCTTACCCAAATCAAGCATTATGCTATCAAGGGTATTCATGTAGAAGTAAAATGCTGTTTGTTTTATTCCAATAGGACATTGCGTTTAGAAATTATCACGAATATAAAAACGCAAAGAATTGGTACCTAATAATGAGTTATTTGCCAAAGAGTAATCTCTGAAACGGATAGACCGATTTTAATGGGACTTTCACTGGCAGATAGCTAATGTTACAGGGAGTACCATGGCCATTTATTTATAAAGAAAATTTAGGGTTCTGCGGTAATAAAATTAAATCTACGCGGGTAAAACCGCAGGGCACAGTTAGTAATAAATATCGGTGAGATAGGAACAAGATAATTGAGAGTGAATGCTACTAACATACATGACGCAATTTTGTTTGAACAGTGTAGATAACGTCACTTTTGGCGGATGGTCTCGACACCAATTCATTTCATATTTAGGCATTTAGTACGCTATAGTTGCCGCTGGAGGTACTATCTTGATTTCCATACAAATAATTTATACTCGCGGTCGATTACGGTTTGGAAATTGTGGTACAACTCGTGGTAGAGGTACTTGGTACTTGCGATGCAGGCGAAGTCAAATCACTTGGCGATCACGTCTCGATACTAATGAGACACCTTATACCTTTTCAGAGAAGATCAATGTTGGCAGAATTGAGGCAACGACAAGCAGATATGGAACATAGAAACGAGAATGAAGCCACGTGTACTATTGAATCGATTGAAAACGTCAATCCATTTGATCGTAATAAGAACACCGACGCCCTCGTTAATAACTCCTCTCTTATGGGAGTGAATAGTAATACGTGTTTACTGAATAAGCATAAAAACTAGCGTTGTGCGATGGCGAGATTAATTGCGATTGTTTCGTTTGCTCAAGCATTTCGATGCTTCGTGATTGATTTCAATCGCAGTCAATGGCTAACGCTAAGTTTTAAGAAAAACTCATTGGCCGTTGGGATTCGAACTAGCGTCGCAGGCAACTGTTTAAACTCCACGGCCACCACGGCTCTATAGATTTAATATATTGTGACATACCCACTCGTTTCGAGAAGTCCTTTTGTTCCACTCGTTGATGTCGCTATGGGATCTATATCGAGATTTGGAAGCAGGAGCGTCGATGCGAGCTAAGGATCTCTTGACATCTTCTGGCCCTATCACACTCTCAGACTACGTAATTAATACTTTCAGCTTCGTGAAGTGCCTTGCACACTCAATGATACTTAACTGTTTACGAAATATAGATACGGAAACAGACATACGGCAAACGTAAATGCTTCCTTCAAAAATTTAATGTTTATTTCTTTTGTGCCTAAGTAAAGTATAATGCGGATGTGGCAAAATAGTAAGGATGGAATATATTTTGGGAAAATTATTGAATAAAATAAATTTAATAATCTTAGCCTTATAAGGTTATTATAAATGTTTTTTATTGTACAACCCCTAATTACCCTCATACTTCAGTTGCTTTTAAAGATAATCCTTGGTTTAAAAATAGTTCTATCTCTTTTTGAGACAAGGTTTTAAAAGGGATGGACATAGTTCTATTTCGTGTTTGGTCTAGTCTTGGTTCAAACCAAGAAAGACTCGACGTAACGCCACTCGCCGTAGAGAGAGTCGACGTAACCTGCGTAGTAATTTACATTAATATTGTAAAGAGGAAATATATGATTGTTTTTTTGTTTGTTTGCAAAGAATAGGCTCCAAAACTACTTGACTGATCTAGAAAATTCTTTCAGCAATGGATTGCTACATCATCAGAAAATAACATAGGCTATATTTTATCCCCGTACTCCTACGGAAACTGGAACTTCGCGGGTGAAACCGCGTGACGTCCGGTAGTTTTCTAGTGGAAGGTTCGTATTTAGTCGTATCGACATCTACGTAGAGTTGTTTCAATATTCGAAACGCAAGCAGCGAAGACGCGGTCTCGGGTTCGATCTCCGCTGAGGGTTTTGATGATGCACATGTTACATGTGTAGTGTAGTTAGATTATTGATTTTATTAAATTACAAAATTTGGTTTGTATTTTTTTCCTAGACTGTAACAAACAAAAGTTTAGTCAATTATATTATTCACCTCTTAAAACCGTTTATAGTAGTCAGAATGTGATTTGGTCTACTCACCCATCTTACGATGTTTTCTGTACGTTCCTCGAATAAGTTTTATAAGAATATTCATTCTGTATAGAGTCGTCGCAACGCGGGTACAGAGCCAAGAAGACCGTTACCTCCGTGTTATTGCTCTTGAGCTTTGTCATGTCCAATGTTATGTCATCTAGATGCTGGTTAAAAAGAAAAAAAGTACTCATTCACCGTAATGCCATTAAAAAGGAATTCCCTTTCAGTCACAAGGGACGTGGTGGCTGCAAAATCAACGACATTTTTAAATCCCAGCCGTCGGTATAAATGAGCTTGTTGTGACACACTACGTGCTGTAGGGTGAAGGAAAACATTGTACGAAAATCTGCGGCATCCCTCTGCGGCAAAATTTTATGCGTTCACGGTGGCACCCAATCACGGGTGTCAGAAAAGCAACTGTGGATTCCCGTGTTGGACGAAGGTTTTCTAACTCTAATTTCTTGTCCCATATTACATGGGTCTTAAACATAACTGGTGAAATGCAATTTACAGTGCAACCATGCACTGTAAGTACACCTCGGTCTACACCTTTGGGGAATACAGGCGCGAGAATATGAAGTGTGTTGTATTTGAATGGATAAGGTAACGAACCCATGAGTCCATATTGCGCAAGGGCCGTTGTGGTTTACATGTGAGTATGCCATCGGCGCTTGAGCAGTTGCTTTTAGGGCTGGTAATTATGATCGCTCCATCAACACGCAAGCGCACGCACAATCCATACGCCACGTCGCCACTGTTGCTTACCACCACGGAGAACGCCTCCGAGTTACTTGATTCATTCAATCTGTAAACAGTATTTAAGTAATTAAAAGATACTGACTAACAATTTTTTAATGTAGTTGACAAAAGAGCTCGCCGAGTTTCTCAGAGGTCTATAAAGCAAAGTTTCTCCCTTTGGTAACTAGCTGCATCATAATCGTCCTGACGATGACTCTCACAACACCTTTTAAAAGGAATAACGACATCCACCCAACTGGCTTGGGTTGGACTTTCTTAACTTTATTGATCGATTAATATGCGCAATAGCGACTGTTCCAAAAGCCCCTAAGATGAGCATGATCACTCGCTCTCCCCTCATATATATATATATAAATAACTTTTGGTTGGAACCCTTACACCTTAAGAGAAGTAAAGTACGTACCGCACATGTGTGTAGATGTCGAGTGCTAACATAGGTAAGCATGGGTCACTCGTGCAATTCGCCACGGAGACGGTGCCAGTGAATGACATCACGCTGAGATCACTGATCACCACACGAGATGCATTAAACACGTCATGTTTTAACGGATGGTCCAACTGCACAGCTGACATCTTCCACACTATGGGCGTTGAATAGTCGCCTTCCTGGAGAATAAACATTTATCGTGGTATGTGGATGGATAAGGACAATGTTGCTAAGTTTTGTATATGAATGAGGAAGGTTGTAAGGGGAGAAGAAGACCTAAGAAACGATGGATGGATTGCGCGAAAGATAATATGGCTAAAAAGGTAGTGAATACAGATATGACGGCTGATAGAGAGAATGGAAGAGAAAAACATTGCGCCGACCCGTACATGGGTTAAGGGTAGAAGTTCCTTCCTGGATGAATGTGCTAAAGTTGATACGAAATGAGTACTTGCATACGTTGTAGATTTTTGCATCCCCCTAGTAACGTTAGAGTAAGAATATTTTTTTTGGAATTAACAAAATTATCATGGTGAATAAATTTGGTTTTCAAATGGATGATGAGAATATGTGGAAAGATTTAATGTATAAAAATAAATTAAGATTTAAAGAGTGTAATAAATTTAAGAAACTTTGCTTTGGAATAGCTCCAAAAACTTAAACTTTGATAAGTATAGTTGTATCATGTTCACATCGCACATGCATGGTTTCACAAAAAGTGCTATTTGGCTGCTATTTATGAATCTATTTTCGGAGATTGGTGAGCGCTACGGCTGACACTATACAGTGGTTCTTTTTTACCTCAGTAAAAAAGAAACTCGAATTATTCCTCAGGCCTAGTTCGAGTTTTTCACTGCCACCGTCACAAGTCTCTGGCGCCTCTGTCGCCCTTAAGATGACACTATTGAAAGCCCATACAAATCTGCGTTTACGTGAACGCGATGACTTGTGACGACGATTTTAAGAAAACTCGCACTAAGCACTCTGATTATATAAAACAATGATAGAATAATATTAACTAGTGGTGTTGAAATATCCACTTTCCGGCAGTACTTGTCAATCATATTCTCCAACGATACAGTGTACTCTGATAGTGCGGAGTCCGCGAGACGAGCGTGCGGGTGTATTATACTCAGCGTCACATGTACACCTAAAATAAATGTAAGCATTATTTTATTTATGGGCTTGCTGTACCCAGCTATTTCATCTTATAACATAAGATACCTGCTTGAAAGTCCCGTTAAAATCAATTCTGCTGCTTCAGAGATTAGCCGGAACACTTAGACAGATAATTTTTTTTATGTATGTACCAATATGCTTTCATATGCACTAAGTGAAACGCTGTTAATTTGGAATTACAAACAGACAATTTAATTGCTGGTATTAGGTACATTATGTTGTCGACAGTACACATGGCAGACATTTCCTTACAGACAACCAATGGATGTGGATGATGACAAACATTCTATTATAATGTTCAGTATTGTGCGATTTTTTTATATTGTTCAGAGATGATGAAACGAAATAAAATTGGATAGTACTACTAGAACAAAATAATTGAATGCTGGATTCATTAAAACACTCCTTGGTCTTCTTAACAAAATCAACCTTCCGACGGTAGTATTCAAAATCCTTTAGGTAATTATAAAATTTTGATAATATTAAAGTACTTTGTAAAAAGTTTAATCAAATTCAATTATGTTCGAATTTAGACTTACTTTCTCTTATTTGCTTGGTTTTTTTCGGATACGTGACTCTGAGGCAAGCATCGAAATGGAAATATGAAGTATTACGACTCTGTAAAGATAATAACGGTGATAATATTGCGAACGTCCAAAGAACATAGCCAGTGTGAGGTCGCAGTAATCACCTTCATATCCGGGAACATGGTGTATAGTTGCAGCTTGATCGTAGCGAAGCACCGCAACAAAGAGACACTGTCGCTGTATGGAGCGCCGATAGCTAGCTCTGTGGGTGATCAAATAACGAAAATTCTTAACAATTATTAGATTCTTAGTGATATTCCACGGCAATTATGAGAAAACGTTGAAAGGAGTATGTGGGAGCCGTGGTGGACGTTGGGTTAGGTTAGTCTCCTAGGGTGTTGGCCCTAGGAGCGCTCGAGGCCCGTTTTAGGGGACTGCTAAATGCGTGCCTAGCATGCGGGCGGTTCCCCTCAGTATGGAAGCAGGGCTTACTCGTCTTGCTGAGGAAGGAGGGTCGTCCTCTGGACTCGTCGGGGCTCCGGCCCATTGTGCTATTGGATGAGGCGGGCAAGCTCTTTGAGCGTATAATTGCTGCCCGCATCAGAAACCATCTCCGCACCATGGGCCCGGATCTAGCCACCAGTCAATACGGCTTCCGGGAGGGACGGTCCACAGTGGACGCAATTCTGTGCGTAAAGTCCCTCTCCGAAGCAGCCGTCGCGGGGGGCGGAGTGATGTTGGCAGTATCGTTGGATATTTCCAACGCCTTCAACACTCTCCCCTTCAGCTGTGTGGCTGAGGCGCTACGGTACCATCGGGTACCAGCGTACCTACGACGGGTCCTTGAGGACTACCTGCTGGACAGGAGTGTCGTCTGCGTCGATGGGGACGGGGAGCTACTGCGTCAGCGTGTTCTGTGCGGTGTTCCACAGGGATCGGTACTAGGCCCGCTCCTGTGGAACATCGGATATGACTGGGTTCTGCGCGGTGCTCTCCCGCCCGGAGTCAACGTGGTCTGTTACGCGGACGACACCCTTGTCACAGCGAGGGCTGCGAATTTCGCCGCGGCGGTCCCTCTGTCGGAAGCCGGCGTGGCGGTTGTCGTCGGCCGGATCCGACAGTTGGGCCTGAAGGTTGCCCTCAGCAAGACCGAAGCTCTGTGCTTCCACGGGCCTCGAAGGAAGCCACCAGCGGGGGCGCAGCTTGACGTAGGGGGCGCTGCCGTCAAGATAGGGACTGAGATGAAATATCTCGGTCTAGTCCTCGACGGCAGGTGGAACTTCCACGCGCATTTTAAGCGCCTAGCCCCCAAACTCGTCGCTGCGGCTGGTGGGCTTAGCCAGCTCCTGCCCAACAAGGGAGGACCGAGTGCGTGTTGCCGCCGTCTGTACACCGGGGTGGTGCGGTCAATGGCCCTGTACGGCGCGCCTGTGTGGGTGGAAGCCCTGGGCGTCCGCAATAAGACCCTTCTGCGTAGACCGCAGCGGGTCATGGCGACCAGGGTGATCCGCGGATACCGCACAATTTCACACGGCGCAGCCTGCGTATTGGCGGGGACCCTACCCTGGGACCTTGAGGCCGAGGTGCTCGCGGCCGTTTATCGGCGGGGCGCTGAGGCCCGACAAGACGGCGGAGTCGCCGCGCCCGAAGAGTTGAGGCGTGTGCGGCAAAGTGCGCAAGAACATGCACTGTCCAAGTGGCAGGAGCGGCTCGCGGAGCCGGAGGCCGGGCGTTTGACCATTGAGGCCATTCGCCCGGTCCTCAAGGAGTGGACAAGTCGCCAGCACGGGTCGCTAACCTATCGCCTCGTGCAGGTACTTTCCGGACACGGTTGTTTCGGCAAGTACCTTCACGGGGTGGCGCAGAGGGAGGCGACCCCAAGGTGCCACGAGTGCGGCTGCGACGTGGACACCGCCCAGCACACGCTGGAACACTGTCCGGCTTGGACGGTGCAACGCGGTGTCCTCGTTGCACATACTGGACGGGACATTTCACTGCCGACGCTGGTTCAGGCCATGGTCAGCAGTCCCCGGACGTGGGAGGCGGCCGTGTCCTTCTATGACGATGTCATGTCGCAGAAAGAGGCAGCGGAGCGGGGCCGGGAGAATGACCCCCTGGCAGACCCAATCCGCCGCCGGAGGACCGGTCGCAGGAGGCGTGCCGAGGTGCGGCAGATGCCTCCTTAAGAGGGCCGCGGGCGTTGGGACGGGGGTCTCGACGCTAACGCAAAGCCCTCGCGGTTGAAGGGCGCGTTCGTGTTCCGAAGCGCCCTCCCAGGGAGTAAGCCGGGTATAGCCCGGAAAGAAGGAGAGGCCCGACGGCCAATCGTTAGGGGGGGCAATGCAAGCTTGCAACCGCGATCGCACGCCCCCCCTGTAAAAGCGACGAGGAGGAACACCCGTGGGTTTTAGCCGGTATGAGTCCGGCATAACCCTTCCGCTGCCCCCGCAGCGGTTGGCGTATCCATGACGGATTTCCCACGGTAAAAAAAAAAAAAAAAAAAAAGGTTAGTCGCAAATGAGTTTTACAAAAAAATTATATGTGCAGTGATTCCACACCACGTGCCTTGTGGAAACCTGAATATGTCTAAGAAGTAATTCAAAGACGTATGTAGTGTCTGAGACGGCGATAAACTCACCATATGTCTATCTTCGGTGAAAAGTAGGTGTTGTTATCACTAAACCTCTGCCCAGCCATTTGGGGAATATAGTCCTTGAGTATATGCAGGTATGTGTGTATAAGTTCAGAGCTACAAGGAGGTACTAACCCTAATTGTAAGTCCTGTTTTAACTTAATAATTTAATACTTGGTAATTTCAAGACAAAGATTTTCATATAATGGATACACTTTCAGGATATATAAGTAGCAAACCATTGCAGCCGTTCTGGTCGTAGTCGAGCAGGGGCGCCAGAGCGAGGCCGAAGCCGCGCACGTGGTGTCCGGGCCGCGGCTCCAGGCGCTGCATGTATCCAAGGGTCGCGTCCTCGCCCACTATGCTCGCGCCGCAGTACACATACACTGCACCGCGCCCATCCACCTCGTAAGGTGCAGCTATCGCCACCTCTGCAGTACACACGCATTCAGCATAATGGGATCTCCCATTGTCTGTTCGATGACTGATCTCTACCATACAGAAGTTAACAGTTGGACAGTCTACAGCCTTATAATAGTGTTATATTTCTAAGGTGAGAAAGGTTGCTTCTTGGGAAGGGAAAGGCGAACTGTGAAGGCCACTTTCTTCTGTTATTTCAACATTGAAAACAATTTATATTCGTTCTAATGAGGCCTCCCTTCTAGTTTAAAATGTTATGGCAAATATAATTTCGGGACTAAATTTCACTGGTTTTTGTATTTTTTTGGATGAGTTCTCTTACCGTCTCTTATATCACCATTCAAATCACCCACGTTCGTAATCGCCAGACCAAAGCGAGCTCCGATGTTTCTGCCTTTTATGACTCGTATCTGTGGACAATAACGAGTGAGAATGAAAAACTGAGTAAGACAATGACACGAAGAGAAAATCACAGCCAGGTGGCTTAAGTGGTAAACTAACCAGAGTTCTCTTGATGTAAACAAACACCGCGCCCACGTCATAGTCGAGTCCAAGTGCGTGTGTGGGAGCACCGACAAATAGGGCAGCAGGTTGTTTAGGGTCTGATATGTGAGCGGCGCATAGAACTGCTCCAAACATCGACCCGACAACACTCCCCTCTATTTTGTAAGCTACTGTACTTGATGAATGATGACTATTTTGGTAGATCACCACCTGTAAAGATACTTGGTTTAGTTATAAGTTTACTCGACTGCCTCCTTGGTCTCCTGGTAAAACTCCAAATTAAATCCTTACCGTTCCGAAACCATATGGTGATCCAACGGCGTAACTGATGCTGCTTCTATGCCCAGATTGCCCAGTTATGAAATTGCCTATAGCGACACTGTATCCTGTAAAAAAAGAATTACCCATGCATTTATCACCATCCTCCTGCCCTCATCATTTTATTTGTAGTAAACTTTAATTTCTCTCTATCAACTGTTTTTATCTGTATTCGCTCCCGTTTAGCCTTAATGATAGTGAGGAGATCTCATCCTTTCTTAGGTCTTCCTCTACCCTTAAAACCATCCACGTTAGTAAACAAAGAGTTACACCTTATGACATTGAAAACCATCTCAGCAGTTTTGTCTAGGTTCATTGTTGTGTTGTGTCCAATACAATGCACGGCATATCTCGATGTGCTGGAGCGAACCACCTCGTACTCGTACCATTAGCAATTCTTATGTTTAATATGAGTTTGTATTTCTGACTAACTGTTAATTATGTCGCTATTGCTGTAATTGTGACGACATATGTTCTATTTTATATTTTAGATTGGAATGCATTTGAAGAATTGAAGTGATCTAGTCACCTTAGAAAAAAAGCAATTACAATTTACAGTGTCTGTAAATTTATACCTACTGTAGTTAGTACAACGAATGTAGAAATCATATAAAGAATGAAGATAATATGTCAGTATTCGTTTTAGCTATATCTATATTTCGTATGTAGGCTGTATTTTATTCCCGTGCTTTCACGGGAACGGGAACGTAGCGGGTAATCTGTAGGTATGATTGTTTTTAGCTACCTACTTCCCACAATAATCTCTACATCTATACATCTATACAAATAAATAAAATTGAAGTGTCTGTTTGTAATTCCAAAATAACAGCGTTTCACTAAATGCATATGATTGAAAATTGATGTATTACTAGCTGTGCCCGCTTACCCGCGTAGATTTAGTTTCATGCTTCATGTCGCTTAGCCCTAATATGTTAAATACATAAAAGTAGCCTAAGTTACTCCTTGAAACACCTAGCTACCTGCCAGTGAAAGTCACGTTAAAATCGATCCAGCCGTTTCAGGGATTACCCGGAACAGACAGACAGACAGACGAACAGACAAATAGAGAAATTTTTTAAAACTTAGTTTTTTATTTTCAGTAGCGTGTATACTTATTATATGCATTTACTGAAAAGCTGTTATATTGGAATTACAAACAGACACTTCAATTTTATTTATCTGTATAGATGAGTGTGAGGTTTGCATACAAGTATGTTAGAATAAGGATTGTCTGTTGTCTGCCATTCATAGCTTTGTTAAATTTGGGACTTGATGGCGCGGTGTAATAGTATCCTTACATCTACACTAATATTATGAAGAGGAAAGATTTGATTGTTTTTGGCATTGAATAGGCTCTGAAACTACATGACCGATCTTGAAAATTCTTTCAGCAATGGATAGCTAAATCATCAGCGAGTAACATATGCTATATTTTATCCCCGTACTCCCACGGGAACGCGTCACGTCCACTAGTATTTTATATCCTCACTTCTTCCTAGAAAATAGATAAATGGTGTTTCCATCGACGTTTCTTGTGGGTACTTTAAATAAATCTCAGACACACATTATTCATATGCAGTTTTCCTTACGAAGTTTTCCTTCATAAAGCTGTTATGACTGTTCTATAAATGTATTTTTTCCTTTAATCATTAGTTTGACTATTAGGATACTGAGCGGAAGCTAGTTTATTCGTATACTAGCTGTGCCTCGCGGTTTCACCCGCGTAGTTCTAGTTTCATCCTTGTTGTCGCGGAACCCTAATATTTTTAATAAATAAAAGTAGCCTAAGTTACTCCTTGAAACATCAGCTACTTGCCAGCGAAAGTGCCGTTAAAATTGGTTTAGCCGTTTCAGAGATTACCCGGAACAAACAGACAGACAGACAGACGGACAGACAGACAGAGAATTTTTTTTTAAACTTGTTTTTTTAGTGTCAGTAGCGTGTATACTTTCATATGCATTTAGTGAAAAGCTGTTATTTTGGAATTACAAACAGACACTTCAATTTTATTTATCTGTATAGATGTATAGATTTTTTACTGACTCACCAAAATTATATTGTATATCAGTTTTTCTCCCGGTGAGTTCCTTTGGATTGCTGAAGTGCTTTATGTTACTGACTCGACCTGCGGTATGGAAACAGTTAATTATTTTGTAAATCAATTTAGGCTTTTGAAAGATAAATGCGCCCCGCATAGTTAGCTTTCAGATATCCCATTTGAAATTTGAAGCTGTTTGAGATTTGAAGATTGCTGTTAAATTATTCAAGCACATAGCAGTGTTGTGTTCCTAAGGTGAGTGATGCCTCAAAGTCACCTATGGTAGGAAGGGTAGGAACCTTTGATTTCTTACTATGTTAGTAAATTATCTGGTTCGCGTCTCTTCACTGAATAGAATTCCAATACAAAATGAACTAAATATGAACTTTTCGTTTTTGCGATTTCAGTCTCATATCATGTTCTATTTACATATTGTGTAGAGAATCTTGATAGCGCGATCTAATTCTGACAAGCGCCATCTAGTGAACTAATATAATGTAACACATATCAATTTGGTCTCTAACACAAGCGGGTAACGTTCAATGTCATTAGTTAGTATTATATATAAAATACCTGTATACATAGCTGGGCCCCCGATGATGATGGACTCCTCAGGACCAACATCCATACTCCAACCAATTGACTCCGCAAATTCCTCTGCAATATTTTCATGCATGAACGGATATTTTAAATAATTTTATGAATACCGGGCAAAATAATAACCACTTTAAAGTACCTAGTATATAATAAAAAAATAAACATTCAAAAGATGAAAATAAAAATTAGAAATATATGTGGAAATAATATCTTACTTAATTTTGAAAGCGGTTCTTGATACCGAGTTTGATGCTACATTTGGCACCAACTTCAAAAGTAAGCAATTATTTGTCTCTTTTTGAAGGTTTACTTTTATTATACTTGCTTTACTTTTTTTATAATAAAGTACACCCTTTTCAGTGACTTATTTCAAAGAACACCTAAACAGATAACTACCCCAAGAATTTTCTCTACCAAAATAACCAAGTCAATTGTTGAAGTTAAGCAACCCTAATCAAAGCCAGTAGTTAGACGAATGACCACCCGAGACTGGTTTGGCCATTCTTGATATCCCTTGCGTAGGTTAGATTGAGTGGCCTACAATGTATGAAATATTTGATGAATGAATTTTTATGTTGGCAATACGGACTATTTAAAACTATAAAATAGCTTAAGTATGTTTGAAGCACCCAACTTACCATATAAATTGACATCATGTCGGCTTGTACTGTAATCCAATACCTCGAATTTGCTCGAAGAGTAATTATATTTCTGTGATATTTTGAAACAAACACCCCTTGATCCATTTTCCCGAAACATACAGAATGGTCGACGATTGACATTACCTAAAAGTAAAAGCATTTTATCTACTACTCAATTACTTACTCATCATCACCCTCCTGCCCTTATCCCATGTTATTTGTGGTCGGCGAAATGTGTTCTTCTCTTCCATTTCTCTCTATCAGCCGTCATATCTGTATTCACTCCCATTCTAGTCATATCATCTTTCACACAATCCATCCATCGTTTCTTAGGTCTTCCTTTCCCCTTGCTCTCTTTACTTACTATCAAACTTTAATGAATATGTGAAGAATCTGACCCAAACAAAGGATTGTTCTATTAATCTCTATTGAATGTCCCCATTAATGGGGAATTGTGGAAAATATAAAATCCCCATTCTGAGCTGCTTACGATCGCAATGAGGATTTGAGGACTTTATCCTATTGATGGGGATTTTCATTGGGGATTAGTGGAACAACCAAAAACAATCGCTGTTGTAGTTTAAAAAATAAGCGTAGATTCCACGCGATTTTTGGTACTCTTGTCTTGCGTTCACAACTCAAGTAATATATTAATTGCTTGTTAACTTCATCATCAGCCTATGGTAGTCCACCGTTGGACATAGGCCTCCCGTAATGAGTGCATAGCTTGTCAACTTACACCATCTATTATAGAGTTCACCAACAGCGCGAGGAGCACAAGTCTGAAAAGAAATAGGTACTTAAGCATACACACAGAACAATAGTCACAGAGGTTACTTACTGTCATTGTATTGCTGCTTAAGGGTTACGCTATCTCCTGGAACTATTGTAGTCAAATAACGAATGTAGTGTCGGTTAGGTTGTGTTCGTGTTTCCAATAGACAGGGTCTCAGAATTTCGCTATGGTATCCCCTGCCTTTCATAAGAAGCGATTAAAGGTGGCCGGAGGGCCTGCTGGCGGTGGTCGGGGTGGGAGCGTTGACTACCGAGTCGAACCGGAAAGTTGGCAGCGCGACGTGGGTAAAGCTGTCACAGCAAAGTGCGGGCGGATTCATCAGAGTACCTGAAGTCCCCTCTAAGCACTGAGGATGGCCACCGGGGGGGTTTTAGTACGGTAAAAATCCCACACATCCCGACCTGCCTCTTCTAGGGCGGTCGGGTACCTTTTGAAGATTTCCCCCTCGTCAATAAAAACTACAGACTCCCCGGTCGCCAGCGCACGAGTCAATATACCACATCATATAGATGCAGTCACGACTTATGAGCGCTGACCTTGATAGTTATTTTATGCCTTTACTGTAAACGGATTGAAAGTCGGCCTAAGAAAGTCTGACAACTGGTTTAAGCCAGATTACTACTGATTTTCCTCGTAAAAGGATCTATGAAGGTCAGATGACCGTCGCTTCGTATGAAAATCAGGTGGTCAGCCACATGAATCATGTGCTGATAGTTAATACACGATTATTTTAATTACAGTTTCGTCTCCCGCCAGTTTTTATTTGATAACTTGTGTTGTGACATTTAGTGTCATAATACATGAAATTTTTACATGAACTGTTTACATGAAACTTACGTAAATATATTCCGCGTCCGAACCTAATGATGCTCCCAGCCAGTAATCATGATTGAATTTTACATCTGTAAACATTTACATCCGAGTAAGAAAATCTTTATTAAATTATTGAAAACTTTTAATACCACGAGAAGGTAATTGCGGGTGCAAACTAGTGGGAATTAAAAGATAGTGGCCATATTAATACTGTCTGTCTGTAAACAGTCTATTTTTGATTAGGCTGATTGGCATAAAGATAGCTTTGACCCCAAAGTGGACCGGTTTCTAAATTGCGAATTCTAATAAATCTTTGTATGTTTCCTAAGTTCGATTTTGGTTTTCTCAAACTGACATTAATAAAGTATGGACAAGCATGTCACAACTTATAGTTCCACGTCAATTATAAATACAGCTAAAATAAGTAACTTTTAGTGCTTAGATGCAGAATGAGTCGTTTTTTCACGTAATACACAATTTAGAAACCGAACTCAAAAGTATTTAAAAAAAAAAACACTTTCTCAAAAATCACATTTCCTAATCCACACTCGCTAGCGTCTCTGACAATATTTGTATGACATATTTTGGTTCTTCACGTCACCGCTTGGAGGCGCTGTACAATGTCTCATAAAAATATTCGGCGGAGACGCTAGCGAGTAAAGATTAAAAAACGGTGGCAAACCCGTGATAGAGGAAGTACAGTAGTAATTGTACCAAACTAGTAGTCCGACGATATCGTGTCGTCACCGTTATCGTCCGATGTGAAAGCGCCCGATAAGTGTCGGGTCAAGACCAGTAAAATAAAAACATTACTTACCTTCATTTGAGGTGTGGTTTCTTATTGTACCATATCGTGTTATAGGGATAGGGATTTCGGTGCAGTTTTGGGAGTCAATGTCGCACGAGAACACTTGTCCGACGTCACTCCCTCGAGGAGCTCCCACTATCAATCTGGACACGGGTGCAACTATGATCGTTTAAGCAGCGCGTATTAAGCACTTCTTAGCTTTGACAGCACCAAAATAATGGTCAGTTCTTAATACGCTCTGCTTACACCGATTATGGCAGGCCCCCTTCACAACAAATTGTGATAATTTTCTCTCTCCGAAAAAGGAGTAATTTATAGGGTTTTTACCAATTACGAATTATCGAACTACAAGCCGCATTTACACATAGAAAATTGTGTTACAGTATGAATTTCTGTATTTAAATTTAAAAAAAAAAACGATAATTTAAAACGAGAAAATTACTACCTAAGACAAACCACGCAAGAAAATAAAATCTTAAAATATAATGTATGTTTATCTCAAATTCACACAATATATAGGACTTATTCCCAGACATCCATGATTTTACTGCCACCACCTCCACGACTTGTTCGGTATATACATAAAAGTACCTGGTTGACCGAGCTGTGCTCGGTTTCTTATTCTCAGAAAAAACTATTTTTTTCCACACAAAAGAAAAAAACTTGAAGTTCTCTCAAAAAAGCTAGGAGAAAAAAAAGGAACCAAAAGAAAAAAATCGTGCCGGTGAATGTCAGTCTCGAACCGAGGTACTCTATTTCGTTATCACCTCGTAAGCTTACAGCCTCACCTCTGAGCTAACATAACTTGACAGTTGTCGGCGAAATTTACTGTCGTATTGAATTGCACGCCTCATGAAAACATGGTCAAAACGATGTTTTCTGAAAGTGAAACCTAGCTAGATCAATTTTTTGCCCCTGAAACCCCCTACATACAAAATTTTATGAAAATCGTATATATACAAGAATTGCTCGTTTAAAGGTATAAGATAAGATAAGATAATTGTACCTTTTAATACTGGCTGCATAAGTAATGCTGAATCCAAAGTAAGAGCCGTTTTGTTTAGGTGATGAAAGCGTGAATGTAGTTGAATCCTCTTGGTACAAAGCTTGTCCTGACGGGAGCCACGACCACTGCACCCACAGGAACACAACACACACTGAAAATTACACATGGCTTACTCGTTGTATTAACCACTTTGCCTATAGCACTCTATAAGTATAAGCTGTAGAAGGAGTAAGGAATCTAGAAACAAATCGTTCACAATTACACAGTCATACAGACGTGCACAAGATTGTAAGTAGAATAGCAGTAGCGTCAATAAGGGGTGTTACGTCGTGTCCGATCGCGTAGAATTCATTTACGTGTTTTGCCAACTTTTCGAAACTTCAAAATGACAAGTCTACATAAACGATAAGTCTATTTTGTAATTACAATATAACAGCTTTTCAGTAAATGTATATCTAAACTAATATTATAAAGCTGCAGAGTTTGTTTGTTTGTTTGAACGCTCTAATCACAGGAACTACTGGTCCGATTTCAAAAATTATTTCTGTGTTGGATAGTCTATTTATCGAGGAAGGTTATAGTGTATATTTTACTTTCATAATAATTAGGGATCCGTAAGGAAATTGCGATTTTGTAACCCAAGGTGTAAAATTGAAAACCTATTTGTGCGTACGCTGCAAAAACTATTGACAGTAGAATAAAAAAGATTTACTACGGGTTTGTAGGTCTTATTAAGATCTACAAAAAAGTCCGCCAGAGCATATATATAACTCTCATAGTTTAGTCACAATAACCGGTTTAATGTTCATAAAAAAATTTAATTCGCCTGAAGAAAGAAACTACGTTAAATGTGTATCATAATATTAATTCATATCCAAATTAAGCATAATACTATCAATAGTATTCATGTAGAAGTAAAATACTGTTTGTTTTATTCCAATCGGACATTTCGTTGAGAAATATTCACGAGTATAAAAACGCAAAGAATTGGTACCTAATAATGAGTTATTTGCCAAAGAGTAATCTCTAAAACGGCTAGATCGATTTTAACGCGACTTTCACTGGCAGATAGCTAATGTCACAAGGAGTAACATGGACTTCTTTTATTTATAAAGAAAATTTAGGGTTCCGCGGGAATCAAATTAAATCTACGCGGGTGAAACCGCAGGGGACAGCTAGTTAAAGTATATACTGACATAAAAAAAAAAACTAATTTTAATTTTAACGGGACTTTCACCGGTAGCTGGTATTAGGTACTTAGTACATAGGCTACTTTTATTTAGAAAAAAATATTAGGGTCCTGCGAAATAAAGCATGAAACTAAATATACGCGGGTGAAACCGCGGGTCACAGTTAGTAATAAATACAATTTGTAAAGTTTTTCTCTGTCTGTCTGTCTATCTGTTTGTTCCGGGTAATCTCTGAAACGGCTGGACGGATTTTAACGGGACGGATTTTTACTGACAGATAGCTGATGATACCAGAAGTAACATAGGCTACTTGGATTTAAAAATAACATTCGGGTTCTGCGGGCCACCCATGAAATTTAATTTAAGCGGGTGAAACCGCGAGGGACAGCTAGTACAGTATTAATCATAAATATATATATATATATATATATATTTATATACATATAATATATATACTCAATACTACGTTCCCGCGACGACGACTTAGCTATTCCGTTTTTTCGCTACGGTTTTCGTTACGTGAACGGGTTTTGCTGCATAGGGTATGAAAAAACTATGACTTACATTTCATGATTGTATCCTTGCTTGGCGTCCGACAAGTAAATAAATTGAAATATAATTTTATATTGTTACCTTCTTATTTAATCCACTCGTATATATTATTCATATTTTTTCCTTCTACTTATCAGATATCGAACACAATGTAAGCATTCAAATGACTCGTATATAATGTACCAATTAGCAGAAGGAAGTTGTGTTTTCAACGGACTCCAAAAAATACGTATTATTATTGGGATAAGTATTATTTTTTATTTCATATGCTTTATTATATATTCTTAGCTTTGGTGTTTGTTTCTTGTATCACAAAATGAAACGTCAAAGCTAAGAAGTTCGTAGGATTTCACTCCTATAAAGATGATAGTAGGCCCCCAGTGGTCGACTTTATTAGGTCTCACCACCAGGCAGGTGAACGACGGCGTGATCATTTCCCATCGACCTGGCCAATCACTATTAGGTTCTGTAGGTTGTCAGGGTTTCTACGGGCGATACATTGAAAATGAAAATGATTTATTCAGTTTAGGCCCTGGTAAGGCACTAATGAATGTCGAGGAATTTACCACATTATAGATAAGACTAATCGAAAAATATATTGTGGACTCGGTAAGCCGTTGTCTGTGTGACTGCTGAATATATTATTCAGTCAACTGGGGTCTTACCATGAATACTATTATTGCCATAATAGTTTTACTTAAATTATGAGACATATGTACGAGTTTATGACGGGTTTACGGGGGGTAATGAGGAGAGAGAGAATCTGCGGCTGCAAAACCGCTGATGCACTTAAAAATATTCCTGCGCAGATGACCGCTTCCATCATCTATATGCCGATATGCTATAAATAAGTCTGTTACTGACACACAGTGGAACTATGTTGGCAATAAGAGCATATGGTTAGGCCCCTGTTTTCCAAAGGAAAAGTTAAGATTGACTCTAATCTGATCTACATATGTACGGAATCGTCCCGTTTTTTACTTTGTGATATTACCCCGTGCAGTCACTGCGAAACGTTTTTGTGTAATCAACGCAGAATTGCTGCCATCTCGACGATGTGTCTTGCAAATTCCCACCGTGTCCTCTCACCCCGACATTGGAGGATTACTGAACACGCCTACCATTACTCAAATGCTCCCCAATTTGCATAATAATAATATTATCTTTTTTTTTCAACAAGATAAAGGCCTTACGTCGTACACATAAGATCGTATCTTTGCTTCTCGCGCGTACAAAATGGTTCTTTTTGAATTATGACTTATGTTGATTATGACAAATAACAATTTACATTTCACCGCTGTTTGTACGCAAGACATTTTTCGTGTGAAGCGAAACATCTCGAGTAAACCTGCATATGTCTGATAAGTAATTAACAGGCATATTTATAGTGCCTGAGACGATGGATTCACGATGTGTCACGTTATCATCTTTGTAAGGAGTGAGTTTTTGCTATGCTACTTAGGTGGCAATCAAGCGTCTACCTTATACTGCCTGCAGCCGACACCAGAGTGTCACTCGCGCATTGACTATCTTATAGAGAATGGCATTACTGAACAAACATAGCAGGAGATGAAACAGTCCTACCATCGCCAGCACAGCGTTCTCTCCAGCACACACTTCTCCCACTCATAGACATTGAAACTAGCGACCAAACTCACCGCAAAAAAACCCCTATTATTTTAAGGTTGCTTAATTTGACAGCGATCTTGTAAGATGGAGGTACAGACAGTTCCAACTCGGGCAGCTTCGAATTTCGAACGAAAAATCACTTTGTCCTACCTCTCTTAAACGACGTTGTAATAACTTTGCTTACCCCTTCTAGGACTCTTCTGGGCAGGTGTGAACTTACATAATATGATATTGAATGAAACTTAAAAATATTTGCACTGAGGGACAGGAGATTTGCACTCTGGCAACAAAAAAAGGATCCCATTATAACAACCTTCGCGAAATTTTACGCTCAATTCCGTTCATTAAATAGAACAATAAACGTGCCAGTGCTTCAAAGGTTTCACAGGAACAAGAAAGCTATTGAAAAGAAAACACTTTCCACACAGAATTCGTATTTACCGCTTCATTATTAGAGCTTAATTGACACAATCGCCTTCACAGGGAAAGAGACCAGATGATGTGGAAATTACATATATAATCTTTTTATCGGTTATAAATAAAACTGATGTGTCAATGCACATGAAAGTATACAATTGCCCTTATATAAAAAAAAATTAACACATTTACCTGTCTGTTTGTTCCAGGTATTCTCTGAAATAGTTACACCGATTTTAACATAATTTTTCACTGGCAGATAGCTGGTGTTATAAGGAGTACTTTGGCTACTTTTAATAAAAAATCACACTAATTGCTTGATATAAATTTTTCTTTCAATTGGCAAATAGTTTCAGCCTATAGCTCTTATTGTTGATCCTACACGGGTAATACCGCGAGACACAGCTAGTATATAATAATATATGAATAAATCTATTTGTTATTCCTTCTATGTATGTAATGTTCTTAGTTATGCGCATTCTTATACAGAAGTGTTTGAATTGAAACATATATATAAACAATTTAAATTCGCTGCACTCTCCATAGAAACTGCGCAGTACACAGCCTTGAATTTGCAATAGTATTTATTTATCAAACAAACTCAGGCGAACAATGTGTAAGTATAGAGCACTTGAAATAAGATAATTATCCGCTTAAAAGGATAAACAATTCACAACCTTCAGTGTTGAGGGCAGGGCATTGCACTGACTACACAGAGGGCCTAGTGCGAGTTTTTCACTGCCGCCGTCACAAGTCACCGCGTCGACGTAAACGCAGATTTATATAAGATCGGATCAGCGCCTCTGTCGGCCTAAAGATTACACTATTATAAGCCCACACAAATTTGCGCTTACGTCGACGCGATGACTTGTGACGGAGATTTAAAGAAAACTGGCACTAGACGCTCTGTACGTTACAATTACTAGGAACTTAGGACCAACTACGTTCGACGTTGGGCACTTTCACATTGGACGATAACAGTAACGACACGATATCGTCGAACTAGTAGTTTGATACAATTACTACTGAACGCTTTCACACTGCGTCGTTGTAGTCAAGCATCGGCAGACGATATCGTCCCGATATTGGCGGACGATATCGTGGCAGTGAGAAAGCGCCCGTTTCATTTTACGGTACCAAAATGAAACGTCAAGCACAGAAGTTCATAATATGCTCTGCTTAAATCGATGATGGTAGACCCCTCTTGGGGCCAACTATGATCGTTTAATGCGCGTAATAAGAACTTTTTACCTTTGACGTTTAAGTTTACGGTACTAAAACGAAACGTCATAACTCAGGTTATCATACGGTCAGTTATAATACGCTCTACTTAAGCCGATAATAGTAGGCCCCCTGCCTACCTCATTTACCTATGATACTAGCTTACAGTCAACCAGAGAGATTTAAGAAATTGGTTTTTGTATGTACCGTATATACTTTCTCAGTGAAAAGCTGTTAATTTGAAATTACAATCAGGCACTTAATAGATACTATTTTATTTATCTGTACAAATTTATATTTTTTTATATTTGCGCTAGATAAATGAAAATGAAGATGAAATGAAAATGAAAATGATTTATTCAGTTTAGGCCCTGGTAAGGCACTTATGAACGTCGAGGAATCTACCACCGGTTCGGAAACTAGCCTTCTGAGAAGAACCGGCAAGAAACTCAGCTGGCATCATGTACATTTCATTACACAGTAAAATAATAATAATTACAAAAAAAAACATCATAAATTAAAAAAATATTTTCCCCCAACGTTGTAGGTCTTGCGTAAAATGTAGGTCGTGAGGTAACCTGAATAATATGTCTTCGAAACTAATAGTGTCCGAAACGGCGATGAGCTCACCATCTGCCCGCCTATAATGATCTTCGGTGAAAGTGTATCTCCCCTTCAGGGACCATTCTGTAAAGGCGTGATCTTACGATAACAATGAAAAAACGTACACAATCGAACATTTAATTGAATGCATATAAAACTGAAACCGGAGTCCCTTTGCAAACAAAAGTTTGATTAGTTTGCCCACTGCGACCCACTTCCAACTGTGTATGCACTTGGCACGCTTTTAAATGGCTGTTGAATCTCGATTTAGTTGGGTAAGGGTAGAAAAAAGAAACAAAAGTCAGTTTAGTTTGCGCCAAGGTATGTTTACATGAAACTATGTCGAACCGATGTAAACGTGGGATGAACATACATACGTATTTATAACGCGAAAGGTGTTATGCATGTGTGGTTGCCAAACTCACATATACACGATGCCAGCTGAGTTTCTTGCCGGTACTTATGAATTGCCGGTTGGATGGGTGACCGCCCGAGTTCCCTCCGTGCCTCGGAGAGCACGTTAAGCTGTCGGTCCCGGTTGCCAATTTAACATCTTCGGCAATCGTTACAGGTCAGTCAGAGGCCTAAAAATAATCTGACAACTGGTTTAACCCAGATCACAGATTTTCCTCCTAAAATGTGGTTGCGAAGGTCAGATGGCAGTCGCTTCGTATAAAAATCAGGTGATCAGCCACATCGGGTTGAATCTAGTGCCGACCCCAACAATGTATGGGTTAAGGCCAGGGAGATGATGACTTATGAATGTCGAGGAATTTACCACCGGTTCGAAAACTAGCTTTCTGAGCAGATCCGGCAAGAAACTCAGCTGGCATCATGTACATTTCATTATACAGTGATAACAATGATAATTACAATAAAAACATTTAAAATTATTCACAATAGTAAAAATTGTATCAGCATGCATGTGTAAAATAATAATTGAAAAAGTAAAAACAATACCAAATGATTTACCTACATAACATGTTTGCATACCATGTCATTGCCAGGAGCTACCTGTGCAGAGTTTTAATGCCATATGTCTTTTATCATTTATGTAATCCGATAGACCGGCCATCTGTCACGTTGGCACTAAATCATCTTCGGTGGAAAATGGGAGTTGTTATTACAACACCTCTGCCTACTACTTTGGGGAATACAGGCGTGAGCATATGTATGTTCGTAAGAGTAAGTATGCATTGGTTACGTAAGGGTTTGATGTGACACATTTCGGCTTTACAGCAATATTCCCACCCAATATTCAGAGCCTAACAATCCCAATTAGCGATTCATTATTATACAAGGAGTTCCGATGAATCCATGTTAATTGATGCAAATGTTACTAACTGTATTCGCTGTAACTACTTCAGGATGGCGGTCTATAGACCCATCCACAAACTGATCCGCAGACCGATCCGGAGACTATTCAATAAAATTTAATATTATACGTCTTGTTGGATCGCTCATAAATATTCAAATGAGTGATCCATCCATTTCGACACTGCAGTGTATAAATGTTGAGGTTACTAGGAATTTCTATCTTCATCTCGAGTTTTGTGAATATAAATTTGGATCTCCTTTAAAGTTCCTGAGAAGGAAAAATGTAACCTTTTTAAGAACGTTGCTTGTTCTAAGTCAAGGAAATCAAATTATACGGCAGTTTCCCTATTACGTATACATCTATATCTATACAGATAAATAAAATTGAAGTGTTTGTTTGTAATTCCAAAATAACAGTTTTTTTTTACTAAGTGCATATGAAAGTATATACGATACTGACATAAAAAAAACTATTATAATTTTTTTTCTCTGTCTGTCTGTCTATTTGTGCCCGGTAATCTCCGAAACGGCTAGACAGATTTTAACGGGACTTTCACTGGTAGGTAGCTAATGTTACAAGGAGTAACTTAAGCTACTTTTATTTAAAAAACATTTAGGGTTCCGCGGGAATAAAACTAAACCTACGCGGGTGAAACCGCAGGGCACAGCTAGTCTATACATATAGAAAAATACAATTGAATTATCTATTTTGTAAATCTAAATTAACAGTTTTCAACTAAATGCATATTATGAACGTATATATGGTACTGACCCTAACTAACCAGTAGTTGGATGGGTGAACGCCCGAGTTCCCTCCGTGACTCGGAAAACACGTTAAGCCGTCGGTCCCGGTTACCAATATAACATCTTTCAGTCCGACAACTCATTTAACCTAGATTAACGATTTTCTTCGGAAATGGGGTGACGAAGGTCAGATGGTAGTCGCTTCGTATAAAAATCAGGTGATCAGCCACATCGGGTTGAATCAAGTGCCGACCCCAACAATGTATGGGATAAGGCCAGGGAGATGATGATGAATCGAGTTAAATTAGTCCAATCAACTTTGATCGGCTTGCATTTCGTCTCTTTAACAATGAATCCCTACTAATTTTATAAATGCGAAAGTAACTCTGTCTGTCTGTTACGCTTTCCCGCTTAAACCTCTCAACCGATTGCGATGAAATTTAGCACAGACAATCTTTAGACCCTGAGAAAGCACATAGACTACCTTTTATTTATTAAAAATATTAGGTTTCCGCGACCATAAGGATGAAACTAAATCTACGCGGGTGAAACCGCGGGGCACAGCTAGTAATATATAAATGATACTTAATGAGCTAATATGAAGTCGCGTACTCTATTGTGAAGCCTCTGTCAATATAATTTACTAGCAATATGTACAAATTGTACGAAACAGACACAAAACGGAAAATAATAAACCTTGGAATGCCAACGTTCCGAATTGATTGTAGCTAATATATTTTTATAGCATTCATAAATATTTCGTTTTCGTCGTAAATCATGTTATACTTATTGTTCGTGAGAAATTCACTTATAGATGGTGGGGTCAAAGCGAAAATCTATACATCTATACATCTTCTATACAGATAAATAAAATTGAAGTGTCTGTTTGTAATTCAAAAATTACAGCTTTTCACTTAATGCATATGAAAGTATACACGCTACTGACATTAAAAAACCAAGTTTTAAAATTTTTCTCTGTCTGTCTGTTTGTTCCGGGTAATCTCTGAAACGGCTGGACCGATTTTAACGGGACTTTCACTGGCAGGTAGCTGATGTTTCAAGAAGTAACTTAGGCTACTTTTATTTATTACAAATATTAGGGTTCGGCGACAATAAGGAAGAAACTAAATTTACGCGGGTGAAACCGCGGGGCACAGCTAGTATATACATATGCTCACGTCTGTATCCCCCGAAGGGGTAGGCAGAGGTGTAATAACAACACCCACTTTTCACCGGAGATGGTTAAGTGCCAACGAGGCAGATGATGAGTCTATCGCCGCCTCAGGCCGTATACATACGTCTTTTGAATTACTTCTCAGACTTATGCAGGTTTCCTCACTATGTTTACCTTCACCGTAAAGCACGTGGTGTGAAATCACTGCACATAAGTTTTTTAGAAAAATTAATTGGTACAGCCGTTGGTATTCGAGCTAGCGTTGCTCAACCCCAAGGCCACCACGGCTCTCACCTTAAAAAGTTGCACTTGAAAGCAGATAATATATAGTAAATATTCACCACGTAAAATCCATACTAATATTATATAGTGGAAAGATATTTATGTATGTTTGTAACGAATTGGCTCAAAAATTACAGGACCGATTTTAAAAATTCTTTCACAGTTTGAATGCTACATTATCACCAATTAATATAGGCTATATTTTGTCCCCATACTTCAGCTAGAACGGGAACTACGCGGGTGAAACCGCGTGACGTCCGCTAGTTTACGATAACGATACTTTACAGAAGCTAATTAACTTGTTGAAAGTGGAAAACCTGCAAGTGTATGTATATCCAATACGATAACGCAAACTTTGTGGTATAATGTTTTGTTCTAGTTTCAAGCTGTAGGCGATGCTCTAGGCACTGTTAGCTGATGAATAAGACTATTCGGAGTCAAACTCCTTTACTATGTATATACAAATTATCAATTCAAATGTACGTAATGAAACAATCAGTATTACAGCCACGAAAGCAAACTATATTGAATTAATTTAATATTCTAGCCTTCTTGTACATAATCATCTACAATAAATACACCAAATATTCGATATACATATACGAAAAATCTATTGGTGTGTTAGTGCTCTGTAGTTTTTCCCAAGAAGGATATTAACAATATGTGAAAAATAAGTTACCTAGTGATATTTTTTTAAAATAAAGGTAGTCTAAGTTATAACTTCGTTAAATTCGGTCCAGCCGTTTCAGATTAGCCAGAACAAATAGACAGACAACAAAAAGACATTCGGACAGACAGACAGAGAAAAATTACGAAAATAGTTTTGTTTATGTAGTATATATTTATATGCATTTTATTAAAAACTGTTTATTTGGAATTTTATAGGTATGGATTATTTTCTATGTCTTTGATCCACCGTGCCGTACCGTAAAGTGATGTGATTGGCAATTTACGTCATTTGCCAATACGACTTTGAAATACTTCACCGTGCAATCTGGAATACCTAAGGCTAGTGCCAGTGGCCTAGATAATGCGTAGGTATTATAAATGCATAACATGCTCTAATTTGACTAGGCTAAGCCTGCCACTTCTGCTGGCTCTATTTCATTGATAGGATTATTACGCTCTACCTTATTATTTACGATGTTTGGAACACTCAACCAACCATTGATGTAGGTACTTACACAACTAAATAATTTAAGAAATTGTTACTTAAATATTATGCATTAATTATGTGTTCAAAGACCAGGGGGCTACCGTCATAGGTTTAAGCAGAGCCTATTAAGGACTTTTTAGCTTTGAAAAAATGAAACGGCAAAGCTAAGAAGTTTAGTAAGACGTCGCTGCTATAGCGATAAATGTAGGCTGAGTATCTTGCCGGTACTTCTCAGAAGGCTCGTTTTGTGATTCATTTCTGATGGTAATTATTAGAAAGTTTATAAGAGCCCGGGCATAAAATTGACCAATTTTTTTTAAATATTTTTTTTGCTCTGAACCAATTGTTATTTTCTGGCTTATCACTATCTAAACCGGAACATAAACCTTCTGATTGCAACAGATGTTTAAATGAACCATATGAAGAAATTAAGTGATGTTCCTTCATTAAAGGGAAAATGTTAATCTGCAACAGGTCATCTCAAAAACACGTCTTTGATCTGCAAAATTGTTGTTGCTCAAACATTATTAAAAGATACGCGGGTTGCTGTTCTAAAACTGATTTCTTTCGTGGTTCATGATATAAATAAAGATTTTCTGGTGATTAAAGTAGAAAATAAAATTAAGAGAACTCTAAAAATATTTTTATAACGCTGCTATCAGTAGGTCTAAAAAGGCCACTTTGGGAGAATCATAATATGATCTGAATATGATTCATCATCGAAATGATAAAATGGTCACTTAACTGCAATTCATATTTATGATTTACGAATGATTACAATAATTGTAGATGTTAGTCCCTATGTAACTTTTTATGGTTCTGCTATTTGTCACAAAAGCAATTCATATTTTGTGGACCATTTTAGGAATCTTCATAGGAAAGTGTCAAACAGGTGAATTGCGAAATATGAATTATTCCTGAATCATATTCGGATCACATTATGATTCTCCCAAAGTGGCCGTTTTAGACCTACAGGCGACTGGGACCGTGGTTGCAATCGCGTGTAACCTCCTATCATCATCCTCTTGCCCTTATCCCATGTTATTTGGGATCGGCGCAATGTGTTCTTCTCTTCCATTTCTCTCTATCAGCCGTCATATCTGTAGTCATTGCCATTCTAGCTATATCATAGTTCACACAATTCAATTCGTCTATTTTTGTAACGCTACTATTATATCTATACATACAGTCTGTTTGTAATTCCAAAATAACAGCTTTTCACTAAATGCATATGAAAGTATACACGCTACTGACACTAAAAAACAGGATTTAAATTTTTTCTCTATCTGCCTGTCTGTCTGTCTGTTTGTTCCGGGTAATCCCTGAAACGGCTGGACCGATTTTAACGGGACTTTCACTGGCAGGTAGCTGATGTTTCAAGGAGTAACATAAGCTACTTTTATTTATTAATAATATTAGGGTTCCGCGACAATAAGGATAAAACTTAATGTCCGCGGGGCACAGCTAGTAAATAAATAAAAAAATACTTTGATAATAAATAGGCTCGCTATTTTGTACGATAAATAACAGACAGACAAACAAATTTACACTTGAAATGCAGTATCTACGAATGTTTGGAATATTCACTCTTATCAATGTTCATGAGTGCGGGCTGACGTCTATATAACAGTATTTAGAGAACCGTATCGTCCACAATCCTCATACGTTAATATCATGCGTTCACTAATCACTATTGCCCTTATATTAGGGATCGTACATCGTAGTCATGGTGTTAGTGTTGAAACTTATAAGACTTATAAAAACTATAAGATTTACCAAGTAGAAGGTGATAGGGCTACCACGCTGCGTGTTTTGAAGAGATTGTCTCCTGAAAATGTAAGTAGGATTTTTAATACGGATTTCACCCAATTTGTTCATTTTTATTCACATTTTCATTAAGAGTCATGGTGGCCTCGGGGTTAGAGCAGCCACCTGCTACGCAAGCGACGCAAGTTCGTATCCCAGGGCTTGTACCTATGAGTTTTTCTAAATACGTATGTACAGTGATTTCACACCACGTGCTTTACGGTGAAGGAAAACATCGTGAGGAAATTTGCATATGTCTGAGAAATAATTCAAAGACGTATGTATAGTGCCTGAGACGGCGATGGACCCTCTGTCACGTTGCCACATAATCATATTTGGTGAAAATGTGGGTGTTGAAAATTACAACACCTCTGCCTACCCCTTCGGGGAATACAGACGTGAGCATATGTTTTTCATTAATAGCCCCGTCGGTCTAGTGGTCGCAAACGCTACCGCGGAACACGAGGTCTTGAGTTCTAATGTGTTATTGGATTACATCCGTAATTTGGATTAGTACCCAGTTATTGACAAGAGGATCGCACCCTGTTACATGGGACTTAAAAACTGGGATGTGGAGTACCGCCTCTGCATTTTATTCTTAAGATTGTGTGTATTTTAGGAGATAGCGACCGCACGCGCCGATGATAAGATTCAAATTCTAATAGCACCAGAGTTGACGGAGCTATTGGAGTTATTAGCTGCTGAGGAGAAATTAAACTTTAAAGTCTTACATAACGATTTTTCACAGTAAGTTGAAACACATAACACACGGACCAACCGATAGTTACCTATATTACAAAGAAAAAAGTCCACCTTCACTTTTAAACTGGACTAGCTCGGGCCAGCAGCTTCGCCTGCGTGGCAGTAAGATTTTATCCAAACCTCCAAGGTTGAAATTTGGGAAAATGTATATATACAAGAAAGTCGTGTTTTACACAGTTTATTACTTAAGAGCGGCTGAGCCGATTTGGCTTTATATTGGCGAGGAGGTAGAAGAGCCGTAGTAGCCTCGAGGTTAGAGCAGTCGCCTGCTACTGTACTGTACAAATGGGTTTTTCTAAAAAAAAACTTAAGTACAGTGATTTCACACCACGTGCTTTACGGTGAAAGAAACCCTCATGAGGAAACGTGCATATGTCTGAGAAATAATTCAAAGACGTATGTATAGTGCCTGAGACGGCGATGGACTCATCCTCTGTCACGTTGGCACTTAATCATATTCGGTGAAATGTGGGTGTTCAAAATTAGAACACCTCTGCCTACCCTTTCGGGGAATACAGGCGTGAGTATATGTATGTATGTAGGAGGTAGCTTAGAACCAGGAGAAGGTTATAGGATACTTTTTGTCCCGTTCACGTGTAACATGGTATAATACAATAAAATCTACGCGGGTGTAACCGCGAAGTACAGATAGTAGTATAAGTCATTGTCGGACAAACAGGGGGTCCACTATCATCGGTTTAAGCGGAGTGTATTAAAGACTTCTAAGCTTTGACGTTTCATATTATTATTATACCGAGAATTACGTATCTTCTAGAATACTCACTGAAGAAAAAGGAAAACAACCATTAAGGAAATCTGGATTCTCTTGGACTGCTTACTATGATGTTGACGAGGTAAGTTACTCAAGTGGGGCTATTGCTTTAGTGGTTATTGTATATGACTGGGGCGTGGTGCCGCGAGTTAGACTCCCGTGTCATAGAAACGTTTTGTGTTTGATTTAAGTCTGGATATTGGGTATATACACTAATATACAAAATATTTGCTTACATTCACAAATTAATATTTTTAAATAATAATAGTCTTCAAGTGTTTGGAAATTAAATAATTATCATTCCCACACGATTATTCGTGAAAGTACGTGAATATTTTAAGTGTTGGAAAACGTTTATAAATATATTGTAACAGCAGTGTAGGAGCACCATAAAAAGATACTGGAAGGAACATCTGATTGGATATGTAATGACGTATATTAAGTCGTGTATGAAAGATTGAGACACACACTGTCACTGTCAGACTGTGTCACGGTGTCATCTTATTTATCTGCCTACCACCGATGTCTTATGGTTTAATTATAATCTGGGCCTGTAGACATAGTAACATTTTCCTCACGCTTCGTTAGTAAATATTATATGGTAATGACATATGTCACGCGACTGATTTATGTCATTTCCATAGATTTTGTATCGTTTCTATTAGCGCAAGCGCGCGAGAATGTGACTTTGTCTAGGCCTACTGAACTTCTTTATTACAGATCTACAAATACTTGGAAACTATGGGTGAAACTTACCCAGATTCAGCTAAGGTAGTGGTGGGCGGGCGGAGCTATGAAGGGCGGCAGATACTCGGTTTAAGGATCAACACGCCAGTAGGGGACCGGGAGGAAAAACCTGTCATGTTTATAGAATCAGGTAGCTCAATATTATAACTATTAATTTAGCGTATAAGCCCGCCTGATGGTAAGCTACTGCAGAACTTTTAAAGAAAAAGTATTTATGGATTCCTCATTCAAAATTGGGAGCTGTAGCACTGAGGTAGCATAATTTGACTACGATCTTCTGTAAGGTACAGGCTCTAGCTTGGCAGATCTAAATTTAGAACGGGAGATCCTGTTATGTGCTATATGAGTAGTTCCGTTCTATCACTACTTGTTTTAGACATAGAAGATATCGGATCATCATAGGGTAATTACAGGCAACTTTAGAGCAAAGTATCGTTTGAGATGACAATGGGTGCGTACCCATATTCCTTTTCCCTGTCCATACTTGCACGTCGAACTATAAGTATACTTAGTTAACTATTTTGTACTAGCTGTGCCCTGCGATTTCACCCACGTAGACGTAATTTTATGGGTGGCCCGCGGAACCCTGATGTTTTTGTTAAATCAAAGTAGCCTTAGTTACTCCTTGTATCATTGGGTATCTGTCAGTGAAAGTCCCGCTAAATTCGGTCCAGCTGATTCAGAAATTACCCAGAGCAAACAGACAGACAGACAGGCAGAGATTTTTTTTTTTTTTTTTTTTATATCGATGCCGTACTTACTTTTATATGCATTTAATGAAAGGCTGTTATATTGGAATTACGAACAGACACTGAAATTTTAGATATCTGTATAGATATAGATGACTCGTGCGCTACCAGCTATGTCGAGATCTTCTCTATTTTGCTACTGAAATTTGTATACGTTTAGAATGAAGACATTTAAATACATACCTATGTGTCATGTCTGCCGGCGACAGACTCGCCATCTGTCACAGTGATACCAAATCAGCATGTAACATTTGTTCATATCGATAAGGTTATATCTCATATTATTTCGCAGGTATTCACGCAAGAGAATGGATAACTCCGGCCACGACGACATATTTCATTAATGAGCTGCTAACGAGCGGCGACCCTAACGTAACGGCCTTAAGGGACCAATTCGACTGGCACATATTCCCAACGGTCAACCCAGATGGATATCACTACAGTTACACAGTGGTAGGTAGATACTGGTGATATATTTATAACAAGCTGTGCCCGGTTTTACCCGTGGTAGTTTGGTAATAAAATCTATGGAATATTTTTTTAAATTAAAGTAAGACTGTGATTACTCCTAATATTAGCTATCTGTCAGTGGAAATCAGTTAAAACAGGATCAGCTACTTTTGAGATTAGCCTAAACAAACAGATAAACAGACAGACAGATAGACACACAGACAGATAGACAGACAAACCGATGAACAAACAGACATAAATTATTTTATTACTTTTTGTTTTATGAACCGTATACTTTCATTGCAAGCTGCGGAATTACAAATATTATTTATGTTATGTAGATATAGATTATTATCAAATAAACAACTTACGATTTCATCTCGTTAAGGAAAACCAACGATATTGTTGAACCCGGATAAAACGGTCTTTTGTTCGTATGAAAAATGTGTTTGTATTTTTAAATAATTATTACCTATTTTAGGATCGCATGTGGAGGAAAACTCGGTCCAGGTCGAGCTCCAGATGCTTTGGCGCTGATCCTAATCGTAACTGGGACTACAATTGGCTGCGTAAGTCATTGATTGAATAAAAGGGTCCCCGGAAAGGGAGGCAGGGGTGTCAATAAGCCTATTTTTACCGCAGATTGTATCAGATTGTAAGAAGTCTTGAATTTCTGTTTAGACATCATTATGCAGGATTTGTCATGAGTCTTGCCTTGCTTTTACTATAAAGCTCGCTGTGACATCACTGCACTTTTTAGATCTCAGAATCTGCAGATTTTAGAACTCAGTCAACTACTGGCTTCTTTTGATTGAATTCTTCTCAGTAAAAGCAACCTTACGAACCTGGCGGTAGCATGTATAATCCTGTGTAATTGTGTCATTCTGACGATTTGAAAGTACTTTGTATATCTAATCGAATAAAGATATTTTTGAGTTTGAGTTTGAATAGCAAATGTGCTAAAAACTCTCCCTCTTTGGGTATACAGAATATTTATTTTGGCTTTCTGTATGCAGAATACGGTGCAACCAACGACTCGTGCGACTACCAGACTTACGGTGGAGCTCAACCTTTCTCTGAGATCGAGACTAGATCTTTGGCTACCTACATCTCTGGTCTAGAGAACATGCTGGGGTACATCGCATTCCACTCCGACGCCCAGTGCCTCCTCGTACCTTATTCTGACTCAACTGACCACAATGATAACTACAATGATCTGGTATTTGGAGTTAGATAGATGGAATTGCGCAATAACGTGATTTCATAATTGGCCTTATAAATAGTATTGGATGTTTTTCAGATAACAATGGGGAAAACATCTTTAGAATATGGTTATCAAGTCAATAAAAAACAATATGAAGGACCAGCGACAGCTGCCGAAATACTGTGTAAGTTGTCATTTCTAGTACTGTTAGATAACTGCTTCGTTAGTCTAGTGGTTGGCAAGTTTGCCAGACAATCGTCAGGGGGTCTACTTTCTTCGAAAACTAAACTTCGCTAACAAAATAAAATCCAACGTAATTCCAGTATCGATTTGTTTTTATCAAAAAATAGGTTGGAATAACGTAAAAGAATTGTCTAGTAGACCACGTTCGGGTGAAATTTTAGTACGACTAATAAAACCGTGATAGGAACTTTGTGAAATGTGAATAAGAGAGATAAATTGAAGAGTATCGCTAATAGAGCTTGCACCAATGAATCCATAACCACGAACGAATGACTAAGAAGAAGAATCTTTAGGCTATGTTCTTTTGCTAATTTCAGATAAGGCATCTGGAGGCAGCATGGATTGGGTGCGCAACAGTCTAGGCACGGACTTGGTATACACCTACGAGCTTCGAGGATACTACTTCCACTGGCCAGCGTACAGGATCCGTGAACAAGGAGACGAGGTCACGCAGATGATGGTGGGACTACTCACTGAAGCTAAGAACTTGGGGTATTGGTAGGGGTTAAATATGTATCTGTAGCTCTCGTTGGAATAGTCCAGGGGGTGTAAGGGACATATTTATAAAATATTTTTATCAAAAGTTGTAAATATGTTGAATATAGAACCGATTCGATATTAATATTTGTAATTGTAGAAATAAATAAATGAGTAAACGTAAAATGATAAAATATGCACATAATATTTCATATGTAGCTTGCGATGTATTTAGTTTGTAATCTGTACATCTATACAGATAAATAAAATTGAAGTGTCTGTTTGTAACTGCAAAATAACAGCTTTTCACTAAATGCATATGAAAGTATACAAGGTACTGACTCAGAAAAACCTTTTTATTAAATTTTTCTCTGTCTGTCTGTCTGTCTCTTTGTTCCGGGTAAGCTCCGAATCAGCTGGACGGCTTTTGACGGGACTTTCACTGGTAGGTAGCTGAAGTTTCAAAGAGTAACTTAGGCTACTTAGATTATTTTTTAAAATTGGAATCCGCGGGCAACCATGAAATTAAAATCTACGCGGGTGAAACCGCGGGGCATAGCTAGTGTATAAATAGGAGTGAAATAAAACAATGTTATATTAAATATGAACAATGTATTAGTAAATATAATTAGTATATTGCGTGTAAAAAGGCGCACAGCGCCGGTACAGTCGCCCACGGCGATGAGTGTGACGCTCCCCTACCTTGGTGGAGCTCCGCCAGACTTTCACCTGACAACACAATAAAATATTACTTATCATACTATACTTTTAATTTAAACTACCCTGCTCTGATTTACTTATGAAAATTAGAGAGATGCAATCAGAAGTTACTAAAAATTGTTACTTAAGTATTGAGGAACTGTATAGGGAAGTAGTTGCTTGCAGCATCAATCAAAATTAGATCAGTCCAGTGGCTGCAGCTAAATTGTCCAAGTTAAGATTTCAATGCTATTTCGGAGACGAGTTGTGATTCAATTCTAAAGATGGTGGATGAACCAAGGATCAACATATTTCCAGCCAAAACAATAAGTTAACGTAAACATAAACATTATAACGATGTGAAATCTCTCAGTACTTGGGTTACAGATTGTAGAAAATATAATGCTTGAATGGTTGGTTTCTAAAAATTGTTTATCTGTACTTGCAAATATTTATGTCTGTAGTCAAATGTGGAACGCTATCAATGTATGCTACGTAACATAATGTTCCGTTATATGGAACGGAGCTCCCGCGTATCGGCCAATGAGCGCGCGGCTGCTTTAAGTTTTTAAAATCTGCGCAGCAAGTTAGTTGCGCGGCCAAAAATTGGTGTGTGAAGAACAAGCGAGCGTCCCGGGTCGTTACACTCCCGCGCTTTTTTATATATTTCTGTTTTGGTGTTTTGAGATTGAGTTTTCAAATAAACAACTATTTGGATTGTGTGATAAACGTATTGAATATTTGTGACTGAACTAACTGTGTGTGTGTGTAAATAAACTGTATATACTGTACAAAGACTTTTAGTGCAATCAACTTCTCCTCGCCTGTACTGCACATTACCCTGCGCTAGGGATGGCGATTCTTCCCAAAAAAGATCGATTTTTAAATCGATTCGAATCGTAACTTGATGAATCGATTCATAAAAAAATCGAGGTCAAAAAGATCGATTTCTAAAAAATCGATTTTTTCTCGACTGTGCATTTACAATGTAAATATAAATCCATTTTATGAAAAACAAGATACCATAATAAGCGATCACTTACTTAGTATTAAAATCAGGGATTTTATTTAGTTCAAGAAATTCGATGATCACAATAATTTTTATAACAATATGAAAGTATCAGGTAAAAAAGAAGACACAATTCTACTTTCTAAATGTATTTGTTATATTAAGTAATAATTTTAACAAAAAAAATATTGATTTCAAATTTTAATTCTAAAACTACTGAATAGATTAAAATCGCGTTGTGAATAGAAAAAATCGAGTGTCGATTCTCTAGGGTGAAATATCGATTCACTGAATCGATTCAGTGTTACATATCGATTTATAAAATCGATTTATTTGGCTCGAAAAATCGATTCTTCGATTAATCGATCTCAGATCGCCATCCCTACCCTGCGCCGAATTATAACACAGATCGAAGAAGACGTTTAATAGCAGCATCCAATAGCATTAATGGAAATTTCGTTTATAGTAGCAGTTATAACGTAGAGAGACTAATTTGCGAATAGGTTAGTATCTACCTTTAATAACGTGAAGTATGACGTGAGCAGGATCAGGCGTGGGAGGCGGGGCGCGGGCTATGCTGCAGGTGTACCGGCCTGCGTCGTCGCCCCGGACACGCGCCACTCGGAGCACTGAGTTTGCCCCGTTCATGCCGAACTCCGTGCGGACACTATTACATAAACATTATGTTACTGTATCAGATTTAGAATAAATAATTGATCAAATAGATACGAGGAAAAGCCCAACGAAAATCAGTAGCAGAAAAATCGTTCTATGATCTTCTTCAATCTTATCTAATTGTGATATTTATTTCTTGTAGAATTGTAGTACAAGAGGGCTTCATTTCAATAGGATTTAAACGATTCCTCAACGACTCACGCAATACCGAGCAGCAACCGAGTAATGATATGCAATGCATACATACATACATATGCTCACGCCTGTATTCTCACGCCTGTATTCCCCGAAGGGGTATGCAGAGGTTACTATATCATATTTTTTTATTACAACAATTTACGGTTAATATAACAATACCAACACCCACTTTTCACCGTAGATGATTAAGTGCCAACGTGACAGATGTCTTTGAATTACTTCTTAGACATATGCAGGTTTCCTCACGATGTTTTCCTGCACCGTAAAGCACGTGAGTCCAACGCTGTGTAGGCGTTCTTCCCTCTGTCACGTTGGCAAACCTTCGGTGAAAAGTGGATGCTGTTGTTACGTCCACTACTTATAATTTAACGTATGTACCTGATCCCTCCCCGAGTAGTGTCATCATTGAGCAAGTCTTCCCTTCGATACCATAGAAGGGAAGGCCCGCCCTCCATGCGCAGTCCTCGGACCTCGCAACGGAGAGCCACGGTACTGCCAACTTCACACACTTGCTCGGACACCTCAGCGCCGGCGCCATCTACTATGCGCACTGATACTTCTAAAACAATAAATTAATATATAAGGTAGTCAAAAAGGTTAAACCCGACTCCTGAAAAATCACGCTCTCAAAAGTATGAAACAATTGATATAAAGCCATGGTCTTATGCCAAAATACTAAAATACGGATACGTTTTGTTAAAATATGGACTCCTTTTGCTTCGCCGTAGTCGGGTAAAAATATTAAGCTGACGCTAACATTAACCCGCATTGGTCATAGCAAATATTATTCAAATCAGACCAGCGCTTGCGCTAATAGAAACGATACAAAATGTGCTGAAATGTCATAATTAATCACGAGACATATGTCTTTCCCATATATTTTGTATCGTGAGGATAATGTTACTTGGTCTATGGACCCAGTGGTTCCAGACATTAGCGCGTTCAAGTTAACAAATAAATGAACTCTTTAACTTTACATATTAATATAGATTACACTGCAAGTTAAATACCTAATGACTTATAAAATAGAGTGTAATTTTGCGTACCTGGTACCCTCAATGTGACCCTGGCGGTTCGTGGTGGATGCGCAGAGAGCTGACAATCATACCGAGCGGCATCTGTCGGACGCACCTTTCGTATCTCTAGCCGCCAAATGTCTGGCGGTATGAATCGAGCTGAATACCTAGAAATTCATTAAATGGATGCTTTAGGAAATATGAACACGAATCGGAAACCTCCAATCCGTAATCCGATGGATCCGCTATCCAGTCGTGCAATTCCATGTATCGATCGGGCAGATCGGGGTATGTGGGAAATTTTAGCGCACTAAAGCCCTCTCGGTAACCATCCTCAGTGCTCAGTCGGGACTCCGGGTACTGAGGTTAAGCAACCCTGACCCAAGCCAGTAGTTGGATGGGTGACAGCACTAGCACCCTCCGTACCTCGGAGAGCACGTTAAGCCATCGATCCCGGTTACCAATTTAATATCCTTGGCACTCGTTATAGGTCAGTCGGAAGCCTAGGAACTGTGAACATTTCAACTTTTTTGGGTACGGAAACCTAAAAAGAATGATAGAAATCGGATTTCTCCGTGAAAAATAACATTTTTGAAAAATTTTAATCCACATCCACTTTTTGTTTGTTAAGTCACCTGTCATCAGCCGTATACAGCTGTGTGCCTGTTGTTAGCAGCTCCATTGGTTCTTCGTCGCTTTTCCGACGCACCCACGAAACCTGAAAAAAAAAATTAATAAGTTCTTGTATTTATCTTTTCTAAGGATGTTATACACTGTAACCAGTTACACAGACACGCCTTATGCGAGTTTTTCACTGCCACCGTCTCAAGTCAACACGTTGACGTAAACGCAGATTTGTGTAGGATCGAAACGGCGCCATCAGTCGGCCCTTAGAGGGCACTATTTTTATCCCATGCATCCCAATCTGCATTTACGTCAACGCGTCAACTTGTGACAGCGATTTTATGAAAACTCGCTAGGCACTCTGATCCCTTATCGTAATCTCACGGGATGGTGTCATATAACTGAATTTGAGCAAAGTAGAATTCAGCCTTCTAGCCAGCTGCTTAAGATGCTTTTTATCTTAACGAACAAAGGCAAAATATACGTTATTACCAGTTTATCGTGGAGTGCGTCCACCTTGCAGTCGAGGTGTGTGGTGGACCCGACCAACGCTTCTGTTTCTGGTGACGCAGCCGCGTAGATACTGTTGCCATTGCCAACCCTACAATAAATGAGATCGACAACCCAGTGAGTTGGGTTATAATGCGAAGTGACATAAGAAGGTCGGTTGTATTTATTCAGTGACGTAAGAATAGATTATATTATTATAACCACGACGGCGCAGCGATACGTCAGTATTGAAGAAAGCCAACTTTTTAATGTCTTTATCATTAAGTGTCAACGTGGCTACAATACATAATATTATTTATTATGCTCACGCTTGTATTCCCCGAAGAGGTAGTCAGAGATGTACTTATAATACACCCACAGTTATGTTTAAGTCCCATCTAATAGCCTATTGTCACTAAAGGGGAACTAATCCAGACTGCTACTGGGAAATTACAGATCCAATAACCCTTTTCCCGACCAGTGTATCAAACCCAGGATCTAAAGTTCCGCACTAGCGCATGCGACCACTAGACTAACGATACAGATGATTACTATAGATATGCCGAGTGGATTTATAATTTAGCTTGCTAATAAACTGACAAAGAGTACAGATTGTTAGATAGGGAAGGGGTTGGCAGATGTGTCACAACACTAGATTGATTATTTGACAGTCAGTTAGTCTCTGTCTCACGTCATTGCATTTCATCTTCTGAGATGATACACCTGTGTATGCAGATTGCAGGTTTCCTCACGATGTTTTCTTCCTTTTTGCTTTCTCCCAATTTGCGCATGAAATTAGCAACACGTGTAAGTAAACATACCCGTTTAATTTCAAATTTCACGTAATTCACGCACCGCTGAGCATAATTGCCAAAGATAAAGGAATTTTATTACAAATTTAAACGCGTCTTTCCAAAGATTTTCATTAAAAACAAGAATCTCGACATTATAGACAAACTCGGATGTTAATTTAAAGTATTTTGTGAGCTGTTCAAAAAAGAGATCGGAACTTTCCGAGGGCGAGCAAACATCGAAGTTCCGACGAACCGATTAAACAATTTTGAAATGCGGTAAAAATTTCCCGTGGAATAACAAAGCTTGGTGGAATTCTAGGCAATGCTCAGTCAAACATTTCAAGTAATTTTCTTGACGGCACAAATTGGACTTTCTGCTTGTTTCTTTACTTAAAGAGCAAAGTATACAACAGAATGCTGACAAATGGTGTGGTTTCAAATATTCTTATTTGGAAAACTGTGTACGTACAATTTACAAAAGTAAATCCTAATTTAGTAATTTGAATACACCTCCTTCGGTTTTGCACCGAATTTTAAAATTTTTCGTCGCTATAACTACTGCAATTTCTTCCATTTGTCTCTATCAAGTGCCATCTCCTTGATCTCCCTATACGTGATGGCAGACGCAGGCAGAATTTTATGAACCTAAGATTTATTTTATCTCTTATCTTATTTGCTAAAACCAATTACATTCAAACTACCTATTAGCTAGCAACATTACTATAGTTAAAATTCAAAATCTTACTTTTCGTTCCTATGCTGATGAGTATTCGAATGAGTATCGAATATATAATTGAGTAGTGGTGAGCTGGACCCAGTTTCCCCTGGCTTCTTCCTCCTTTCCATGGCCACTGGGTGTAGGGAAGGGCTGGGAGTAGGGCTGGACAACCACGGCACAGAACTGTATGATTCAGTGACCCTTTCATGACTCACAATGTTCACAACGCGAGGTCTTCTATTAGCCCTAGATACATTATCGACGGAACAACAGTTTTTATTCACTGGATGTTCAACATTATAGAAACTATGCACATTAAAACTTGAGTAATTAAAGTTAGACGTGGTTTGATTATGTAACATTTGGTACAGCTGGTTCACAGTCGGTTGAGAGTCACGTTGGTCGGTAGCTGTGCTGTTTAGCGTCGATGTGGTGTCGGCATCCGTGCCTGCAACAAAAGAATTTAATTATTTTCTTTTTTTAACTAAGGTCTCATTTTGAACAGAATAAAAAAAAAACTTTATAATTGTATACCATAATTAAAATAAATTTTAACACAATTTTTCGTATTAAAAACTAGCTTCAGCCTGTGGTTTCTCTCATGTGTTTCACCCAGAGAACAAACATTTTACCGGTACATTCACTTTCTTAGGTCCGCACGCCTCATAAATGTATATCCCTAGAAGTAAAGTTTGTGGCTGTGCATTAATGTCCTCAGTCACTAAAAAACGTTAAATATGAACGACATCATACTCTACAACACCCTTCGGGTAACGGTACGTCAGGTACTTTAGCAGGTACTTCGCAAGAACATGTTCATGGTCCTTCGAGCGAGATTCTGGCAGGACACCTAGTTTTTAGCAGGTTTAATCACGGCACGGACGGCGGATTGCCGTCGCAAACGTGACGAGGAGGCTGAGGATCAGCCTTCAGAAATTTGAGCTAACATTAAGGACCTCACACACACATTCAAATGGTGGGAATGATTTTGATCAAACTTGGAGTGTACGACGTGGAACATGACGTAACATAACATCAGTAAGTATAGTATGATCATCATCATAAATTTAAGAGTAGTGACTCTTGTCGGAGTAACCGATGCAATTTCTTCATTAGTTTGTACACTAGCGGACGTCTCGCGGTTTCACCATAAATGGGATAAACCAAAAAAAAAAAAAAAAAAAAAAAAATGGGATAAACCATAGCCTATGCTACTAGCTGATCATGTAGCTATCCATTGCTGAAAAAAATTTTAAGGTCGGTCAAGTATTTTCGGAGCCTATACAATGCAAACAAACTACAAAACAATCAAATCTTTTCTCTGTATAATATTAGTGTTGATGATATGGTTTTTATAATGATGGTAAAGCTTCCATAAATGTAATTCTCCGAATAACACTACTAGTTCCCGAGATTTCATTTAAACTCACAAACAAACTTCCTCCTTATTTCATTAGTAGAGATAACTTTGGTTGAATCTTCCAATGCATTTAATATTAAATTCTCAAAGGAATTACAATGTAATAAAGATGATCAGGCCGGGAGCCTTTTAGAATTTCAATTTAATTTGCGAGAGTTTGTTTTATCAAAAATTTTTTTTTGGAATGCAACTGTATTACCCCGTGTGCCTATGAGAGTGAATTTGTCTGGGAAATCCCAAGATACCCAAATATTCGTTAAAATATTATTTAGGTCCATACTTTTATGCTAATTATATAGAGGAATATTTGTTTGTTTGTAGCGGCCAAGAAAGTCGATATATAGATCGATAGTAGGAACGTGGACATTTTTAAGTATATTTTTTAATGTAAGTCCCGTATATGCTTTCAAATGCAGTTAGTGAAAATCTGGAAAAGCTGTTTGTAATTTGGATTTACAAAGTGACACTTCAATTTCATTTATCTGTATAGATACGTATAGTTAATTATGTAATAATATATTAGCTGTATAATTGCTGAGTAGCACAATTACCTCCGAGATTAGAATACAGCTGTAAGAACCTATTTGTATAATAATTACTTGCTTTGGTGAACTTATCCCCTTGTACATTGTTTCGGTATACTAAGGTTATTAAAACTTAAATGAATTGGGAATAAGAACGATTCATTAAGTTTTGGCTTTGGTGAGACTCACTAACCAGTTTTAGGCTTCGTAAGCAAAATCTACCACCGGTTCGAAAACTTGGCAGCTAAAAAACCGGAAAAAATCCGCTATCAAGACACTTTGCCTGCATTGTGGTAATTATAATACTTACTCTATGTCTTTAACCTTTAAGCCCCTTTTTGCCTACCTGTAAAAGTTCGTAATGTGTAAAGGTACGTAAATTAATTACCTCGGCAAGGCAGGGCAGCTAGAGCGGCGAGCACGAGCGCCGCTGTGGCCGGCGCGCACATCGCTTCTACATCCTCAATCACGCTGAAACAATATAAATATATCAATTAGTAGGCAAAAGTTGATTGATTTACAACTAAAATTATGCTAATACATACGTACATAACGCTCAGGCTTATATTCAACGGGGAGACAAATTGGGGCCTACCATCATCGACGTAACCAGAACGTCTAATTTTTGTACCATAACATTAAACGTCAAAGCTAAGTGGCTTTTAATACGCGTCACTTAAATGATCATAGTTGGCCCTGTTCGCCACATGCTACGATCCTTACATACAGGGGGTCTACTCTCTTTCTCCGAAAACGAAACTTCGTGAACGAACGGAAATTAAACGTAGTTTCATTATCGCTTTGTTTTTATCATACTCAAATTTTTCTTCGTCTAATAATTTAATTAAAGTTGGTTTAGAAAATATGAACATCAAATAATTTTCTAGCGGACCACGTTCGGACGTAATTTTAGAACGAATAATAACCGTGGTAGGAACTTTGTGAACTTTCGGCCGAAGCTTCGTTTTTCGGAGAAAGTGAGTAGGCCCCTGTTTTATAGAAATCCTTCCGTTATGAGTACTCCAAATTAGACCTATATGGAATAGGTTATTGCTCATGTCTTCAAAAAGGATAGAAGGTTGATCAGAAGTATTTTCAATCGAAGATGATAAGTTTCCAACGTAAGTCCATCACCTTCTCAGACTTATGCAGGTTCCTTCACGGTGTTTTTCTACACCGAACAGATCGTCAGGATTTAAACCTACGTCGCTTGCGTAACATGTAGCATTGACAACATAAACCAATTGGCTACTATGACTGTGTATGAAGAATATCATCTTTGTACCACTTCACTATCGTGAATATCAAAAGTGTTTTAATGTCAAATATAGGTCTGTAAAATCGGCTTCAAAATAAGCTCAATAAAACGACTTATCAAAATTATACTAAGAGAACGTAACTTGAGATCAAGTTTAGGACAACCAAGACTGAGTTAAAATAATTGGTGTTTTGATAAAAGCATGCAATCACTTTTGTACGCCGTTCACGTCGTCGTCATCAAAGGCTGTAAGATGTATTCAAAACTCGTCCGTAAACATCCAATCCAAACAAAACCTTTTCCGAAATAAGTAATGAAAACAGGTGGCTAAAAGCAAGCTTATCTCCATTTGAATATTTTTGAGTAAACAAGGATTTGTCAAGCGAAAAGTTTGCGAGGAATGTCACGTAAAAGTTTTGTCATCCCTCTGATATAGTGTTGAATTAAATAAAAGCATGACTTTTTCCAAATGTCGAAAATGTCACACATATCTGTGTAATTTTCTGGGTTATCCAATTATTTCATTACTAGAATGGTTTCTTAGTAATACTTCACGCAAGATCAAGGAGCCAACTATGATCGTTTAAGCAGCGCGTATTAGGAACTTCTTAGCTTTGATGTTAAAATTTTACGGTACTGAAATAAAACGTCAAAGCTTAGAAGTTCTTAATACGCTCTCTTTAAACCGATGGTGCTAGGCTCCCAGGTTGCTCAAAAGTAGGCATATTATGAGTCTGCCAGTTTGGCAACAGAGAGTACAATCCGCGACCGTAAGCGGTTACAGTAGCTTAAGGACGGTTTCAATACAGGTGCCGTCAAGCGCTGACCTTGAATGAGCAGAAACCACTTTATGAGTCTGTCTGTGTTATGTAGCACGACGCGAATAAAACACATGCGTAGTATCCTCACTATTTTCGGTGACCACAAATAACTCGTTCCAGCACCCGCAGATTTGTATGGGATTACAATAGTACCGTCTTTGGGCCGACAGATGGCGCTGTTTTGATTCTATACAAATCTGCGTTTACGTCAACGCGGTGACCTGTGACGGCGGCAATGAAATACTCGCACTAGGCACACTGTAAGAAACTCGCGAGTTACCTTTGTTCGTATAGATATCGGCCTTTTACATCACAGTAAGAAAAAACACTTAATATAATGTTATTAGCTTTGTTTTTGAGGTGTACATACAAAATCTAGTAAGTATTCTATGTTATGTCTTACGGCTATAATCCCAAGAAGCATAATATTCCCGGCTCGACCACGAGACAATCTCCATGAATGTATTATTCAAAACATAATTTCGGCCCGTAAAACTCCTGTAGCGTTACGAACATTGTTCAACTAAGCTTGAAAGAGACATTATTCCTTCCCTAATCCCATTAACTTCTTGCGCATAATGAGGCCTGCTTCGCCACGTGAGTTGAAGATACACTTTTAAATTTTTAAGCAGATACTCTAAGAAAATGGTGGTTACAGGTCAAACACGGTATGACACCACTTTAAATCTTCTACACAAATAAAACGAGTAAGGTGTCTTACTAAGGTGATTTCTTTGTAAGAAAGTTGCTCATTGTGATGATAATGTTGATTTCTATTAGGACAAGACTATTATGTGGACGAAAAGTGGCATTAAACGTTTAGCCCGCTTGAAGACTTGGCCACTATAGTGTAAAGAATACTAGTTACCGTCTGCAACTTAGCCTCCACAGCCGTAAGATTTCACATACAAACTTTCAACCCTCATTTAACCACAATAGGGATGGAATTTTGGAACCCCTTCTTAGTTTATATTTACACCTTAATAAGAACTCACGCTCAATTTCATGTCTGTAGGATCGGTGGTTGAGGCTGTGCGTAGAATTAAAAATCAGTCAGGCTTTGATTTTTTCCTTCTAAATTAGTCTTTTACAAGTTAAGTTCATTTAAGTAGAAAGTGAACATTGATAGTGATGAAATTGAACTTAGTTTAAACTGAAAATTACATTTACTCCTGGGGAACTTCTTAGCTTTGACAGTTCATTTTACAGTACCAAAATGAAATGTCAAAGCTTAGAAGTTCTTATTACGCTCTGCTTAAACAGATGATGTCAGGCCTCCTGTTGTATGCCAACATAACCCTTACAAAATATTCTAGTGTTACTGGAGTCCGAATAAAGTCAGTAAGTACACCAAGATAGTAAGGCTTTACCACTTTTGATGACATTTCCTAAGTTGATTTCGAATTCAATGAAAGATTTCGCTAGGGCTCAAATTAGGACTACACACTAATCTTCACTTATTGGATATTCACTTTATTCACATGTTTAATATGCAAATGAAAACAGACTTAATCATCCCACTAGTTGCAAATGATATTAGATCTTAATGTCCTTTCGCCTTTAATATAGGCTTAAGGAATACATTGAACCACAACTCGGTGGTAAATAAAACAAGGTTCCAACTTCGTATTTTATCACTGTGTCTAACAACTTGGTAGTTTTACTGCGGCTTACAAATAATTAAGCGCTGAATTGCTGCGAAGCGATGTAAATTAAGATAGCGCGATAAATTTTTGCTAGATATATGGTATTTAAGAACTTTTCAACTCGAAACTTTATTCAAGATTGTTGGTGGAGTTTTGTTAAGTTCTTACTTTACGGTGTAATTTGTTTACTTAATAATATAAACTATAGTATTATGTATGGGTAAAGTTTGCCTGATACGTAGGAGGTATTCTTCAAGGCTACTTAAGCAGTTTAAAATAATATTTAATGTTTTTAAGAACCGTTCTTTCACTTAATAGAAAAGTACCTTAGTAGGAGGTCGGTTTTTGAGATTGTTCGAGTCTCATCAAATCAAGTCGGGCTAAATCCTGCCGTGTTATTCGGTAAGGTTTCTCAGCTTCGCATTCGACGACGAGTGTGAGTTTCAAAGATAGGAAATTGAACATTACTTTATTGGTATTATGTATCAATTTCCTATGATTGAAACTGGCGCTCGATGACGAGTGCGACGCTGAGAAACCTTGTAGAATAACGCGGCAGTAATTGCAGCAGGTTTGGAGTGAGACGCTCGCAACCTCGTGAGTATAGGCCGCACATGTTACGGCTATTGTATGAAAGCTGCCGCTTAATTAAGGTTCAATTTCGTTACTTTGACGAGTGCGACGCTGAGAAACCTTAGTGAATAAAGCGGCTGAACTTCGTCATCTCCCAGGCCTGTATGGGAGATTGTTGGAGTCGGCACTCGTTTGAAACCTAATACGGCCGATCACCTGACTTTTATACGAAGCGACTGCCATCTGACTTTCCCAACCCCTTTGACGAGGAAAATCTGTGATCTGGGTTAAACCAGTTGTCAGACTATTTTTGGCCTCCGAGTGACCTGTAACGTTTGCCAAAGATGATAAATTGGCAACCGGGACCGACGGCTTAACGTGCTCTCCGAGGCATCGAGAGGTCTTGGGCGGTTACCCATCCAATTACTTACGGTTAGGGTTGCTTCATTATGCTGATCGAATGATATGCGTAATAGCAACTGTGAAGGCAGTAAATAAAAGTTTTGTATTGTGTGCAGGCATACGATAACTCTCGACTGGTTAGGACGTTCGAAACAGATGGCGAGTTACATACGTTATATTTTTCCATTCCGGATCGAATTTGCTATTTTACGGTTGCGTAGTTCAAAAGGTAAATGGGATTTCAAATAGTTACGGATATTTCTGATATTAACCCAAAAATAATAAAGAGAATGTTTCGCTATTTTCCGTTCGTTGCCAATTATATTTTCATGCTATATCTGGAATGCTTGCCAAGCATTCGTGCAACGAAAATTAAATTATTTATGAGGATGATATTTATTTCTTATTAGCTGTGCCCCGCGGTTATAACCGCGTAGATTTAGTTCCATGCTGTTTTTTTTATTAAAATTAGCCTAAAACACTCCTTGAAACATCAGCTATCTGCCAGTGACAGTCTCGTTAAAATTCATCCAGCCGTTTAGGGTGATGCCGTGACCAAGGGAAATGAGGATTCATTTTTATATATTAGATTTAACCCTGTAAAACGTTTCTTTTAAATAAAAGTATACTAAGTTACTCCTTGTAAAATTTGCTATCTGCCAGTGAAAGTCTCGTTAAAATCGGCCCGGAGATTACCCGATACAATCGGACAGACGTACAGAGAAAAAAAGCTCACCCATGAGCTCTTATTGCGATGATAGTTCAGTGTGACAGTGACAGATGTATACATGCCATATATATATCTGTCTCGTAATTTTGGTAGGGCCCCAGATCACACTTCACTTCTCATATGTAAGTAATGTGTGATCAGGGAGTTATAAATTCCTTGGCTGTCATTAAAATACTTGACATCTTCAAAATCATTTATAAGGGTGAGCCCGCACGCGGGATGGTTCGAGGTTTTCATTCCCCCTAAGCCTATTTTGCTACAAATCCGTGTAATAATCATTTGTGATATAACTATTTATATGTGTGCTGGTGGCATGATACTGCAAATCCTACAATAAGGCTTAAGTGATAAACATTTTAAGGATTACCGATACCTAAGTAAAGGGATGTTCTTACAAGAATAGTATAATTCATAATACAAAACTACAGCGGTATTTGCTACGAAAATCAGTAGGGGATAAATCGGCAGTATATGGATTTTTGCTTCGCACTTTTACGCATCATTATATCCAGTTAGGCAGGCAGGTGTAACACTCTACATTTTGATTTCGACTGACTTATCCAAAGTCATTAAATTAAACATTACATGTGCGGTAACTTACTAAAAGCAGTACAAAATCTAGGGAAGCGTTCAGAGGGCCTAGTGCGAGTTAGCCTAGTTGCGCAGATATGTATAGGATCAGAACAGCGCCTCTGTCGGCCTAAAGATGACACTATTGTGAGCCCATACAAATCTGCATTTACGACGCGATGATTTGTGACGGCGATTTTAAGAAAACTCGCACTAGGCACTCAGAAATGACACACACACAGACGAGTGCATTCACGAGAATAAGCGGCCCTTAATGTCAGTAAGGGGTGTCACGACGCGGCCACTCGCGTATAGGCCATTTACGCTGTTTACAGACATTTTTCTAAATTTCCCTCCGTGCCTCGGAGAGCACGTTAAGCTGTCGGTCCCGGTTGCCAATTTAACATCTTTGGCAATCGTTACAGGTCAGTCAGAGGCCTAAGAGAGTCTGACAACTGATTGCCGATTTTCCTCGAAAAAGGGGTTGCGAAAGTCAGATGGCAGTCGCTTCGTATAAAAATCAGGTGATCAGCCACATCGGGTTGAACCAAGTGCCGACCCCAAATACATGGGATTAAGGCCAGGGAGATGATGACAGACATTTTTCTAAATTCCAAATTTACATTACTTTAACACAATTAAAACAAATTCATATTAATAAGTTTTGGCTGCTGGCGTAAACCGACAGTACTATCACAATTTTCATGATAAACGGGTCCAAAAAACTGATTGGGGACTTGAATGTTTACCGCACTACTCGGCTTTGGTAAACGGTACTGGATTGCGTTCATATTTGAACAAACCCTAATATGTATCTACAAATTACATTGCTACCAAACCCTCCTAACACTCATGAATACTGATATTAACCGTATAATCATTTATCTAATCATATTAACCCTTTGCGATGCGATGTGTTTAATGCTTTATTGAATTAAAAAACTTAAGCTATATAACCATCTAAATCTGCATTAAATTTTATGCCTTAACTCTTAGAGTTAGATTAGAAAATAGATTGTAATTTAGTGTAGTGAATTTACTCGGAAATTATTCTCGTGCAATGTGTAAATACCTCTACTTACTTACTCTTTGATTACCAATGCACTCTGTCGTCACGTCGTAACTTAAGCACATACTTACTTCACTTACCTTTTACTTAGGTGCTTAAGAGGCGGGGACATTAGTGGTAAAGTGTACCTAGTTGTTAGAGGTTACTTAAGGTTCGATGCTTATTGGATGATATTTTGAACATAAGGCAATGCTTATTTTTGTTGTAAAATGAAATTCTAAAAACTGTAATGGTTCAAATATTAATAAAATAAACGAAGAAAATGAAAATAAAAATGTTAAGGGATTCTTTATTTTACTTTTGAATTGATGTGAATGCAGACGGTCGGCTCTGCTTACCCCTATGGGATATCACGCTTAAGCAAATAAGTAAGTACGTATAAATTTAATTATAATTAAAATTATGTTATATTTTAAAATTTGCTTCACTAAAATACCATTGTTTCGCTACCATAATAATCAAAACAAAACTCAGGTGTCGATGGAATTATGTATTGTCTATGCATTCAAGTGACACGTGTGCTAGTCACCTGTCAAACATTTGAACAATAAATTACACTCGGTCTGCGGTTCTCGCGCTGGTAACAGAAGATGTAACGCGCTTCTAGCTACCCACTTTACCTTTTTATTGGGCGTCTCAGTTAAGTGTAACCTAGCCTTTATCAAACGCCGCGAGTGTTATTAAAAATGGACAGAAAATTTAGGATAAGAACTTGCTAGTGGAGTCATGCAGTGACTGAAGGTAAGTAAGCATGATCTTTTGTTACCTACTGTAGGTATTCGTTCTGAATATCGGAGCACAGTGTGTGCAACTTTAGTAACCACCGCCGCTAGTAAAGCGTCCTTTAGTAATTAAGAGCTGATGGCCGTGGGGTTCGAGCAGTCGCTCGCTATGTAAGCGACACAAGTTCGAATCCCAGCGGGGCCTGTACCAAAGAGTTTTTCTATATACTTATGTGCGGTGATTTCACACGTGCTTTACGGTGATAGAAAACATTGGGAAAAAGAAACGAAAAAGTCTGAGAAGTCATTCAAAGACGTATGTATAATGCCTGAGGCGACGATGGTATAATTATTTTTGTTAGGTTTGTAATTAAGTAGTAGAAGCTATAAAAAATAGATAAATTTCGTTGTATTGTTGATAAGACAAGGGGGAACTCACGGAAAACTACTAGTTTGTGTTATAAACATAACAATTTATTTTCATAAAAGTGATTAGAATTGCCGATGTGTCGATACTGTTCATACGATGAGTGAATATTTTTTTAAATATATTTTAGTAATAAAATGCAAATAAGTATAATACTAGCTGTGCCCCGCGGTTTCACCCGTGTAGATTTAGTTTCTTCCTTATTGTCGCAGAACCCTAATATTTTTAATAAATAAAAGTAGCCTAAGTTACTCCTTGAAACATCAGCTACCTACCAGTGAAAGCCCGTTAAAATCCGTCCAGCCGTTTCAGAGATTACCCGGAACAAACAGACAGACAGACAGACAGACACAGACAGACAGACAGATAGAGAAAATTTTTTAAACTTGGTTTTTTTGTGTCAGTATCGTGTATACTTTCATATGCATTTAGTGAAAAGCTGTTATTTTGGAATTACAAACAGACACTACAATTTTATTTATCTGTATTTATCTGTATAGATGTATAGATAATGTCTCGCCCTACGTATAGTAAGTAATATTTTTGGAACGAAAGGTCCCGACCTGTCAGCCCTCATTAATATAATTATGAAGTGTCCTTGTCGAGACGTAATGACGTAAAGAGGGAACGTTGCTTAGCTTATGAAAGTTAACGAGGACATTCAGTAAGCAAAGTGCTACTTTACACTTCAATTATTTATGACTTACCCTGAAACGGTCCCTCAGCATTTTTTATTGATGTGAGTAACTTAGCTCAGCTTAGCTCAGATCTGTGTGAGAACTTAGATCTATACATCTATACAGATAAATAAAATTTAAGTGTCTGTTTGTAATTCCAAAATAACGACTTTTCATTAAATGCATATGAAAGTATACACGCTAATGACACAAAAAAATCAAGTTTAAATTTTTTTCTGTGTTTGTCTGTTTGTTCCGGGTAATCTCTGAAACGGCTGGACGGATTTTAACGGGACTTTCACTGGCAGGTAGCTGATGTTTCAAGGAGTAACTTAGGCTACTTTTATTTATCAAAAATATTAGGGTTCTGCGACAATAAGGATGAAACTAAATCTACGCGGGTGAAAAAATATAAATAGCTGTGCCCTGCGGTTTCACCTGCGTGGACTTAATTTCACGGGTGAATATGGAACATTAAAGTTTTTGTTAAATAAAAGTAGTCTATGTTTCAGTCCAGCCGTTTTTGAGATTATCTGGAACAAATAGACAGACAGACGGACAAACAAACAGGGAGAAAAAAAAAAAAAAGTTTTTTTATGTGATCAACCGATTCTCCTCTTAACTTACGAAGGTCAGTAGGTCTAAAACGGCCACTTTGGGAGAATCATAATGTGATCCGAATATGATTCAGGAATGATTCATATTTCGCAATTCACCTGTTTGACACTTTCCTATGAAGATTCCTAAAATGGTCCACAAAATATCAATTGGTTTTATGACAAATAACAGAACCATAAAAAGTTACATAGGGACTAACATATACAATTATTGTATTCATTCGTGAATCATAAATATGAATTGCACTTAAGTGACCATTTTGTCATTTGGGTGATGAATCATATTATGATTCTCCCAAAGTGGCCTTTTTAGACCTACAGATGGCAGTCGCTTTGTATGGTTTGAATCAAGTTCAGCTCCATTAATGTATGGCATAAGGCCAGGGAGATGATTATTCAAGTGTTAGCTTCATAGACTTATCAGAAAAATATATTTAGCATGTAAGAAATAGGCCCACGCCTTCTCAGAAGGATCCGCGTGAAAACACAAAGTAGTAAATATACCATAATTTCAAAATTCAGTTTATATTATGCAAAATCCTGCGAATCAAAAACAGCCTCCTTTTTACACGCTTTAAAATAGCTTTACTATTATGTTTATTTGAGTGTTTTTAACCGACACTTTTGGGCTCGACTTTCTCCTACTTAGAACGATCATATTTAATTCAAATTTTGCACACCTGTCAAAGACCGATGACAATGCAATAAATAAAAGAATTAAAAAACACACGCTTATAAAAAAAAAAAATATTTAGATTTTTTTAACTATTATTTATTTCAATATTTATTACTCAGAACAGGTACTCAGGACGAAACACACAACCCCTTACATACCTACAGTCTAGTAAATATAGCATCGACCGGGACCGGTCGTTATTTACGTTACTAGCGTGCGTACGGTCAAATGCTCCGAATACCCGATACTTTATTTTTCTATTTCCTTTGGCCTTTACTGAAAATTAAAGTTCGGCTGCCGAATTTTGATCATAAGCTTCATAAAATCAGCCCGTAGCGCAACGTTTAATTTATGTAGGCAAGACACAGTATAAGCGAAGGAAAGTAAGTTATTTTAATCGATACATGACTTTTTTTTTATAACTAAGAAAGCTACACGTGACCTACTATATGAAAAACTGACCGTACCCCGTAGTTTAGAATCAGTTCAGCCGTTTCGAAGATTAGCAGACACAGACAGAAAGACAGATCGACCGACAGACACACAAATATTTTTTTAGTTGGTTTGTCTATGTGAGAACCGTATATAGGTACTTTCATATACATATTATATGGATTAAGTGAAAAGCTGTTAATTTGGAAATACAAAATGACACTTGAATTATATTTATCTAGATATATAGATGACATTTTGATAACAACAATAATTGCAAGACAAATAAAAAGCCGATTTTCAGTTTTCCTTTTTCAGTAACACATTATTCTTCTACAACCCTAAATTTTGAGCCACGCTAGAGCACTGGGTCATTCGTGAGAATTATATTGGGCCTACGCGGCATATATTCTTTTCACCAATAAGTAAAAGAACCACTTTGATATTGCATCATAAGAATCGCCAGCCATACGTTGTCACTTTATAAGACTTTTACCCATTATAGGAACATGGAAACCCACTTATGCATAAGTTATAATATAGCATAATATTCATGGCAGCATGAATCATTCACGTAGAACATCTGCACCATGCTAGTCATACATAATACATTCATAAGTTTGTTTGGGAGCTCTGAACATGAATATATGTCATGAAAATTTTATTTATTACTGCTGTGAGGTTTAGGATTCAATTCTATAGGTATCTACTGTAAAAAAACATAGAAAAAAAAGTAGGTATAAACAATTACGTGAAAGAGTAACAAACATACATCCATTCAAATAAAAATGAAATTAATTTATTCAGTTTAGGCCACGGTGGTAAGACACTATATTAATTACTAGCTGTGTCCCGCAGTTTCACCCGCGTTGAATTTCATGGGTGTCCCATGGAACCCTTGTTTTTTTTAAAATTAAAAGTAGCCTAAGTTACTCCTTGTAACATTAGCTACCTTCCAGTGAAAGTCCCATTAAAATCGGTCCAGCCGTTTTGGAGATTACCCGGAACAAACAGACGGACAGACACACAGACAGACAGACGGACAGACAGACCGACAGAGAAAATTTTTAAAACTTGGTTTTTCTGTGTCGGTAGCGTGTATACTTTCGTATGTATTTAGTGATAAGCTGTTATTTTGGAATTACAAACAGACACTTCAATTTTATTTATCTGTATAGATGTATAGATTAAAATAAATAAAATAAGTTAAAATAAAATAAAAAAGCCTCTTTATTTCCTACTAGAGCCTCTGCCACTGCCCTGTAAGTTACAGGTTGCTGAGTTGAGTGAAACTGTGGAACAAATAAACCTATGTCCACCTGGACAAAAAACAATTGTGTATTCAGATAAAATTGGTAGGAACTTTAGTAGCCTTTTAAATAAAAGTATAACTCATTCAGTAATAAATTATTGTATGCCAGGGGCCTCATACAGGCAAATAGTTGAAAAAATTGTTAGTAACAACCATGACAGTCACACCACAGTTATTTTATTAGTCGGACAAACTCCAAACATTAGTAAAGGGGAAATAATAAATAGTTTTGGACAGTTGACAGACCTGCATGTAGGTAGGGTTATATTATGTACCATACCGTATAGCATAAGCTACACTGAAGCACAAAACAAGCATTTATATTACATAAATAGCTTATTACATAACATGACTTCCCATAATGACAAGTTTGTGCTCTTCGATTTAAACAATTTTATTAGTAATGTTAAGGCAACGCGGGGATCACTTTTTATTCCCCAGAAAACTAGACAGAAGCTCGCTACATTGTTAGCTTATAATATTAATAACCCTGTTATAGTGAATATAACACAGCTTAGATTAAGTGACGAACCAGTGATAGATAGATGTTCTACTAGCACTGTGATTGATCCTATTGATACTTTAAACCTTTAAGTAAGACAACAGAGAAGTCAGTTGCATGTATTATGCGACTGCTACACCAGAATATCAACCGCTTCTCTGGCAAAATTCTTGATTTAGAATTATTATTAGACAGAATACCAATTGATTTAATTTGTTTAACTGAAACCTGGTTAAAACCAGATACCATGATATTTAATATTAGTAATTACACCATTGCCAGTTTTTATAACAGACTCTCAGCCGAGGGTGGTGGTGCTATTATTTTACTGAATAGTAACATCAAGTCCAAAGACAGGAAGGATATTACCAGCCTGTCTGTGGAACGGGTCTGTGAAGCGGCTTGTGCAGAGTTAGACAACTATATAATTGTATGTGTATATAGACCTCCGTCCTCTGACTTTCACTCATTTTGTTTAACAATGGAGGCTATTCTTAAGAAGCTCTTTAGGACAAATAAACAACTTTTGATATGTGGTGATTTTAATGTAGACATTTTGAAAAATACTTCTGAGGCGCGTTTATTTATATCTCTTTTTAAAACATTCAACTTAGACTTTATATTTAATGAGCCCACACGAATAACGGCCACTTCTTCTACTTGCATTGATAATATAATAACAAATGCAAATATCATAAAACACTCACAGATAAGTGGCATTAGATCTGACCATATGGCACAACTAGTTGAGTTGCAGTGCAGAAGGCAATCTTGTAACTCTTTTAGAGAATCTAGAGCTTTGACTAACCATAGATTGCTTAAGTTTAAAAATAATGTTGAGTCGAAAATAAAAAAAACAGAGTCTAGCGAGCCAAATAAATACTTTAATCAGTTACATAATGTCATATGTAAAGAATTTAACAAGGCATGTCCTAAGCAACAAAGTAAAGTAAATAATAAATTACAGTTTAGTAACTGGGCAACTAGGGGCATTAGGAAAAGTAGGGATACCCTGTATGAACTATACCACAAGAAAGCCCAAACAACCAATGCCGCTTTTCACAACCATGTTACGGACGTATTCCAAATTATTCAAAAAAGTTTGCCATGTAGCTAAATCGAGACACATAAGTAGCGAAATAAGCCGTTCTGATAATAAAATAAAAACTGTATGGAAAGTTATAAATAGGGAGACGGGAAAAAATAAAAATAAAGAGCAGGTTAGTGAACTTAAAATTAATGATGATATTGTCTCAGACAAGTTAGATGTCGCGACCGCATTTGAGAAATTCTTTGCTCAAATACCAGCGGAAACTACTAAACACCTAAACTCATGTCCGAATAAAGCTGAAAGATTACTTAAACAATCATTTCATACGATTGTCCCAGATTTTAGTTTTCAACATGTACTTGCTAGTGATATAATTAAAGCTTTTAAGTCACTTAACATGAAAAATACGGAGGATTTATGGGGACTTTCAATTAAAGTTATTCAATCGATTATAACAACGATCGCTCCTGCATTAGCCATTATTTTTAATTCGTGTATTGATCAGGGTGTCTTTCCGGATCTTATGAAATATAGTAAAATAATTCCAATCTTTAAGGCAGGTTCCAGAGAAAATCCTTCTGATTATAGGCCTATATCAATACTTCCTGCCCTTAGTAAGATATTTGAGAAAATAATGCTAAATCAGATGTTAGCCCACTTTAACATAAATAACATATTGCACGATCACCAGTTTGGTTTCACTAAAGGTAGATCCACAACGGACGCGGCGGCAAAATTAATAAAACATATATTTGAGGCATGGGAGGGCGCCTATGACGCCTTAGGAGTCTTCTGTGATCTCTCAAAAGCTTTTGATTGCGTCGACCATCGTACGCTAATTCTGAAGCTTAAATATTATGGTATTCGCGGAACCGCCCTCGATCTTGTGTCCTCTTACCTGTCCAATCGTCATCAGAAAGTTGGCGTCAGTGGTATAACATCTAAAGGGTCATTAATTAAAACAGGCGTGCCGCAAGGCTCCATATTAGGTCCATTCCTATTTCTAGCGTACATAAATGACCTACCACTTGTTGTAGAAGGTATCTGTGATATTGTTCTGTTTGCAGATGATACATCTTTAGTTTTTAAAGTGAGCAGGAAAGATAAGGAGCTTAATACTCTGAATGAAACACTAACATCTGTTTCAAATTGGTTTGACGCCAATAACCTCGTTTTAAATTCTAAAAAAACTAAATGTATTCGATTCTCACCACCTAATACATCGCAAATAGCTACAAATATATCACTAGATGGTGGTAAACTGGATTTGGTTGATAGTACGGTATTCTTAGGGCTAACAGTAGATTCAAAATTACAATGGGGCTCTCATATTGAAACATTGTCAAGAAAACTTAGCTCAGCAGCATTTGCTGTTAGGAAAATCAAACAAATGACGGATGTCGATACTGCTAGATTAGTTTACTACGCATACTTTCATAGTCTTATGTCATATGGCTTATTGTTATGGGGTTCCGCGGCAGACCTAGATTCTATATTTATACTTCAAAAAAGAGCCATCAGGGCAATATACTCGTTGGAACCCCGTGAATGCTTGAGGGATAAATTTAAAGAAATTAATATACTCACTTTACCCTCACTTTACATTTATGAGAATTTATTGTACATGAAAAAAAACATTCATCTCTTTAATTTAAACTGTGATGTTCATTCGATTTGTACGCGAAATAAACACAAAATTATGGCTCCTAGATTCAGATTAGTTAAAGTAAATAAATCATTCATGGGGAACTGTGTTCGCTTCTACAATAAAATCCCACAATCAATAATCGCGTTAAATTATGATAAATTTAAAACACATGTCAAAACTGTTTTGATGAAGAAAGCATATTATAAAATTTCGGATTATATAAATGACAAGGATATATGGAACTAGGTAAATCACTCTGCACAAGTAGCTCCTGGCAAATACATGGTATGCAAACACTTGTAAATCTATCTGGTATTGTTATTTTTTTTATCTCTTTGATTTTGTTTTATAATGACTTGCATGCTAATACAATTTGTCACTATTGTGAATATTTATACCTATTATCAAATTTGATTTTGTATTATGATTTCATTATGATTTATATTGTTTCGATGTTATGTACATGATGCCTGGCTGAGTTTCTTGCCGGTTCTTCTCAGAAGGCTAGTTTCCGAACCGGTGGTAAATTCTCGACTTTCATAAGTGCCCTTACCAGGGCCTAAACTGAATAAATATTTTTCATTTTTCATTTTTCATTCACTAATTAACATTTAGAGATATGTTCTTAATTTGTATATAATTTAACACTTAACTAATTCTTTTGTTAATTTCAAAACTTAATATATACTTAGTGTTTTTTCTATATCTTAACTACAAACTTTTTACTTAGCTAATAATCTTATAAATACACATGATTCGTAGGAACCCCATTATTGGGTGAAGGCCTCCTCCAAAGCTACACAGTTGTCTCTGTTTTGTGCAACCTGCTTCCAGTTTAGGCCGGCTGTTTTTGTGATCTCATCATCCCAGCGTGTCAGTGGTCTTCCTCTCTTTCTTTTACCTGAAGGTCCTTTCCAAAAAGTCGTCTTTATGGTCCATCTCTGGTCTTTAAGCCTTGCGACATGACCAGCCCATTTCCACTTAAGTTTATGTGCGTAAATCAATGCATTTGTTGCTTTGGTTATTGAACTTATTTTTGTGTGTGCTATTTTGTCTATTTTTCTTATTTTAAGCATGCTGCGCTCCAGACCTCTTTGACAAGTCGTTATTAACTGTTTTATTTTTGAAGTGAATTTCCACGTCTGGCATCCGTATGTCAAACTTGGTAGGAGGCTGGAATTCATAACTTTTGTTTTATTGGAAATAGGAAGGTCACTTTTAAAAATTTCTTTTAAACTCCAATATTTGTTCCAAGTTTGTTGTATTCTTCTAGTTAATTCTAGTTCGTTATTTTTCTGATCAAAACTAATTCGTTTCCCTAGATAGATGTATAGATTACATGCTGTATATTTTTTCATTTTTAATTTTGAAAATTTAATTGGTTTATGTTTAAGTATGTTTAGTTTAATTTCTTTTACATAAAACTGTATGTTTCCTTTACACAAATAAATACATTAACCACTGTTTCGGAAACTGGCCTTCTGAGAAGAACCGAGAAGAAACTCGTCTGGCATCATGTACATTTCATTACATAGACTACACATACATTCTTACAAACTTTCACATTCATAATATAAGTAGGCAGTAGAATATAATATTAGTAAGCTACTTTACGATCTTATTGTTACATACAGTTTTATTATCGTAGTTCGGTGTATTGAAACCGTTTGAGAGAAACACATTGTTATACCTTTTTGTCCACGTCTTGTGAATGTCACCTGCCAATAATAATTGAGTAGAATGCCTTCATAAAATGTTACGACGAGGGAAAATCGTGCCAACCCTCGAGTGTTGGTTTATGGGTTTTTTATTGGGATTGCCATGTATAATACGAGTATTTATTTTTTTCGGCGACTTTCTAATCAAATGCTGACTGATTTATTTTATTAAATACTAGCTATCTACCCCTTCTTTCCTTCGGATTACGATCTTTTAGAGTATTATAACACTTCTCTAGTTTCTGCAAATATTTTTTTTTGCCTAGTAACGTAGTAGTTGAGAGAACGATGCGTTCAAACAGACAAAATGATTTTGTATTTAACGACTTCAATAATGTTTATATATAAAAATGAATCCCCATTTCCCTTGGTCACGACATCACATGTGAACGGCGGGACCGATTTCGATAGTATTTTTTTTTGTGTTCGTTATTGCCAGGATGGTTCTTATGAAAGAAAAAACTAAGAAAATTGCTTGGAAAATTTAAGAATACTTAAATATAAAATTTATTTCTTCTTAAATCTAACCTTAGCGCTATGGACGGTAAAAACTTTTTGATGTAACCTAATGACGTTTGACATAGTATTGACAGAATACGTGCTGCATTCTCATAATTAAGACAGGGCAACGTCTGTCGGGTCAGCTAGTTTATAATATTTAATGATTTAATAAAGTAATAATTTGTGAAATGGGGTAGCGTGAGCGCTTTTCATGATCTACTCTCCTTGTCAGTTCCACGCTTCTTGTGGAGACCAAAAAAATTAGGTAAAGGACCCTTAATCACGCGACCCAATCATCAGCTGTTTAACTGGACGTCATATTAAGAGTCCACTCATCATTGAGTGCTTTTATTCTCCTATTTATTTCTCTTAAAATGTCATCATCATCAGCCGGAAGACGTCCACTGATGCACATAGGCCTCCCCCTTGGACCGCCACGCCGAAAATGTATTTCCATGAAATAAGAACTTAGCCTTCTTTTTTATTAAATGTGCACAGTTTTATTATTTATCCAAATTAAAATAATAAAGTGTTTTTAAATAATCATATTGTATATAGCGTTAGTGTGGACGTTATAGTAGAAAACTGATTAAAAATATTTTTTTCTACGTTCATAAAATGGATGATCTTCTAACCGAATTTCGGTCACGACGGCTAATCTCAACGGGGATTAGCCATTTGCGCAGGATATGTTATAGTGCACAAGTGTGTGCGCAAACACAGGTGCACTCTTTATTCCCTCACTCTCATAGTTCGATGGGACGGCTATCCGTCACGACGACCAACGGCTTAACGTGCTTTCCGAGGCACGGGGGTGTAAACACCGCCAACTTCCAAACTACGGGCATTTATTGTGAACTTCTTGACAGAAAAACCCTATATCAAACCTTACCCAGGAATCGAACTCGGGACCTCGTGATTGGCAGGTGAAAATTGTAACCACTTGACCAGCGAGGCAGTCAACATAACATGGAATGTATGAAGTTAAAGGCTGAGTATTGAAAAATATTATAAATATATTCGAGATGATCATTATAAAAGGCCTGAGACTCGCAATACAATATACCCTTTGTCATCAAAAATAGGGACTTTATTGGAATAATTAATAGACCTAAATCGAGCTAGGCCTTACTGGCTATTCCTGATAAAGTTATGTGAGTGTAGGGTACGGAATCAATATTTTTTACTGCCCAACCCTTAAGCTGGTGCCATAAAATACCGCAGTTAGAACAGACCTCTGGGTATACAAGGTCAAAGTGATATAGGTTTTGTATCTTCGGATATATTTTGTACAGAAAAAAAAATTTTTTTTGGGGCCTCATCGGTTTTAGCTGAGCATATTAATAGCTACTGAGCTTTGACGTTTCATTTATGTACTGTACCGTTAAGAAGTTATACGCATTTTTTATTATTATAGTTATACACAAGTTATACGCATTTATAAGAAGAATACGCGCCGTTTGAATGCTCATAGTTGGCCCCCCGTACCCATCAATTAAATAAAAACTATTTATTTCATTTTCATCACTAGCGCGTTCCTTTATGGTGGTTTTCTTTAAATTAGTCTCTTTATTTAGTCACATTTCATTATTTTACAAAAACTGCTTTCGTGTTTCTATTTCGGCTTACAAACTCAGTATATTTATTTTTTAAGTGGGAAATTAATTAATTTACTGGTAAATCTCGTAAATAAATTACGTTCTTCACAAACCAGAGACGTGCATTTAATGAAAAGTCCTTAAACAGCGTTTGATGAAAGATTTCTGCCAAGGGCAAAATGTGACAACTGAAGATCGCCGCTTAAGAAACAGTTAGCGGTTTGTGAAAATTCTGTATAATTGAAATTATACCAGACGATGATTGAAAGTAAGGAAGTTCGAATAAAATTATAATTTAATCTGACAGGTCTCTAAAGTTAACATTCTATAAAGCTGAGTAAGTTTAACCTTAAATATTTAATTAGATTAAATTTTTTGTCACTTAGACTTACAGAATAAAATTCGAGCCGTGGTGGCAATGAGGTTTGATCAGACTTGATACGCAAGCGACGCAAGTTCCAATCCCAGCGGGGCCTGTACTAATGAGTTTACGTATAGTGCCTGAGACTGCGATAGACTCACTATCTGTCACGTTCGAAAGTGGGTGTTGTTATTACAACACCTCTGCCTACTCCTTCGGGGAATACAGGCGTGACCATATGTATGTTTGTAGTACTTATATGTAGGTATATCTAATTGAAGTAATAATAAATAATAATAATAATAATAATGATCTCTTACCGAATTTCGGTTACGGCGGCTAATCTCAACGGGGATTAACCATGTACGCAGGAGATATTATAGTGCACAAGTGTGTGCGCAAACACAGGTGCACTCTTTATTCCCTCACTCTCATAGTCCGATGGGACGGCAATCCGACCCGACCGGAGAGAGATCAGGCGTAGGACCAACGGCTTAATGTGCTTTCCGAGGCACGGGGGTGTAAACACCGCTAACTTCCAAACTCCGGGCACTTTATTGCGAATTTCTTGACAGAAAAATCCAATATCTATTTTTGACCCGACCCGGGAATCGAACCCGGGACCTCGTGATCGGCAGGCGAACCTACTAACCACTAGACCAACGAGGCAGTATACGTCAGTGGAATAGTTTAACTTGATAGCACTTTTATACATCAAAGTGCTTAGATGTTTAACGCACACACAAAAAGTATAAGTGTCTATTCCTATATTTTTGTGTGAAAAGTCTAAGCTTTGAGTATGAGCATGTACCTTTGAAGCGCTCAATATCTGTCAGATAGTATCCTATTGAGAGTGTTAAAAAAAGAAATACCCTGGCTTAAGGCACAGATCAGACGAATCCATTACCTGGCGAATACCGGGATCTTCACCCGGGCACCTTTTCAATTTCCGCATAATAATATTTATACTTGATGGGTATTTCCACGACATCAATGTCACAATCTCACAATAGAGGTTGATTGATGTTACCGTTAATTTTATTTCACGTTGCGTAAAAGGCTAAGGTTTTTTTATCGTGGTAATGTACGATTAAGACTTCTAGTTACATATTAGACTAGCTGTGCCCCGCGGTTTCATCCCCTATTTTATCCCCTTGGGGGTAGAATTAATCAAATCCAGCGGATGCCTACGTCATAACATCTACCTGCATGCTAAATTTCAGCCCGATCCGTCCAGTGGTTTGGGCTGTGCGTTGATAGATCACTATGTCAGTCAGTCATTCACATTTGAGTTATATATATTTACTAGATTTTCATGTTTTGTTTTGTATATAGTAGGTATAGGTGTCGTAGCACCACTCCTGTTCCCAAAGCAACCTTTCAAACCCGGCGGCATTATTTATAAAGCTGTTTGATGCAATTCTGACTCATTTAACGTAACGTTTTGAGCTTTAATGGGTATAACTATGCGCATGTATTTATTTGCGCTCGGTCCATACAAGACCCAAAAAACCGGCAAAGTACGAGTAAGAAGGGTTTCGTATCTTTATCTATAATATCGCCAATAAATTCACTCCCTTGAATATTTAATTTATTATATTATTAGGATTTGTCCTTATAGCGGCAACAGAAATACATAATCTGGGAACATGTAGACTGTATATATACCACGGTTCATGAGATACCTGGTGACAATGGCATATGAGGCGCTGGGATTCGATCTTGCGTCGCTTGTCTAGCAGGCGACTGCTCAAATCCCACGGCCACTTCGGTTCTTTTTAACCGATTTCAAAAAAACGAGGAGGTTATCAATTCGACTGTAGGCTTTACCCGCCTTACATCCCGCACTTCATGGAAGCAATAGATAAATAGAGAACACGTGCTCGTTATCATATCGCTTGTGATTTGGTATTCAAGGTGCGTTCAATTCAGGATGTTCTCACATAAGCGCGCAAAGCAATATAATATGCGATTAAGGTTGTGTGAGTGATGTATGCGCTGTAATACACGTTCCAATGAAAATATACCTACCTATTTATCGTACGAGTGAGTTCTTTTACGTATTTTGGGATTATTAATTAGCTCACGGCTCAAAATTGGCACCTAAGGATTTTAAGAGTTCCCGTACCCAAAGGGTAAAATAGGTTTCCGTTATTAATAAGACTTTGCTGCTTGTCTTCCTCTTTGTCCGTCTGTCACCAGACTGTACCTAATAAACCGTAATAGTTAGACATAGACAGTTGACATTTTCATTAAATTTATGTATGTATGTTGCCGCTATACTAAAAACAGAATAAAATAAATATTTAAGGAGGATTCTAAACAACAAAAGTGATTTCGTTGTTATTGATAATGGTACGGAACTCTTCACGCACGAGCCCGACTCGCACTAGATAGTTTTAAAAATCTGTTTAGGTGCCAAAGAGGCATATGGTGAGTCTACCGTCTCAGGCTTTAAACATAAACATAAGCAGCTTTCTCCACGACTTCCTTCTTCGACGTAAAACTCCTGGTATGACTTAGTTTCGTAGCAAATCCCTTAAAATTGAATGTATTATTAATGAGATGAGCGTGGCCTTTGAAATAATCTCACATTAAACATTTGTCGTTGTAAATTGAACCTTATGTCATACAAGTAAGAGGGTCAGATGTTAGCGTCGTATGCAAAACTAACTCCGTCGTTCCAGCGGCGCGGAGATAAGCATATGTATGGTGAAGTTAGGCGATAGGACTGTGTTTTCTAAGCTATTTGCGAACTCCAACTGTGAAGATTACCATTGTGAAGATAGATAAATAGGACATGAAAACAAAGCTTTGCTAACTTACATTAAAATATGTACCAACGTAGAGTTTCATCAGTCGCCTGCTGCACAAGCGCATGTTCGAATCCCAGCCGGGCTTATACGAATGAGTAAAACTTATGTACAGTGATTTCACACCACATGCTTTACGGTGAAGGTAAACGTCTTGAAGAAACCTGCATATGTCTGAGAAGTGTTTCAAAGACGTTTGTATAGTGACTGAGCCGGCGATAGACTCGCCATCTGTCACGTTGGTACATAATCATGTTCGGTGAAGAGTGGGTGTTGTTGTTGCCCGAGTTCCCTCCGTGCCTCGGAGAGCACGTTAAGACGTCGGTCCCGGTTGACAATTTTAACATCCTTGGCAATCGCTACAGGTCAGTGAGAAGCCTAAGAAGCTGATAACAGGTTTAACTCAGATTACCGATATTCCTCGTAAAAGGTAACGAAGGTCAGATCGCAGTCGCTTAGTATAAAAATCAGTTGAACAGCCGCATCGGGTTGAATCAAATGCCGACTCCAACAATGTAATAAGGCTAGGGAGATGATGAAAGACACTCCTCTATTCATAAAAGTGTAGAAGCAGGTAACACGCAGACCGTAACTATATATAAATATGAGAACAATGATATCCGTAGATTGGAAAACAATAATACAAACAAAAAGTCAATATCGTCATATTGAAATTATGTTTTACTGCGCGTTACCGATACTTGCTCCAACCAATTGACTGGGAACCCGCGCCATTTGTCAAATAGATAACACATTTATTATTATATCTGCTTGATTTACGACCCCTCGCAGGATTTAGATATGCATTTGAACCATAAATACTGTTATATTGTTTTAGGAATAAGAATACACATTATGAGATGATTAGGAGATACCGAAAGGATGAGTGAAAATGAAAATGATTTATTCAGTTTAGCAAAGGCACTTATGAACGTCGATAATTCACTACCGGTTCAGAAACTAGCCTTCTGTGCAGAATCGGTAAGAAACTCAGTCAGGCATCTTGAACAATTCTCAAAAAAATATAAATATTTTATGTATGTATGAAACAAATGTGATTAACGGAATAAATTTAAAGAGCGTAATTTAGTGAAAGAGGTTAAATGAACACATTGCGCCGACCCCAAATAACATGGGATAAGGGCAAGAGGATGATGATGATGAAATAATCAGAATACGTATTTATCGTGTTTTACCGATTCTTTTCAAAACTACAAAACGTAAATTTATTTTACGATTGACAACTTTCACGCGCAAAACAGAAAATGTTATTTAAAAAAAATCCTAGATTCCATTCTGATTGCAAAGCATTTATTTGTTATTATGTTTAAAGAATAAAAGCAGTATGTTACCTGCGATAGATCCAGTCGGATTTACCTCTAAATTTACCGGACAGACGTCCCACAGAGGACAGACGTGTGGGACAGCACTGCAACTTGGGACCGCTATTTATGTACCAGGATATCGAGTATGCACGTGAATATTCACGATGTTATTACAAAATCTGGAATGGTCATTGGATTTGTGGATTTGGACACGTGTCACACTGTAGCAGGGATTACAATGGCTTTGGGTTTTGGTACTTTATGGAATTTTTATCCTTTAAAGTCAAATTTGTTTGTCAAAATATTTTGATTTGAGAGGTAAGACATGTTTTTTTTGCGTTAGAAGTACAAGTCGCGAGTAGCGTACCTTATGAAATACTGGCTCTCGTCAACGGCTTTGCCTGCGTGTTATTACGAAACGCTAGATTTATAATATAGTCCATGCTCCTCCAGTGATAGCGTAGCATACTATCTTAAAATCATTTTTAAAATCCGTCTAGACGTATTTGATATTAATTCATTACAAACATTTTACAAATACAAATATTTTCCCTTATTAATACTTGTTACTTTATATATATCACGTTGCTATTCGCAACGTGATATTAATAGCGATAAGCGAGAAATAAAATATGTCAAGTACAGCTAGCAGATCTTGGTATTCTAACTAGAGTACTGCCTTACTCATCGTATGAACACAGTAATACATACCCCAATTACAGGTTGACTATATCGCTTGCGTATAAGTATTCCACATTTTGTATGGGAACGTATCAGCGCCCTGGCGAAAGTAAGAAGTTTTACATTCCCATAAAAAATCAGGAAAACTTAGGGAAATAAGGTAGCATTATTTGACAGATTTTTTTTAAAGTTATAGTACTAACTCCAGTGGATCAGGTGCAAATTTCTAACGGGAGATCCCATTATGCCTATAAGAATGTTATGATATTGATATATAAACCGTCCTTGTCGGTTTATATTGGCAAATAAGTGAAGTAGGTCTTATTATCGGTAAAATGAGCCTTAACCATTCCCAAAGGAATAGCCAGTTATTTCCAACATGACGGGCAGCCTAAGCATAATGTATTGGTAATTTTCTTTTCAACGTTCAAACCACTTCAATAATATTGCTTGGAGCATGTAGGTTATAATAAAACTGGTTTGAAACGAACTGCCACTTGATAGCAGAATATTGGCTCAGTGCCAGTTCCAAAATTTAAATGGCTTTGAAATCTGAAAGTAATTTTTATGATGAGCTCTAAAGTGAATAGGAACGTCGTGAAACTTATATACTTTTGGGAAGTATATTAGGTTCATGGCGTCTCAGAAGGGTTCCTAAAGGGGCAGAGGTTTTCACCGAAGATGATTTGGTACCAATGTGTTAGATTGTGATTCTATCGCCGGTTTAGGCACTAAGACATAGGTACGTTTTTGATATTTTTCTCAAAAATGCAGGATTCCTCACGATGTTTCCTTCGCGGTAAAGCTCGTGGTGCGACATCACAACACTTGGATTAAAAGAAAAAAAAAACTTGAGAGGTGTCAAGGGACACCTGGATGGAACGAAATTCTATATATATATATCTATACAGATAAATTAAATTGAAGTGTCTGTTTGTAATTCCAAAATAACAGCTTTTCACTAAATTCATATGAATGTATACTACTAAAACTAAATGCTACTGATACAAAAAAAACAAGTTCTAAATTTTTTCTCTGTCTGTCTGTCCGTCTGTCTGTCTGTCTGTCTGTTTGTTCCGAGTAATCTATGAAACGGCTGGACCGATTTTAACGGGACTTTCACTGGCAGGTAGCTGATGTTTCAAGGAGTAAATTAGGCTATTTTTATTTATAAAAAATATAAGGGGTCTGCGGCAATAAGGATGAAAATAATTCTACGCGGGTGAAACCGCGGGGCACAGCTAGTATATATAAATATATAAATACAGAAACACAGACTGAGAAACATGCGCACGCCGCACAGCTTACAATAGCTTACTATAGCAAAAAGTGTCGTTACAACTTTACGTAAGAATTTTTTCCGATGACAGACCACTGAGATTTGAACTCGACCACCAATCTCCGTGAAGTATATAAAGTTGTGCCTAATAGAAGACGATACACTCACCATTTGACACCACATTATGGCCTTAGGAAACCTTGTGGAGAGGTTTAATGAACCTTATGTGTATATATGGTTCACTTTAATTGTAATTAAAATCCCCGACCGTAAACGAAACTATTTATTAACTTAAGTAACTTCTAATGACATTGCTACTTACGTTGACCTTATGACTTTGGGTTTATGGTTCATAATGACACAATAAATGTTGAGATAAACTGTTAAAGATCTAACAAATCTGTTACGTGTTAACAGATTTATTCATCTCAAAGCTCTTTCCCGTAAATACACATGCGTTTGTGGATTGGCACTTATGGAAACTTTATGGACGCTTTTAGAGCATATTAAGTTACATTCTTAAGATTAATTATGAATAAGTTACCGTTAATGAAATGTCGGATTGTAATGCGGCAAGCAAATGGGAATTTCACAATTTTACTCGCCTTAATTATTGCCTCGTCTAAGTCTTTGAATTTCTTTACAATGTCAATTTGCTTTTACTTACATTATAAATGGAAGTGTTACCAGTTTTTTATGGAAAAATCACGTGCTCATAGTTGTAAAGTGAGGACCGGAGGCCTTGCAAATGCTTTGCCAGACTTTCTGGAAGGAAAATGTTTTTTTCCTAAAGGTTCGGTCGGCGACAGCTGGTTCTACAAATTTGTTGTGCGAGGCAGAAAACGTCTTCAAAATCACGATTGTGTCAGATGAGTCATATACAGATTTAAGAAAACATAATCAAAGCCATATTTTGGGAAAAAACGTTGCCTATTCACGACTGAATTTTAGAACTCAATTTTAGCATCAATTCCAAAACCTAATATTATTATTATATTATTATAGTTATATTAAATAGACTACAATATTATCAGAGAGAATGAGTGCCACCCAAAATTTCCATAATAGAGTCGGCTTGTAACAACAGTTGTGTTTTAACAAGCTAATTAACATAAACATAAACATCGTTGCTAGTGTCAACATTGAACGGTGGACGTCCCTCGGGTAGTCGTTGTCAAATTTGACACAAACTGTGTCCTAAGAAAACAAGCTAGTATGTCATGATATCCCGTTTGAAAATCGGAACGGTCCGAATAGGGTCTATATTAAATCGCTGTCAAATAGTAATCTCTTTGGACAAGGCGCTCGTATGATTATGATAGCAAAAGTTTATCTGTCAGCAACGCACTCGACGCTGAGTCAGTTTCAAACATATGAAATTTAACTTTATCGTGTTTGTATTACGCATCAATTTCCTATGATTGAAACAGAGAAACCATATAGAATAACGCGGCTGTACACCGTGGTATCACCTGCGTAGACTTAATCTTATTATAACGTTATTTTGCGAAACCATGCCAGTGAAAGTCCCGTTGAAATCGGTCCAGCTGTTCTAGAGATTACCGAAACCAACAGACAGAGCGGACAGATAATATACCAAATTATATACTTTCATATGCATTTTAGTGAAAAACTATTACATTGGAATTACAAATATTAAAATTATTTTTTACAGTACGAACTAAAGTATACGTAACGAACCACCAAATATGTAATTAAGTAATGGACGCGAAATAAATAGGTTGTTAAAAACCACTACACCTAGATTGGGTGTCACGCGACACACAATTTTTCATCCACGCAGAGAGGTCATTATATTTTTTTTATTTAAATACTAGCTGTGTGCGGTTTCACCCGCGTAATGTTAATTTTATGGGATCCTGTGAAACACTTTACAAAAGAATTTACACTTACATTAGCGGGTTCAAGCAAACAAACAAACCTTTCAGCTTTATATATTAGTATTGATACATAAAATCTTAATAACAGCCATTCTTTGCCATATTCAAAAAAGCATACGTCAATGAACAAATACATTATAATTCATATTATATATTATTTCCGGGAAATTATGTATGCAGTAAATCAATCACTTTAGCTACCAAGGTACGGAGTCGTTAATATATTCACCCCGAATTACATTTAGTCTCAAACATCTTTCATCCTGCAAATTTTATTGTATCCCCTACACCAAATTCCTGCGAACAAAGTTTACAAGCTGTTCTGTGCAGTTTTTTATGTGTATAAATCTATAATATTATGTACATCTATACAGATAAATAAAATTGAAGTGTCTGTTTGTAATTCCAAAATAACAAATTTTCAGTAAATGCATATGAAAGTATATATGATAATGACATAAGAAAACCATTTTTTTATTTTTTCTCTGTCTGTCTGTTTGTTCCGGGTAATCTCCGCAACAGCTAAACTGATTTCCACTGCCAGATAGTTTATGTTACAAGGAGTAACCTAGGTTACTTTTATTTAAAAAAACATAAGGTTTCCGCGGGACACCCATTAAATTAGCTAACGCGGGTGAAACCGCGGGGCACAGCTAGTAGATAGATAAAATTGAAGTGTTTGTTTGAACAGATTTTCATAAATAACTTGTCCCTTATATAACTTACGCACTTTAGACTAGGAACTTGGGGTAAGAAGTAAGTACTATAATTTAATATCCGTCTTATACGTTAAGCTAACTTACTTAAGTGACAAACTTAAGCTTTTGTCATAGATCTTCTCCTTAACGTATCTACACATTTACATATACACAGATAAATAAAATTTAAGTGTCTGTTTGTAATTCACTGCTTTTCACTAAATGAATATTAAATTAATAAGACTTACTAAATAGACACTTACATTTAAACAATCTATACATCTATACATATAAATAAAATTGAAGTGTCTGTTTCGAATTCCAAAATAATATATATATATATATTAAATAGACACTTGCATTTAAACAATCCCTACTAATATTATAAATGCGAAAGTAACTCTGTCTGTTACGCTTTCCCGCTTAAACCTCTCAATCGATTTTGATGAAATTTGGCACAGACAATCTTTAGACCCTGAGTAAGGACAGGCTACCTTTTATTTATTAAAAATACTAGCTGTGCCCCGCGGTTTCACCCGCGTAGATTTGGTTTCATCCTTATCGTCGCGGAATCCTTATAATTTTAATAAATAAAAGTAGCCTAAGTTACTCCTTGAAACATCAGCTACCTGCCAGTGAAAGTCCCGTTAAAATCTGTCCAACCGTTTCAGAGATTACCCGGAACAAACAGACAGACAGACAGACAGACGGACAGACAGACAGAGAAAAATTAAACATTTGGTTTTTCTGTGTCAATAGCGTGTATACTTTCATATGCTTTTAGTGAAAATCCGTTATTTTAGAATTACAAACAGACACTTCAATTTTATTTATCTGTATAGATGTATAGATTAGGTTTCCGCGACCATAAGGATGAAACTAAATCTACGCGGGTGAAAACGCGGGCACAGCTAGTAGAATATAAAGGGAGAAGAACCACAGTCCCACAGCCAATTGGCGCCTGAAAGCCGACACGTAATCCGATGCTATTTAAACAACAATAGTAATGACCGTGAGTGACGTGACGTGACGTGACAGGTGAGGACACGACGACGTCATCAGCGTGGACCCGTTGATGTCACACCGCGTGACAAATTACACAAATTTGTTTTGCACACATTTCCGATGTTTTTGTTACCATTACGTCTTATTATGGATATTCATTTGTAGAAGGCTGTAGCTTGATAAATCTATGTTAATCTTATAAAGAGGAAAGATTTGTTAATTTGTTACTATTTAACTCGAAGACTACCCGATCGATTTTGATAATTCTTTCAGATTATAAAGCTAGATCTTCAATGCGTTAAAAGCTATATTGTTTGAATGGAGGTTAATTAGGGAAGTCAAAAATAAAATGCGATAATTTCCATATCACGGTACTCACACGCAAAATACGTTATCAACGGGGGTTACTTCAAACCATGGCATTATATTTAGAACTATCAAAGGAACCAAAAGTAAATGTAATTAACGAGCCATGTATCATCTACGTAACAGCTGAATTTTGTGCAAACGTAAGGACTGAATTGGGACAACTTTGATAGTCGATTATGGGAGAATGGAAGAAGAAATTTTATTATTCTATTTTTATTTGCTTCTTAGTATTGTATCCTATAACATCTTCCAAATCAGTTTGGCGTCTTAGGTTGGCCACGAGGAAACACGGATTTTAACAGCTGTACCATATTCATATATTAAACTAGCGTGCTTCGCTGCGTATAAGGCATAGTAATAAAAAATTTATTATTAAGTTCATTTATTCAAACAAAAAAATATTTTAAATTGTTAGCTAGTAAAAAGAATTGGGTACTCTTACTATGGTGGGTCTATATGGGTTAGTCTAAAACTTCTAGATTAACAATATTGCTGCTAAAACGAAATGACATATGATGATATTGAATGTGTTTGACAGAAATATAGTCACTTTTTTTTGTCTTCGAAGATGTTGATTTTACACCTTTTCAAGCCTTTTTTTTAAATTTTATCTACTTACAAACCTTCCCTGGACTTCCACAAATAACTCAAGACCAAAATTAGCCAAATCGGTAAAGGCGTTGTTGAGTTATAACATTACAACGAAAAGTGGCATTGATTTTTATATATATAGATCGTTTCGTTTCGAGGGGTCGTTTGTAAGGGGTCAAACTTTTCTGTATTCTTCAGTCGTAGGAATAACGAAATCAAGAGAAGTATTTTGTTAAAAAGTAATTTATTTATTCAAATTTTTCCCTTCAGTTTCAATACTTTTAATATTGCCAATAATGTTTGTAAGAAACCAATACCGGGGCGGATGTTCGTTTTCTCACGGCGAAAGACACAGCAAAGTACGAAATATAAATTAAATACAGCCATTTGGGTTGATCAAAGGCTTCGGCGGTATAATCCTGCCAAATTGGATAGTCAGGCCATTCCAGCGGAGTTTTTTAAATTGATTACCTCTCAATTTGATACACCTTTACAGTTAATTGATTCTTCAATCAAAGGGATACTTTAAAATATAATCATTAAGGTTTATATTTACTTGTCAACTTTGTATAATGAATCGAAAATTAAACTTAATTTTTTATCACTGAAGATTAGATATTTTTTCACCGTCCTTTACGTCGAAAAAAAATATCGTGAGGAAACCTGCGTATGTCTGAGAATATGTATATTGCCTGAGACGGCGATAGACTATTCGGTGAAAAGTGTGTGTTGTTAATACAGCACCTGTGCCTACCCCTTCGGGGAATACAGACTTGAGCATGTGAGTTTTTGTTGTCTATATCTATTCTATATTCTATACATTCTATATCTATATCTATATCTATACAGATAAATAAAATTGAAGTGTCTGTTTGTAATTCCAAAATAACAGCTTTTCACTAAATGCATATGAAAGTATACACGCTACTGACACAAAAAAACCCCAATTTTTTTCTCTGTCTGTCTGTCTGTTTGTTCCGGGTAACCTCTGAAACGGCTGGACCGATTTTAATGGGACTTTCACTGGCAGGTAACTGATGTTTCAAGGAGTAACTTAGGCTACTTTTAGTTATTAAAAATATTAGGGTTCCGCGACAATAAGTCCGCAATAAAATCTACGCGGATGAAACCGCGGGGCACAGCTAGTTTAAAATAAAAATTGAGCCATACTACATCTCGTATTGATTTAAGAAAGAGTAATCAGTCTTCGTTAGAGAACTTGTGTGACGAGGCAACAAGCACCCCGTGGCTTTGTTCAACTGAGCGCAAGGGACATATGTATATGACGTTTCTACATCTGTCACTGTCACTCAGTCGAATCATGGCGTCGGCAGCTGTTTGGCGTCTGAGAAATGATGCGTTTGGGAACTGATGATAGTTTCCTATCATACAAATATTTAAGAACTATCTAAGTTAGGTAAGTTAGGTGTTTGTGAACTAAAGAAGGAGAACGCAGAAGACGGATAAAGTTTTTTTTTAAATTCTATTTATATTATACTAGCTGACCCGCCAGACGTTGCCCTGTCTTAATTATGAGAATGCAGCATGTATTCTGTCAATTCTATGACACACGTCATAAGGTTACATTAAAAAGCTTATATTGTTCAAAGCGCTAAGATTAAATTAATTTTCTTGTTTTTTTAATTTTCCGCGCAATTTTCTGAATTTATTCATTCATAAGAACCATCTCCTGGCTATAACGAACACAACAAAAAAAGAATTATCGAAATCGGTCCAGCCGTGACCAAGGGAAATGGGGATTCTTCTATACATCTATACAGATAAATAAAATTGAAGTGTCTGTTTGTAATTCCAAAATGACAGCTTTTCACTAAATGCGTATGAAAGTATACACGCTACTGACACTAAAAAACAAAGTTTAAATTTTTTTTCTCTGTCTGTCTGTCTGTGACGTCTGTTTGTTTCGGGTAAAGACTCTACTACTATATTTTATTTCCTTCTTAGTATTGTATCCTATCACATATTTCAAATGGAGCAGCTTCCATTTCTTGGACCAGGTCTTTGTGTTGAATGCAATTTTAAACCTTTTACCACATCGTTGATAATGATCGTTGTCGATCAATTCGGCTTTGATAAAACCGCAGTTTATTAACGGTAAAATAGTGACATCACTCGCGTTGCTCTGCGGAAGGACACCAATTGTTTATTAAGAATATAATTAATATCGTTTCAATCAATAAAAATTACTATGTCTCGTTGTGATGTTTATGAGAGCTTCAGTGTGTAAAGAAATTACCTACTAGTATTTTTTTTAATGTAACTACCGTGAATATTTAAAGTGTTCTATATAATGAAACCTAGCTAGATCGATTCATCGCCCCTGCTTACAAAAATTACGAAAATCCTTGGTACCGTTTCTGAGATTCAGAATAGAACTGTTCGTTTAAAACTATTAATTAGACTAGCTGTGCCCCGCGGTTTCACCCACGTGGATTTAGTGTCAGACATAATATACAATAATACAAACAGACACTTCAATTTAATTTATCTGTATAGATGTATCAATGTATAGATTTGATAACAAAACATTTTTTTTTATTATTGTTTAATTATTTACGTTGCACTAGGTGGGCGGCACCCATATGATATGTTTACATAATACCTATATATTATATATCTTGTGTATTATTCTGTTGTATTATACTATATTAAGTACTGTTTTATTTAGCTATATAATTAATTTAAAAATCGTGGGCGATGAGAACGTATTTTCAAAGCGTATCTAATGCAAAAAATCTTGCACACTTGACGTCTTTACGAGTACATTAGCATAGAAGGTAATTGAGGAAAATAAGATATTAATTTGAAGCAAATTTTTTTTGCACGGATAAATCTTCTAAGTTGAGATAGACATCTTAAAAGTTATCGTTTGTGATTCTTAAAACTACTTGTATCTCACGCGTATATTCACCGAAGCGGTAGGCAGAGGACTTATTAGTTGTTAAGTATTTAAAATATAAAATTTTATCCCTTTATTATTACGAAGAATGATCTATATCTATACAGATAAATAAAATTGAAGTGTCTGTTTTTAATTCCAAAATAACAGCTTTTCACTAAATGCATATGAAAATATATACGATACTGACACTAAAAAAACTATTTTTAAAAAAATTCTCTGTCTGTCTGTCTGTCTATTTGTTCCGGGTAATCTCCGGAACGGCTGGACCGATTTTAACGGGACTTTCACTGGCAGGTAGCTGATGTTTCAAGGAGTAACTTAGGCTACTTTTATTTTTAAAAAATATTAGGGTTCCGCGAAATGAAGCATGAAACTAAATCTACGCGGGTGAACCGCGGGGCACAGCTAGTTATAATAAGAGAACACAAACAATACTTACCGTTAAAATCACTAGAACACTCGTTTCCACAAACACTTAGTTGCAACAAACACTTAGTTGCAACAAACACTTGAACTGGTTCCATACAAACTTCGTAGCACTGGCGCTACGGTGCTACGGTGCTACGGCGCTACGCGGCTACGTGCAGCTCGCTACGCCACTCGCCGTCGACTGATGCGACGCCGGCAGGGCTCGCACCAACTTGCACATTAATGAAACTATTATATTCAGCTTACATACACTTTATGTGCTATTAAAATGACTTATGTACACATTAGTAACTTGGATTGGTCAAGTTTAGTCATTAAGTGAAATTAGTTTTTTATTTTATTTATCAACTAGCTGTAACCTTTACACCGCGTAGGATTATCAATAAAAACTACATTATTCAGAGCTTTTTTCTTAAATTAAAGTAGCCTTTGTTAGTCCTTATAACATCAGATATGTTAGTGAGAGTTAGCTGAATTAAATAGCATAGCCAATTGAATGAGTCCAGTGGTTTCAGAGATTATTCGGAACATAAAAAAGACATACAGAGAAAATTAAAAAAAAAATGTTTTTATTTAAGTACGGTATATACTGTCATACGCAATAAGTGAATAGCTGTAACTTTGGAGTTACAAACAGTCACTTCAATGTTATTAATCTTTATGTAATATATCATTTCATCTCATTTCAAATCATAATATGTAATGTATCGATGAGCTTAACTTCTATAGATATAGATTATACTCGTATACATCTATACAGATAAATAAAATTGAAGTGTCTGTTTGTAATTCCAAAATAACAGTTTTTCACTAAATGCATATGAAAGTATACACGATACTGACACTAAGAAACCAAGTTTTAAAATTTTTCTCTGTCTGTCTGATTGTTCCGGGTAATCTCTAAAACGACTGGACGGATTTTAGCGGGACTTTCACTGGTAAGTAGCTGATGTTTCAAGAAGTAACTTAGGCTACTTTCATTTATTAAAAATATTAGGGTTCCGCGACAATAAGAAAGAAACTAAATCTACGCGGGTGAAACCGTGGGGCACAGCTAGTAAAAATATATTATTTTAGTATATCCCTGCAGAGACATTTCTCGCACGAAGATATATTATTATTTATTAACTTCTCGCCATCCTTACTTTGTACTAAATATAACCCTCCTTCGAATAATAGGCGATGGACGGAGTTAGGCCTTTGAAATTAAATTACTGTGTTGTTTTGTTAGGTAAAGTGAAATAAGTGCTCCCGTTGAGCGATCGTCAAACACTTCTCTTATTTGATTGTACTGAAGCTGCGCCATTCTCACCTTTATTGCTTTGAGAGATTGAAAATAATAAATTATTGTGTTTAGTTCGACGAATAAAGGGCCATTGATAAAATGGATTTTATGGAAAATTTAATGCTGTTTGGTCATTGGTAAATGCATTGCTCGCTCTGCAGTCTTTTGTTGCATCGATTTGGCAGATGTCTGTATTGTTCACTATCTATATTTATAGCATATGATACATACCACCGATTCGAATATTAGCCTTCTGAGAAGAACCAGCAAGAAACTCAGCTGGCATAATGTACATTTCATTACATAGTGAGTAATTGTTGCGTCTATATCTCCCAGGTGTACTTGAGGTGATAAGAAATCAAAGATTGCGAATTTTAAGGACAGTAAAGCGTTTACAAAATTCAAAAGTGATGCAGCCCCTTTCCAATGCCGTGCGTATACTGTCCACGTTCGTAGCAAGCGACCATTGACTTCCTCCTATTATTCTGTGTGAATATGACGTTATCGTTCTCCAATGACAGTCGTTTCAAATGACGTGATATTGATGCCCCAATAGTAATTATTAATCACAGATAAATGATTATAGTATTTTTTCCCGCATTTGTCACATTTTCCATTGATTCTCCACTCCTGTTAGTCGCAGCGTGATGCTATAAAGCCTTCCTTCCTTATACTATTTAAAACTATTTATTCCATACAAACCATTCGTTCTTTAGATTGCCGTACTAACGTAACAAAAATACTCTTCAGCTTTATAATATTACTAGCTTCTGCCCACGACTTTGTACGCGCGGAAAGGTCCCTTTGGGCTAACGCTAACTTTATCCCGTGATTAGTCTTAGCGTGATGATTATAGACTATAGTGGCTATAGCCTCGGTAAATGAGCTATCTAACACAGATTTTTTCATATCGTAGCTATATTTCCTGAGATTTACGCGTTCAAACAAACAAGGAAGCAAATTCTTCAGCTTTATATAATAACTAGCCGTGCCCCGCGGTTTCACGCGCTTAAATTTAGTTTCATACAAAATTTCATCCCCTATTTTATTATTATTATTTATTGTAGAATTGATCAAAATCTTTTCATAGCAGATGCTTACGTCATAACATCTACCTGCGCGCTAAATTCAGCCCGATCCGTTCATTGGATTGGGTTGTGCGTTGATAGATTACTATGTCAGTCAGTCAGTCACCTTTGAGTTATATATGTTTAGATTAAGATTTACATTAAGTATTGCATCATAAAAAGTTATTGAGAGGTAGTTGAATAAGTTGGATATTTAGTTACTTGAATTATATTTGAGTAGATAAAATACTTTAGCTAAAATAAAAAATGTGATCGAACATGTCTGTAATCCCCAAAATAAAAGTAAATGTGGTTCAGAAATTAACTCTACCAGTATTAATGATAGCACGATTGGATCCGCAGATACAAAGGTGTCACCTGAGGTTAATTAACCTTTCAACACCAGTGACATCTTCAGATTATTAAAGGTAAAGACGAAAGGATCAATAACTCATGGGTCGTGACAACGTTGGAATTGACTTGTCAACTTATCTTTAAAAACTCTAACATTTTAAATTTTTTTTGTACAAGGAATTCTTTTGATATATTTACACCAAAAAATTTGCTCAAGTGCAAGTCGGACTCGCATACCAGGGGCCCGTATAAAATTATGTTTTTGGTTCCTAGAAATGAATCTCTGAATTCCAAACGTTACAACCTAGCAATGTTTGCGAAGTTTCGTTTTTGGAGAAAGAGCGTATACCCCCTGTTATGCCCAGGTATCTTTTATTATTCTTAGGCCCTCATATCTGTAATTAGTTCTCGACCACGTATTATAAATGAGGAAATTTATGATATACTAGCTGTGCCCCGCGGTTTCACTCGCGTAGATTTAGTTTCTTCCTTATTGAAGCGGAACCCTAATATTTTCAATAAATAAAAGTATCCTAAGTTACTACTTGAAACATCAGCTACCTACCAGTGAAAGTCCCGTTAAAATCCGTCCAGCCGTTTCAGAGATTACCCGGAACAAACAGATAGACAGACAGAGAAAATTTTTTAAACTTGGTTTTTTTGTTTCAGAATCGTGTATACTATCATATGCATTTAGTGAAAAGCTGTTATTTTTGAATTACAAACAGACACTTCAATTTTATTTATCTGTATAGATGTATAAATTCGTCCACTTACGTGAGATGATGATGAAAATGTGACAAAAATACCACAATTCCCGTCCCGCCAACACTAAATTTATTAGTATAGAAATAAATTGAAAAATAAAAACAAACCTTTGACAATCACCTTGTAATACCGACTTTACATTGCAGGGCAATAAAACTCAAATTCCATTTTTATGACACAGTCTTCAATCACGATATCAAGTGCGATTCGTCCCATACACACGGCACGTTATCCGATGGAACATAAGCCAGATCCCAAACATAATGCATACAGAGGGTCTACCTAGATTTGTTGAGAATTGTCGCTTGGGAGATATCGGGATTTATACCAATACGTCTCTATCTATATCTATATATCTGAACAGATAAATAATACATTTGGATCACTCGTAACCGAAGGAAATGTATTAGGAGACGCATGAATGTGGATGAAGCGAAAGAAGTACGTAAGGATCGTAGCAAGTGCGAACGGTGGTCTCTGTCTACCCCCATGGGATACAGGCGTGAGCATATGTATTTATGTATGTATGTAGATAACTAAAATTGAGTTGTCTGTTTGTAACTCCAAATGAAAAGCTTTCACTAAATGCATATGAAAGTATATTTTGGTACACACATAAAAAAAATATCTGAATTTTTATAAAAATTTTTTGTCGGTGTGTATCTGTCTCGCAGATGTTATAAGGAGTAAGAAGCGTACCGCTTATATTTTTCTAATATGAATTTTGTAAAAAGCTATTAATTTTGGAATTATAAACAAACTATTAAATTTTATTAATCACAGTTACAAACAGATGTATGTATGTGTAAAGATGTTTAAGAGCGCATTTTACCTACCACTCAATGAGTAAAAGCTGACGTTCTGTATGCGTTTATTTCGTGCCGGGGTTAGCGGGATTGTCTAACTCAATTCTACGGAGACAACGCGTTGGGAAAAATAAATATCTTGTTTTTGTATTTTTATGTCAACGCCTTTCGTACTTATTGGCGGATGAGGGAAGGGAGCCTGGCTTTTGCTTCGATGTTTGAGTTTTGTGTCAATTTAAACGAGGAAACGGAAAGAATGGAAGACTAAGGAGACACACACTGCACGCGAGCGTACGTACACTATTGTAGATTATTTGTAATAAATAAATAAAAAAAATTAAAAAAAACATAAATAGTGCCCCAAGTACAATGATCTACAATAATATTATTAAGAAGAAAGATTTAATTGTTTTTTTTTGTTTGTTTGCATTGAATAAGCTCCGGAACTACTAGCTCGATCTTGAAAATTCTTTCAGCAGTAGATAGCTACGTCATGAGCAAGTAACATAGTCTATATTTTATCCCCGTACTCTCACGAGAACAGGAACTACGCGGGTGAAACCGCGTGACGTCTGCTAGTATGTATACAAAGATGTGTATAACCAACCGATGTTCAGTGACAAAAATGTTCTTAAAAGTCTAGACCGTATTTATTGTTGACTAACTGTGCCCCGCGGTTTCACCCGCGTAGATTTAGTTTCATCCTTATAGTCGCAGAATGCAAATATTTTTAACAAATAAAAGTAGCCTATGTTACTCCTTGAAACATCAGCTACCTGACAGTGAAAGTCCTGTTAAAATCCGTCCAGCCGTTTCAGAGATTTCCCGGAACAAACAGACAGACAGACAGAGAAAAACTTTAGAACTTGGTTTTTTAGTGTTAGTAGCGTGTATACTTTCATATGCATTTAGTGAATAGCTGTTATTTTGGAATTACAAACAGACACTTCAATTTTATTTATCTGTATAGATAAGGGACATACAGCTAGAGTTCTCAGAATGAATGAAAGAGATAAATATAATACAAAACAAATCTTATTGTAATATGCCAAATCCCTCATGCTAGAGGCACTTCTATTCGACACGAAATATACATAAGTGTAACTTTTTAAGGCTAGCTAGTGCCCTGGGCACTTGTAAAGCAGAGGTCAGTGGGGCAAGGTAAGAAGATCGTGCTATACAAAGGGAAGATCTTTCAGTCAGGCGAGTATTGTGTTTAGAAAACCGCATCTTCAAATTCAAACATTCTAGTATGTGCGTGGCTGGGTTTAGTATAAAATTACAAAAGCGATTTTATGTTCATTCTTTACTACCGTATTTATAACAATACTAGTTGTGCCCCGCGGTTTCACCCGCGTAGACTTCATATTAGTAATCATAATTAAAAATAATAATAAAAACCGCCGAATTTAGAAGCCTCCTTCATTTTTGAAGTCGTTTTATAAAAGACTGGCGGACGTCACGCGGTTTCATCCGCGTAGTTCCCGTTCCCTTGAGAGTACGGGGATAAAATATAGCCTATGTTAATCAGTGTTAATGTAGCATTCAAATGGTGAAAGAATTCGTTCAGTACTTTTTGAGCCAATTCGTTACAAACATACTTACATACAAATCTGTATCTTTATAATATAATTGTAGATAAAGATTTGATTCGTCTGAAAAATAATTAAATTCTATGTTTTATTTATATTTTTTCTTTTTATTGAATTAGATTTTTATTATTTTAACTATCTGAATCATTCGTACACGTACGTATTCGGAGAATAGACTCTTATTCAATATCTTATTAAGTTTTAAATAACGAACTCCATATAGTTTATTAACTTGGATGTTATTAGCTACTGAGTGTAATCAAAGCTAGGGCTGTCCATAACGAGTATGCGTCAGGGCTGCCTAGCACAAAGTTAGCGATTATTAAGTGGCCATATATCAAAATACAAAGGTATCGCGACCCTTACAAAGTTCGTGTAAGTTTCAATGCATCCCATCAAAGTTGCCGCCCTAAGGTTATTTATTTGTATATTCGGACCAAGTTTGAACAGGTTTTATTTAGGTACCGAGTTTAGAAGTTAATCTTCGAGAACATTTTGTATTTATGCCCGTAATATAGACTTTAATATTACTTCTCTCAGAGGTTATTATGGAAATATTATGTACTTAGTTTATTTAATTAGATTTCAAGTTTTGATGTTTTCTTTTAATTTACTTTTGTAGGCTACGGTCACACAACACAAATCTATACAGATAAATAAAATTGGAGTGTTTGTAATTCCAAAATAACAGACTTTTACTAAATGTACGCTACTGACACTCAAATACCAAGTTTTAAAATTTTTCTCTGTCTGTCTGTTTGTTCCGGGTAATCTTTGAAAAGGCTGGACCGATTTTAACGGGACTGTCACTGGTAGGTAGCTGATGTTTCAAGGAGTAACTAAGGCTGCTTTTATTCAGAAAATATATTAGGGTTCCGTGAAGTAAAGCACGAAACTAAATCTACGCGGGTGAAACCGCAGGGCACAGCTAGTTACAAATAAAACTACGGTTTTTTGGGATAAGCACTGCGGGAAACTTGGCATCACGTAAAGAGCTCTATCCGTCCGTTTTGCTTCGTGACCGCCAGCCAAGTGTCATGGCAGCGCTGCCTATGCGCCGCTTCCTTTCCGTCTTTTACAATCCTACCAACCTAGCGTTGACGTAACATTCGTTCGGAAACACACGCTACACTTTTATATTTTTTATACGTCAAATAATGCTGCTTTCCGTACATAAGTATAAGCAAAATAGTATGCCGGTGGTGTAAAAGGTTTACTAATATATTTTTTTAATATTAGTAAACACTTATTGAATAAAAACTTTATTATATATACAAGGAATAGTTACTAGGAGAAAAATTGTCCAAAATCGGTTTCTCTCGGGATCGTGCCAAGAAAGCTAGCAGCATTGCCACGTTGAATAGCAATGCTGATTCTCTGAGCGAGAAAAGCCCCAGATCGCTTTTTTTTTCTTTACGGTAAATACCATCATATGCGTTTAGTGAATCTTTATCTATAATAATATATACAGCTGAAGAGTTCTTTGTTTGCTTGGGCGCGCTAATTTCAGGAATAGGAATACTAGGGCCCCATTAAAAAAAAATGTAGTGTTGAATAGCCCATTTATCGAGGAAGGCTATATAATCAATCGCGGGTTCAAGTTAGGATTAGCCTTAAGTTATTCCAAGCGACGAAGTCACAGGCCAAAGCTAGTTACTGTTAATGTGGGATGACGAACAGATACTTAAATTTTTTTTGTAGACTAGCTGTGCCCCGTGGTTTCAACCACGTAGATTTAGTTTCATCGTTATTGTCGCGGAACCCTAATATTTTTAATAAATACAAGTAGCCTAAGTTACTCCTTGTATCTACCCGCCAGTGAAATTCCCGTTAAGATCGGTCCAGCCGTTTCAGAGATTTCGGAACAAACAGACAGACAGACAGTAGACGGACAGACAGATAGACATAGAAAAAATTTAAAAATTGGCTTTTCTTTGTCTCTACCGTTCGCTTTCATATGCATTCAGTGAAAAGGTGTAATTTTGAAATTACAAACAGACACTTCAATTTTATTTATCTGTATAGAATAAATATAGATGTATAGACTAATATTGCAAATTTCATCACAGTCGGTTTACACCTGTATGGATCTCTTTACGCCCTTCTTGATCAACCTCATGCTGTATCCACTTGGGAAAACCCACTTCATACTTCATATTAGTATTATATTTAACAACGAATAACCATCCTTATTATGAAACTGACAAGGTACATTTTAGTTTAACTGCAATCAGCATCGTGTGTATTATTAGCAGACACGTGCTTATTTATTGCTGTGATTACTTTAATGACACGTGTGATATGAACCGAGTGTGATTCGCCTCAATGGACACACATTGGATATCTATTAGTATAGCTATTAATACGGGAATAGTAATAATATTAACTTTCTTTGTTCCGTTATCTTAGATACGGGAAATAATATCTCAGGCACTATACATACGACTTTGAAATACTTCCAAGACAAATGCAGATTTCCTCACGATGTTTTCCTTCACCGTAAAGCACGTGGTGTGATATCATCTATACAGATAAATAAAATTGAAGTGTCTGTTTGTAATTCAAAAATTACAGCTTTTCACTAAATGCATATGTAAGTATACACGCTACTGACACTAAAAAACCAAGTTTTAAAATTTTTCTCTGTCTGTCTGTCTGTCTGTCTGTCTGTTTGTTCCGGGTAATCTCTAAAACGGCTGGACGGATTTTAACGGGTCTTTCACTGGTAGGTAGCTGATGTTTCAAGGAGTAACTTAGGCTACTTTTATTTATCAAAAATATTAGGGTTCCGCGACAATAAGGATGAAACTAAATACGCGGGTGAAACCGCGGGGAACAGCTAGTTGTATATAAGTTTTATTCTTTGGTACAGGCCTCGCTGGGATTCAAGCTTGCGTCGCTTGCATTACAGGCGACTGCTCAAACCCACGGCCACCACTCTCTTGCCGTCATCAGTTTAAGCAGAGCGTATTAAGAACTTCTGAGCTATGACGTTTCATTAATTTGTACCGTACAATTTTAAATTATAATGAAAATGATTTATTCAGTTTGGGCCCTGGTAAGGCACTTATGAATGTCGAAGAATTGACCACCGGTTCGAAAACTAGCCTTCTGAGAAGAACCGGCATGAAACTCAGCTGGCACATATAATTACATTTTCTTCTTCTTATATATAAAAATGAATCCCTATTTCCCTTGGTCACGGCGTCAAGCGTAAACGGCTGGATGGATTTTAACGGGACTCTCACTGGCAGATAGCTGATGTTTCAAGGAGTATTTTAGGCTTTTTTTAAAAAAAAAAAAATTTTTGAATTAAATTTTATTAAAAAAAAAACATTAAACTAAATCTACATGTGTTAATTAGAATAAAATTAAACTTCAAAGTTAAGAAGTTCTTAATACGCGCTGCTTAAACGATCACAGTTGGCCCCCAGGAATTTGTTAGCTGAACGACAAACGGCCAATAAAATATTACTTGGGCACATATCTGGCAAATGAATGGGCATTATTCGCGACAGTTCAAGGTTCTGCTAATACTAGCGATACTAGTTTCATAGTTATAATATATTGCTCACAGCTTGTACAGTCTAACCGCATTTTAACGCATTTAGATATAAGTAGAACTACTAGACTTTTCTTTATGTTAATTTTTACCGACATTTGTGCATTGCAACTGTGTCCATGGACTTACATTTCTCAAGTGATTTATTTTGTTTTTTTTTTAAATTGTATAATATTATTGAATAGATTATTTACTGAGTTGCTTGCCAGGTTCTTCTCAGTAAAAGCAACCTTCCGAACCTGGCGGTAGCATGTATAATCCTATAAATTGTATCATTCTAACGATTTGAAAGTGTAATCGAATAAAGATATTTTTGACTTTTGACTTTTAACCAACTTATAGATCATCTAGTTATGAAAATGATTTATTCAGTTAAGGCCCTGGTAAGGCACTTTACCACCGGCTCGGAAACTAATCTTCTGAGAAGCTTACAACGGCTTACAACCACTCGTGTACGCACGTACATTGTTGTAAAGCCTTACTTATAGAATTAAAGTAGACGTATATGACCTGTATAAGTCTGTCACTGTCACACATACAAACTATCATAAATATAATATCATTCCATCTATTTATCCTACTTAATGTTATGAATATGAATGTATGTTTGTTTGTTACGCTTTCAAGCGGAAACTACTTGACCGATCATCATGAACACATATTCCTGGGGTTACGAGAAGTAACATAGGATGATTTATGTATAGTAAAACAAATTCAATGCGAGCGAAGCAGCGGGTAAAAGCTACTGATATTGTATTTTCATTACCATAGAATTCATTACCGTAATTTTAACTAATCTGTACAGATAAATAAAATTGAAGTGTCTGTTTGTAATACCAAAATAACAGCTTTTCACTAAATGCATATAAAAGTATACACGCTACTGACACAAAAAAACCAAGTTCGAACATTTTTCTCTGTCTGTCTGTTTGTTACGGGTAATCTCTGAAACGGGTGGACTCATTTTGATGGAACTTTCTCTGGCAGATAGCTAATTTTACAAGGAGTAACTTTTGCTTTAAAAAAACATTTGATTTCAGCGGGCCACAGCATAGATATATTAGTATAGACTAGCTGTGCCCCGCGGTTTCACCCGCGTAGATTTAGTTTCTTCCTTATTGTCACGGAACCCTTATATTTTTTATAAATAAAAGTAGCCTAAGTTACTCCTTGAAACATCAGCTACCTACCAGTGAAAGTCCCGTTAAAATTCGTCCAGCCGTTATAGATATTACCCGGAACAAACAGACAGACAGACAGACCGACAGACAGAGAAAAATTTTAAAACTTGGTTTTTTAGTGTCATTAGCGTGTATACTTTCATATGCATTTAGTGAAAAGCTGTTATTTTGGAATTACAAACAGACACTTCAATTTTATTTATCTGTATAGATAACTGCTTATACACGGCCACCACGTCATTTTATATTATTTGAAGACTAGCTGTGCCCCGCGGTTTTACCCGCGTGGAGTTTATTTCATGGAACACTAATGTTTATTTAAACAAAATTAGTACAGGAATTATGATGATAAAAATTATTATTTTATATAGCACTGAGCTATAAAGTATATCGGTCAGCCATAAGCGGTTATCTATACTAATATATCTATGCTGGGGCCCGCTAAAATCAAATGTTTTTTTAAAGCAAAAGTTACTCCTTGTAAAATTTGCTATCTGCCAGTGAAAGTTCCATCAAAATGAGTCCACCCGTTTCCGAGATTAGCTGGAACAAACAGACAGACAGACAGAGAAAAAAATTTAGAATGTGTTTTTTTTTATGTCAGGACCGTATATGCAGACACTTCGATTTATTTTATATTTATTTATATATATGTATGTATATTTATGTATGTATAGATTAATACAGATGTGGATAAATTATAGCAAGGCTTAGTGAGGACATAAGCTAGATTAAAACTGAAATAGCTCACCGACGCAATGGCTCAGTAAATAACGACGGCTTCCACGACCGACAACGAACGATTTTGCATGTTTATCTTCGCTCACTTAAATTTCATGCCACGAATCAGTCTAATGACTCGTTAAATATTTATGGTGCGCAGTTCTTATTCGCGACTTATCATGGAATAGTTACTTTGGGCTAGCCCTTACTTTAACCCATGTTAGTCAGTCTGGGGATATATAGCCTTCCTCGATTATTGAGCATTGAAACTTTATAAATCAACTAATTGCGCCCCACGGTTTCACCCGCGTGATTTAGTTTCATCTTTATTGTCGCGGATTCCATATATTTTTGATAAATAAAAGTAGCCTAAGTTACTCCTTGAGACATCAGCTACATGCCAGTGAAAGTCCTGTTAAAATCGGTCCAGCCGTTTCAAAGCTTACCCAGAATAATCAGACAGACAGAGAGACAGAGAAAAAATTAAAAACTCGGTTTTTCAGTGTCAGTAGCGTGTATACTTTCATATGCATTTAGTGAAAAGCTGTTATTTTAGAATTACAAAGAGACACTTCAATTTTATTTATCTGTATAGATGTATAGATTGTTCCTGAAATTAGCGCGTTCAGGCAAACAAACTCTTCATCTATCTACACAGATAAATAAAACTGAACTATATGTTTGTAATTTAAAATTAACAGCTTTTTACAAAATGCGTGTTAATTTATATACGGTACTGAAATAGAGAAACAATTTAAAAAAAAATCCGTCTCTCTGTCTATCGGCTGGACCGATTTTAGCCTGACTTTCACTGGCAGATAGCTAATCTTTTGCTTTAAAAATACATTTGATTTTCGCGGACCACAGCTAGTATATTATACCTCGGTACTATATAAAGAATGTTTATTCCTGTACCAGACAACATTTCGGTAAAAAAGGGGTTTCGGTATTCCATACAAATTCGGTATTCCAGGCCGCATCGTCATTAGAGTTACGCAACATGGCACGTGATTGGCTTGTGATATTAAAACGACGACTTATTTTACGTTTTTCAGTTTGTCTGTTTCACATTTGGGATCATTTACTTTTGTGTAAACATATGTGATTCGTTACACATACATGCTCACGCCTGTATCCCATGGGGGTAGGCAGAGACCACCGTTTGCCACATGCTACGATTTTTACATACTTCTGTCGCTTCATCCTCATTCATGCATCTCTTATTTATTTATTTATTTATTTAAGGATCACCAACGTAAGATACAGTTATATGATGCATTTGAAAATCAGTTTGTTTGGGCAATTTATAAACCGTTCTTACAATTATAGGTAACCACAGCATGCGTTGTGTTACAAAGTATGTTACAATATTTAAAAATAATCTTTTGAAATTAAGACTATTTGGACTAACATCTCTTCATACACTTCCTTCGGTTACGAGTGCTCTGTTTGAATTTGACCTTCTGAAAAATATTTTTCATTTGGTCATAGTAGTTCTTGGACGCCCTCTACCGAATTCCGTTCACATTCGCTCTATAAATTGTTTCGATCGCCTTTCACTCATCCTTTCAATATTGTCCCAACCATCTCAACATATTTTTTTCAATTGTAGGCATAATTCTTCAACTTGCAACAATCTCTTAACACACTTTTTTCATTTAACCTACTATGGTGAACAGTGATTTTATCGTCACACGAATAGACGTTTATACATCTATACATCTATACATACATACAGAAAAATAAAATTGAAGTGTCTGTTTGTAAATCCAAAATAACAGTTTTTCACTAAATGTATCTGAAAGTATACACGCTACTGACACTAAAAAACCAAGTTTTAATTTTTTTCTCTGTCTGTCTGTCTGTCGTCTGTCTGTCTGTCTGTCTGTCTGTTTGTCTGTCTGTCTGTTTGTACCGGGTAATCTCCGAAACGGCTGGACCGATTTTAACGGGACTTTCACTGGCAGGTAGCTGGTGTTTTAAGGAGTAACTTGGCTACCTTTATTTCTTAAACATATTAGGGTTCCGCGACAATAAGGATGAAACTAAATCTACGCGGGTGAAACCGCAGGGCACAGCTAGTATAAAAATAAAAATCTTTCCTCTTCATAACTGATTTTTTAATTTGTATAGATAGATATAGATGTAGTTTAGTAAGATCTTTGCCCTATTGCCAATTAAAGTGAACTAGTAGTAATTTATTTAGAAGCACTTCGCTGGATCCCGTAACGAGTTCAATTTGCCCTGAGACACGAGTGACGGCGCCTTTGTAAAATCAAACAAACCCGCTTCTATTTAATTATTTAACTTTCAGACGGCGGCCGTAAACTTCTTGTTTTTAATTAAACAACCATCTAACATTTACTAATTCAGCGATCGTTATGATTTAAATCTTATTATCTAGCTAGATCAAAATTGATACATCTATAGGTACTCGATAATTGTATACTTGAATCTTTGTAAATAATCCTACTGTACGTGTGTATGTCTGATTTAACCCAGATTGCCGATTTTCCTCGAAAAAGGGGTTACGAAGGTCAGATGGCAGTCGCTTCGTATAAAAATCAGGTGATCAGCCACATCGGGTTGAATCAAGTACCGACCCCAAATTCATGGGATAAAGCCAAGCAGATGATGATGTACGTGTGTATGTCTCTGAACTCCTCCTAAACGGCTAGACCGATTCGAATGATTTTTTAGCATGCGTTTGGGTGGCTCCTTCAGCTAACAAATCATCCCGGTAGATGTCGCTTCAGTCGGTATGCAGGACAACGCGTGTGGAGTCCGCTAGTAACATATAAAGCTGAAGAATTTGTTTGTTTGTTCGCTTGAACTAATCTCAAGATCTTCTGGTACGATTTGAAACATTATTTCAGTATTAGGTAGCCTATTTATCGAGGAAGACTAAATGATATATAATGATGCTAAGACCAATCGTAGGTTGAAGTTAGCGTTAGCCCAGAGTAACTGTTCCACGCTGACGAAGTCGTGGGAAATAGCCAGCCATATGTTCACGCCAGTGTTCCTCGAAGGGGTAGGTAGAGGTAGTAACACCCACATTTCACCAGTTATGTTTGTATACCAATAATAGAAATCAAGCCTTTTGCCACCAGGCACTAATCCAGATCCAAGGCTGCTACTGGGAAATTATAAATTTATTTTTTTCTTGGCTGACGTCGTGTGCCACTCAACTGGTCATACTGAAAACCAGCTCCGCTAGATTGAACTTGACCCCGATTCAGTGACAGCCCCTTTGATGACAATATGGCAACACTAGATGTAGTGTAAACCACTTTGCACCATAATAACACTAGTTATTTCGTTTTTGTGTATTATTTTTCCAATATTTTAGTTTTTTTCAGTTTTATTTGAATTGCTGGTGTTTATTGTGATTAGTGTGATTGTGATTAATATTTTTTATCGCACCATAATTAATTAATCAAAATTATTTCGAATGTTCCCTCTAATTACACGACCAAGCACAACCTCAAATGATGTCGTCGGAAAGTTTACTTCCTAATTATAAGAGAGATATTATAATTGATTACGCCATCAATTTAAATAAATTTGTACTTAATCGCTTTTCTGTATCAATTAAAACGCGTCTAAAGCTATAATGGCAGGACTTAATGAACGATTCGCTTATTAAGACTTGACATAAAATTATAGCAAACGTTGGATTGTATCTTAAGTTGCCCGCAGCGTAAAACAGCAATTTATAATCATTTTGGAAGTAATTAAATTGTTTTGTTGTTTTATTAACAACTAGCTGTGCCCGCGGTTTCACCCGCGTAGATTTAGTTTCATGTTGTTTTTTTTTAAATAAAATTAGCCTAAAACACTCCTTGAAACATCAGCTATCTGCCAGTGAAAGTCCCGTTAAAATCCATCCAGCCGTTTACTCGTGATGCCGTTACCAAGGGAAATGGGGATTCATTTTTATATATAAGACTAGCTGTGCCCTTTTTCGTCAGTTTGTTTTTTTTTTTAGTTACATCAGTGACCCGCGAAACCATAGTGCTTTTTTATAAATAAAAACCTAAGTTACTCAATGTAATATTAGCTATCTACAAGTGACAGTCTCGTTAAAATCAGCCCAGCATTTCGGAGATTAGCCGGAACAAACAGACAGGCAGAGTTCTTTTTTTTTATGTCACTATCGTAGTAACTTTTATATGCATTTAGTTTAAAGCTACGAGGGTAAAACCGCGGGTATTAGTAATAGTACTAAAGTTACATATTATGATTAAAGTACTCGAAGCTCATCTGTTTTCCACCAACATTGGCGAATTGGTGGCTCATTTGGCAAACACATCCCATCTTCATCCGCCCTCACAACAATATGGTAAATTATGCCTTTGTGTTAGATAGATAGCTTTTTACCACGTTTATTTGAGCGGAAAATACACATTCTGTACACGAAATGGAGTTGATATAAATAACATAATGTTTACAAAATTGCGTCTATAACGTGCTATTGCGCTGTGGAAATAACACAATTATATCGAATTAGGGATGTATGTTTTGGATCTGGATCTGAATCGATTATCGAATCGGATCAATCACATAAAATCGATAAAAATATCTTAATTTTAGGCTGAAAGTCTGGGAAGAGACCGGTAGGCCGGAGGAGGAAGTCGTGGCTGCGCAATATCCGCGAGTGGACTGGCATCAGCAGTGCTGCTGCACTCTTCCGCCTCGCGAAGGATAGACAGAAGTTTTCCGAACTGACAGCCAACCTTCAATAGCTGGAGAGGCACTACAAGAAGAAGAAGAGGCTGAAAGTACGTGATTATGCGTTTCTAATATATTTTGCCATGTGAATTAAATTCAGGAATTGATAGCCAATTCATATATATAAAAATTACGTGTCACGTTGTTTGTCCGCGATGGACTCCTAAACCACTGAACCGTGCAATTTAATCCATCGTAAAAGATAGGATAGATTATATCTCAATGTATAGTCAACTAGCTTCTGCTAGCTACTTCGTCCGCTTGGAATAGTTACTTTGGACTAACGCTCACTTTAACCCGCAATTGGTCGCTCAGGTTAAAGTGAGCGTTAGTCCAAAATTATTATAATTTAATTATTATTATATTTTATAAAATACAAGCAAGCCCAAGCTCGGTGGATGCCAGAATGTTGTATGCCATGGTGGAAAGGGTGCTCCTGTGTTTTATTTATGTTAATTTGTTTTCTTTAAACAGTGTTTCCAATAAAAGTGGCGTGATAATTATTATGTGCAAAAACTCTTTATTTTATAGATCTAAAACTAAATCATGAAAAACAAAACAGTCCAATTGATAACCTGCTCCTTTTTCTGAAGTCGGTTAAAAATTACGATCTATAACAAAATAAACTATGTAATCTTTGTTTTCATATAAGAACTTCAAAAGGGATGCACATAGTTTAACCATGTTTATAATGAGGAGGATTGAGTTTTTTATAATATGTTTTAATATTACTCAAATAAATCAAAATCTTTTTATTCAATAACTAGCTGTGCCCCGCGGTTTCACCCGCGTAGATTTTAATTTCATGATAGTCCGCGGATCTCTAATGGTTTTTAAAAATCTAAGTACGCTAAGTTACTCCTTGTATTACCCGGAACAGACAGACAGACAGAGAAAAAATAAAAAATTGGTTTTTCTGTGTCAGTACCGTGTATACTTTCATATGCATTGAGTGAAAAACTGTTATTTTGCAGTTACAAACAGACACTTCAATTTTATTTCTCTGTATAGATGTACCTTAAGTTATGCGACAAAGAATCATAGCAGGAACTTTATAACTCTAAATTGTATAATATTCGGACATCTGCGACAGTGGGGCAGTGATGTGTCTCCGACCTTAGAAGACCCTTTTCTTTGCCATGTGACGGATTTATAAAATAAATCGACGTAAGTATGAAAACTTTACCTTTCATGATTTATTTTTTATAAGATTTAATAAATGATTTTATATTTATTTCAATTCTAGCTGTACCCCGTGGTTTCACCCGCGTAGATTTAGTTTCATTCTTATTATCGCGGAACCCTAATATTTTTAATAACTAAAAGTAGTCTAAGTTACTCCTAACATCAGCTACTCGTCAGTGAAAGTCCCGTTAAAATCGGTCCAGCCGTTTCGGAGATTACCCGGAACAAACAGACAGACATAAATTTTAAAACTTGTTTTTTTAGTGCCCGTAGCGTGTATACTTTCATATGCATTTAGTGAAAAGCTGCTATTTTGGAATTACAAACAGACACTTCAAATATATTTATCTGTGTAGATGTATAGATTTTATTTACTATAATGATTTTATAAGGTTGTTTGGGCATTAGACAGAGTAGGCAGAAAAACATGAAAAGATAACGAGCTAGATCAGAAACCTGAAAGATTCCTTTTTCGCAATCTTTGTATATTTTTTTTCTAATAAATATTATATCCTAGTCTCCTGACAAAGGATGACTCATTCTAAGTTCGTAAGTCCTTGCAATAAAGTCGTAATTTATCTGAAAGGGATATTTCAGCGGATTCGTATTTTTAGCATATAGACTAGAAAGTACCAAAGGAAATAAGGGCCTGAAACTTATTTCCGCTAACCTTTTTGTAACGATCACCAGAATAACCACGGGCTTAGAATTGTTGCCGACACCGATTGATCAATGTGAGTATCGAAAATGGTTATATACTTTAGTTTATACTTAGCAGGAGTTAACGGATCGAGTATGTTGCGGTTTTTTTTATACTATCTAATGGACGTCACGCGGTTTCACCCGCGTAGTTCCCGTTCCCATGGGAGTACGGAGATAAAAATATAACTTATGTTACTCGCTGATAATGCTGCTATCCATTGCTGAAAGAATTTTCAAGATCGGTCAAGTTTCGGAGCCTATTCAATGCAAACAAACGAACAAAAAAACAATCAAATCATTCCTTATTGTAATATTAGTGTACATTAAACACATACACCTTCAACGTAAACAAATTACGGGGACCAGGGGCTTTACCATAAGCTCTTATTGCCATCATAATTCCACTGTGTGACAGTGACAGACTTATTACACGTCATATACATCTGTCTCATAATAAGAGTTGAACTATCATGGACATAAAAGATCACGGTAGGGACCTTGATGAGTCCTTAAGGCCATTATAGTTTGACTCATTTATACATCTATATACAAATAAATAAAATTGAAGTGTCTGTTTGTAATTCCAAAATAACAGCTTTTCACTAAATGCATATGAAAGTATACACGATTCTGACACAAAAAAACCAACTTTTAAAATTTTTATCTTTCTCTGTCTGTCTGTTTGTTCCGGGTAATCTCTGAAACGGCTGGACCGATTTTAACGGGACTTTCACTGGCAGCTGATGTTTCAAGGAGTAACTAAGGCCACTTTTATTTATTAAAAATATTACGGATCCGCAACAATAAGGATGAAACTAAATCTACGCTGGTGAAACCGCGGGGCACAGCTACAACGTACAAAATAAAATAAAAAAATTTGACTCACTGACTTCATCATCTGGCCCTGGCCTTATCCCATACATTGTTGGGGTCGGCACTTGATTCAACCCGATGTGGCTGATCACATGATTTTTATACGAAGCGACTGCCATCTGACCTTCGCAACCCCATATTAGGAGGAAAATCTGTGATCTGGGTTAAACCAGTTGTCAGATTATTTAACGTGCTCTCCGAGGCACGGAGGGCACTCGGGCGGTCACCCATCCAACTACTGGCTAGGCGTATGGTTGCTTAACTTCGCTGATCGAATGATATGCGCAATAGCAACTGTGCCACGAGCTCCTCTTAGACTCACTGACTTATGCATTAAAAAGTTTAAGTAAAATTAAGCTTAAATGCCAAAGAGATGATATTTACAGGACGTTTTCGTTATGGGGTGCAAGTAATATATAATAATAATATATAATAAGTAATATATAATAATAATATATAGTAAGTAATATATAATAAAAGCAAAATTCAGTAAGAAACGGTTTTCCAAAATTCGATCCCTTAAAGCGTGCAAAGTGTATGTGGCATATTACTGCTAGTCTAGCAGTCTATACCACGCGCACAAGAGGGATTTGATGCCAGTGAAACAACATGTGATCTGGGTTAAACCAGTTGTCATAAGCTCTTAGGCCTTGCAATTGACCTGTGACGATTGCCAAAGATGTTAATTCGGTTAAAGATTGGGACCGACGTCGTAACGTGCTCTCCGAGGCACGAAGGTAACTCGGGCGGTCAACCATCCAACTACTGACTCGGGTTAGGGTTGCTTAACTTCGCTGGTGCCACGAGCTCTTTAAATTTATATGGCATATTGATATATGACATATGAATTTCGGCTATTAGTGAAGGGCTGAATGGTGTGTTACTGGGGCCAAATGTGTTAATTGGGATAGTTTACCGTATACCATACCAATAGTCAATTTAGCATATATCCTGGAGAGCACCTGTCCAAGGTCTGCAGACTGGTTCTGCATCCGTTGTCCCGGGACCACGATCAGTAACACCACCGCCATGTTAGCAAACAGTATGAAGAACAGGTTTTTCGCCAGGAAATATTCGTATTTTTCCTGGAATATTAGAGTTTAGACCCTGTATCAATATCCACGCGGTCGGGTAATGTGTTATTGGGTTTTGCCAGTAGCAGTCCAAAGGCTGGATAAGAGCCTATTGCCGGGTAATGGCAATAGCCTCGCCCCCTACATGGGACCACTCGGGCAACCCCTTCGTCGAATACAGGCGCGAGAATAAATGTATGTATGAATTCTACTTACATCTGCTATAGCCATATTTAATAGGCGATAGAGCGTAAAGATGAAATGTATTGCGGTGTACGTTAAGGCCAGGGAAATCTAAAGAAAAAACAATTTATTAATATGATACAATTTCGGAAAAAAAAACAATGTTTTGCTTGTTACCTGAAATCCAAAACACTCGGTCAAATATAAGCTGCAACCCACCAAATGTTTGTACATTTCTCAATCCCAATACGCGAGAGTCCAACTCCTACGTCTGTTCTGCCTCTCCCCAAACTAACTTGTATGTCTTTATCAACGACCATTATAGAACTATTAAACAGCTTTTGTAATTGACATAGTATTCTTAAGAGGATATGAAACACTATTTGCTCCAAAAAGTAAGCATTGTCCATCCAAGTTTCAGACAAAGTTAAAATAACCAAAGAAGCATTTACATCTTCTCGTGCGAATGATCTCCAGTCTTCGAACTTTAGAATTATTATAGTGATGCGTATACCGATATATATAATTATCATTATAGCAAATTTTATATTTATATTCCTTAGAAACTTTATATGGCTTCTGTCGCAAGTGTAATTATTATGCGCTACGCTTATGTTGTCCAAAAAAAAGTTGAAAGATTTGCGGTTCTTGAAACTAAGGATAAGTGTCACGTTTAAATAAAAATATGGCATAGTTTGAGCGCACAATATAATAGAAATAACAGAAACCTTTTGCGATCGTAAAGTGGATGCTGTAAACGGATAAATTATATTTAATAACAACACTTGTATGACTACAACGAAACATATATGTAAAACTTTCATTTTATCTCTCTTGAGCGAGCTGTATTGTCGGTAAATGCCGAGTATATTCTCAACGATTAGCAATCTTTTAATCATTTTTACTTCCATATATTAAAAACATAAAGAATGTAAGGTAAGTTGTGGTGAAAGAACTAAAACTGTCATATATTTACGTAACGAGCTTTTTGGTTAGGTAATTGATCGAAAACCAGTCGCCTGACACTTTAATTAAATTAGATTCATTAGAACAATCAAGTTAACGGCACATACATAATTCATTGTACAGTCGTAGATAAAAGGTTAGAGAACATCAATTAATTTGCATAATTGAGTGGTTTGAATACTTTGTGTATTTTCCATAAACCTTAATTGGATTAACAATATAATATTTACGGTGACTTCGATTATTATAGAACGAACAAAATTTTTTTTTGTACTTTTTGCTTAGGTATTTGACGCTGTTTAAAAAAGGAATAAAATAAGAAATTATGGCAACATAATATTTTTTCAATCAAAGCGCTAAAACTTATTTTAATACTAGACAAAAAATTGGTAGAGCCGTTTTCGACATACCCAAAGTAAATATGAAAAGATAATTTGATTGTTCCTAAAATGAAAAATACCTTCTAAGTATTCCATTGTGTAACGCTTAAAAATATATTACCTATGAAAAAGTCCACTCGGGTGGAAAATAAATAAAAAGTCACTCAAATATATTTTTTTAATTAATAACTTTTTAATCATTTTAGTTTTTATTTTACATCATAAATAAGCATTGTCTTTTGTTCCACATATCTCTAGCAACTACACTTTGCCACAAAAATAAGAATAATTAGTTCTTATTTTTATAAAGATGAAAAAATTAACAACAATTATTCGATTTTTTATTTACTTTTTAAATTAATATTGGAGGTAGCGTCCTCTATCGAAGAAAAAGAGGGGAACGAAAAAAAATCCTAATAGACTCGCGTTTGGTGTCAAATGCCCTTTCAATTCTCACATCCTAATAGTATAGTGGCGTATAAACTCTTATTACCATTTATTCTTAAGTGTCTTCGAATAAAACTTAATTATATATACAAGGAACAGTACTTAAAACTAATTAAAGGTAGAAAACCCCAACCCAAGTTTCGTTTTTTTGAATAATTTAATGTAAAATTACACAACATGATTAAATTGCAAGCCGACGACTACATAATTAAAAACAATCGAACAACAAGCAGGGACGAGGTACATGCCCAGGAATGTGGTGGAAAGGACTCTTAACTCCACCGAATTCGTAGTCGCTAGTCGAAGGAAATCCTTCACAAATTTCATTGCAGCTGGATCAGCACCTGAAAAATTATATAAAGCATTACCGGTCGTTGTATTATTTAGACTTTTTTTTCTATGATATAGAATTAATACAACGTCTAGTTTTTTAATTGCTTTCAGTAGATAATTAAGGTTTTTTGCTGAGCAATTGAGTATTTTATATTTATTGTATTGGTCATGATGATCAACACAAAATTAAATTTCGTCACCATGAATGTAAGAGTTTATAACTCTTGTCGGTGTAAACGATGCAACTCTTTCCACTTGTCTCTGTTCAGTGCCATCTCTTTGACCTCCTTATACGACACGACAGAGCCTTGGTCTTCCTCTTTTCCCTTCTACCTTTCCTTTTACTATGTTTTTTAAGAAGCTGTCATGTCGCATGAGATAGCCAATCATCTTTCCCTTTCGATTTTGAATTGTTCTCCATAGTAGTCTTTTTTCCTTACCTATTTTGAGTACATTTTCTATTTGTTACTTTTTCTAAATTTAATTTAAGGCGTTAAAAATATAAAGTACAAATTTATATTTTTTTATTTTGACTGTTCAAGCTTCACATTGTCATGAGCATTTCTTGATGATGAAAGCAAAAATATTGCTCTAGATTAGTAAACTATATATCTGAATGCTTAACATTCAGATACATTACAGTCTACTAGAAACATTTTAACTTTTTGAATAAAGTATCGAGCTACTAATCTAATAGTAATAACCTCTTTTAGTTCTTTATGTCAATTACTCACCCGTTGATAGCTTGCTATTCATTCGAGCCAAGATTCTTATTAATTGCACAGATTGATTCTTGATCATCTGCCCCGCTAGTACCAGGCCCCAAGATATAACTTTTACATAGAGCAGTGCGAATACAATGCTTACTATGTCACGGTAACCGTGGGCCGCCTGGAAAAAAATGTGTAAGTACTTTAATTATATTTTAAATCCTTCTAATATTATAAATGTGAAAGTTTGTTTAAGTTCGTTACTCTTTCAACCAAAACCTACTGAATCAATATTGATGAAACAAGCTTACTCATCCGATTAACACAATTTATAATGATACTAGTTGTGCCCCGCGGTTTCACCCGCGCGACTTTAGTGTGTTATATGACGATTTTTTCAGGTTTCAAGAGTACGGTATAAAGTATCCTATGTCCTTCTCCTGGTTCTAAGCTACCTACCCACCAATTTTCAGCCAAATCGGTTCAGCCGTTCTTGAGTTATAAATAGTGTAACTAAGACGACTTTCTTTTATATATGTGGGATTGATGAAATGAGTTTGTATGCGGTAATGATAGACAATGTTTGAACGTTTAAGAATGGAAGAGGAAAAATAAGATTGACAGATGACAGGGAGAAGAAAAGATGGAAGACGATAAACGACGAAAGACGAAATATATTTTTATTTAATTGTGCAGAAAAGGAGTAAAGAAATTGAAACGTTTTTATACTTTCATTATTATTATTATTTAAAACCATTAAACTACAATTTTGGGGGCTCGTCCATTTCGGAAAAAGACGACTGAGCTGATGACCGAAGAAAAATGGCGAAGCGTGGTGGTAACAAAGATGATTCTATGAAGGATGACGAGAAGATGACAGCGCAGGCAGTATCTTCATTATTCTGCCAAGATGGAATTGTGCAAAAATTCAGCGGCGATGATAAAACCTATACGTCAAGTAAGTGGGCTCAAGATGTAGAGGAGAACGCGGAGATATTTGGATGGACTCCTGCTCAGAAACTCCTCATCGCCCGGAGATCACTGACTGGTGTGGCGGCTATGTGGTTAAAAACTGAATCAGTCTTCAAAACATACAACGAGTTGAAGATGAATCTAGTGAAAGAATTTCCAGACACTATAAATTCGAAAGAGGCTCACGAATATTTATCTGCAAGGAAGAAGCTACGAAATGAAACCTCGAGTGCGGTATGAGTGTGAATGAAACGGAATGTCTGAGGACAGACATTGTTTCAGAAGGGCCGAATGTGGGATTGATGAAATGAGTTTGTATGCGGTAATGATAGACAATGTTTGAACGTTTAAGAATGGAAGAGGAAAAATAAGATTGACGGATGACAGAGAGAAGAAAAGATGGAAGACGATAAACGACGAAAGACGAAATATATTTTTATTTAATTGTGCAGTAAAGGAGTAAAGAAATTGAAACGTTTTTATACTTTCATTATTATTATTATTTAAAACCATTAAACTACATATATATAGACTGTGTGAATTGTCCAAAATATAAAGATGAGTCAAATGCTGCGCCGACAGAGTCGCGGGCATCTGCTAGTTCTAGTTGATATTATAAACGCGAAGGTTTGTAAGTATGGATGGATGGATGGATGGAGTTACTCTTTCGCGTAAAAACTACTGAATGGATTTTGATGAAACTTTACAATAATACTAATTATAGCTAGATCAGAATTACACAAAGGCATTTATCACGATACTGTGTGACCTGTTCAAAATATAAAGATAAGTCAAATCCTGTCAGTACCAAATAATACAAAAATATGCTATTTTTTTTTGATAGTTTAAATAATAATGTAGCTTTCGAACAACTAGGGTTTTATTATAAATTTCACTTTTACTTAACACGAAAATTTTAAATCTGTATTTTTTAACAAGTTAATTAAGCAATATTGATTAAACTAAATCATAGTTCACAAAGTATACTCACCCCAGCTATAATAACATCCAGTATATGATAAGTGAGGTAGATGCAGCGTGTTATTGAGATATTGAATGCAAATAAATTCTGAAATCAATAATGCTCATACGTTAATAAGTAAAAAACCGACCAAGTGAGTCTGACTCGCGCACTAAAACCTCTGTACGGTGTACCCATATAATCGGTAAAAAACACGTTTGATTATAAAATAGTTTTTATTATTATTCTGCAATTTTTTGTATTGTTATTGTTATAGCGGAAAAACAAATTCATTATCTGTGAAAATTTTAACTGTCTAACTATCATGGTTCATGCGATACCTACAGCCTGGTGGCCAACTAACAGATGGACAGTGAAGTCTTAGTAATAGGATCCTGTTTTGTGTGCTGAATACATATATATACCTGAATTATATAAACTGTACAACATAATATTATAGTTGTTTTCGAACAATTTAGGAAAAGTTAAAAATAACTACCTGAAAGTAGTAGCACTCGTTCAAACTTCTAGCGCAATTATTCAATTGCTTGTAAATTTTAATCCAAATTTCTGTTTCATCTTTTGCTATGACATACCGATACTCTCTATCCTGCAGGGAATAGTTCAACTTCTTATCAATTTGAACAATGAACGCATTGAGCCGTCTATACGGGAAGTAAATTATCATAATGAACATGAAGTAAGTAAAAAACTCATTATAGTAACGCACACCAGTGATTGTTTGATAGAGTTTAAATAACCCGAAGACAATCATATCTGCGGTGGAGATTTGCCTAATCATTTGCTTTATAGTATACCAAACACCAACAGCTGTTCTTACGAGGGTAACAAGGCTGAAACAGATTGCAGAAGCCCAGAAGAATATCTTCAAAGATTTCTTGTAAGTCTCGTCTCGATTCAGCAGCTCATGCGTACTTATTACTCCCTGGTAATACGTCTTGAAACAGTCGGTACGAGTGATTGTTTGCCATGAAGCTACAATTGAGCATATCTGCGATTGAATGTGGAATAATACTAATGCATTCGATATTCCGATATAAGAATGTGTATTCATATAATATCCGCAATAAATGCCACAGCCAAGTAGTAATATAGTATCAACTACTATATAGGATACTATTAACTTCTTTACAGTTGTAGACTTTTGATAATAGTTTCTGAATACACACACGAAGTATTCGGAAATTATTAATATGTTTAACATTCGCGACGCCATACTTTACGAGAGGATATAACAAAGACTGTTTTCAAAACAAAAGTTCCGTAAATTTCTTAGTAATTGAATTGCTTGATCTTGATTATTTATTGTACTCGACGAATGATTTATTGTTATGATTAACGAATTACATCAAGATATAATTTATTGAAAGTAATTTAGGTTTCTACTTTAATCATATTTTTATTTGCCTAAATCCAAGTATAAATTCTTAAAAATGGTCAGAAAAAATACGAACGTGAGGCGGGACTTGAACCCACGACCTTTGCAAACCGTGCTCTGCCAACTGAGCTACTCGTGATCCTACCTCATGGGTCGATTTTTTTCCATCCGAAAAAAACCGCTTTGCACGGTTTATGATGTCGTTCGTGGGTTCGAGTCCCGCCTCGTGTTCTTATTTTTCCTGAATATTTTAAAGAATTTAGAATGTAAGCATGTGAACCCAAGTCATTCTATAAGTGATGGAGGAGTCGATAATAGCCTGAACTGCTTCGAGAAAAGTATGGTAAGGCCGTGCCGCATTTTTGATTGACTTGGCGGAGCACCACCAGATTATTATGTATCTTGATATAGTAGCTACACTATCCCCTTAGATACACCTGTTAGGATAGTTGTATGTTATCTGTCACGTTGGTACTTAATCATCTTTGGTGAAAAGTTATTATAACACCTTTACCTACCCTTCGTGGAATCTTAAATAGGCAAGAAAAAATTAACTTTTATAACACACACGTTTTATTTATGCCAATATATATTTAATTTGTATATTGTTACATACAGCAATACTGTCTTTTAATATACAAAACGATCTTCAAATATTATACCACGTGATTGAACTGCAAGCCGACGACGACATAGTAAATAACAATGGAACAACAAGCCGGGACGAGGTACATGCCCATGTATGTGTTGGAGAGGACTTTAATCTCCACCGGATTTGTAGTCACCAGTCGAAGGAAATCCTTCACAAATTTTATTGCAACTGGATCGGCACCTGTAAAAATATATTATAAGTATTGTAGAATCTTTTACGTCCACCTCTGCATCAAGTTGTGGGAACTTCCCAACATGGTTTCCCCAATAGCATGGGGATTATCAAGAAGAGTGTGAAGAGATATTTACTAGGTCGGCAACGCTCGCGTGATGCCCATGGTATTGCAAGCGACCATAGGCTGCGGTAACCACTTAACATAAGGTGTGCCGCATGCCATGGTATAAAAAAATAGCACAAAAGTTGATAGGTAGAGAATACCTTTGACATTAAGTCCTCCGAAATAATAGAAGAATTAATTACCTTTCCATAATAAGTGGGTGTTGTACAATACCTCTACCTACCTTGTAGCAAAGTTAAATATGACAGTGTACATCAGGGATATTGCATGAATATTATTTTTCTTCAATTTGATTTTAATTGTGTACTTTTGTCAAAAGCTTTGTAGTCATACAGCTGGTGTGTTATTCATCCATGTCATATTCCCGAAGGTTGATATATTTATTGATGATTCATCAAATGATGAATGTATTTTTAGAGCCTAAACATATGCTCACGCCTGCATTCCCCGAAGCGGTAGGCAGAGGTATTGTAATAACAACACCCACATTTCAATGAAGATGGAGTGCCAACCTGACAGATGATGAGACTATCGCCGTCTCACGCACTATACATAAGTCTTTGAATTACTTGCAGATTTCCTCACGATGTTTTCTTCACCGTAAAGCAAATGGTGTGAACTTAAGTGTACTTAAGTTTTTAGGAAAACTCATTGGTGCAGGCTCAGTTGAAAATGAAAATGAAAATGATTTATTCAGTTTAGGCCCTGGTAAGGCACTCATGAATGTCGAGGAATTTACCACCGGTTCGGAAACTAGCCTTCTGAGAAGAACCGGCAAGAAACTCAGCTGGCATCATGTACATTTCATTACACAGTAAAATAATAATAATTACAAAAAAAACATCATAAATTATTTTAGTTGGGATTCTTTAAGTATAGTACAAAATTAAATGGTCCTCCTCCCTACTCACACTCCCTACATACTCACCTATTGATAGCTTGCTGTTCATCCGAGCCAACGTTCTATTCAAACGCAAGGATTCATTTTTGATCATCTGTCCAGCTATGACTAAACTAACAGACACTAGTATTACATACAGCAGTGTTATTATACTACTAGTTATATCACGAGCGCTTGCAATTGTCTGAAATTAAGGAAATAGTATTTCATATTATACATCCAAAACTGATATGAGATTGTAACTAAAAAATAATAAATGTATGCTCACGCCATCCCAGAAGGATCCCCGAAGGATTAAACCGCGGTTTTATAACAACAACACTCACTTTTCACCGAATATGATTATGAGCCATCGTGACAAAGGGTGAGTCCATCGCCGTCTCAGGCACTATATGTCTCTGATTAACTTCTCTGACATATGTTATGTAGGTTTCCTCACGATGTTTTCCTCCATCGTAAAGCACGTGGTGTGAAATCACTGTATATAAGTTTTTACAAAAACTGTTTAATAACCACGGCCACCGGCCACTTATTATAAGACTAGCTGTGCCCCGTGTGCACCCGCGTAGAATTAGTTTCATGCTTCATGTCGTGGAACCCTAATATTTTTTATAAATAAAAGTAGCCTTAATTACTGCTTGAAACATCAGCTACCTGCCAGTGAAAGTCCCGTTAAAATCAGTCCAGCCGTTTCAGAGATTACCCGGAACAAACAGACAAGACAGAGAAAAATTTTAAAATTTGGTTTTTCTGTGTTAGTAGCGTGTATATTTTAATATGCATTTATTGAAAATTACAAACAGACACTTCAATTGTATTTATCTGTATAGATTAAGAAATAAATAATATAAGATAAAATTTAACTCATAATATTCTATAGCAATATTTACTAGCAGATGACTTAAAATGCAAGTGTGTTTCCTGTAAGAGGGGTCCATAATTTTATACTTATCTGCCAGCTATTTGATCCATGATAAATGGATCCTAACATTCTTCAGACTGGCACTGTATCCTCTCACTAATGGTCAAAATACTCACCCATGATGTTATGATTCCATTCAATAAGTGATATGTTAGGTAGATGTAGCGTGACATGGCCACGTAGAAAGCAAACATGTTCTGGAACAATTATAAAATTATATACATTATATTAAACTCCATAATACAGTCGAAACGTAAATATATCGTAAACGTAAATATTAAGCATGTCATAGTCAAACACTGCAGTAAACTGATACATTTAAGAGAGGAATTTCCAGTTAGAATTTTGGAGCTGCCCGATTAGGGACTGTACCTCCTCCGGTAAATTTTAAAAACTTTTTGATTGACAACCCTCACGCTCAACTCAGGGAGAGGCAGGTCGGGGTATGTGGGATTTTTACCGCAATAAACCCATCCTGGCTTAGGGGGGACTCTGGGTACTCTGATAGATCGCACCAGTGTCGAGCCCACATTTTGCCAGGGCACATCCCCGGGGCAGCTACGTCACAAGCCCTCGCGAGGCAGCGGGAGCCACATCACGCTGCAACCTTTCCGGGCCCGCGGCTCAAAAGGCAGGCCCTCCGGCCCCCTTTTAGTCGCCTCATACGACAGGCAAGGGATACCATAACCAAATTCTTAGACCTTGGCTATTGGGTGAGTTAATGGTAATAGATGCCAGGTTATCACGGCATGGCACGGTGGATCAGAGCGGTATAGAAAATAATTATAAAATAAAACTCATCAAAAATGTGGATTCGACCGGCATAGCTCTGTTTTAATAAACGTGCATTTGTGAATTACTCGGCCCAATAAGATATAAAAAATATGTGATAAAATAATAATGCACAAAAATTTTATAATTTTAAGTAAAATTATTTTTGCCTGAAAATAGTAGCATTCATTCAAACTTTTTGCACATATATTTAATTGCTTGAACAATGTGATCCATTTCTCGGTATCATCTTCCTTAATTAGATAATGAAACTCTTCATCTTGAATTGAACAGTGTAATCTCTTCTCGGTTTCAATGATCAGTGTATTGAGCCTTTTGTATGGAATGTAAATGATCATCACATACATGAAGTACACAGCGAATTCATTGTAGTAACGAGTGGCGATAACAATTTGGTAACACTTAAACAAACTATAGACAATTTTATCTGTAAAGTTTTGTGTGCGAACGTGTTCTATTGTGTCTGCGATATTTATAGTTGTTTTTATCAAAGTAACAACGCCGATAATGATTCCACAGGACCAGAAGAGAATCTTAAAGGATGTTTTACAAGCTTCTTCGCGTTTCAATAGTTCATGCGTACTCATTACATTCCGGTAATACATTTTGAAGTGGTCACTCCGCGCAATACTTTCCCACGAAGCGAAAATTGAACTGGCATGTGATACGAAGATGGATACCACTATTATATACGGTATACCGACATTGGAATACAGGTATGAATAATACGCAATAAAACACCCACAGCCTAAAAACAATATGGCGTCGATCACCACGTGGGCTATTATAAGTTTCTTGACAGTACTAGATTTTTGGTAGTAATTTCTGTAAATGCACACGAAGTGTTCGGCAACAATTAATGTGTTTAATATTTGAGACGCCATTCTCAAATGGAGCAATAACAATGACAGTTGTTGTCAAAACATAGGTTGACTCCACGTATTTGGTAATTGAATTGGGTGTTCAATATTGAGTTCTGTTTGTTCGTGACCGATAATTTATTGTTTTCAAATGCAGATAGGCAAATTGACAACACAATCTCATTAACGCTTTATTAGAAACCATTCGATTTAATGCGGTTTAATGTTAATTGCTTACGATCGGATAGCGCGTTCCAGTCAAAATCAAAAATAACAAAAGGTATATATAGGCTTTTACATCGCATTATTTGACACTCGCAAACCCTACTCGTAGTAAATAATAAGAATACTAAACCTAAGTTACTTTCAAATTTCAACTAGAATATAACTTTAACCTAAACATGAAATTGGAATTGCCACTAGGCTGTAACTCGTAAGTATAATATTCGAGTAGTTCAAAGATCAAATTACTTTTCGAATAATACACTAATTAAGTACTAGCTATGCCCCGCGGTTGCGCCCGCATAGTCTTAATTTTGTAGGCTTTATTTCAAGGAATTTCATTATTAAGAAAAAATATCAACTATCTGTGTGTGAATGTACTCGATAAAATCGGTTCAACCGTTTCAGAGATTAGCCAGAACAAACAAACTGATAGTCAAAATAAGAAAGTTCGTAAAAAATTTTTTTCTTATGTAGTACCTACCGTATATACTTTTATTTGCAATTAGCTTCTTCTTGTAGTGCCTCTCCAGCTATTGAAGGTTGGCTGTCAGTTCGGAAAACTTCTGTCTATCCTTCGCGAGGCGGAAGAGTGCAGCAGCACTGCTGATGCCAGTCCACTCGCGGATATTGCGCAGCCACGACTTCCTCCTCCGGCCTACCGGTCTCTTCCCAGCCAATTTGCAATTAGCAAAAACTGTTTATTTGGAAGTACGAAAGGACACTTAAATTTTATTTACCTAGCCTGTTGACAACGTAACCTTATCCTCACGCTTCGCTTAAAGAAACGATACAAAATGCCCGTACATTTGACAATGACATATGTCACGTGACTGATTTATGTCATTCTCATACACTTTGTATCTTTTCTATTAGCGCAAGTGCAAGATAATGTTACTTTGTCTGGGCCTATTGAATAGATTTGTTGAATAAAATATCATTAATATGTAATTTAAAAATAATTTGTTCAATATAATACCATAATTGTTTTATTTATCGCACTACGCTCATAATACGTTACATTCTTAATAACACAACCCCCTTCACTTGTGAGATTATGCTTAACTATTTTAATAACGCCGTTACGGCACTTGTATGTGTTTGTAACTATACTATGAGATTCAAATTGTATTTCTCAGTTAAACGAAAATGTATTCCTTTGATAAATAAATATCTTTAACCATAATATCAGTCTCATTTGGATGCGTTCGTTGCGGACAAATCGACGAGCGCATATTAAGCAAAGCACCTCGACCACTCGAAGTATAAATGATTCACAGAAAGTTTAAGGGTTCATTGTTGATTCAGGATATTTGCTATTGAAATTACTGATGTTATGCGGCGAAGTTTCCCGAGTAAGTAATGTTTGCTACGTTACGGAATTTGCCATCAAATTGTTTGACCTACTCTTGTTACATTTGTGGTTGGTTTAGGAGTATATGAAGAATTATATGGAAGCCATGTCCCGCGGTTTCGGCCGCTTATGCTTAATTTCATGAGAGATTTTATTTAACTGAACATTTTTTTTTATTAAAGTATTTGTCTATTTTTTCGTTATAAAGTTTACAGTCGAATTGATAACCTCCTCCATTTTTTAAAGTCGGTTAATAATGAACCCTATCAAAGTTCAATATTAATTGGAAAACGTGCCACTAATCTGCTTAGATTATATCGACAACTATGTCTGAATATAGACGTGTATATTATAATTAAGTACCAGATATATATTACCTGAAGTCATGTCAAATTACGAGCTCAAAGGATTACGCAAACGGGTTTAATAGTGTCATGTTATGAGACGATAATACATATCCGTTAATTCCTTCAAGTATACAACAGTGCAGAGGGCCTACTCCCTTTCTCCGAAAAACGAAGTATCAGACGAAAGTTGACAAAGTTATTACGGTTCCTATTCGTTCTAAAATTACGTTCAAATGTGGTCTGCCAAAAAATTCTTTGACGTTTATACAAACCGGCTTTAGTTAAATTATTAAACATACGAAAATGTGCGTTTGATAAAAACATAGCAATAATGAAACCACGTTTGATTTTCGTTCGTTGAAGTTTCGCTTTCGGAGAAAGAGAGTACACCCCCTGAATCCGCGTTATCAGTATACGTCAGACGAAATTAAACCCTACCGCATATATATAAGTGCCTAATTCATATTAGCTAACTGCAGTATATCATTGTGAATAACTATCGGAGTTCACAAACTAATCTAAATCATCTACATTCTACTAATCATTGAATGATTCTGTGATCAAAAATAACTACTTATCAGCTTAAATGTATAGAGTTATTGTAAGTCTTTCGTGTCCTCCGAAAGTCCACGGAAGAGTAAAGAAGGGTATTACAGGTACCGTCACGAGTTAAGAACGCACAGCGAAAATAGTGGGGATTCTATGTATGTTTTTATTCCCCATACATATAGACAGAGACAGACTCATAAAATCACTACAGCGCTTTCAAAGGTACTCGTTCTTAACTCGTGATGAGACCTGAGGGCCTACTAGCATCGGTTTCAGCAGTAGAATTAAACGTCAAACCAGTAGAATTAAAAACATCATAATAATTTATGATGTTTTTTTTGTAATTATTATTATTTTACTGTGTAATGAAATGTACATGATGCCAGCTGAGTTCCTTGCCGGTTCTTCTCAGAAGGCTAGTTTCCGAACCGGTGGTAAATTCCTCGACATTCATAAGTGCCTTACCAGGGCCTAAACTGAATAAATCATTTTCATTTCATTTTCATTTTAAAGCTATGAAGCTCTTCATACGCACTGCTTAAACGATCATAGTTGGCCGCCTGTACTATCTTACAATGGCGTCAATAACAGACGGCTTATGTCCATGATTACCATGAAGATATAGTAAACCCATCCACGCTTTTATGTAGTGCCTCTGGGTTTATGTGATTCAATCTAATCTCAATCTTTGGACCTTATTATTAATTCGATCATAGTAGTTTTTCCTCGGACGCCCTCTACTGACACTTCTTGTAGTGAAGTAATTAACTAAGTATGTGAAGTAACTACTTATGTTCATTGAAAAAAACATTTTCGACACACATACCTTACCAGTAGAAATTTACCTGGCGTCGCGAATTTTGAGCATTGGCCTTGAATTCGCAGTAAGTAGTATTTTGTTGGGTCTTGTATGGCTCGAGTGCGAAAAAATACATGCGCAGTTATTCCTCTTATTATCGTTGAGCGCTCAAAACTCATGACGGAACTTGAAACCCATTAGAAATCCCCTGAATTGTCAGCTGCCAAATGTAACTGTTATATATATAGGTGATATATGAGTATAGCTGGATATATAATTCAACTGCCACGTGACTAAACTAGCAATAACCACAAAGGAAGCGTAAATGATAACACTCGTAAATAGTATTATCGTAAGACCTTATTTTACTCGAGCGAAGTAGCGGCCGAAAAGTCAGTTCATAAATAAATGTAAGGCTGCAATTCATTTTGGTCCAAATCCCCTAATATACCAGCGAAACCCAAGGAAAATTGTCATTATTCAGTCATGCGCCGGATTTGGGTCTTCTCGCATATCCGACTACAGATCCATACTTATTGTGTATAAATTCTTGAGACATTATTTAAATAAGATCTTATCTCTTAATTTTTCATAAAAAACTAGACTTTGATGGGTGTCTGTTTTTGTGGAGAACATTTTTTTTTAATAAAAGTTTCAATTACTCCTTGTAACATCAGCTGTCTGCCAATCGAAGTCCCGTTATAATCGGTCCAGCTGTTTCAATGATTAGCCGGTACAAACAAACAGAGAGTCATACCGAGGAAATTTTTAAAACTGCTTTTGTATGTATGTTCCGTAGACGTATGCTTTCATAATATGCATTTAATGAAAAGCTGATTTAAAATTACAAACAGACACTTCAATTTTATTTATCTGTATAGATTCTAGTCACTCACAGTGTCGTATGCGACCCAGTGTTTTACTGTCAATCAAATTTTAGGAAGCCTTCTGCGAAAGCATAAGCATGCATCCGAGCTCACGGAAATTAAAATGAGAATTATTTATTGAATTAGTCACATATGAAAGTCGATAAAGTTCCCACCCTGTCTTCTATTACACAAACACTACGTTATAGTAAACCGATATAACATGTACAGCCGCGTTATTCACTAAGGTTCCTCAGCGTCGCACTCGTCGTCGAGTGTGGGTTTTAATGATTCGAAATTGAACGTTATATACACTAATATGAGGAAAGATTTTATTGGTTTGTTTGTTTGCATTGAATAGGCTCCAAAACTACTTGACCGATTTTGAAAATTATTTCAGCAATGAATAGCTAAATTATCAACGAGTAACATAGGCTTTATTTTATCCTCGTTCTCCCACGGGAACGGGAACGAGAACTAAGGAGATAAACCGCGTGTCGTCCGCTATGTATTATGTATCAATGTCCTTTAATTGAAACCAACGCTCGTCGTCGAGTTCAGCGCTGAGAAACCTTAGTGAATAACGCAGCAGTAATGTATTATGTGGATATAGTTATGCAAATGCCTATGAACATAAATCTAATCTATCGAAGCAAACTTGTCATAACAAAGTAGATTATCTCAATGGCCGACCCCACGAGATAGATAGTCGTTTTAATGCCAATAAATTTCGAACACCCGCCTACTTCTGTTCGGATTCGGTTATTATCGTTTGTTATACTACCAAGTAAAGATGTTCGTTTTCATTGTATTGTAGAGTTTTATCTAATGATAATCTGGCAGACATCCTTATGCATAACTGTATAAGGATGTCTGTCAGAATTTTTCTAATTTATTGATGACTAGCTGTGCCCCACGATTTCACCCGCGTAGATATAGTTGCATGCTTCATGTCACGGAACCCTAATATTTTTAATAAATAAAAGTAGCCTAAGTTACTCCTTGAAACACCAGCTACCTACACCAGTGAAAGTCCCGTTAAAATCCGTCCGGCCGTTTCAGAGATTACCCGGAACAAACAGACAGACAGACAGACAGACAGACAGACGGAGAAAAATTTTAAAACTTGGTGTTTTAGTGTCAGTAGCGTGTATACTTTCATATGCATTTAGTGAAAAGCTGTAATTTTGGAATTACAAACAGACACTTCAATTTGATTTATCTGTATAGATGATTATGATTATCTTCTCAACATGATGGATTGACAGTAGCAATTGGATTTAAATTGCCATATTTTTGGGGGGTGATAAGAGTGATCCCTTATCATTTAGGGGTACAAAAAATTTATGTTCGCCAATTCTCAGACCTATCCGATATGCACACAAAACTTCATCGAAATCGGTCCAGCCGTTTCGGAGGAGTGTGCCAACAAACACCGCGACACGAGAATTTTAAATATTGACGATCTGCGAAAGACTGCAGACAGATACTGGATGCGGCAAGCTGAACACAGGGCGCTATGGCACTCATTAGGGGAGGCCTATGTCCAGCAGTGGACCAAGGTAGGCTGATGATGATGATGGGTGGCCCGCAAAACCCTAATATTAATAATAGTAGTACTAATACTAATAGTCGCCTAAGTTACTCCTTGTAACATTAGCTATCCGCTATTTAAAGTCCCGTTAAAATCGGTCTCGGACATTAGCCGGAAAAAACAGACGGACAGAAAATTTTAAAAATGGTTTTTCAATAGCAGTACCGTGTATACTTTCATATGTATTAAAACAAAAAAAAATATTTTTGATTTAAACACACACTTTGAATTTATTTATATGTATGTATAGATATAGATATGAACCGTAAAGCTCAAGGTTTACATAAATAAACAGATGCTCAACCAATACGTATTCGTAGTCAATCTAAATTCAGACCTTAGTTCTTGCAATTGAAGTCGATTATGGAGTATTGAGAGCTGTCAATGTGCGGTTATAATATATCAGTATTAGTCAATTCTCAGTGGTCAACCATTAGTAGGAGCGGACAAATGGGCCCATTCATCAGGCTACGGTAAGTTATGGGCGCCCCTACGCATTTGCACATCGACTTAATGCATTTTACATTAGTTAGGAAGGAAGTAAATTAGGGATGTACTGATTGTTTTGGTAGTAGTGAATGAAGGTCACGGGTTGAATACAATTTGTTAAAAGCTGCCAGATTAAAAAAATATGCTGTGGGCCGCGTTTTTTAAATACTCGACGTTCATTAGTGCCTTACTAGGGCCCAAACTGAATAAATATTTTTCGTTTTCCTTTTCACCCGAGTAGACTTAATGTTATGGGTGGTCTGCGGTGGCTTAATGTTTTTTTTTAACTATTTTTAGCTATCTGTCAGTGAATGTCCCGTTAAATCGGTACTCGGATCACTCGGACAAAGACACAGTACATACTTTTACATGCATTTAGTGAAAAGCTGTTTATTTGAATTTTTAATAGTTAACTGAAATTACAAAGAGATATTTTGATTTTATTTATCTGCATAGATAGCAGTGGTATTTCAAGTTAAATGCTTAAGTTTTTCAGTTTTACTACCTATACAAAATGTTATTTAGCCTCTGTGACTTAGAACCGCAAAGCAAATTTTCCTTTGTTTTGGAACGATCATAAGAATCATAAATCTTGTACATTAAAATGTTATACCATTATAGTATATACTAGCTGTGCCCCACGGTTTCACCCGCGTAGATTTAGTTTCTTCCTTATTGTCGCGGAACCCTAATATTTTTAATAAATAAAAGTAGCCTAAGTTACTCCTTGAAACATCACCTACCTACCAGTGAAAGTCCCGTTATTATCCGTCCAGCCGTTTCAGAGAATACCCGGAACAAACAGACAGACAGACAGAGAAAAAATTTAAAACTGCTTTTTTAGTGTCAGTATCGTGTATACTTTCATATGCATTTAGTGAAAAGCTGTTATTTTGGAATTACAAACAGACACTTCAATTTTATGTATCTGTATAGACATAGATAGAAAAATATTCTTATTCTTAAGTTTATTTAAGTTTGCATTGTATGTAATTTTGATATGTTGGACTTTTGCTACCTTGCAGTATAAACGATTTGAAAAATACAAACCTAACTTTTTGGCTAACTTTTTCACGCTGTTTCACCCGCGTAGTTTCCGTTCCCGTAGGAGTACGGCGATAAAATATAGCCATATTCATCAGTGATAATGTATCATTCAAATAGTGAAATATTTTAAAAAATCGGTCCTGTACTTTTGAGTCAATTCGTTACAAACATACTTAAATACAAATCTTTCCTTTTTATAATGTTAATATCGATTTCCCATCAGTTGGTAACTTCACACAGGTTGCTACTTTTAATTTAATGTGATGTAATTACTTCAAATCGTCGTTTGAAATGTCTTTTGGATTTGTGCATTAAGAACCCGAAGACACATAGGGACATTAATAAAATTGCACTTTTATTTAAAAGAGGCTTACAGCAGCTGCAGCGTAAAATGTAGGACATTAGGAATTTGCGTAAATAACCGTAGACATAGCGTCCTGAAAAACTGCGGCCATTAGTGTTGGTGCAACACTACGCGTCATTATACGTAGAACAATGTGACGTGGGCAGGGCGGGGGCACACTGGCAGGAAATAAAAATTACTAAAAGACTATTAAAAAGAAAAATTTTGTGAATCTCGTGGATAATATTTTTACCAGCGATCTCTTTTCATTTTTCTCTTAAGACTTTTACATAACATTAGCTTCTCTATTTTTATGAACTGCTACATATTAGTCAAGACCCGTAAAGTTTAGAAAAGCGACGTATTCAAATAGACAGTATAATTTTGTATTGGAGTGGCGACTTTTACTTATACAAGCTCATTGGTGGATTTGCTTAGTAGTCCAGTCAAAATAGATATTACAGTTTGCATTAATTCCCAACAATTTTTTTCAGAGATATACGCAAAAAACGCAAATTTGTAACCTTTGACATCGAATAAAAAAAAAGCACAAGCGGGATCGATGGGGATTTTTGACATGTCATTTGTACATAATGACGCATCCAAGGCCTGCACAAAAATCCAGCTTGTTGGGAATTAATGGAAACTGGAATCTTAATTTAGTCTATTTCGTCTGGACTATTAGTACGAATTTAATTAAGTTACTGTATACTTCCAAAATGTATTTTCCATTACATACTGTATAGCTATGCCTTTATATGCCTTTTTGCTTAATGGAAGATGCTCGTCGCGTTTCAATAGTAAGTCTTTATATCAGATATAACACTCAACACCCACGGAGCGACACACTAATTACACCGCGACAACACTTTTATTTACACTATCCATAATATGTACTTGTCTATAAAGCACGTTTCCATGTAAGCCTCCTGACCTGAATAATGAACGATCAATCCACATGTTAAGCGATTTTCTTATCTTCTTCTTCTTGAATTAAATAACCAATTTAAATTTGATTAACATAAGTTAAATTGTGAAGTCAATCTAAAATATATTTAAGTGACAGGGTAACATTCAAAATATCTTGTGACAAAATACTTTGAAATCGACAGAACTACATGATTATACCGGGTTCGGAAGGTTGCTTTTACTGAGAAGAACCCGGCAAGAAACTCAGTAATTACTGGTTTCCATAAAAAAAAAATTAGAGTATTGCAATATAAATTACAAAGAATAATTAAGCCTATGAACGCAGTTACAGCGCACAGAAGTCGATAAAAATATAAATAGTAACAGTAGTACCGCAGTAGCCGCCACACACCGCCTCTAGCGCAAAGAAAAATTTACTTAGGAGCACCTCCGAATTTCGAACGGCAGATCTCACATACACAAAGCACGAATGACACTTTTGGTGTTTCAAATGTGCATAAACAGCACCATAACGATCTTTTTAGTTTGTTAAGCAGACTTGAATTACCATTTCTTTAAACCATTCAACCAGCGAAATCATCATCTCCCTGGCCTTATCCCATGTATTTGGGGTCGGCACTTGATTCAACCCGATGTGGCTGATCACCTGATTTTTATACGCAGCGACTGCCATCTGACCTTCGTAACCCCTTTTTCGAGGAAAATCGGCAATCTGGGTTAAACCAGTTGTCAGACTTTCTTAGGCCTCCGACTGACCTGTAACGATTGCCAAAGATGTTAAATTGGCAACCGGGACCGACGGCTTAACGTGCTCTCCGAGGCACGGAGGGAACTCCCGCGGTCACCCATCCAACTACTGGCTAGGCGTATGGTTGCTTAACTTTGCTGATCGCATCATATGCGCAATAACAACTGGGCCACGAGCGAAGTATGAAGACTAAATGAAGCGTAAATGTTGTGAATTCTCTCGCCTCATTTTCAAAGTCCATTCTTATCCATTGTTATTAAACGTTGAAGCTAAAGCTGTCCGTGGTAAATACAAGTTTCTACTAAACTACGAAGCTTGACAATATATATTTATTTTTAATATCCGCAGCTTCATAAAACGGTTTTGTCGCTGTGGTCGGTTTAAGAGGGCAAGTTTAGGAAAATTGCAAAGTCCTGCCGTTTGGACAGTGTAACTCGGTGTTTTATTGCACCCTGACATGGGGATAATATCCGGGCGGAGTCTCGATCGAATTTTGTGTATATGTTGGAATAACGTTGTAAAGACGCTAAGCATTTAAAAAAATAAGCTCACGCCGTCCCATAAGGGTCCCCGAAAGGGTAAGCAGAGGTGTTGTAACAACAACACCCACATTTCACTGAATATGATTAAGTGCCACGCTACGCATTTCCTGATGACAAAATCTAATAATTCCAATAAAATATAATAGTCTGCCTCTGTGCTTACGTGGTAGTAAACGTTACTGCGAAACAAGAGGTCTTGGGTTCGATCACCGTGTCGGGCAAATTGTTATTGGGATTTTCTGTCTGTCACGTCACAATAGCTAATGGCAATATGCTCGCCCCTTTTCACTAGGGACGTAAACGTAACTGGCGCAACGTGGGTGGGCTTGTGCACCTCTGCTTATCCCTTCGGAGAATACAGCCCTGAGCATGTAAATCTAATAAGCTCAAATTTTAGAGGTAGTGAATGTAGAATGTATGTATCTTAGATTGGTAGCATGTGGCAAACAGTTGTATTAGATTACCCCCAGGGATATAGGCGTGAGATGTATACGTAGTTTAGAGGTGAGATTTTTTGAGGTCTTTTATCAATGTATATTTGATAAAAAAATATTATTTTCGTTTTTTCTCAAACTCATTTTTTTTCCATAATGACGTCCTTGGGTATCTACATTAATTATTAAACTAAGAAATTATTTGAGTTTGTAAAGTGTTAAGTATCTAATTATTAAGTAATATTTTATGACGCATATTACTTTTGCATGTTAACATATAACTGTTGTCGTTAAGTCCCGTGACGAAATCTGTCCATTGTAAATGTAACTACGTGTACGTAAACGGATCTCCCTTTTATAGCTTAAGGAACTCGTGGGCTCACGTTTTATGGCAGAAAGGATTTAAAAGCCATGTTTCGGAATTTGTTGTGAAATCCCGTTTCGCTTGACAATATGTAAATAATAGCGATAAGGCGATTTACATACGATGTCGCTCGTTCGAGGCACAAGCTGGAATACAGGTTGGGTACGTAGAAGTTTTTATCGCTTGTGTGCTATTTTTACATTTTATTTTATTCAAACGGATATCATTTTCACTACCTTACGATTTTTCGTTGACCCTCCATCCATTGTCCTAACATTATGTAATGGAGACCAAAAAAAATGTGTTCTTGATTTAGCATCGTAGTAACATACCGTAAGAAATGGGAAAAAATAATCATCTCCCTGGCCTTATCCCATACATTGTTGAGGTCGGCACATGATTCAACCCGATGTGGCTGATCACCTGATTTTTATACGAAGCGACTGCCATCTGACCTTCGCAACCCCATTTAGGAGGAAAATCTGTGATCTGGGTTAAACCAGTTGTCAGAATTTTTTTTTTTTTTTTAGGCCACCGGCAGGCCTGTAAAGATTGCCAAAGATGTTAAATTGGCAACCGGGACCGACGGCTTGACGTGCTCTCCGAGGCACGGAGGGAACTCGGGCGGTCACCCATCCAACTACTGGCTAGGCGTATGGTTGCTTAACTTCGCTGATCAAATCATATGCGCAATAGCAACTGTGCCACGAGCTCCTCTCTCTCAAATGAGAAAAAAGATTAAAGAAATATATTTATTTTCTCTCACAGACTATACTTACTATACGTATGCTATGATATGAGACTACTTTAAGTATCGTTGAACGTACCTACAAAACTCGAATACTAGATTGTTAATGAAATCTATACATCTATATCTATACAGATAAATAAAATTGAAGTGTCTGTTTGTAATTGCAAAATAACAGCTTTTCACTAAATGCATATGAAAGTATACACGTTACTGACACAAAAAAATCAAGTTTTAAATTTTTTCTCTGTCTGTTTGTTCCGGGTAATCTCTGAAACGGCTGGACCGATTTTAACGGGACTGGCAGGTAGCTGATATATCAAGGAGTAACTTACTACTTTTATTTATAAAAAATATTAGGGTCCCGCAACAATAAGGATGAAACTAAATCTACGCGGGTGAAACCGCGGGGCACAGCTAGTACTAACTATTTACCATGAATATTAATTCTTTAAAAGAATCAGGCTTTAATAGACAGCAAGATATTTTTGAATACGACTGGTGGTTCCAACGTTCAACACTTTGAAATATACAAAAAAGCCCTTCAAGTTTATTATATCAAGATTTTATAGATCGTTAGATTTTTAACACTTTAAAACACAATTTTGTTACTTTATCATTTTTATCTTTTGCAGTAAATAACTCTAAAAAATCGTAATCTATACATCTGTACCGATAAAAAAAATTGAAGTGTCTGTTTGTAATTTCATAATTCCAGCTTTTCACTAAATGCATATAAATGCACACGCTACAGACACAAAAAAATCAAGTTTACTGTCTATCTGTCTGTCTGTTTGTTCCAGGTAATCTCCGAAACGGCTAGACGGATTTTAACGCAACTTTCACTGATAGGTAGCTGATGTTTCAAGAAGTAACTTAGGTTACTTTTATTTATTAAAAATATTAGGGTTCCGCGACAATAAAGATGAAACTAAATCTACGCAGGTGAAACCGCGGGGCACATTACCACTTAGATTTGTACTTAAAGCGAGCCTAAAGGCTTTTGTGCTTAGCTTTCGGTGTCTATTTAACTTAACTTTTACTTCTAAACGGAGCCGTGGTAAGGTAGCGAACAAAAGGCATTATTATTGGCATTTCACAGTTAAATAGGCAATTTCCAAAGTCGTTACTTGCTGATAGCGTGACCGGAGTTCAGCGGGAGAGTTCATCTTGAATCGACTGCTTTAACGTTTTATCACGTCGTAATAAAACTCAACCATTTTGGGAAGTTTATACAGCTTTTTTGTGGTTTTAGCAGTAAGGAATGCAAACCAGTTTCACCGAAACCAAAAAAAATAGTTTGTAAGCCATGAAAAAAAACTGGTTTGAAATATCGAAAATTAGAGTTCGCAGTAGCATATATTGTACACGGTACAACACAAAAATGTTGTAACCATACTAACATGCATTGCGTATAAGCAGGTAAGCAGAAGTTACAATTTGTGATCACTGAATACACTCGTATCGTGTGTGTGTTTATGTTCGTATGTGTATCTTTACCAAGAAATACCTACCTACCTACTTATTATGCCTACCTCTCTGAAAATCCAATGCACACCCCTGAACAGGAGCTAATTCCTTAATTCCCGAGACCTCCACTACAGTTAAAATTCGATCATTTTCTTTCCACACGACATCCATACACGAGTGTTTAGTAGTGTGGTGTAGTGCCAAAAAAAACATGCCTGGGGGTCTACCCTCTTTCTCCGAAAACGAAACTTCGCAAACGAACGAAAATCAAACGAATTTTCAGTATAATTTTGTTTTTACCAAACTCAATTTTTTGTTCTTTAAATAATAATATAATTAATGTAGATTAGGTTAACAATAAATAAACGTCAAAGAGTTTTGTTACAGACGTAAATTTTAGAACTTATAAGAAACGTGGTAGGAACTATTCGAACTTTCAAACGAAGCATTGTATTTCGTTGAATAAGACTAAGTCCCCTGGAGTTTTTATTGTAGTTTATGGATTCGGGATACGCAGAAGGTACCTACACTATGGTATGATACAACTCTGAAAATTATCCCAACCTATTGTCCCAATGCTACGTGACAGAAAATTCTAATGATTTTTCGTTTCGTATTTTTTCATATTTGCTGTAAGATTCAAACGAATTTTTCTTCCTTTAAAAGCATGGTATTGGAATGAATAAATCGTGTTCTAAAATTTTAGTTTAGACTCTTGTACGTGCGAGATTTCTAGTCGCAAATAAAACGTTATTGTGAGATAGCAGTCAGATTTACAAGTAATTCTAGCACCATTCTAAATAGTACCTACCCTTTATTTAAACAGTCCCTAAAGTATAATAAAAACAACTCATAATTTTACAAACTTTACTCATCTACAAATCCAGTTTTATCTCTCGTTTACGCACTTTATATGGAAGGCTATAATAGAACAGACGTGTATAGCCGTAACCGACGTGTACAGGAGCCTTACCATGAGCTCTTATTGCCATGATAGTTTCACTCATTTATGAGACAGATGTATGTGACGAGCATACATCTGTCACTTTCGCACAGCTAAACTATCATTGCAATAAGAGCTCATGGTTGGGCCCCAGTTGTCGACATGGCGAAAGTAATAAGTATAAGCAACAAGCTTCCGCGCGCGGCTTCACCCGCGTAGTATTCGACACAGATAATTATAAAATTCGTTGTTAAATCGGTGGTTGAATCTTCTGTCTACGGTCACCCATAGAGGTATTTCGAAAAACTCTTTCTTAGAGATGTTATAAAGAGGGTTGACTATGATCGCGTGGCTTGGTTTGCGTTATTTAAAAATATAAAACAGTTAAAACATACCCTCAAAATTGTTACGATATTTTTGAATTTATTCTTAAATGGATATGTACCCCACCAGCCGATTTTCAGTTCCAAAAATGTATGCCTAAAAAAACACAACCCTATATATAGGGATATAATAAGCAATCGTCAGCTACAAGTGTGATTTCACTTAGATTTACGACGACGGGTTCATTGCGTCGAGCGTTTTAGCAAATTAATTAAGTCTCAAGTTATCCGGGTCTTGGGAACAAATAAGACGAATTGCCCGCCCTTAAGCCCTCTTTTACACAACTCCACGCTAGGAAATACAGTCGTATTACATCACAGAGGTTCGTTATATCAATGTCTCAAAGAAATAAAAACGGTGATGTGATTATGGTATTCTAACTCCAGTGGCCCAAGTTTTGAAACGTTCAAACTAAACGTTGCGTTTTAGCGTGACTCAAAATGTGTTGATACTTTTTCAAGGACGGGTTGTAGCTAAATTCCAAAGTTGGTGGAACAACTAATATTGAGTCACGCCATTTTTACCAAATTCGTAATCGAATAACGACAACGTTTAAATATGTACAAACTTATACTTAGGGTAACATAAATTATAACTGACTTCATTATGGTCAATAACAACGATACCAAACGTATAATGCACTTACAAAACGGACCAAAAAAGTTCCGTAGGTATGTAGTTTGTCAATTGCCAAATAAGTATTATCTATGGTAATCGTGAGAGCAACTGAAAAATGAGGCTAGAGTTCTGAGTGCCTAGTGCGAGTTTTTTACAACCGGCGTCACAAGTCACCGCGTCAAAGGTAACACAGATTTATATGGGATCGAAACAGCGCCTCTGTCGGCCTGAAGATGACACTGTTGTGAGCCCATAAAAATCTGCGCTTACGTCGACGCGGTGACTTGTGACGACGATTTTAAGAAAAGTCGCACTACGCACTCTGACACCTTTAACGCCTCAATTCACCTGTTTTCTTAAAGTTATCATAGCTCAATATAATATTTGTGATAATAATCATACAATTATTATATTGATGGCATGGGATACAGTCGTGAGCATATATATGTATGTATGATCATGCAAATATCAAGTAGCTACATGCTTATTTACTTATTCGAGTATCCTATTACACTCGGACAGAAATAATTCCGTTTATAAATTCACTTAACTGCGATACCACATAATATTATATAATTTTTAAGAAATAGTGTAACAGTGTAAGTGAATAACTTGCAAAGCAAAGTTCTCAAAGTTAAGTCCAACCACCCCTCGTTTCCCGAACAGTAACAAGTACATTATTTTTGCGGTAAGTGTAACAAACACAAATACATAAATCATTGCGGGTGACAGGCGCGGTGTGATTGATGTTTGAGAACCGGTGCAATCACACGGCCGGGAATTTTCCACAATACTTTATTTTATTTTATTTTATTTATTTGGGATAACAACAGCATAACTAATTACTAAAATATAAAATTAAACTTAGGCGTACATAGCCAATAAAAGTTATCCACTAATAATAAATTTAACGAAAGAAACGGAGGTTGCGCATATATGATATAAACAAATAACAGGTAGCGACATTACCAGGGAAAAACAATAAAAACTCTTAATATATAGAATAATTATCTAGTACACTTTTTGATAAACCAAATTGTTTGAAGTAAATAAGCGAATAATAAGTTGCGAAAGTAAATAAGCATCTTATTATACAAAAAGTCACAAACGTTAAGAATATGCCTCGTAATAATATTAATGAAGATAAACATGTAAGTAGAATACAACACTGATATGAATTATACTGTTTTAAGGTTTCACCGTTGGTAGGTAATGGATACAATGTATTATTAATATCGACTTCATGCTGTATAAAAGTGCTGAGGACTTACCATCATCGGTTTAAGCAGAGGGTATTAAGACTGAACTTTGACCTTTCATGCCGATCACGAGGTCATAAACAGATATTGAGTTTTTCTGTTATAGTAGGGGAGCCCAAGCGGGGGCTCCGAAACGGCTGGACCGATTTTAACGGGGCTTTCACTGGCAGGTAGCTGATGTTTCAAGGAGTAACTTAGGCTACTTTTATTTATTAAAAATATTAGGGTTCCGTGACAATAAGGATGAAACCAAATCTACGCGGGTGAAGCCGCGGGGCACAGTTAGTTTATCTGTATAGATGTATAGATATAGATAGAAGCGTGTATTTTTAAAACAATTATTAATTACTAATTTCACCCCTTGGAGTGCGGTATAAACGAATATTGAGGAGAACAATTAAAGGAGCATTGTAAACAAGCATTTATATCCCTGTACAATATTGCCGTAATTACCAATACCCGTGGACCATTGTTCCCGTCGAGTTCCCAGGAATGCCGATCCCGCTGTGTCTTTGATCAAACAACGCATCGAACCTCAGTGCAAACGAAATATTTGTGCTATTCATCATGTCAAAATTGCCTTCCTAAGAATTTTCTCGGTACTTCGAAGAGGTAGGTTACCACACCAGCTTTTCAGCGAAAAACAAATGCCACTTTGACAAACGGTGATTATTCTATCAAGGTACATTTTTTGGAACTATGTTCCTATTTGCGCGTTGTGAAAGGGGGCTAGACGGAAAAATTCTTACGAAAAAGTTGTAACGACACTTTTATTCTAAATTCAAAAGCAAATCATATTTTAATATTACAATATCAGAACGTATGTATTTAGCAAGCCGTGCGTGTTCTAACCTATACGCTGTTGTGTTTACAAAGTCCCGCGCATCTATGACGTGTATGAAAGAATAGACAGACAGAGTACATATATATATATATATGTAGAACTTCGTTCAATCCGGGTGTCCCTTGACACCTCCCAAGTTTTTTTTTGTATAATTTCTACGAGCTAAGCAGCGCGTATTAATAACTTCTTTATTTAGACGTTTAATTATACGGTATTAAAATGAAAAGTCAAAGTTCAAAAGCTCTTAATAAGGCCCGCAGGGTAAAGTGTGGCAGGAGAAAACCGTCGTAAGATGAACATGTCGAACGATATGCCAATTTGGAACTAAATCCTTTACTTACTATCATCGTTGCGCGTGCAAAAGTCGCTATGTGTATTTCGTGAACTCTTGTGTCAAATTTTCCAATAATGTTTAATTTTGTCATTATTAATAATAATACCTATCCAACATTTATCTAAAAAACTCTGTAAATTTCTTATATGTATCCATAGTAAGAATATTTTTTTTTAATACTCGTGCCATTTTTCGAGAATATAATTTTCTGCGTCTCCTAAAGTGTGTAAAAACACATAGCTACTTTTGAACGCGCAACGACGCTATGTAGGAAACTTTTCTTTATTATTTCTATCCCCAGGAATGTGTGAATTGACTATATCAGTAGGACGTTCAATGGTTGACCTTGCTCTACAAATAAAAATTCATATGAAAATGTATTTATTACCGCAGCCTGTATTAGAGCACAGCAATAATGTGTTTCCCGTTTCCCAGCCGTGGTATTCACTAAGGTTCCTCAGCGTCGCACTCGTCATCGGTCGAGTGTCAGTTTTAAAGATACAAAATTGAACCTTATCCTGTATGTATTATGTATCAATTTCCTATGATTGAAACCAACCCTCGTCGTCGATTTTGACGCTGAGAAACCTTAGTGAATAACATGACAGGAGAGTGTGTGGAGAGACAGCATTTTTTCTATAAATTTTGTAGGTAGAATTTATAATTCACGATTTTTGGTAATTTAAAGGTTCTATGCCGCAAAACATGTCATATTACTTTGTCGACCTAAACGGGGCAAATCCCCGGACGTGTCATTAAAACTGATGGTCTATTTGATGTGAAAATAAAGGCTTATTTTAATTAAACAACCGACGAAAGATCTCCGACCTGTGGGTCCCAATTGTTCCGATTTTAATGTTTATGTTTTTATGTAAGGTTGCTAAACCTCAAGTATTTTATTTATTTATTCTCCGGAATATAATTTAATTATATTTTGATATTGTTCTCCAGCTATGCATAAGTTGGTTTCTTAGAACGTTATCTAATATATTTAATCACTAACTGTGCCCTGCAGAACCCTAATGTTATTTATATTAAACTAGCTGTGCCCTGCGGTTTCACCCGCGTAGATTTAGTTTCATCCTTATTGTCGCGGAACCCTAATATTTTTTATAAATAAAAGTAGCCTAAGTTACTCCTTGAAACATCAGCTACCTGCCAGTGAAAGTCCCGTTAAAATCGGTCCAGCCGTTTCGGAGATTACCCGGAACAAACAGACAGACAGACAGACCGACAGACAGACAGAAAAAATTTAAAACTTGGTTTTTTAGTGTCAGTAGCGTGTATACCTTCTTATTTATTTAGTGAAAAGCTGTTATTTTGGAATTACAAACAGACACTTCAATTTTATTTATCTGTATAGATAATAGATAGACAGACAGTCAGAAAACAGGGAAAAAAATGTTTTTTTTATGTGAGGACCGTTTTTTTTAATTTCATATGCGTTTAGTGAAAACCTGTTTATTTAAAATTACAAACAGACACTTACATTTTATTTATATGTAGATAGCGACACAACAAACAAGGATAAAATAAAACTATAAGAACCCAAGGAAGAGAAAAACACTGTTATTTAATTAGCGAAATATATCATACGCCTACATTTCCCGGTAGTCGAGACGTTACAATAAATCTCTCACGCAAATACGGTACAAGCGAGCAAATATTAACTGAGGATAATATATTACCGCTTATTATAAGTCTTACATGTTATTAAGTAACTAATCATTGTTTTATAGGGCTTGTAAACGTATCCAAACTTCGTAGTTATAAGTCATATCCAACTTAGCATGCTCACTATAGTCTGGTTTTGGCTTTTATTTAGTTAACGTTTGCTCTCTCTGTCTGCTTTACATGATGTTGTGCATTGGAACTGGGGCCTTACTATGAGCTCTTATTGGCATGATAGTTTTACTCTTACTAAGAGACAGGTGTATTTGACGTGTATACATCTATCCCTGTCACACACCTGCAATATCATTGAAATAAGAACTCCTGGTTAGACCCCCTGTGTCCATGGATTTACTTTGTTTTTTAAAATCTATACATACAGATAAATAAAATTGAAGTGTCAGTTTGTAATTCCAAAATAACAGCTTTTCTCTAAATGCATATGTTTTTTTTAGTGTCAGTAGCGTGTATACTTTTTACACGCTACTGACACTAAAAAACCAAGATTTTCAATTTTTCTCTGTCTGTCTACTTGTTCCGGGTAATCTCTGAAGCGGTTCGACCGATTTTAGCGGGACTTTCACTGGCAGGTAGCTGATATATCAAGGAGTAACTGAGGCTACTTGTATTTATTAAAAATATTAGGGTTCCGCGACAATAAGGATGATGAAAATCTACAATGAAAATCTACGCGGGTGAAACCGCGGGGCACAGCTAGTTGTATAATATTTTTGAAAAGAGTAATTACTGAGTTTCTTGCCAGGTTCTTCTCAGTAAAAGCAACCTTCCGAACCTGGCGGTAGCATGTATAATCCTGTATAACCAGGTCGTTCTGATGATTTGAAAGTACTTTGTAAAAAGTCTAAACGATATTTTTGACTTTGACTTTGATGAGGAAGGGTTTCTAAAGGGGTAGACAGTGGTGAAACAAGGGGATCTTAGTGTCAAAGTAGCAAAGTAACGTGTAACAGTAGTTAAAGATACGTAACATGAGGAGCATGTCACTATTCAGTATATTAATCGCGTCATTTCTTCTCGGACATGACTCGAGTAAATTAGGTTCCTATTTCCTATGGCGTTCCTTTTCCAAATATAATTTTTAAACCAATTAAAAACTCGGACACAAACTATATCCTTTCGTTTGCAATCCCTATCACTAAAAGAGATGGGACTACTTTTAAACCAAGGACTATCAAAGTTATGTTTGGAATAAAAACGTTCAGCTGTTCTGTAGGCTAATTCTCGTAATGAAAACCGCTATGATATCGTAGTGACTTGGTCGCAGACAGCGTTTTCGAATTCTCATCCGTCAATCGGCAGCGATTCTAAAGTTGTTGGGTCGAAATGTAGTTGAAGCGTAAATTTAATGGTGCTTCAATCGTTTTAAGTTATGTTTAAAATGACTTGGTAGGAAATAGGATGATGGTACTGACAACAGATCATTAAGTAATAGCTTAGCTGCGTTCAAGTTTTAGCGTTTCGTTGTAGTCCTATCGTAGCGCGATCGGAAAATACGTGAATACCATGTCTCGATAGGATGGCAATCGAACGAGGTTGGGACTACAACGATATTTGAATAGAACATTTTTACGAGAATTACCAACCTGGTCCATTGGCTTAAAAGGTCGTCTGCTACTTAAGAGATGCAAGTTCAAATCTCAATGGTCTGTACCAATTTGTTGTCCTTAAGTGCAATTATATAACTCAACAATTTTACACGTGGGACACTCTGCTTACCCTGGATCCTTTCAACGGATCCAGTGGGGGGGGGGGTCAAGGGGGTCATGACCCCCCCCCCTGAGCTGGTTCCAGGACTTACACTAATTGAACATAATGATTTTATTTATATATTTTGTTACCATACAGATTTTAAGTAACTACATGCCTTCATTATTTAATTTATTAAATATAATATAGTAAATTTGTATGATGGCAAACGTTTGGGAACGAACGACTACGTGACCCCCTCCTGGCACCAAAGCTGGATCGGCGGATCCTGGACCCTTCATGGATGGCTAAAGCTTTCGCATTATAAAAACGTCCCTCATACTGTGTATACGTAGTATAGTATATAATAAAATGTCTCTTATACGTGTTAATCCGACATGCATCTAATTATTAGTTACTCCACGTGATGGATGAAGAAACTTGGCCAATTTAATCCCACGGGAACAATGCTAAATAGTTCCAGAAAGCAATTGCATAGCTTGAGAATAGATTTCGAGCTTTTCACTTGATGTTTGTAGTAAGTACTATTGTTTATTCCGTTCTATAACTACTGCAGCCAGTTGGCTATTTATCTTCGTCGAGTGAAATACTTCCCTTTGAACAAAACTTTGCTTAACATGAATCTTTAATGTAGTTTTATCCAAAAAAAATGCGGGTTTCTTAAAATGTAAGATACATACATAAATATGTCCACGCCTGTATTCGCCAAAGGGGTAGCCAGAGGTGTAATAACAACACACACTTTTCACCGAAGATGATTAAGTGCCAACGTGACAGAGGGTCAGTCCATTGCGGTCTCAGGTACTAATCATACGTCTTTGAATTACTTATCAGACATATGCGATTTCTTCACGATCTATCAGTTATCGATTCCTATAATTTACATCGAAATAATAAATCCCAATCGATTCCACAAGTAAAATCAATTGGATAATTGCTTACAAAACAAATGTAATAGTATAATCTTGCTTACCTACATAAAATATTAAATTTGCGATATCTTTCGAATGCAAATCGAAGGGGAAGGAAAATACGATGACGTTTTCGAATGTAATGGAATGAAAGTTCGTTGAACAGCATTAGGGAAATCAGTCCAGCGGGACGGATCGGCCGCAGCGAAATACTATGGATATTTGATACACCCTACTTTGACTTATAAGTAGTATTTTTACATGCCAAATAAAAATAGGATTTCCTCTTTTGTTAAACTATGATTCCTTGCTCAGAAATAGTTACAGTCTGCCTTGTTGGTCTGGAAACTGGGCCTAATATCTGTATGGCTCGATCGGAGCGTTATGGTGTAGGTCCGAGAGAGCAAATATATAAAGATAAATAAAATTCAAGTGTCTGTTTGTTCATTCAAGTTAACAGCTTTTCACTAAACGCATATGAAAGTTTACAAGGTATTTACTTTTTTTTTCTCTCTCTCAATCTGTTTGTCTATATATATATGCCCACGCCATCCCAGAAGGGTCCCCGAAGGGGTAAGCAGAGGTGTTGTAACACCTACATTTCACCGAATAGGATTAAGTGACATAGGGTGAGTTTCTTCTGTCTGTCTATTTATCTGTTTGTTCCGTTATTAATCTTTGATTTTGACGGGACTTTCACTGGCAGATAGCTGATCTTACAAAGAGTCACTTAATTTTTTTTGTTAAAACATTGGGTTTTTCGAAATAAATCTACCCATTAAATGAAGTCTACACGGATATCGTAGAGAATAACGCATCTGTTTCTAACTGATGGTTTCATAAACGCATAGCCTTAAATTTCTGAGGCCCTACCATGAACTGCTATTGCCATGATAGTTAGACTCATATTATGAGACAGATGTATATGACGTGTATACATCTGTCACTGTCGCACAGCTGAATTATCATTGCAATAAGACCTTATGGACCCCTGGTATTCGTCTTGTAATTCGGAATTCAAACGATCATTTTTCGTATATTTTATTCTATTGTAGCTTCAAGACATTCGTACAGTTGCTTGACAATGAAAGTACACGTTTCTAGAAGCTTAAGGGTATTAGGGAGGTATTATCATCCCTCAAACACATCTGTGATCGAGATTCAGAAAATGTTATCCATATTGGTAAAGACGTCTAAGTCGAATAAATACAAATTCGGAGAATTTTCCAAGGTAAATGTTGGTATCAGCCTAACAACCATAGATAAAAATTTACTTTTCGTAAAATTAAACCATGAATATAATTTAACAGTTAGAGGGTTTATAATACAAGCCGCACTATTTATTTATTTACATACATACTCTATCATTACAGGCTAACCTAAGGTGATAGTGTAGCTACTATATTATAGTTACATTACAGTTATATATATTCCAATTAGAAGTACATATATACACTAAACAGCATAAGACTATTTATTCACACACTGTGCTATATGTAGCCTTCATGAAGTCGTTCAGAGAGCAAGAAAATATGTCTATATGAGTAGCGACCGTGTTGAGCTATTGTTTCATGTTGATCGATTCAAGAGCGAAACGATTCGGATGGCTTAAAGTGTAACGTGCAAAGGAAACTATAAAAGCAATGGAAAATTGTATTGACGCCTGTGACGCCCTAAGGGGAACCACCAGTTAGTTATGCTCCATTTAATAGGAGGGCGAACCAATTGCCACTAACCTACCACTAACCCAGACGCTGGGTTGCTACTGAGAAAAAATCCAATAGCACATAAATAAAACCTCTTTCTTTCTTTTCTTTCTTCTTACATTTTACCCGACCTCGGGGATCTAATTGTCCGTAGTAGCATTTGCGATCACTTGACCAACGAGGCAGTCATGGAAATTGAAAAGCACATGCTTTAACGCGTTATATTTGGATTAGTTATATTTGGCATATTTTAAGGTTTATTCCCTAGGGAAAAGTTATAGTTGTTAGATGGTATAAAGTCCAAAAGTCCTCGATGACCACTAAGTCACTGAAAAGAGTGTCTTTTTAAGAAAAATGCTGATCCGTGCTATTTGCATAAGTAATATGTTTAGTAAATTCTCCTAGGTATCCAGTTCTTAAGTCCTGGGAAATAAATATACAGCCTTTTGTAGACGCACGTGAACGTATTTCAGTGGTCTCATAGCGTATGTAATTCCTCCGGAATATTCCGCCGACAGATGTGTCGTACGTGCCAACAACGTGTAGACAAAATGGTAGGTTTTATTCTTGTAACGGGACCATATTATATTACCTACATAAATATATTGGAACGCGATATATGGGGATGTCATGTTTGTGGCTTCCTGTATTTGTCGATGTTCCTAAAGATAGTGATCAGAACTTTAAAACAAAAGTTTATGTTAAATCCATTTTTTATTTAAAACATTCATACAAAGGGTAATAACCAAATTTCTATATCTATGGTAATAACGAAACGTTATCTCAGTTGTCAATGGTAAGGTATTGACAGATGTCACTTACGTTATAGTTCCAAACTAACTCATTATAAAAAAAATCGCTCGAAATAATAATTCTTGGTTTAGAAATAGTTCCATTTCTTTTTGTGATACGGATTTAAAAAGGGATGGACATAGCTTGCCAATCTTGGTTTAAGCGATGTTTTGAAGTAAGGGGGGAAATTATAATTACATAATAATAGCTCCAAAAACCCTGCAATATTTCATTATAATAAAGACCCAAAAAACTAGGTGAGATAGAAAATGTGAATTCTATGTAATTTGTAAACCTGTACAATTTATGAAAGGCAAGGCTTTAACGATCCATGTTAAACAATTAAGTCCTATCATAGTCTGGTGAGCCAGCCACGTCGGTTTGAATCAAGTGCCGACCCAAAAAAACATGGGATAAAGACCAAGGCGTAAATCTCAACTTCGTAAAGCCAAAATAGAAAAAGAAGTACTTACCCATTAAAATCTTGTAGATTTCGCTCAATAAAAGTTCATACTCAGCTAAGCATTTCAGCCCAGTTTCCAGCGTCCATTGTAAACCACTCAGAATTCCGACTCGCCTCGTGACCGCTGCATTGAGAACGTCGTTTCGTTACTTGAAAGTTCTCGAACAATTTAATTCGATTCCTCTACCTAACCCGTGAAATACAAGCGAGAATATACATCTATACACTAGCGGACGTCACGCGGTTTTACCCGCGTCGTTCCCGTTCCCGTAGTAATACAGAAATAAAATATAGCCTATATTAATTAACGATAGTGTAGCATTCAAATGGTGAAAGAATTTTTTAAATCGGTCTAGGACTTTTTGAACCAATTCATTACAAAGATTCATACAAATCTTTCCTCTTTATAATATTAGGATAGATATAAAATGTAGTCATGACTGACTTAAATCAACTCACAGCCTGTTAGCTGGTCCTAAAGACATGACAAAGTTTGTGTTTTATATTAAGGTATTATATATTTATAGTAAGGTAATTTAAGTATACATAACGGAAGTTTTTTTTTTCATATTCACACACAATATGAACTTAATTACTTATAGTGATGATAACGTGTACATCAGAAAGATGGACGTATTCATTGTAGTGTCTAAGACATATCACTTTGCATAGTGTGTGTGTATGGAATCGCACTAATATATTATTATTATAATGATATAACAATAAAATATTATGATACTCGTATAACTTATTAGTATCACAAATATTAATACTGTCATTATTATCAATTATTTAGGTAAGTAAATACGTTAGAAGTCTAATAATATATTATATTTATATTTACTATGTAATATTTTTGTAGAAAAAATAATATCTGACTTATTAAATATAAGGAACACGATCAAGATCAAAGTAAATATAGATCGGACATTCTGTCAGTTACATTTCCCTTTCCTTATCGATGGCGGCGACACCGTCCCTTGAATCCTGATACCTTGTCCTTTCAATCGCGGGAATATAAATATACTTATTATAATTATAATTTCATGCATCATATTGTAGTTGACTCTTAAATTACTACTCGTGTTCATAATCCTACAATTAGAATAATAGCTATGACGTCATAGTTATAAAATGCGCTCAAGAAAACAATAAAGTACTTTGTATACCTTGGTTAGCTTAATAATATTATGTACTACTAGCTGTGCCCCGCGGTTTCACCCGCGTAGATTTTATTTCATGGTTGCCCGCGGATCCCTAAAGTTTTTAAAAAGTCTAAGTAGCCTAAGTTACTCCTTGTAACATTAGCTAACCGTCAGTGAAAGTCCCGTTAAAATCTGTCCAGCCGTTTTGGAGATTACCCGGAACAAACAGACAGACAGACAGACAGAGAAATTTTTTATAATTTGGTATTTCTATGTCAGTATCGTGTTTACTTTCATATGCATTTAGTGAAAAACTGTTATTTTGCTGTTACAAACAGACACTTCAATTTTATTTATCTGTATAGATGTATCGATGTATAGATATAGATATAGATTGGATATTATAAGAAAGAAAGAAAGAAAGAAAATAAATTTATTCGTTACAACATACACAAAATAGCGAACAGGATTATAGTAAACAGTGTGTTTTAGTTGTTACGAATTGGTCCCAACTCAGCATAATCTGGCTGCCACGTTGATGACAACCATCACTGATCTTCCGCTAGGACCAAGGCGTCACGTCACAGCACGGTCACACTGGCAGTATCCACAATACAACTTAACCTAAAAACAATGTAAAATAACAAAAAAACCTATACAAATTAAATAATAAAAAACAAATACTTCATAGAAAAATACAAATTATAAGTAAGTATATTACAGTTATCATAATTTCACACATACTAGGACTTCATCAGTATGAATCAAAAAAAAAAGAGAAAAAAAGAATAAAAAAAAGAAGAAAAAACTGTATATAATAATGTGTTCTTAAATAGCACTGGAGTCAAGCTTTAGAGCCTCGTGAGTTTTCTGAAAGTCAGAAATGTATTTCTTTAATTTAGTTCTGAACTGACGTAAACAATGCAGGTTCCTTATTGGCGGAGGGATGTTATTCCAACACTTGGCCGCAGCGTACCTGAAGCAACCTCTAAAAGCGGCTGAACTATGTCGCTGCGTCGCAAGCTTAGTTGCACACTGTCGCCTGAGTGAGGACATCCAAGACAGCTTATCATACAGATATGTCGGTGATTTTAACTTGATGACTCCAAATAGTAGACATGCCAGGTGGAGTTTGCGACGGTGGTTCATTCTCAAAATGGAGTGCCTGTTTAGGAAAGGAGTAACATGACCCCTCAAAGGAATATCAAAGCAGTAGCGGGCGCAAGCATTCTGAACTCTTTGGATGTGTTTTTTTGTTCTGCTAAGCAGGCGTGGTCCGAAAACTGTGTCCATATAATTTAGTTTTGAGAGCACTACTGACTCTATAAGTTGGATTCGTAACTGCTCTGTTATAAAAGGCCTTATTCTATACAGAATCTTTAATCGGTAAAAACAGCTTCTTACTGACTGCGAAATGTGTTTTTCAAAACGAAGGTCTGAGTCCATATGCAAACCTAAATTTCTCGCTTCATATACTCGTTCAATGGGCTCACCCATAAGCGTAACACAATTTACAGGATGTATAATGTCAATCTGATGCCTACTACCAAAAATTAAATATTTAGTTTTAATAGGGTTTAACAATAGATAATTTCGTGTCGCCCAGGTAGCTATATTCCTAAGGTCCTCATTGAGCTTTGTTATAGCGAGGTCGATATCAGAGGGCATGCACGAAATGTAGACCTGTATGTCATCCGCATATATATGGTATTTACAATGCTTGATGTGCATTTTGATATCTGCCGAATACAAGATAAATAACAATGGCCCTAATACTGAACCTTGAGGTACGCCTCTTTCAACAGGTTGCACATCTGAAATCGAGAAAGAACCATCACTGTGATTAAGCTTGACACGTTGAGATCGACCTGTGAGATAGCTATTGAACCACTTTAATGCTTGCGAGTCGAAACCGTAGTACTTGAGCTTGGACAACAGTAAACGAATATCCAACGAATCAAATGCCCGTGAGAAGTCTAATAACACCAGCAAGGTGCACATACCCTTATCCTGAGCACAGAGTGAAAGTAAACCAACGTTTCAAACCATTTATATCTTAATGTTAATGCTATGTTAATAGACACAATGTTTAATTTATGCGCAAGCAACAAACTGCTAGAATGACGCCATCTTGTTGCGTTGATTCATAAATTCACCGCTAGATGGCGGTGTTTGTTTTTATCACATTCCTAGAACGCGCTGTAGAGAGTCTCCGCCGTTGAGTGACTACCCCGGGCCGCGGTTTTGAAATCATACTTACCTGGCATAGGGGACACCGTGATCAAGAAGGCGGTTCCCCCAGGGCGAGGCCCCTCCATTGCACTGCGGTTGGGTTGACCCTTGCGATTATCCCTAATGTGGATAACTCGGATGCGTAATTTTTGGTAGTGGGGACTGCGTACGCGCCGTCCCCCATGTTAACACTTATACAGCATTAATTAGCTCTTTATGAAATACGTACATATGTTATAGGGCAAGAAATTGAATGTATAGTAATTTATTGAATGAAGTGGCAGTATTTAACTAGAAAAATGCAACACAGTTTCTTGTTGATCAACTACTCGATATTTTACATACATATGCTCACGCCTATATTCCATGGAGGTGGGCAAAGACCAACGTTTGTTAAATGCTACGATCCTATAATACTTCTTTGGCTTCATCCACGTTCTTGAATCTCGAAATTTAATGCCCTAAAAAACCTTTCCTATCTTTCTTTAATAGTGTATGCACCTAAAAGAACCCTAAAAAATTGTTTTTGAAATTGAGTGTTAACAAATCAGGCGAAATGGTTCGGCCACGAAAGGACCCGCAATTTTTTGTTAGAAGTTTACATCTATTTATAGGCACTTGATTCATATAAGCAAACTATAAATGGTCCACGTCGTGATACATTATGTCCCTGGTCACGTGCTGTGAGACATGACGGGGTCAGCTCACTGCGTCCCACACTCATGCATCAAATGTGACACGTTGACCAATCACAACACGCGTTTTGGTCAAATACGTGGAACTCCAAATTTTTAATTGGTATCAAAATACCTCTCTTTTCGTAAATAAAAGAAAAATACTTCACTGCGAAAGTTGGATTTCCTTTCTATATGTACATCTACACTAATATTATAATGAGCAAAGATTTGATTGTTTTTTTTGTTTGTTTGCATTGAATAGGCTCTTGAATTTTTTTTCAGCAATCGATAGCTACATCTTCAGCATGTAACATAGGCTACATTTTATCCCCGTACTCCCACGGGAACGGGAACTACACGGCAGAAACCGCTTGACGTCCGCTAGTACTATATACTTTTAATAGAGAGTAGAAAATATTAGTATATATTATTATTTGTAAAAAAAAATTGTATTTTTTTAAAGAGTGTATTATTTCTAATTCTATAATTATTTCAGAGTTACATAGGCTATATTGTGGTTAAAATAGGTACGATAAAAGGGGGTTTCGTGGACCGAAACCAGTTAATAATTACGTAGGAATTTACTTACTGAACACGATTTTCAGATGTGATATAATATTTTCATTCGTCTGTTACGTAAACAAAGGGGAACTATACTGCGGTATTAGCACAGTACATATAAGCTTACTGCAAGCAGTATGGAATCTGGGAACAAACCATTCGATATTACACACAGACTTGCACATCTACGTGATATTTAGTGACCTTGGCGTAATGTCAGAGGGCCTAGTGCGAGTTTTTCACTGCCGCCGTCACAAGTCACCGCGTCGACGTAAACGCAGATTTATATAGGATCGGAACAGCGCCTCTGTCGGCCGAAAGATAACACTATTGTGAGCCCATACAAATCTGCGTTTACGTTGACGCGATGACTTGTGACGGCGATTTTAAGAAAACTCGCATTAGGCACTCTAGGCCTAGTGCGAGTTTTCTTAAAATCGCATCTTAATTTCATGAACGACCCGCGGTACCCTAATGTCTTTTTAAAATAAAAGTAGCCTAAGTTACTTATTGTAAAATAAGCTACCTATCAGTGACAGTCCCGTTAAAATCGCTCCAGCCGTTTCCAAGATTATCCGGAACAAACAGACACACAGACAGACAGTGTTTTTTTTTAAATTGGTATTTCAATGTCATCTGTACCTACCGTTTATACTTTCATATTATGAATTTAGTGAAAAGCAGTTATTTTGGAAATACAAACAGACACTTGAATTTTATTCATCTGTATAGATAGATATTGGTGTGCATTTTATACTGCTTAGCAAGATTATTGTATACTGTGATATTAGGTAATTGGTGGCTTCGCACAGAATTCGCATTTCCATCGACAAATATTATTCCTGCTCTCATCCCGCGCTGTATTTGCTCTTGGCTCTCCAAACTATCCTCTGGCCGACTGACACGACCTATTTTTACTGCCAAAGTATTATCGAATTACGGGTCATTTTCCTAACAATACACTCTGTTACAATCGATGTATTGGTTACTATTTGCTACATTATATTGCTGGCTTATGTTAAGACAACTCTTGCTTTTGGCAGATTTGAGGACTTTGAGAAGTATAAGTAACTAGCGTACGTCACACCTGTGAAATGAAGAGACTGGTGTCTACTTGTAGAACGTTTATTACAGTATACAAATACTTTGAACACGTTGGAGTTGCAGAAAGGTGTTGCACACACAGTCTTAACGATCTCGGCCCTTAAGACGTTCGAAAATACCTCGTAATGATCTAATGGTAGACAATATTTCTTAAAATGTATGTGTTTCCACAGACACGTCTAATCTATATCGATCAATTGACAGTGACATTGACACACAGAGTTCAATAGCATATCCACAGATAAACACAAACACGACTATTCGCAGGCCCCGCTAGAATTCGAACTTGCCTTGACCACAACGGCTTTAAGTTTAAGTAGGTATCAAAAATTATTTTCTTGGCAAACATTTTGCATACACAATAAGTAAATTTTTTTTATTAAGGCTTATATATTGTTGACTTAATACTGAAGAAGCGGTCGAGATTGATCGTGGTACTAATACTTCTAATGAAATCCAAAAGAATACCTCTTAGTGTACAAAACCCTGAATATGAAAGTCAAACAGTGATCCTTCAATAATCGCCCACTCGACTTTCAGATAAAAATGCCCGCATTTAGGCAAAGCACGAGAATAGCCCAGCTAAGTCAAAGTAATATGACCTCTGAGCGAGCTGGTTTAAGGTCGACAGTCTATTGAATCATAGTATAACATAAGCAATCGTGATTTTTTTAATATCAGCGTCCAAAGTTGGTAACAATAGGACAGACAAAGCGACGGAGACCGCATCAATCTCCCGGTACCTAATATTGTTAGAATGAGCGACGTTGACTGATGGTGCTCTAACAGAACCAATATTAAATATCGTGACACAAACTTTACATAATTACTATTATATTAATACAACAAGGAATTTTGCGTATTACATCTTGCGACATATTGCGCTTGTGTAGTCGTTGCGGCAAAATGGATTTGTCTCAACACGTATTCTATGCAAAACTAGCTTCTTTCCTGACTTTGATTACATCAAAAGACTGAACAAATTAGTTGTTAACTTAATCGACTTGTAACCACTTGAAACTCATCTCCCTGGCCTTATCCCATGTATTTGGGGTCAGCACATGATTCAACCCGATGTGGCTGATCATCTGATTTTTATACGAAGCGACTGCCATCTGACCTTCGTAACCCCTTTTTCGGGGTAAATCGGCAATCTGGGTTAAACCAGTAACCACTTAAAACTGAACTCAATTAATATGAACATTCTTGGAATTGGAGCTCAATTTACGGATTACAAATCGTTTGTTTTATGCGATGTTTTATACATGGTAAATTCTCGACTTTCATAAGTGCCTTACCAGGGCCTAAACTGAATAAATATTTTTCATTTTCATTTTCATTTTCATTTTCACATAGTTTTAGAAAGCTGGCAGCATTGCACGCTGAATAGCAATTGTCATTCTCTGAAAGAGCCGCTCGCTTTTCGCGAGACACCTTTAGACGATGTGCAACCTCTTTTAAAGTATCACAAAATTTTGTTGATATTATCTTCCATACAGATATTATACTTCCATAAACGTATTTAAAAAAAACAACGTTCGGTGAAATAAATCCTACGCAGGTGAAAACGCAGAACACAGCTTGCTTAAAATAAAAAACGAAGGACTCAGCTACCTACCTACATAATAAAATTGATATTATAAACGAGATAGTCAATATTTACAAACAAATCAACACCAACAAACCATCAAAACATATAACTTTACACAAGCAGAATACAACCAATTACAATATAAACGAACATCGATAATAATCTAAAAGTGATTAGATAAGTTTACAATTAGAATAGTTGGCCGTTATTGGGTTAAACGAGGCAGTTTCAACTTTCCCCAAGTCGCGGGAACTTTGGAACGACTCCTCGGCGAATCTTTGTGATATAAAACTGCAATTAACGACACTCCCCGCATTCTGTAACTAATTAAATATCATTATGACCATGCAACCTTGGACATTGAAGATTGGGTACACATTTGATCTGAGATTTATAGCCATAGTTCAATTCGTGACCAAATTTATGCCTAGTTTACCAGATGGCGCGAGAATATTACATATATATTTAAATCAATTTTAATTTGCTGAGGTGGCAACATAATTCAAAAAGTACATGATTAGACTTCTTACAAAATACCATCAAATTGTCAGAACATTACGAACAGAATTCATGAACTCTGTGTCTTCTGTCTCTTTGAACAAACAAACATTTTGTCATCTATCTTTATCTTATACTAGCGGACGTAGTTCCCGTTCCCGTGGGAGTACGGGGATAAACTATAGCCTATGTTACTCGCTGATGATGTAGCTATCCATTGCTGAAAGAATTTTCAAAATCGGTCAAGTAGTTTCGGAGCCTATCCGATCCTCTTTATAATATTTGTGTAGATTTCTTTTATTCCTACAATCAAATAAATCTCAAAGAATTTATTGAAACAAGCTTTCTAAATATATTTTGCCGAACATCCCAGTGAAATCTTACTTTTACCTTCACTTGACTTCACGAGCAATGAGCGCTCAGTGAATATAGTAGAAGTAACTGCGCACTTATTGTATTTGCCGCGCGCCATACAGACAGACTCATAAAATGACGACTGCGTATTCAAGGTCAGCGCTCTTAACCGGATTTCACCTGTACAATTTAATCGTAACTACCTGCGAGTATATACTGCTAGGTAGTTAGGTCAAAGGGGTAGTTACTGTATGAGAGAATCGACCTTAATCACGGGCTGTATTTCTGGGAAATTAACTTAAAATCCAGTTTTATGACCAGTCACGGAGCGGGTCCATATGTGACCCTTTCGGAATGATCTACGTATGCTCCTACGTTATTTACTCTGCTCACATTGGGGCTTGCCAGTTGCCATATAATTTAATGCGAACCCTTGTTTGATGTTTTCGACCCGGTTCGTATGATTATTAGGCAAAAGGATAGCGTAGGATGTTTTTATTAACACTGGATATACGGCTGCGGGATTGGATAGTGTTGTTCGAACGAATTTTGAATAAGATGTTCGATCGATGGAACCACGAAGGTTAGATTGGTACATACATATGCCCACGCCTGTATTCCCCGAAGGGGTAGGCAGAGGCGTTGTAACAACAACACCCATCCTTCACCGTATTTGATTAAGTGCCAACGTGACAGATGGTGAGTCTAACACCGTCTCAGGTACTATACATACGTCTTTGAACTACTTCTCAGACTTGTGCAGGTTTCCTCACGATGTTTTCCTTGACCGTAAAGCGCGTGGTGTGAAATCACTGTACATAAGTTTTTTTGAACATCTCATTGGTACAGGGCCCGCTGGGATTCGAACTTACGTCGCTTCTGTAGCAGGCATGAACAGCTGCTCAAACCCAAAGGCCACAACGGCTCTTAGATAGGTATGTTTTGAATTTTAAAATCGAAAAAATGTGTTGCTCAAATAAATTTGGAATGTTTTTAAAATTTATGATTCGCAATTACTAGATGATGCACTATTTTTTTTTTTTTCATAAAACATATGTCACTGCTGATTATATGGCACAAAACAATTTTTATATATATTAATATCACAAAAATAAACACGTCGTTCTTTGTTCTGTGGCACCGCGCGCGTTTTGCACACCTGTAAATCTTCACACTCTTCTTGAAGAATACCATGAATAGGAAAACCACTATGGGTAGTTGGTTCCACAACCAACCAACCAAATACAGGCGTGAGCATAATACGAGTGTATTGTATTCAAATGATATAGTTGAAATGATCATGACAATGCTGATCCATCCATTCAAGTGGTATTGCATGTCATAGCTAATTACCGTACTAATATGACATCACTACGATAATCACATCTAGCCGTGTCATAGAGTATGTATGTCACGCAGATAGAACTATTTATTAGAGGGATTAAGATGTTTTACAACAACGACCTATATCGTCTTATATTCTGTGACAGCTCGCATTACTCTAACTAAGTGTAGCTCATAAAGTAGTTATTTTCTTTTCCACGCATAAGCTGAAAAACATCTTAATATACTTACCTAATATTACGCTTAGTTGCTGAACTAGTCCTTGTACGGAGTCAGCTCGATGATAATCTATTACATCTAGTTCATATTACATATTATAATTTAATTACAGATATTACATATTATTACAGATAAATAAAATTGAAGTGTCTGTTTGTAATTCCAAAATAACAGCTTTTCACTAAATGCATATGAAAGTGTACACGCTACTGACACTTAAAAACCAAGATTAAAAAAAAACTCTGTCTGTCCGTCTGTCTGTTTGTTCCGGGTAATCTCTAAAACGGCTGGACCAATTTTAACGGGACTTTCAATTGCAGGTAGCTGGTGTTTCAAGGAGTAACTTAGGCTTTTATTTATTAATAATATTAGGGTTCCGCGATAATAAGGATGAAAGTAAATCTACGCGGTTGAAACCGTGGCACAGCTAGTGTAATATATATACAGGCAGAGTTTTTCGTATGGGTAGCTTCACGGCTGTAAATCAAACTGTATATACCAGTGCAGTGTATATACCTTGCTTTATATAGATTCTCCACAGCATCATAGGTTAGTTTAAAGTACAAAAAACACTTTATAATGAATTGTGATGGAATAAAACTGGGAGAAATCTGTCAGAGATCTGGGGCCCAACCATGAGCTCTTATTGCAATGATAATTCAGTTGTGCGACAGTGACAGATGTATACACGTCACATACATCTGTCTCATAAATGAGTGAAACTATCATGGCAATAAGAGCTCATGGTAAGGCCCTGAACCTACATACTTGTGTGTAGGTATATAGTACTTATAACATTTACCTAGACTTTTGAGTTTAATGTAACTATAATTTTTTATGATTCATCAAGTAAATACTTACACTTCATTTAAAATCCTTATATTCATGTCTTTTCTAAAATTCATGTCTTGTAAAAGTCTGGGTAAATATATAATCAAAATAATATATTTTGAAGGCTGTATACACAATCGTTCATCTATGTCAGATCGCTTTAGCTGGGGCCTTACCATGAGCTCTTATTGCCATGATAGTTTCACTCATTTATGAGACAGATGTATGTGACGTACATACATCTGTCACTTTCGCACAGCTGAATTATCATTTCAATAAGAGCTCATGGTTGGGCCCCTGGTCAAATAGCTAAGGCGTTAAAATTCGTCTAAAATATACTTTTTGTTTGAGGTTTTAACACCGCCATAACTCGGTTGTTACCTCTGAAAGCTTTCTTTCTTGCTCCTTCAGAATTATCGCCTGCAGGTAAGCAAGCTGTTATATTTTACGCGAACCGGATATAACCCGTTATGAAAGGTGACCCAGGTATAAACGCGGCATAATTCTCACGGTTGTGTACAGGGTTCACATTTTGAGGTTAATCTGCTTCACCTATAAACAGCATTCTAACTTTCTGTTATATAAACTGACTGATGAACTCGAGTTTGGAGGTTAAGTTATTTAACTTAAAATTTTTTTTGTTAATTTTTCGTCGCTAATTTTAGGAATTACTTATAGTTTTATGAATTTAATATTACAACAAATGTAAAAATAAAGCTTTGTCTAATGTTCACACTAGCGAACGTCAAGCGGTTTCACCCGCGTAGTTCCCGTACCCTTGAGAGTACGGGGATAAAATGTAGCCTATGTTATCGCTGATGATCTAGCTATCCACTGTTGAAAGAATTTCAAGATCGATAAAGTACTTTCGGAGCCTATTTCATGCAAACAAACAAAAAAACAATCAAATCTTTCCTCTTTAATATTAGTGTACATATACTTCCTCGATAAATGGGCTCTCTGAAATATTTTTTCAAATCGCACCATTCGTTTGAGATTAGCGCGTAAATAAACAAACTCTTCAAAGTCAAAAAATATCTTTATTCGATTAGACTTTTAACAAAGCACTTTCAAATCGTCAGAATGACACAATTTACAGGATTATACATGCTACCGCCAGGTTCGGAAGGTTGCTTTTTTTGAGAAGAACCTGGCAAGTAACTCAGTCAATTACTCTTTTTCAAAAAAAATTATACAATTTAAAAAAAAAGTAAGCCCATAGACACAGTTGCAATGCACAAATGTCGATAAAAATTAACATAAAGTCGAGTAGTTCTACTTGTATCTAAATGCGTTGAGATGACCAGCCCCCACAAGCAGCAACCTGTTCACAAGTATGACGAGAATGCCAGCCATCGCCCTCCTCCCAGCTTTATATATAGCAAAGTTCAGGCTTTATATATCAGTATAGATGATCACTAGTAATTATGATACACTTAGGGGTTCTAGTATTGATAGATACATAGCGGAAAAAGCCGTATTTCGTACCGAAAACCTTTTTGGAACCAGTGAAATGTCTGAATTATGGGCAGTTCGTAAGTTGTGATTCGGACAGATTTTCCTTCCTCGCCGTTTGGCCGTCCGGAATGGGGATTTACTGCTGGTCGAGGGCCGGCCAATATGTATCCGGTACCTGTGATATATTATTTGGACACGGCATTTTAACTGGCGACTCATTTAGTCACGGATATGTAGTTTTTTCACTATAAATACATTATCTTAATGTCTTAATGATGTTCTATGCCCCAAGTTATAGATTTTGGCACGGTTGAATGTCGTCTTGTGTTTCGGGGTTTTTACGTAAGGATGCCAAAAGCTTCCTACATTGCCGGTTGGGGCGTTCCCATACAATTATTATTATTACTAACCTGCCGTGTCCCACTGCTGGGCAAAGGCCTCCCTTCCACTTTTCCAACTTCCATACAAAATGAAAAAAAGGGAAGGCGTTATCGTAAATATCTTAAATGGATGTTAATCTTTCCCCTTTTTACTTAAGTTACTTCTTTTCCTTGAATATAAATATAGATTGCAGTTCCTTACTAATGGCTAGACCACAGAGGTTTAAAAATTGAATATCCTAAGTAGCATCTAAAAAACGAAAAATAAAGTTTGGGAATTGTGACGTATCCGTCCGTAATTGAGCGGCTCTACTAGTTTGATTGATACTTCTACTAATCTACTATATAAAAATAAGTCGGGTTTTCCTTCCTGACGCTATAATCTAGAACGCACGAACCGATTTCCACGGTTTTGCATTCGTTGGAAAGGTCTCGGACTCCGTGAGGTTTATAGCAATTCAGGAAAAAATCAGGACAAACCAACATTTTAAGTAGATGGCGCCGGTGCGTGATACATTGTTTGACAGCTACTCATTGTTCTCTGCTCAGTTAATTTCATGTGTCAAACCGGTATTGTGTTCACTGTGAAATTGTGAAAATGGCGAAACGGAGTTCGCCGGGTTTGCTAGTGGTCTTATAAAAAAGATGCCAAAAAAACAATAAAACTAAAAATGTGGCAAAAAAATCGCCTTACTTCATTGCGGCACACAGTCTGCCCTTGGTAAAACGCCGAAACATAGATAATTTCCGGTCTGCGCTTGTAAACCTTTATAGTGCTCATATATTTTCATGGTGCAATTTGTTCCGCGTCTCTCTAGCGAGCTGATTTATGTGCAGTGCATCCAAAAAGCCAGGTTTTTTTGTGTACATTTTGACAAACGTTCGCATTTTAGAAAGTTTGGTGTTCATAGTTGGGCTATAAAATAAAATATATATACAATTATTCATTTACCATTGGATTACAGTCAACTGGCAACAATCATCTCTGCAATCTATACCTATACATATAAATAAAACTGAAGTGTCTGTTTGTAATTCCAAAATTAAAGCTTGTCACTAAATGCATATGAAAGTATACACGCTACTGACACAAAAAAACCAAGTTTTAAAATTTTTCTCTGTCTGTCTGTCCGTCTGTCTGTCTGTTTGTTCCGGGTAATCTCTGAAACGGCTGGACCGATTTTAACGGGACTTTCACTGATAGCTGATGTTTCAAGGAGTTACTTAGGCTACTTTCATTGATTAAAAATATTAGGGTTCCACGACATGAAACATAATACGCGGGTGAAACCGCGGGGCACAGCTAGTGGTCATATAAGACTCGTATCATGAAATTGACATAACAGTACGTAAGAATTTTTAGGAATTTGTTGCGGAAAGTGAGTTTTGTTATTACGACACCTCTGCCTACCCCTTCGGGGAATACAGGCGTGAGCATATGTATGTATGTTAATCACAAAAAATGTTCGGGCATCCATGGCCTATCACAAAACTTATTCATTATGGAATGAGCCGCAAAAGTTCTACATTAAAAAAAAGAAGAAAATGAGTCTTTTACACAGTAATGTTAGTTAAGTTATATGTTTTTTTATTGTACAGTTAACTTAGCTAAGTTGCAAACAGGACACCAGAGACGAAGTGACGAGACACTTAGCTGAAACAAATGAAGCCATTTTTCAGCGCGCTACCAGAGACTAGGATGGAAATAATAAGAATACTTCGGTTACAATGGAGTTTTACAAATTTATTCTTGAATAATCTTATTTTGGTCTCTAAGTAAATAAACATTATCTTTTAAACAAGTGTTTTATAATTAAAAGCTTGTTTTTTAGGTCTGAACAGTGGCGTGCATTGCATATAAGCAGGTAAGCAGAAGTTACAAATTGTGATCACTGAATACACTCGTGTCGTGTGTGTGTGTGTGTTTATATTCGTATGTGTATCTTTACCAAGACGTACGTACCTACGCCGCGTCACATAGGTATGTACTTAACCTGCCTACCTACCTACTACTTGTTGTTTATGCCTACCCCTCTGAAAATCCCATGCACGCCCCTGGGTCTGAATACCTTTCGTGGGTTACTTATCTATATCTACATCTATACAGATTAATAAAATAGAAGTGTCTATTCGTTATTTCAAAATAACAGCTTTTCACTGAATGCATATGAAAGTATATTCGTTACTTATATAAAAAACGAATTATTAAAAATTGTCTCTGTCTGTCTATCTATCTGTCTGTTTGTTCCGGATAATCTTTGAAATGGCTGGTGATGAACGGGACTGTCACTGGCAGATATCTGATTTTATAATGAGTAACCTAGGCTATATTTATTTTCAAAAAAGAAAAAAAGTAAAGTCTAAGCGGTCAAAGCCGCGGGTTGCAGCTAGTAAAATAATATACAGAAGAAAATACAAAGTTAGCTTTACGCTGTGAAATATTGCTATAGTAACGTTCAACGTGAACGATGTGGGAACCGCGGAATACCCTACTTTATCCTAAGATACCTGCCGCGTTATTCTCTAAGGTTTCTCAGCATCGAACTCGAAGACAAGTGTTGGTTTCAATCATAGGAAATTGATACATAATACTTAGAGGATAAGGTTCAATATCGTATCTTTAAAACCGGTACTCGACGATGACTGCGACGCTGAGAAACCTTAGTGAATAACGTGGCTGGAAGGCTGGATTATCTAACAAACACTTGTTGAGTTGTTAAGCGTTCTACATCTAGAAAGTTTTGCATCCACAGCGATCTTATGTAAAGCGATCCTTGTCTTGTTATAAGTATGAGTCTTATTGTTCTTCAAGTTGAATAAATTTCACGCCGTGCACAGTTTTTATTCCTGAATTATTTAACTTCTTTAAGTTTGAAGGTTTTCAGAGTTTTATTATCTAGTCTGTTAGTTTTTTTACAAACAATTGGTCTGATACACCGCACATGAGTTACACACCTTAATTTTCTTTAATTAGATACTTAATTATGTATTCCCCAAAGGGGTAGGTAGAGGTGTACTTAGAGAACCGGTGGTAAATTCCTCGACATTCACCAGGACCTAAACTGAATAAATCATTTTCATTTTCATTTTCATTTTTCATTTCGTCAGCTATTTTTAAGGCTGTGTACTGTACTATGTGCTCTTAATAAGTGGCGAGCATATTGCTATACCGGGCACTAATCCAGATTCCGGGATGCTACTGGGAAATTGCGGTTAGAAAAACCCAATAACACTATGCCCAACCTATTGTAGGTCTAGAAAAAGTGACATTCTCTAGCGCTTGCGCTAATAGAAACGATACAAAATGTATGGAAATTACATAAATCACTCACCTGACATTAATACGTTACACAAACTCAGTGCTCTGGCCTTGTCGTAGGTACTTAGGATCAAATAAAATGACTGATGAAAGTTTATCTATCGGTATTGTAATACACTACTACTCTAACCTACATACTTGGCTTGTACATATGCCATTCGCATACATTTTGTATCGTTTCTATAAGAAGTGCGAGGATATTGTTACTCGAATTCCGCAGTAGTGTTTGCGACCAGCCCAGGAAGTATTTTATATTCCTTAATTACAATTTTAAAGTAATCCCGATATTAAGTGTTATCCCTCTCCCGCCGCACTTGTACACATTACATTATAAATCCAACGCGCTACGCAATGGATTACATTTCGTCTGTCGATATCGCATTAATTCTGACACGGTATAAGCCTGCCGGGATTTGCATTCGAATCCGCTCAATGTATAAATACATAAAGTTAATTATATTGGTAGAGCGTTGAGCTAACATTATTTTAGAGTTTTAGAGTTTATTTGAACCATAACAATATCCATTTTATGAGTAAAAGCGATACTGCACATTTTATATGACGTAATGGCTTAACAAAAAAGTAAGGAAACTTAATTTCAGACTTTAATTTTCGGATCCCAATTTATCCATTCATACATCTATAGAGATAAATAAAAGTGTCTGTTTGTAATTACAAAAAAACAGCTTTTCACTAAATGCATATGAAAGTATATACCGTACTGACATAGAAAAAGCAATTTAATTATTTTTTCTCTATCTGTGTGTCCGTCTATCTGTTTGTACCGGCTAATCTCCGAAACGACTAGACCGATTCTAGCGGGACTTTCACTATCAGATAGCTTAAAATTGAAATTAAGTCTATGCGGGTCAAACCGCGGGGCATAGGTAGTTTGAAAAAAAGTAATCTAAGTTACTCCTTGATAGCTGCCAGTTAAAATCGGACCAGCTGTTTCAAACATTCAAAAGCTGCTAATTTGGAATTACAAACAGGCGCTTCATTTATCTGTATAGACATAGATGTATAGATGTACGTTAGTTCCATTTCTTTGTATTCAATTAGTTCACGCACACATTGAACACCTCAAGAGGCCTATAACGAAGTGAGAATGAAACCCGGAGCCCTTGAGGTCGTCTCGTAAAGGGCCCATTGTCATGCACCCTAGTGAGTGTCTCGAACATTGTTAGGTTAGTGGAGTACCTTCGGGGAATTCTATGAACATTCCTGATACTAACGTGGTTTTTATATAGCAAATGGGAATATTTACGCTTGGTTATAGCCGAATGCTGGCTTTAATACTAATGTAACATGATTTTCTAAGAGGCGAGGTTTGTAGGTTCGCAATTTGTAGGATATTCGGAACTATTGTCTGTACGTAATTAGTATGAGGTAAATATTCGGGTCTCCCAAATTTATTCAAAAAAATGCAGGACTATTTTAATGAAGGTGTGGAGTTGATCTGATGACGGAGCCGAAAGACAGTCGATGAACTCCTCGAGGATTTACAACAAGTACTTACCTAGTGTTTGGACTTTATTAATTCGTATTGATGAGAACTTTACACATGGATGGGCTGTGACTGAAAAGCGCGAAAAAAATTTTTTTACATTAAATATGAAACGCATTTAAAAAGAGAAAAATATAATTATTTTAAATAATTTTCTTACTTTTGAAGTTGATGCCAAATAAAGCATCAAACTAGGTATCAAACACGAACTTCAAAAGTAAGTATTTTATTTGAAAGTAGCTGTGCCCGCGGTATTACCAGCGTAGATTTAGTTTCATCCTTATTGTTGCGGAACCCTAACATTTTTAATAAATAAAAGTAGCCTAAGTTACTCCTTGAAACATCAGCTACCTGCCAGTGAAAGTCCCGTTAAAATCGGTCTAGCCGTTTCAGAACCCGGAACAAACAGACAGACAGACAGACAGACAGACAGACGGACGGACAGACAGACAGACAGAGAAAAATTTTTAAACTTGGTTTTTCAATTTTAGTAGCGTGTATACATTCCTATGCATTTAGTGAAAAGCTGTTATTTTGGAATTACAAACAGACACTTCAATTTTATTTATCTGTATAGATGTATAGATAGATATTTCTATTTTTCTCGTTTTGAAGGTGGTATGCATTTTTTTTTTATTTTAGTTTCTGATGATAGAGTTACTTGACGTACGTATGAGCTTATGCAGTATATTATATCAGAAACTGGTTCAAATAGGCTCAGAATATTATCTCTATTACTCCAATTTCAGTATAAGTACAATTTGGTTCAACCATTACCCTTATGAGAATGTTAACAATACTAAGATTGGATGTTTGGAATATATTATTCAAACGCGTCAAAATGGCGGGTCATATTTGCGTAGAGCCGTTTATTACACTGAAATAACATACGGAACACCTTCTATTATACCGAAATATATACAACTAGGACAAAATGAACCCTAAAACTTTTGTTTATTCGCTCGTTCAAAGCTAATAAAACCTAGCGAATGAGGTGTTTCTAGGAATGAACAGTTGGTTAGGTTGGTACCTAGTTATTCGTTTAAGGAACGAATCATTCTCGGAAACAATGTTTTCTTGATCTAGTAAATAATAATAAACTCTATAGATATTTCATTCCAAGAAGAATGATTGAAAATGTTGTTTTGTTTTCAATTACATTAGTTCGTATTCGTGCCAGTAGGCCTAGACAAAATTGAGGAGCTCGTGGCACAGTTGCTATTGCGCATATCATTCGATCAGCGAAGTTAAGAAACCATACGCCTAGTCAGTAGTTGGATGGGTGACCGCCCGAGTTCCCTCCGTGCCTCGGAGAGCACGTTAAGCCGTCGGTCCCGGTTGCCAATTTAACATCTTTGGCAATCGTTACAGGTCAGTCGGAGGCCTAAAAATAATCTGACAACTGGTTTAACCCAGATTGCCGATTATCCTCGAAAAAGGGGTTGCGAAGGTCAGATGGCAGTCGCTTCGTATAAAAATCAGGTGATCAGCCACATTGGGTTGAATCAAGTGCCGACCCCAAATACATGGGATTAAGGCCAGGGAGATGATGAGGCCTAGATAAAATAACATTATGTTGCGCTTGCGCTAATAGAAACGATACGAACATACATTTACATATGCTCACGCCTGTATTCCCCGAAGGGGTAGGCAGAGTGTTGAAATTCCAAAACCCACATTTCACCAAATATGATTAAGTGCCAACGTGACAGAGGGTGAGTCCATCGCCGTCTCAGGCACTATACATACGTCTTTGAATAATTTCCTCACGAAGTTTTCCTTCACCGTAAAGCACGTGATGTGAAATCACTGTACATGAGTTTTTAGAAAAACTTATAGGTTCAGGCTCCGCTGGGATTTGAACTTGCGTCGCTTCCGTAGCAGGCGACTGCTCTAACCCCGAGACCACCACGGCTCTTTAAGCGATAAGAAATGTATAGAAATGACATAAATCAGTCACGTGACATATGTCATTTCCGTACGTTTTGTATCGTTCTACTAGCGAAGCGTGATAATAATGTTACTTTGTCTATAGTTATTTTGAAAACATATGCAACTATCACAATCTGTGCCCCTGGTACCTGATTCTAAGCTTTTCTTGTATGTAGACGTAAAACTTCCTACACTCGCCGCTTGGGGCGCTTTTTAACGTTCCTATCCATAATGAGTGAATAACTAGGCGATGTGGTCAAGGTTAAAACTCGTTAACATCTATGCTTGGGACACTGATAGCCTATTTTATTATATTTTAATTAAAGTATAATGTGAAAAGCAATCTATTATTTTTGAACTAGCGGACGTCACTTGGTTTTACCCGCGTTCTCGTGTGAGTACGGAGATAAAATATAGCCTATATTAATCAGTGATAATGTATCATTTAAATAGTGAAAGAATTTTTTAAATCGGTCCTGTACTTTTGAGCCAATTCGTTACAAACATACTTATATACACATTTTTCCTCTTTATAATATTGATGAGTGCACGAAGCTCTGCTACGTTTCTTGTCGATGGTAATTTTTTTACAGTCAGATAAGCAGCAATTAGAATTTCATGCCTTGTGTTTGTTGTGTGCGGTATTTCTATCTATACATCTATACAGATAAATAAAATGTAAGTGTCTGTTTGTAATTCCAAAATAACAGCTTTTCACTAAATGCATACGAAAGTGTACACGCTACTGACACTAAAAAGCCAAGTTTTAACATTTTTCTCTGTCTGTCTGTCTGTTTGTTCCGGGTAATCTCTGAAACGGCTGGACCGATTTTAACGGGACTGTCAGTGGCAGGTAGCTGATGTTTCAAGGAGTAACTAAGGCTACTTTTATTTATTAAAAATATTAGGGTTCCGCGACATGAATGCATTAAACAAAATCTGCGCGAGTGAAACCGCGGGGCACAGCTAGTATGGCATGAAAACCAGAGTAAGTAAATGTTCCGCGGTGGGATTACAGAAATACCCCACATCTGTGTAATCCCACCGCGGCGCGCTTTGAGACTGTACGCAAAAAGGGAAATAAGAGTTTAAAAATAAACCAATGGTTAAGGCATTCATTGTTGAATGTTTATATACTTGTCTGTGTAAAAAATTACTGTGTAACACACTGGTGTAAGTAGGTACTCTACGAAATGAATGTACAACCTTAGACGTTTCACTGAATCATGCAATGGATAAACGGATTTGAATGAAATTTGGCGCACAGATAGCTGTATTCTTCAGAAAAAGTATATTATTTCTTTTTGATTATCTATACAGTAATTGCATGATCTATTGACGTTTTATTGTTTTTGACTTCTGGGATCGGGAATCTATATGAAAATAACTAAAATTGTGTAATAAATATTGTTATTCCAAAATAATATAAAAAATTCTGTTTGTTTGTTCCTTGTAATTTGCGATTACAAACAGACACTTCAATTTTATTTAATAACTTTTTTTTATACAATTTTAGTTATTTTCATACAGATTCCCGATCCCAGAGGTCAAAAACAATAAAACGGCAATAGATCATGCAATTTTGATACACGATTACGTATCTCGGACCTCATATTTCACTGCAAATAAAACGTAACGCCACATAAATTGTAGAACCTACGCACCGACCATGAGTAACCCTAAACGTTGGTATGGAAAGTCTAAAATGAATTTCAAAATATTGGATACGTGCCGTGAATAATGGACGATATCACGATGGCGGTCTATAGTTCGTGTTCTGATAGCGTTTGATAGATTGCTCTTTTTTATCTTTCAGCCGTCATCATATTTTTTGCTTTTAAGGAATTTAAATGCCTTCTTAAATCATTTGAAACCCGTTTAAGGGTTGACGATACTGTAAGGCTATTCAATAACTGGTTCCTAGGGAAAAAATGAGTCTCGTGTCTCGATGTTTCGAATGTCTATAGAAATAAATAAAATTTCAAAGTGTCTGTTTGTAATTTCAAAATAAAATATAATCACAAATGCATATGAAAGTATACGCAATACTGACCGACTTTAACGGGACTTTCAGTGGCAGATAGCTAATATTACATATAGTAACTTAGGCTACTTTTTTTTAACTCCGCGCGGACAAAACCGTGCCATAGTACAAGTTCTTGCTTAGTTTACTTATAGATGACTGAGATCTATGTGATGTCGATAAACACAAAAATGTAATTAAAGAGTCTGTTTATAATACCAACTTAACAGCTTACATAAAAAATCTATTTTATATTATTTTGTCCTTTCTGATAGCTGAAGATCTGAATCTGATCTGATCTTTGCAGATCGCTGAAGTTGTAAAGTAATTTAAGCCTTTATTAGCTAAAAGTAAATTATCCATAAGTAACATGGCTTCTATTGATTATAGTTTATTTATAATAGCTGTGCCCCGCGGTTTCACTCGCGCAGATTTAGTTTAATGCTTCATGTCGCGGAACCCTAATATTTTTAATAAAGAAAAGTAGCCTAAATTACTACTTGAAACATCAGCTAGCTCACACTGAAAGTCCCGTTAAAATCCATCCAGCCGTTTCAGAGATTACCCGGAACAAACAGACAGCCAGACGGAGAAAAAATTTAAAACTTGGTTTTTTTGTGTCAGTAGCGTGTATACTTTCATATGCACTCAGTGAAAAACTGTAATTTTGGAATAACAAACAGACACTTCAATTTTATTTATCTGTATGTATAGATATAGATATGTGGAACATGAGAATGTTTTTTGTACTTAAATTAAATTCTAAGAAGCTTCCCCAAATAAATGTTCATTATTTATTATATATAAATATATATATATAGAATTGATGTGTAACACCTACCGAAGATCTGTGCCAAAACTTGACTCAAACTCAAAAATATTTTTATACGATTAGACTTTTTAAAGTGCTTTCAAATCGTCAGAATGAGATAATTATACAGGATTATACATGCTACCGCTAGGTTCGGAAGGTTGCTTTTACTGAGAAGAACCTGGCAAGAACTCAGTAATTACTCTTTTCAAAACTATTATATAATTTTAAATATACAAAATAAATCACAAAAGAAATGTAAGCCCATGGACACAGTTCCAATGCACAAATGTCGTAGTTCTACTTATAACTTAACGTGTAGCTTGAGATGACCAGCGCCCACAAGCAGCACCTGTTTACAAGTATGCGAAGACGTTAAATATTTTTAAAATTAAACTTAAATCACACATTTGTAACGATGAGTCACTAGTGAAATAATATTTATATTTTGAATAATATAATAAAATGTGTTTCTTACTTAGACCATACGTCATGCATTGTTGAGCAACATTTGGCTAACATTTTTCATAATGTTTTATTAACCATGCTATCTCATTTAAGTGACATACTGTCTTGATGAGAATAAAGAATTTAAACCTACGTATGACGCGAATGCCAGTCATTGACCTTGCCTCGTTTACGCCTAAAAAGTCCGCTCATGAAACAACTTTGATAACGTACGTGGAGGCACGTAGTACTGAATCGACAAATTTGATAGCGATGGTAAGTACCTACCAGTAAATTTCCTCTCTTTGCCAATGAATTGGGCGAGAGCTCACATTTATCTAAAGGGCTTTGCAGTGCTTCATTAGGCATTAACTTAGAGCCTCCCTTATGTTACGACAAAGTACTATATGGGCGTAGTTATATAGCTTACTGTGAGGAGAATTGTTTATATTTAAGCCAAAATAATAAGATAATACATTTCGCAGCTTCGGGATTTTAATTTTTTAGCGTCAACAGTGACAGTCCCATGAAAATTGGTCCAGTCGTTTCGAAAATAAGTTTGAAACAGACTGACAAAATAGTGTAATCGTTAATGTTTTACTAAAATTTATTATTTTGTCATCATAAACACGAAACCTCTTATTGGCATCATAGATTGACGATGATTATGAGACATGTATATGACGTATATAAGTCTGTCACTGTCACACAGTGGAGCTATGATGGCAATAAGAGCTTATGGTTAGACAATAGGGTTGGTAACATATTATTTTGATTTGCCCAACGATAGTGGCAACCCTACTTGGAATATATTTCTTTAATATTACCGACAGTCTGAACCCAAATTAAATTCTTCTGCGCTGTGTCGGCAATAATTTATCGACAACGAGCCTAACCAAATATTAATGGGAGCCATCAATATGGCTGATCAAAGGCCCATTTGTTATCAGGGATTTTTTTATCGACTAAGGAAATGAGTGAAATTACTTTTGGAGCAATCAAATAGAGAATCACGCCGTTCTATGTTAGCGGCGACTTCAGAGTTTACCAAAAGCATGAGCGCTCAGTTCAATCCATATCTATACCGTCTGACCTACGCAATTCCTTTTACAAGGAAAATCTCTAATCTGGGTTGAACCAGTTATCGGACTCTCTTAGGCCTCGGCAACCGTCGGCAAAAGTTGCAACCGGGGCTGACGGATTAACGTGCTCTCCGAGGCTACTGGCATAGATTAGGGTTGCATAACTTCGCTGATCGAATGATATGCGCAATAGCAACTGTGCCACGAGCTTCTAATTAATTCACATTAATATGAACACATTATTTTCACGCCAAATACGTCCTTTATCGGTAATTTGACTAGGACATTATATTTGTACAATAACGATTCATCAGCCGAGGTGTCAGTGGGCTAATATATCATGAAATAGACGTGTCATTTTATGATAACGTTTAGTTTGTATCTGTGCCCCGGGCTGGCGTAATATGTAACTCAATCCGCCCGTTTCCACTACACTCAACAATAAAGGATAAATACCGACGATGAAGGTAGAGTAGGTATTATTTTCTATGAAAATGAAAACGAAATTCATTTGTTTAGTTTAGGCTGAACTGACACCCGGTTCGGAAACAGCCTGCTAAGAAGATCCAGCGAGAAACTAGCTGATATCATGTACATCTCATTACATAATAAATAATTATTAAGTAAATAATATAATAAAATTCAATAGTGAAAGGATATGCCCTATTAATTCTATGCTCACGCCTTCTCAAAACGGTACCCTGACCTAGGATTAACCGCACTAGGCACTATACGTACGTCCTTAAATTACTTCATGATCTCCTTCACCGTACGTGGTGTGAAATGCACTTAAGTTTTTACATTACAAAAATCATTGAGAACTTGAACTTCTTTATAAATTTTACTGCAATGTAAGAGTTGAATAAAATATTTATAGAACGTAGCGGTAAGTCAACGTATTGTAATACACTTGAAACATCGTGACCGTGAGCGAAACAAGAACGGGTCTCTAGTATTAAATACCTTGATAATAAATCTATGTCAAAACAAAGGCAACACGCGAAATCTAAAATATACACAACGAATGCGACTTCAACTCCCCATAGTATTTCATTAACTCATGTTAATGAACCGCATTGTAATTGATGTCCTCGTCCCACATAATAAACAGCAAATGTAACAGAAGCATGGCAACACATACCTACCGTGAAATTGAGTTAACTTCAAACAAAATAAATGGGATTGAAGCCTACCAGCGCGCAGTGTAATGCAAATTAATATTATGTGCCGCATTAGCAACTCCAATGTCGAGACAAAGAGAACAAATATAGCTTAATTGATTGACATACGTACATAGATATGCTCACGCCTGTATTCCCTGAAGAGGCAGGCAGAGGTGTTGTAATAACAACACACACTTTTCACCAAAGATTATTAAGTGCCAATGTGCCAAAGTGAGTCTATCGCCGTCACATGCATTATACATACGTCTTCAAATTATTTCTCTAATATATGCAGGTTTCATAACGATGTAAAGCACGTGATGCGAAAAACTCTTGGTACAGGCCGCAAGTTCGAATCCCATTTGAACTTGCGTCGCTCAAAGCAGACGACAGCTCAGACCCCAAGGCCGCCACGGCTCTTATATATACTGTATCTTGTTTTTAAAATATATTGTTTGTAACAGAGAACCTAAATATCATCAATCATATCATATCATCACATATTTCTTCGGATAGTCTTGCAGAAAGATCTAAATTTGAATCCAAAAATTCATGTTACAGAGTGGATTCAAAAAAGTAAAAAGGGTAATGCATCTTCACTATATTTAATTTCACAAGCTCCTTTTCTCTCTGCTGTTACAAAAATCTCCCTCCATCTCTCTGTATCTCTCGATCTTTATCTCTTCTCTCAACAACTGTCTAATACGCCTTCCTTTTATAGACTCGGAAAACATCTCGGCAAAAAACTAAAACTATACTTGAAAAGAACCTCAGACCGTTCAAAGTTAAGCTAAGTTCTCCAATACGAGTGTGTGGTGAGGATTTGAGCATTGAATAATTAAAAACAAACTTTTTCAATTTCAACTAACTGCAATTTTTATTAAAAGTTGGCAGCCACGCTTCTTGAAAAGTACGAAATAGTTCTCGCAAGTATCGTTAGCATCCTCTAAAGGACGATCTTAATTTAATTAATCTGTGAAAAGAGCAGAGAGTGGAGGAAAAAGTTCAAAAGAATTTTGGAATTAATGAGGTTCTCTAAATTTTCCTCGCACTAAGATTTGGGCACACACCCATTTAGTGTTTACGCTGGATGGCTCTTGGCCGCAGGTCATATAAACGAGGATATGCCATATGATTCTGGTGTTAAAGTCCACTTTAGAACTGCCCAGAGTAAGTAAACAAAGTTACCACCCCATGTTGACTTCACACAGACCCAGGGTAGTTAATATTGACTTTCAAGCAGTCCTATCTACACTTGAACAATGGTGTTCAATATCGAATTGTTTTGTTCATAGTTATTTTGGGCAGCCTTGTCTTTATTAATTGGCAACGTCCAATGTCATACCAGATTTAAAGTAGTGCCGACAAAGAACTAAGATGCAGTTCCCAATAGTCTAAATTGTATTCTATAGTTACCAATCGTAAAATTATTTTGGATGGATGGCACTCGAGGGTCTCGAAAAGCACGTTAAGTTTTCAGTTCTTAATGCCTGTTAAACATCTTTAGCAAACATTACTGCTATGTCAGAAGCCAAACAATTCTGAAAACTGCTAATGATTGGTTTTTGAGAAATCAGGTGACCAGCCTCATCGGGTTAGTCTTCTGATGAGAATCACAATTTTTGCTTGTTATATTACAACTCTGACTCTTAACTGATACCAACAGGCATATCTCCCATTTGTATATTCCGTAATTTGCCGTACCAGAGTCCAGGTTACGTGACCTCTAGCCCCTAATGCAGGTTTCGCTTCGTTCTGCTTCAGTTTAAGTATTCCACGTGGCACAGAGGTCATATAATTCTGGCTATGAATTGTACATGCAAAATGTGAGCAAAAACACTAATTAAGTATCTGGGTCGCGCGTTTTCATTCGAATAATTTTGTAGGTTTCTTTTGATTTGAAGGTAATTTGGCTATGACTAAACGGTAGACCTTTCAAAAGCCTTGTTTTAGTCAATGTCGTTTTAATTGTTTTTAATAAATCATAACACAATTCTCTGCTAAGGTATCCGAGATTTAAGTTATTTAATTTATTTTTTACGCCTTCCCAAAAGTGTCCCCGAAGGTATGGGCGTAGGTGTAACAACACCCACTTCACTGAAGAAGATCGACCCATCGCCATCTCGGGCACAATACAAATACAAACGTCATGTCACGTTTGAACTCTGAATTTCTTTTCGGATATTATGCAGGTTTACTCGTGATGTTTTTACTGTAGAACTCGTGGCGTGACATAACTGCACTTATGTTTTTAGAAAAACACATTGGTGCCGCTGGGATTTGAACTTGCAGACCAGGTTACTATTCAAAACACTTGTGGGTAGAGCGAGTGACCTTGCTCATTCCCAGCAAAGGGAAGCTCTTCCTGCCAGGTGGGTGTCATGCCAAGGGAACCGCGGCTCCGACTGTTCCAGTTGGAAACTTTTATCGCATTGCAGTATTTATGTGCTCCAAAACTCTTATTGCGCGATTTAGGCTCTCGTGTATTTGTACTCAAACTTTGCAATTGTTAGCGATTAGCGCCATCTATGTATCGAGTGGAAAAACGTTACTATACACTCGTTTGTATGTGAAGTTTTACTACCAAGCAGGCGAAGCTGCGGGCGCAAGCTGGTTACATTAATATATAATAGTTGTTAGATACTATTGTGACACCATTCCGTGTTTCCCCTTATATATAATAACTATTATATTATTATATGTTCAACACAAAAGCTTGTTACATGGTTGTAAACAGTCCACTGATTAAAGGTCTTGAAACTTGTGGCTAACAAGCCTAAACGTCTACTGAAGCATGTAGGGACCCCTTTCATTTACATAATTAATTACAAACACCGATCTTTTGTATGTAAAAGGTTCACATTGTTTTCGACTATAATAGGGCCCAACTATGATTGTTTCAGCAGTGCGTATTAATAACTTCTTAGATTTGACGTTTGCAAATTCAAATTCAAGAATACCTTCATTTGATTAGACTTTTAACAATGTACTTTCAAATCTTCAGAACGACGTGTTTATACAGGATTATAGGTACTTCTTTTCAGTACGGATTTTCAGTACTTAACATAATATAGTATCATGCTGTATCAAGTAATTCATAGAATGGTCGGTCAGTAGAACGTGGTCACAGTATAAATGATTTGCAACCAGTAAGGAATCTATTCGCTTTTTTTTTTGTTCGCTCCATTGAGCTGGACGGTTGTAAGAAAAAGAAAGATTTTAAGGTTAATTGAAAATGTAAATGATTTATTCAGTTTAGGCCCTGGTAAGGCACTTATGAATGTCGAGGAATTTACCACTTACATATTATTTTATTTACTGTAAAAATACCGTTTGAAGTATGAAAAAAGTCGGTAAAACTCGTAATTAACGTCGCGATCGGACGCTATGAGACCCTCCTTATTGACGCTACTTTAAGCTTATAAATAACTAGCTGTACCCCGCGGTTTCACCCGCGTAGATATAGTTTCATCCTTATTGTCGCGGAACCCTAATATATCTTATTAATAAAAGTAGCCTAAGTTACTCCTTGAAACATCAGCTACCTACCAGTGTCCCGTTAAAATCCCGTTAAAATCCGTCCAGCCGTTTCAGAGATTACCCGGAACAAACAGACAAACAGACAGACCGAGAAAAAATTTAAAACTTGTCTTTTTAGTGTCAGTAGCGTGTATACTTTCATATGCATTTAGTGAAAAGCTGTAATTTTGAAATTACAAACAGACACTTCAATTTTATTTATCTGTATAGATTTAAATATAATATGCGCATCTGTACCAATGAGTAATTTTCAACTATTTCTTCGTAAATTCCTTACTGATTGTAGAGCTCATATGTCTACTGTGTTGCAGGGAAGTGAGCCAGCGCGCCATTTGTTAACTCGTGTCAAGTGTTTGTCATGGAGACCGCATGAATGCGACTCCGTGTGGACACCGCAATGTGCTGGATTGCGAGATATACACGCGCACTGCATTATCACGGTACCCTAGTTCTTCACAATGGCATGTTGTTTGATCTATAACAATGTGTGGGTTATATTTTTATACAATTTATACCAAAGTTATCCCCCTTAATCCCATGTGTTTGGGGTCGGCACTTGATTCAACCCGATGTGGCTGATCACCTGAGGCACGGAGGGAACTCGGGCGGTCACCCATCCAACTGGCTAGGCGTATGGTTGCTTAACTTGGCTGATCGAATGATATGCGCAATAGCAACTGTGCCACGAGCTCCTCCATAATGTATACCAAAGTATCTTCTGTATATTACGCTTCTTGCGTGGTATTCATATCCTACTAATATTATAAATGTGAATGTAAGTTTGTTTACTACTTCTTAACCAATCATCATAAAACTCTGTAGACATATTATTGGAGGTATTAGAAGTAAAATAGGATACTTAGGTACTATTAAAAAAAATAGACGAAGCCGCGGGTTAAAGTTAGTATGCTATAAGTGTAGTATATTCCAAAATGTATAAAAACGAATAATATATAAAGAAGAGTTAAATTTGGTCTCATTTATTACCCGACTACGGCGAAGCAAAAAGGGAGTTTCAATTAGTATACGTTAATAATTAGTTTAAATTTAAACCATGTGTTCCAGACAGACAGACACTTTCACTTTGTTTAAATTAGTGGGCATGTTGTAAAAAAAGTATCCATCATAACATATTAGGATGAATAAGACCACCTATCTGGCAGATATCGAACATCTAATCAGTCTATAAGATTGATTGTTTTCGAGCATATAAAATATATTGATACACAGGATGTTAGTACGACAAACTACAAGGTAGCAAAATTACCTAAGTAAAACTGTTACGTTCGAGACAAATCTTACCAATTTTCATGAAACAAAACAAAATAAAAACAGTTTAAAGTTAGTGTTTGGTATTTAAATCCATAAAAATAGTCCAATATTTTTGTGTTTAGTGTTTGTGTGCAATGTTTTCTTCCGCATCAAGTCATCATCATCAGCCGGAAGACGTCCACTGCTGAACATAGGCCTCCCCCTTGGACCGCCACGCCGAACGACAATGCGCTATTTGCATCCATCGGTTGCCCGCGACTCTCACGATGTCGTCGGTCCACCTTGTGGGAGGCCTGCCTACGCTGCGTCTTCCGGTCCGTGGTCGCCACTCGAGAACTTTTCTTCCCCATCGGTTATCAGTTCTACGAGCGATGTGGCCTGCCCATTGCCACTTCAACTTGCAAATCTTAAGAGCTATGTCGGTGACTCTGGTTCTCTGGCGAATATCCTTGTTCCGGATTTTGTCCCGCAGAGAAACTCCGAGCATAGCTCTTTCCATTGCTCGTTGAGTGACCCTTAGTCTTTCTAAAAGGTCAGCTGTCAAAGACCACGTCTCAGCTCCGTATGTCATCACTGGCAACACACACTGGTTAAACCGCATCAAGTACTTCAGAATATTTAAGTGAACAAATATCTCAATACTTCAACAAATACCTACAAAAGACGAAGCTCAAAGATGACTTTTTTCATAAAAAAACATTATTTAATTATAAGTATTCGTAAGTTAATATATTTACTTATACCTACCGCAATTCTAAACTTTTTTACTGAGGTAATTTTTTTATCACGTTAACCCAATGCTATCGTTCGGGACAACCCTTATAATATTCAGGCTAGTAAGACATATACAATTACTCGCAAAAAAGCCTGTTTACCCCAAATTTCGCAAACATAAATAAAGCTACGTTAATCCGTAAATACTAAATGAAAATATTGACACAATCTGTCGATCCATCAAATACAAAAAGTGTTGGCGCCGATTCTACAAGCTAATATACTTTGCGATGAAAAAACTTTCGAAGAGATTGAAATTCAGTTAGCGAATCAAAAGTGGGGCCTCGAATCGAAATAATATAATAAGCACTCTAATTGACTTTGGCTTTTGTCTATAACTCCCGTTTTAATTTCCAAGGGTAATGTTTTTGACAAACTTGTTTTCCAATATAATACGTGATTTTATGATTATTTTATCGTCGTTGACTTTTGAACAATTTACACCAAATTGCATGGACATTTTAGATTGAATATTAACTTACTAAACTCCAACTTCCTTATTTGACTCTTATAAAATTTGTTCGCAAATAATCAACCCCCATTTAGTCTTAATGAAATTAATTTTCTATTAATTGTATCTTGTCTTGCGTGCCTCTCGTGTTTTTAACCGACTTCAAAAATGGAGGAAGTTATAATTCAACTGTATGTTCTAATATACGCTCATTATTTAAATAAATATACCATATTTGCGATACGTTTGCGATACATCAGTTTGTGCACTGCGGTATTAGGCTTCTTTATTTAATACTAGCTGTGCCCCGCGGTTTCACCCGCGTAGATTTAGTTTCATCCTTATTGTCGCGGAACCCTAATATTTTTAATAAATAAAAGTAGCCTAAGTTTCTCTTTGAAACATCAGCTACCTGCCAGTGAAAGTCCCGTTAAAATCATTCCAACCGTTTCTGAGATTACCCGGAACAAACAGAGAGAGAGACAGACAGACAGAGAAAAATTTAAAAACTTGGTTTTTTATTGTCAGTTGTGTGTCAGGAAGTCAAAGTGTTAGCGGACAATAGAGAGGGTTGGCGATTGCTTCACCGACAATAGTCTAGCTCTTAAAGAAATGATGATGATGTGTGTATACTTTCATATGCATTTAGTGAAAAACTGTTATTTTGGAATTACAAACAGACATTTCATTTCAATTTTATTTATCTGCATATAGATGTATAGATTTGGGCACCAAGTTCAACTGTGATATTTGATGTAACAATAATATAATCACATAAAAAAATACATACATACATAGAATCACGCCTACATTCCCCGTTGGGGTAAGCAGAGGAGATAATTACGTGCCAACGTGACAAATAGTGAGTCTATTGCCATATCAGGCACTAAACAAACGATTTTGAATTATTGCTCAGGCATATGCGGGTTTCCTCACGATGTTTTCCTTCAATGTAAAGCACGTGATATGAAAGTATTTAGAAGGCGGGATTCGAACTTGTGTCGCTTGCGTAGCGACTGTTCAAATATCACAGCGAAAACAGCTTAAAAAAAATTTACATACTTTGTACCTAATACGTTACCTACGTGGGTACGTTAGGAACCCAATAGGAAATTTTAAAACATTGACATACACTCTGATAATTTGACAGGAACTATTGTAATATTATGCTAATGAATACACTAAAATTATTCCGACGAATAACGCATTTACTATTAATCATATGAGCGTTTCGTACAATAGCCAGTCGATATTGACTGCGATATTGCGTATTGTAATGTGGATTACCGTGTACACAGTGTGAATACGTTTGACATAAATAACAGATGCAGAAATTCAAATTGTAAGGACTGGAGCACCTTGTATAAGCTTCGAAGCTAATTGCAATTTCATGTTGGTTTGAATGTTTGAATATCGAACTTTTTCTTCTTATTTTGAACAAGAATATTTTGAAAAGAAGCAAGCAATTTCCAATAGGATTTATTCAGACGGTAACAGAAAAATAAACATTTAATACTTCAAGCTTTTCTTTTTTACGTAATTTTAATACTGTTTTTAGTTTATATACCGCTTTGTCCCTTTACCATGAAAATTAAAGTGATTACCTGGTAAGGCACATATGAATGTCGAAGAATTGACCACCGGTTCGGAAACTAGCCTTCTGCGAAGAGCTGGCATCATGTACATTCCATTACATAGCTAATAATTATTAACAACTAGCTGTGCCCCGCGGTTTCACCCGCGTAGATTTAGTTTCATCCTTATTGTCGCGGAACCCTAATGTTTAAAAAAAAAAAGTAGCCTAAGTTACTCCTTGAAACATCAGCTACCTACCAGTGAAAGTCCCGTTAAAATCCGTCCAGCCGTTTCAGAGATTACCCGGAACAAACAGACAGACAGACAGAGAAAAATTTTAAAACTTGGTTTTTTAGTCTCAGTAGCGTGTATACTTTCATATGCATTTAGTGAAAAGCTGTAATTTTGGAATTACAAACAGACACTTCAATTTTATTTATCTGTATAGATATGAATGAAAACATATAAAGAAATATTAAATTAGGAAATGTGACAGATTACGTAATTCGAGCGTTACAATTAGCCATTAAATGTTATGCCAATAAATATTATGGGTCAACCAAAAACAACATAAAATTAATGAAGAGTCTATGCGCGGGGCTCAGACAGCAAAAAAATATAATTCGTTGGCCTGTAAATACGATAGACAAGAAGTTGAACAAGAATACTATTATTTGCTTGATGTCAGCCATTCCGCTGAGATTTGAACATTAATATTCATGTTATTTTAGCTGAGGATCGATTATCCAATGCTGATTCTTCGAAGACTCATTTGAATAGTACTAGTCGTTACGTTCCTTTCGGACGACTTTCTGGTCTTTGAATATTAACTCCAGTAGGCCTAGGCAAAGTAACATTCTCTCGCGCTTGCGCTAATAGAAACGATAAAAAATGTATGGGAATGACATAAATCAATCACGTGACATATGTAATTCCCGCACATTTTGTATCGTTTCTACTAGCGAAGCGTGAGGATAATGTTACTTTGTCTACGTTAGGATGACTGCGCAAGTGCGAATAAATATTTTTTTTGCGGTCGCGCCATAAAAGACCGAAAAGCGCATTAAGGCTTGCGCTCATAACTCGCGACGGCATACATACTTCTATCTATTAATCTACTCTACCTAAGCGGACACACTGCTGAACTTTATCACCAACACGCCACGTTTTCTGGTGTTCTGTTAATCTCGGGATTACCTTTATACCACCGAATTCTTAAAATTTAAGAGCCACAATCAATTTTGTACTAGGATTTGAAATACACTCATTTTAATGATCCCCCCAATGGATTTTCTCTCCTAATCTACTATACTAAGCTGTATTTATATACAATCCTTTCATAAGCTCATTCACTTCATCAAATCCTGTCTTTTTTATCTCAGCTGCTTACAATGTGTTATGAAAAATGTCGTTAACGAAAGGTTCGCTTTGCTTACGTATGACTGACTCTGGGAAAACTCGATGACATTAAATGTATCTAATAACTATTATATCTATATATTATACTAGCGGACGTTACGCGTAGTTCCCGTTCCCGTGGGAGTACGGGGATGAAATATATCCTGTGTTACTCACTGATGATGGATCTATCCATTGTTGAAAGAATTTTCAAGATCGGTCAAGTAGTGTATAAAATACAAACAAATCTTTCCTCTTTATAATATTAGTATATATTTAATTCCTTTAAACTAGCAATTGTTGTATATTTGTAATAAATCTTGGTAAAGGCTCTAACGATTATCATGAAATTAAGTATGCAGGGAGTTTCGGCGTCGAAAATAAACTTAATCTTCGATTTATAGCTTAAAAAAATCATATTACATTTAAAGATTGTATAATAAAGTCGACGTCTTCTAATAGTCTTAAAAATACGAACCCGAAGTGAGAGGACAGTATTTAATTAAAAAATATATTTTTTGTACATTTAAAAATGTGCATCTAAAATGTTTGTTTCTCTCCGTGGACTAACTTCTCTTACAAATAATCTCGTATATAAACAAACGTACCCGTAGTAAAGTAGATGTGTTATCATGTACCGAGCAAGGTCGTAAATAACAGCAGTCAAGGGTGCATTATCTGTGAGTTCCGGTTCAGTGCGCGCCCGGTCACTTGATGGATCCACCGATCCTTATTTGCTAACAAAACCACACCACTTTACGAAAAAATTGCTAGATACGGGATATTTTACTTATCCCCCTTGAATTTTTGTCCTGTTACCCCATTATTCTTAGTAGCTGTGCCCCGTGGTTTCATGCGCGTAGACTGGATTCCACGTGTGATTTTATTTCACAGAAACTTAACCGTGAAGTGAAAGGTTAAGAGCAGTGGTAAATAGATATGAGCTTCTAAAAATAAATTAGGCAATTCCTGTTGGCCGAACTATTTCGCTTTACTGATTTATTAAGACTCAATTCGAAATACCATTATATAACCTTTTAGGTGCCTTCACTACTAAAGACAGATAGGAAGTTTTTTATGGGCACTCAAACAAAATTTTGTACTTATATCATAGAGAACTTATCATTGCTGTAATGGATCTTATGGATCAGATTTAAAGCGTTACATGGGGGACGGCGCGTACGCAGTCCCCACTACCAAAAATTACGCATCCGAGTTATCCACATTAGGGATAATCGCAAGGGTCAACCCAACCGCAGTGCAATGGAGGGGCCTCGCCCTGGGGGAACCGCCTTCTTGATCACGGTGTCCCCTATGCCAGGTAAGTATGATTTCAAAACGGCGGCCCGGGGTAGTCCTTCAACGGCGGAGACTCTCTACAGCGCGTTCTAGAAATGTGATAAAAACAAACACCGCCATCTAGCGGTGAATTTAGGAAACAACGCAACAAGATGGCGTTATTCATGTAGTTTGTTGCTTGCTCATAAATTAAATAATATGACATTGTGTATCTATTAGGATAGCATTAACAACTTTAATGTTCAAAGTAATATAAAGGTTATATTATACAAGTACTTTGAACATGTTGGAGTTGCAGAAAGGTTCGAAAAGGAGACGTTCGAAAATTCCTCTTAATGATTCTATCAAGATGTAGACGATAGAAGAGTATTTCGATAGACATTTAACTCTATATCCATAAAATTATATTGATCTGCAAAGAGTGCAAAGGCCATATTCACAGATAAAAACACAAGTCTATTTAGTACAGTACTCGTATAAGTAGCACAACACTCATCCAATTTTGTTTTTCTGTTCCATTTCTCTCTATCAGCCGTCATATTAATAATATGGTCATGATTACTAAACGTTTATTAACACACCCGAGCGTGTTCCGAGCTATAAATCGGAATAAGATGTGGGATATACGACATAAATCACAGTTATCTAAGTATCAAATGTCTTCAGTTCAGCCTCGCTACGGCGATCAATCAAGACAATGGGTAGGATTGGAGACAATCTCAACAAATTGCAAACAACGCATTCGGGAAAACAAAAAATTACGACAACACAATATGAGCACTGTATAGATGTAAGCTAAGGAATGTAAGCAACCTTCCGAACCCGGTGGTCACATTTATAATCCTGTATAATGTATTTTTTGTGTGCTTCTGACGATTTGAAAGTACTTTGTAAGAAGTCTAATCAAATAAAGATATGTTGAATTTTTTGAACTTGACAATAACTTGTTTGAAATGCCCCACTCACACCGTCAATCAATCAACAAATCACACATCAATGTGATAATACGCAGAATAGCTGGGGCCTTACCGTGATATCTTATTGCCGTGATAGTTTCACTCATTTATGAGACAGATGTATGTGACGTGCATACATACATCTGTCACTGTCGCACAACATTGCAATAAGAGCTCATGGTTGGGCCCTGTAGTGTGAATTTTATAAGCATCAATAATAATTTTATTTCAAAAAATAGGTCTAAATTCCTCACTGCTGCGAAAACTTATATACTGCGATATGAGAAATATTGTTGAGGTCGTCTCAATTAAAACCTTAGACCGATATTATAAAAAATCTACAATGGGTAAGAGATATTTTTATATATGGACTAAAATATACATTTATAGTGTACAGTAGGTCTAAAAAGGCCACTTTGGGAGAATCATAATATGATTCATCACCGAAATGACAAAATGGTCACTTAAGTGCAATTCATATTTATGATTCACGAATGAATACAATAATTGTCCATTGTGGACCATTTTAGGAATCTTCATAGGAAAGTGTCAAACAGGTGAATTGCGAAATATGAATTATTCCTGAATCATATTCGGATCACATTATGATTCTCCCAAAGTGGCCGTTTTAGACCTACAGTAGTGCCGTTAACCATCAGACGAACCCTTGTTTACAACTTCAGTCGAATCTCAAATTAAGAGTTATTCCGGTCTGATACGTGGGTGAAACCGCAGGGTAAACATGAATCAATGACAAAATACACTAAGTACAAAACCCTCTCCTTCGAATAGACAGGCAGTTATTTTACCTCTTCCATTGTCGTTTGAAAACTCAAATCTCACTTAATCGTAAATGTTCTCCGCAAGATAAAAGAAGGCATTACTCAATGGCAATAGACACCTTGAATCCTATTAGGGTGATTGGAAACCTTTGGCTAAATGTAAAATTCCCGATATCACTCAATGTCGGGGCACAGTATATAAACGACCTAGCCAACCAGTATGGAATCTACGAACAAATCGTTCGAAATGACACACACAGACACACGCAAGTACGAGATTATAAGGCGGTGTAATGTCAGGAAGAGGTATCACGTCGTGGCAGTTCGCGTATACTTCGGCAGTCTTTTACCTGGTTTGCAAACTTTTTCTAAGCGTCAAATGACATTACTTTGACAGTAAATTAAAGAGACTCTTTTTCACAACACAATTATGGTTACTCTTAAAATCTTTAAGGGTGACAATCTTCACGCCCGGTGGTACAAATGTATGGAATTAGACCAAATATTAAATTGAATTCTTATTTCAAAAAAAAATTTGGTCCAGAATCCATACTGCTTAGTAAGCTTACATATATACACTGTGGTTGAAGTGGATGCAATCGAAAAACCCCTGATTGGACCAGTGATTGATGGGCCCAGGTGACATATCTCTGATACGTGCTTAAAGGAACAATCGACTTCAATCGATTCTGAATCGAAAGTCTTCCGATAGATTTGAATCGATTTTATAGCTCTTGTTTACATGGATTCCATTTTCAATTTTGTATCAACAATTGGATAATTGATACTCCTGTGTCTCACTCTAGACCACCATCTATTTGAAATCTATACAGATAAATAAAATTTAAGTGTCTGTTTGTAATTCCAAAATAACAGCTTTTCACTAAATGCATATGATAATATACACGCTACTGACACTGAAAAACCAAGTTTTTAAATTTTTTTCTCAGTCTGTCTGTCTGTCCGTCCGTCTGTCTGTCTGTCTGTCTGTCTGTCTGTCTGTCTGTCTGTCTGTCTGTTTGTTCCGGGTAATCTCTGAAACGGCTGGACGGATTTTAACGGGACTTTCACTGCCAGGTAGCTGATATATCAAGGAGTAACTTAGGCTACTTTTATTTATCAAAAATATTAGGGCTCCGCGACAATAAGGATGAAACTAAATCTACGCGGGTGAAACCGCAGGGCACAGCTAGTTCTAATATAAGAATGCATAGCCTAAACTGGACCCCTGGACACTAGACATGCAATTTGGAGGGCGTGTTCTTTATGAGGAGTAGGTGTACACAAACAATTTTTCGAAATTCTATCCCTTAGAATATCGGGATTGAAAGTTTGCGAAATCTTATTGCCACGGATACGAAGCTTTGGTTGGCATAAATATATTTTTTTTACGCTATCATTATCAAATACCTACATAATAAACGATTACTATAGGGTATTTGAGTGGGCAAGTTATCGAATTACTTGGTAGAACCAATTTACTAGGATACTATAAAAGTGGCAAGTGTAGCAACAAGTTGGCAAGCACGCCCTAACTATTAATAATAATTTGTATTGTTCTTGCTGAACAAAGTTCGTTAGTAGACAATAACCAGTTATATTTTTTGTTCGTATAACAATGAGTGGTACCTAACACCCACAGAGTTCACTAAATATGGATACATTTACACCGAATTAGTTATTAATCATGGGTTCTTATTTACATTGTATGTTTTCTTCCCTTATTTATTGATTTTCAACTATTTACGTTGCATACAAAATATTTTCTTCAGTAGTCTGTAAATTTGAATTGTATTTTTTTTTACAATGAATGTGTTTCCTTCTGAGATTGTGCTAGTATTATACTATTATTTTCATAAAAGTATAACAGAGCAAGACGAGATCATAAAACTGTTGATACAAAGTCTGATGGTAAGCCACTGCTACCGCTCCTAAAAGCTTGCCATGCCAAGAGAATCGCGCGCGTTTTCCCAAAAAAAAAGAATAAAAGTTAAAATAAAAAACGCAGTACCTTGATTTTAGTACAATCATATATGTTTACACTCTTTGTATTATGATTATAATCGATGTATAAAAATACATTTTGTTTATTTGTGACATCCAATGTATTTAATTTAATACGAACTCTACTGCGCACTAGATGTATCAGAAAGTGGCAAGCAATTTTCCTATTAAGCCACCCTCTCGCGAACAATTCTGCGGAACTTTAAACAATACTCATAAAACTCCCAACTTATAAAAGCAAATCAGTATTTCTCCCATTTCTTCTAATTAGAATGGAACAAAACAGTTTATTTTCCTGTTGTGTTGCCCGCTTATAACAATTTGTATTCCAGCCACGTTAAAAACTAACTTTGCCTCGCTTCCCCTGTTCGATACGACCATAATATAAAAATGTTCTGTAAAGTTAACTACTTACTTATAAAGGTGATTTCGCAATTAAATATTTATAAATATCACAGTAAAAGCAACCCTCCGAACTAGGCAATAGCATTTAAAATCCTGTAATCATATTAGCGTCAAGTGCGACTTAGTTGTTCATTTCATGTAGCATGCTTTACACGTGACGCTTATTACGTATACATAATACGAATCATTCAAAAACGCCCAAAAAATATGCAATATAGGCCTATGTCCAATATTTGACATTTAATCTGACTAATTGATTGTTTGACTGGCTGATCGATTGATGTAATTGTTGGTATTCATAGTACATACAAATTATGCTCACGCCTGTATTCTCCGAAGGGGTAGGCAGAGGTAGTTCACCCACATTGTTTAAATCCCATGTAATAGGGTGCGAGCCTATTGCTTTTAACTGGGCACTTATCCAGACTCGGGTTCTACTGAGAAATTACAGATGGAAAAACTCAATATTACTTTACTCGTGTTCCGCAGTAGAGCAGGGTCAGGCAGAAAATATGATTGGTGTAACCATACCTTATTTATCGCGCCAATTTATGTCCTCATTGCGTGAAGTCCATTGCGAGTGATAACATTCGCCGATCTCACTCCCATTACTAGTCTGTGTGTAATACGGCCAGCTTAATCACAAATCCTGAGTATTAACGAACAATAAGAGGAGTGTCATTGTTGAATGGTCCTCAACAATAATAATTAGAGCGGTGTCAGGGCTCAGCTCTGGTAACTGGGGTCACTTGAGTTCACAGATTTTCTGATTAAAAATGCTAGTACTTACACCTTACCCATTGTTTATCCTTGTTTTCCTATAGTAGTGTAAGTAGAGAAGTTAATAGAAATCAAATACCAGTTTGTACTGCAATTTTTTTTTGATATAATTAGTAGACTGTTTAATATAATTGTTGCGTCATATATAAGTATCACTATTTGGCTCTATCATAGAGTAACTATTATTCTATGGATGAAGTAAAATTATTCTCAGAAATAATCTTTACTATATTGTACACAATTATTATTGAGTGGTCGAAGGGTTTTTGTAGTCGTCTGCCACATTTGACGCAGATTTAAATCTCAGTGGCACAAATGACATATATATATGCTCACGCCTGCATTCCCCAAAGAGATAGGCAGAGTTTTCTTTAAAAACACATTTCGCACCAAAGTCTAAGTGGGACAAATCCATTGCCATTAACCAGGCATAATTCCAGGTCTCGATCTGCTATTGCGAAATTACAGATGGAGAAACCCAGCAACATTCTGCCCGACCAGGGCTTGAACCATCGATATTGTGCGGATATGGGTTCCGCGATAGCACTTACTATCACAAGACCAACGAGACAGTCAAAGGTACCAAATACTTTTTCCGAGAGCTTTACGGTACCTCCTGCCTAACCCTTCGAGAGGACATGAGCTACCAAACATAGCCAGTATCAAAACAAAGTAACACTAAACGTTATTTACACCGAAAAGACTAATAATAATGTAACCGTCCACTCACATTTATATTCATAGAAAAACCAAGCAAGGAAAACCGTTTACCAAAATCGACACGGCACATATGGAGCGGAAAATGTGTCTTTTGTCGGGAGTACAACGCGTAAATATCGTCGGTATGTTTATGTGTTTGCGAGGCGATTACCTCACGACAAAGTTACAGGGACGTAATGAAAGCTATGAAAGCCTCGGATTTGCCGCCTCGTCGCGTCGACGGGACGAGGCTGGCCACAAAAAATGATATCACCCTTTGAAGCCTTAACTGAGGTAAACAAGCCTTTATAGTGGAAACTAATTTGCTTTTTATGTTTTTGGGGGAGAAGCATTTATTAGCTCTTTTGGATACCTAATCTAGAAGTTAGTTAAGACCGTTAGGTCTACCTTTTTTACAGTCAGATTGCCAAGAGTTTCATATAAATATCTGACAACACAGATCTAAGATAATACACTTGACTGCTGGATGCGACACTCACGTTAGGGTAAACATTTTGTTTGATCGGCTTTTTGTATTCGTCTAAGTGCTGGGTGTGTATGATAAGTATATTCACAAAAAAGATATGTTATTTTGGAATTACAAACAGACACTTAAATTTCATTAATCTGCATAGATGTAGGTTGAATCTTATTAAAAAAAAATTATGCCTAACATAGATTCCCGAACAAGAAAACGAGAAGTGAATATTAGATAGAAAATTAAAATAATTTTGTGAATATATGACAAAAATTCCATAGAAACAAATGAATGAAACCCAATCGCAAAGGATTCGATCGCGATCCCAAATTTGAGAGAAAAGGATAAGACGGTAAGGAATTCCATGTTAAGATCGCTAAGTGCCTTTGGTGAATACGAAATGAAATGGCAACATTTCGACAATGTCGTTAGCGTAAAAAAATCACATCTTTTCGGATTCCACCCAACTGGCAGCCCTTGAACAAATCAGGCTGTGATTAGGGTAACCAACATCCAAAATTTCGACATCGGATATTTGGGATAGCATATTACACGTGCGGTATTGGGAAAATTGAATTAAGATCCCGCTTGTTAGTTAGTAACGTGGGCCGACTTACCAATGTAAAGGTTCCAAGTTTAAATCTTATTTAGTCGACACGGAGGAAAGATTAACTGTTTAGAGTGGTCCAATTAAGAGCTACGTCGCGCTAATGGCCGCTGGGACACGACGTTTTGATGGGATTCCTGTGTATTTCACACAAAACATGCTCACACTCATTTCGGCTTTGTTAGACAAGGGTTGCTCGGCTGATTGCTTTAGTTCTGATGAGTTCTGTTTACAAGTAAGCGTACACTACATTTCTGAATATGCAAATGTTATGTTCTAGTCTACAAACACGTGACCTACTACCCAACATTTTCGTCTCATCCAATTGTTAAAAACATATTTAGCGATTCTATCTATCTAAACGTAAGAAGCCAAATATTATCTATTTGAATAAAATTAAAAGTCTTAACACAGCCTCACATTACAAACATCATAGAAGGGAAGCAAAGAAGAGGGAGCAGAGGAAGAGGGACCAAGGATTAGTTACATACGAAAATAAAAATGAAAAATATTTATTCAGTTAAAGCCCTGGTAAGGCACTTATGAACGTCGAGAACCACCGACACCGTTACTACTGATTCGGAAACTAGCCTTCTGAGAAGAACCGGCAAGAAACTCAGCCAGGCATCATGTACATATCATCGAAACAATATAAATCATATGAAATCATCAAACAACAGCTGAAGGAACAAGTCGGCGTCATGTCGTCATGGAAGTTAGTGTTAGCAGACAATACAGAGGGTTGGCGATTGCTTAACCGATAAGAGCCTAGCTCTTTAATAAATGAACATAGCCTAAACCACTGGGGTCCAACCGTGAACTCTTATTGCAATCATAGTTCAGCTGTGCGACAGTGACTAATGTATACACGTCACATACATCTGTCTCATAAATGAGTGAAACTATCATGGCAATAAGAGCTCATGGTAAGGCCCCTGGTCTTGGACATACGGACAGAGGGTGTGTTCATCATCAGGAAAGGTTTTTCAAAATTCTATCTCCTAGGAGGTAAAATGGGAGCTAAAAGTTTGTATGTGAAATTTTTGCCACGCAGGTGAAGCTAAGGGGAAAAGCTAGTACTAATGCACAAGGGTAATAACATCACCGAGATGAATACCATCTTCCAAAAGCAACCTTTTAAATTTGAAAACGTCAACGCGAGATTTAATTGTTTTTTTGTTTGTTTGTTTGCATTGAATAGGCACCGAAACTACTTGACCGATCTTGAAAATTCTTTCAGCAATGGATAGCTACATCATCAGCAAGTAACATAAGCTATATTTTATCCCCGTACTCTCACGGGAACGGGAACTACACGGGTGAAACCGCGTGACGTCCGCTAGTTACTTGTATAAATATAATATAATGATTTAAGTGTTTATCGATTAAATGGATATTACGAAACGATTTACAAGTATGTGTACGTACCAACAAACTTGCGTAGTACGATGTGCCTTCTAAATGTAATTTTGATGAGAAAGCTTAAATTATCAAATAGTATTTACCAGAATAAATGTTCAAAGCATGAGTAATTCCAAAATAGTGAGTTCGTGCATAATATGCTCACGTCTGTCACATGGGGGTGAGCAGAGACTACTGATTATAAATTGATATGATCCTTATATACTGCTTTCACTTTGTTTTCTTTCACTTTAATATCCTAGATTATTGATCTAATAAGCTCTCGCGTAGAATTACAAGTTACATGAAAAACGACGTTTCATAATGATTTTTTTTTTAATTAAAAGTAGCATAAAGTTAACGTTAAAACCGGTCCAGCCATATCACAGATAAGCCATAAGACAGACAGAGAGACAAAAAAATTATGTATCGTATATATACCTACTTTTATATGCATTCAGTAGAAAGCAGACACTTCAATTTTATTTATGTGTACATATCAAGTCAGGTATGTCGTGGTAGAAAGTCGAACTCAATACCTCTAAATATAAAACCAAGTGCCACGCCCTCCAGCCGAGCGCCACTATATTCAAATACAAACCAAGTTCTAAATATAACCAAAACCAATACAACCCCCGTCAGTTGACGCAATTGTATCGAGACCCAAACGTCCCACTGAAAAGATAGGGATAAAATCTTTGGGTGAGTTAACAAAAGAGTCGAAACCATAATAAGGCGGATAATCGGACCCCGCTACAATGGGAACTTTAGGGGTTGATCATGATGGATGATCACAGTTTAACCCGAGTTTGCCAAGATCCGTTCAAGTACGTATTGGCGCGTGCCTTCTCGCAATCAGCTGTAACGAGTTACGTAAACTACGCAATTTATTTAGTTCCTTTTTTAATCTTAACCATAGAACACAAAACACGATTCATCCTGTGTGTTAATTAATACTGGCAGAATATAAAAAAATAAGATAGCTTTTAGTTAAAAAATATAATGTGACATAATTTTATTTGTTGTGTAATATTTAAAAGTTTAAATATTATATGAAATGACGTGGCCAGTACACGTGGCAAACTTAATTTTGTAGTAAAGAAAATGTTTTAATTTTTTAAAACACTGGCTGGAAAAAAATTAAACTAAATTCAAATCTTCTTTCAAACCTTTTTAGAATTAACATTCTGTCACGAAACTCCGAAATCATGAGATTCCATAAACTAAACTTTACTAACACCAGCTCTGAATCATATTTCAGCCATGTATGATTTTACGATTATCGTATACCTAGTCTATTGATGACCACTTGGAAATGACATTTCTCAAGAGTAGTTTATACCTGAATTCATGGCTAGACATAAGCATTATGCCTCAGATCTATTCAGCGTGAGGTAGAAAAGTCGCTATTAAAGTTATATGATCTTTGTGGATCTGGTATGAACGGAAGATTTTTTACAGAATGAAGGGATTTTAGATAGCTCAAGTTTCAAATCAATATAAAAGTCAATTTCAATGAGATCCTGTGAGATGAGATTTTATAAAAACTTAAGTGCAGTGATGTCACATTATGGGCTATACGGTAGAAGGAAAACATCACGAGGAAACTTTTTATTGGGGTTTTTCTATTTGTGATTTCCCAACTAATTGAAATAGGACTTAAAGATAGCTGGCAAAATTTGAGTGTACTATAAGAAGACCTCTGCCTACCCCTTGAATACAGGGGCCTTACCATGAGCTCTTATTGCCATGATAATTTTACTCATTTATGAGATAGATATATGTGACGTGCATACATCTGTCACTGTCGCACAGCTGAATTATCATTGCAATAATAGCTCATGGTTGGGACCCAGGTGCTAGTATGTACTATAGAAGGCGGTAGCATGTATAATCCTGTAAATTGACATTCTGACGATTTGAAAGTACTTTGTATAAAGTCTAATCGAATAAAGATATTTTTGACTTTGACTTTGAGAATTCAGTCCATATCCAATAAAGATTACTGAATATTTTTCCAATTTTTTTCAAAAGAACAGACCCATCTAATGCTAATAAATTTATAAGGCTACATTATGCCGGCTACATCTTTGTAACATCGTCTTCTACTTCCAGAAAATGTATATATTTCCCCGAAAACATTATCTCACACAAATATGAATGTAAACATTCATAAATAATACCCGAACACGAATATAATGGGTACGTACAGATTCGCGGTTAGCGAAGGGGAATAAATCACAAGTTTATTATGTGTGAGAAAATTGGCAATTTCCTAAATAGTCATAAGGATACATTCGGAGGGCCCAGGTGTGCTGATATTAAGATTTACATCACATAGGGACCATTTTTATAATGAACCGGCTTTTACGACGCCACCTACCCAATATCCGTGATCGGTCGTATCTTAAACAACTTGATATCGGTTTGAAACACGAACAAGACGATTATCAACTTGATCAAAGATTGTAAAGACGATATTCAATGGGACTTGTTTACATCTTTGAAGTAAAAATAAAAGGTATTTCGAGTTGTTAAGATATACGTTTAATTAAACAAATTGACGCAACACTCGCATCGTAATCGAATACAACATCTACCTGTGCTTATGTGATACATGCATGAGCATAATAATGTAGTGCAGGTAAAGCCTAAAAGTTATATGTACTAAAAATCATAATTTACTTAGTGCAGCTTAGGTTTTGCCACACTTGCATGCGATGCGCGATGGCGAGAAGTTAATCGCGATTGTTACAATTGTTCAAACATCTCGATTTATCGCGGATGCTTTCAATTTCGAACACCGTGCGAATCTTTGTGTCAGTCGACGATCGGCTACATTCGAACCAATCGCTTGCATAGAACAATCGAAAAACTTCTCGATTGTTTCAACGCCAAAGCCCGTCGATGGTTTGATAGAACATAAACTTTATTGTATAGCATAGCAATGTGAGAGGCACTACATATTTTTACTTATAATATATTAACCTACAAATTATTTGTTTGGATAAGTTTATTAAATACTAGCTGTGCCCCGCGGTTTCACCCGCGTAGATTTAGTTTCATTCTTATTGTCGCGGAACCCTAATATTTTTAATAAATAAAAGTAGTCTAAGTTACTCCTTGAAACTTCAGCTACTTACCAGTGAAAGTCCCGTTAAAATCCGTCCAGCCATTTTGGAGATTACCCGGAACAAACAGACAGACAGAGAAAAAAAACCGTGGTTTTTTAGTGTCTGTAGCGTGTAAACTTTCATATGCATTTAGTGAAAAGCTGTAATTTTGGAATTACAAACAGACTTATTAAATCATTTATTTAAAAATTCAATAGTATTATACTTAAACATATTATTTGTCTTATTTACTTATTATGTTTCAAATTAATAGTAACAGCGTAGAATACAATTTCGTATGATTATCATTTATAACTAGATCCCAGTATAATGTGAGCAGAATCTAATCAAGGCTCGGTGCCAGAATGGTTGTTTTCAACTTATCAATTAGGTGTGCGGTTTGTTTGAATGTTCCCCGCCCGATGACCACAACTGATTAGTTTTCAACCGACCCCGTGCGGTGGACATTCGACACTATTGCGGTTCATTGTTCAGTGTTAGACAAATAATTTAGTTGTTGGACCTTTGTGTATGAAGAGATATATGTATTACTAGCAGAGCCCCGCGGTTTTACTCGCGTAGAGTTATGGGTGACCCACGGAACCCTCGTGATTTTTAAAATTAAGTTACTCCTGAAGCCTAAGTTAACATTAGCTTCCTGCCAGTGTAAGTCCCGTTAAAATCGGTCCATAAATAAAGATGAGGGATGTTTGCCTGCTCTGCTGATCAACTGTGATGTCCTCCTCTGGCTCAACACGAGGTGCAGCTATTTGTTGGGATGTACCAACTAACAGTCCGGACTCCATATCCTATAATCACAGACGATGAGACCAGGCACAGCATAATATATTATGCAAGTTCTTAATACAATACAAAGTGACATGTAAAAGCTAGACATACTCGTACAAGTAAACAATGACGAAAGTTTAAAAGGAGCAATTGAATAACGGAATTTCATTACTAGCTCGCCATATTTACGCTGTGTACTAGACATCTGCACAGTATAATATTATAAGCTTATTAGCAGTATGGAATCGAGACCAAAATCTATACTCTATACAGATAAATAAAATTGAAGTGTCTGTTTGTAATACCAAAATAACAGCTTTTCACTAAATGCATATGAAAGTATACACGATACTGACACTGTCTGTCTGATTGTTCCGGGTAATATCTGAAACGGCTGGATGGATTTTAACGGGACTTTCACTGGCACGTAGCTGATGTTTCAAGGAGTAACTTAGGATACTTTTATTGATTAAAAATATTACGGTTCCGGCACAATAAGGATAAAACTAAATCTACGCGGGTGAAACCGCGGGGCACAGCTAGTTGTAAAATAAGAACGTTTGCTCAATTAAGCGTGCGGGTTGACATTCTTAAAAATTTAAAAATTCTACTTTAGTTACTGTTAAAGTAATGTCGATAAGAGGAATAACGTCGTGACACTCCTTACTCACATTACACCAGGGCCTGAAGACAAAGTAACATTATCCTCACGCTTCGCTATTAGAAACCATACAAAATGTACGGGAATGACATATGTCACGTGACTGATTTATGTCATTTCCATATATTTTTATTGTTTCTATTAGCGCCACCGCGAGAGAATGTTACTTTGTCTAGGCCTACAGGGCCATTTATTATCTCACTCGTTTGTGTGGGTGTGTCATTTCGAACGATTGGTTCCTAGATTCCATACTGCTTGTTTACTACAATTATATATACTGTGACATATGTTTGGCGAGCCGAAGGATTCAAGTTCAGTTCTTTCCCGCTCTTCACAATGTTAGTTTCACACTCCAACTATTGAGTTTTGTATTTTCTGCCAGCAGCGTGCCAAATTGTAAAGTAAACTACGACATTTTATCTTGGGAATAACTTGTATTGTTTCATTTTAGTAGTTTTATAAGATTCCCTCGTTAGCTTAGTTCACAAGCGCTTCTGAGGATCTTGGTCTTGGATTCGATCTCTGGGTCAGACAGTGTTATTGGATTTTTGTTTGTGAAATTTACTTGTAGCAGCCCGGAGTCTAGATAAATGTCCTGTTAGTGGCAATAGGATGGCTCCCAATCCAGACTAAGGGCTTACATACATACATATTCGCGAAAGGGAAGACAGAGGTGATGTAATAACAACACCTACAACTCACCCAAGATGATTAAGTGCCAACGTGATGGTGAGTCTATCGCCCTCTCAGGCATTATACACGTCTTTGAGTTACTTCTCAGAGATTACTTTTCAGAGATATGCAGGTTTCCTCACGATGTTTTCCTTCACCGTTAAGCACGTGCTGTAAAATGCACTGCACATAGGTTTTTAGTAAAACTCATTAGTACTGGCCCCACTGGGATTCGAACTTGCGTCGCTTTTGTCGCAGGCAGTGAATATTACAGAGGAAATACCCCAACAACACTGCTCGACCTGAATCGAACCCAGGATCTCGCGTTCCCAAGCGACCTATGTAAGCCATTGGTGACGATATCCGGAAGATAACATAACCAACTCAAATAAAGGTGAAAGCCTTTGTGATAAAGTGAATGCTTTCAGACAAAAAGTAAATCTAGTTTGCGAGTGTATCGTCCCAAGACCGCTTTGTTACATGCCATAGCCCCTTGTGAGTTCTTCGATATCGACAATAGCTACTGCCAAGGAGATAAAAATCCAACTATTGCTCCTTATTGTGGAGAATTTAATAAAAACCCGATGTTGCCGTCGTAAAAAATATTTAAGAAAACATTTCCAGCTATTCCGATATAAATGTGTTCGGTTTATTAACTTTTGTCAGTTTTATTTGAAACTAGCTGTGCCCCGCGGTTTCACCCGCGTAGATTTAGTTTCATCCTATTTGTCGCGGAACCCTAATATTTTTAATAAATAAAAGTAGCCTAAGTTACTCCTTGAAACATCAGCTACCCACCAGTGAAAGTCCCGTTAAAATCCGTCCAGCCGTTTCAGAGTTTACCCGGAACAAACAGACAGACAGACAGACAGAAATTTAAGACTTGGTTTTTTAGTGTCAATAGCGTGTCTACTTTCATATGCATTTAGTGAAAAGCTGTAATTTTGGAATTACAAACAGACACTTAAATTTTATTTATCTGTATAGATGTATAGATATAGATATCCCTTAGTTTTGGCAACGTTCCAGTAATGCATACTAGTTTTAAACCCTTCATATTAGGGAAACCATCTTGCGGTATAGGCGCCTTAACGAGTTATGACCGAAAAATTTGGAAGAGGTTTTCTCAATTCGACCGAATGAACATTTTTTTTCATGTGTGTTCGTGGATAACTTCGTCGGTTATAAACCGAATTTGCTAATTCGTTTTTTGTTGGAAAGGAGTTATTTCAAGTGTACTACCATGATAAGGAAACCAGGATCTGATGATGGCATCCCAGAGAAATCGAGGAGAAGATCCGAAAATCGTAGCGACGGCTAGTGCAAAAACGTTTTTATAAAGTCTTTGAAAGCAATACTGCTAAATGAAGGTCTGGAGTTTATCTGATGATGAAGCCGAAATAAAGTTGAGAGAACTCCTCAATGATTGACAGTAATTACCCGGTGTTTGGGTTTGATTAATTTGTATTGATGTGACATTTACATCTGTACAGATATACAGATATACAGATACATATCTATATCTATACAGATATACAGATATATATATCTGTATATCTGTAGATGCTATACAGGTGTAAATTTCACATCATATATATATCTGTATATCTGTATAGATATAGATATGTATCTGTATATCTGTATATCTGTACAGATGTAAATGTCACATCAATACAAATTAATCAAACCCAAACACCGGGTAATTACTGTCAATCATTGAGGAGTTCTCTCAACTTTATTTCGGCTGTATATCTGTAACATGTACATACAGATAAATAAAATTGAAGTGTCTGTTTGTAATTCCAAAATTACAGCTTTTCACTAAATGCATATGAAAGTATACACGCTACTGACATTAAAAAACCAAGTTTTAAATTTTTTCTCTGTCTGTCTGTCTGTTTGTTCCGGGTAATCTCTGAAACGGCTGGACGGATTTAAACGGGACTTTCACTGGTAGGTAGCTGATGTTTCAAGGAGTAACTTAGGCTACTTTTATTTATCAAAAATATCAGGGTTCCGCGACAATAAGGATGAAACTAAATCTAATAAATCGGGTGAATCCGCAGGGCATAGCTAGTTTTATAACAATTCGAAACGCCTGCACCGATTTTAAAGGCACTTTCACTGGCAGATATTTGATGTAACAAGGAGTAATTTATGCTACTTATGTTTAAGTGAAGCCGCGGGGCACAGCCGGTGATAAACGAATATTATAAAGATGTAAAGATTGTAAGTTTGTCAAGAATGTCAACCTAGTAATTGATAGCATTTGCAAACTGCCACTTAACATCAGACAAGTTGTATGTTTCCTTACCACATTTGTAATTTAGAAAAATGAGAGCGAAGTAAACTTTAAGCACCTAAATAAATCTTCAGCGGAAGATGTTACCTTTGTTACTCCTTCTGGGAAACATTGTGGGACTACCCACAAGACAGAGGATTCTCTTTTCACCGAAGGTAATTATGTGTCACTGTGACAGGTGTAACTGTCGCGTGTTTTAATTGAAGTCATTGTGAATTTGTGTCAAAGAACAGATACAATTTAATAGCTTGAATTCAACGTTATGTACACAGCCTTGACGCACACAACTAAGCAAACATAATAAACATGCAAGATAATAATTTAGTAGGTGTAAGTAAATAAGATAAATTATAGTTTAAGTATTATATTACTAGAAATTGCATGCAAATATAGAAATAATTAATTTAAGAAATTTGTCCAAACACAAATTACTAAGTATATATAAACGCGCCTTTCAGATTGTTGTGCCCTAACAGGGTCGTTAGTTATAAGTTATAACCATTATAATTACGTTTCAAATGTGTCTTCAACATGCGTCTAAATGTAACTAACTCGTGCAATTAATATATGAACATGAACACTTACCCCCAACAATACATAAAGCCGATGATAGTCGACGAGGGAGATGATGGTCTATTTTGTGTCTAGATTCTCACAGCGCTCTTTTTTCCCAGCCTACCTTCCAATGGATCTGACAAAAACTATATAATCCCGTTTTATTGCTAAATATACGACAACTGTCACAAACAAAAACAAAGGTATTTTTTAATATCGTTCGTGACATTTAAAAAATTGCGTTGAACTCAGAAGATCGCGAACTTTTTCACGCAACATCATCATAAAATAGAGTCGCGTTGTAAATGCGGCCATTACTCAGTCGCTCGGGTGTTACAGCCAACAATAATTACATTGACAAATACGCACTGTCTACTGTCTACCTAAACCAGTGATGCTCAAAGTTTTCACCCCAACTGGCTTTTGCAAGTCGAGCTTTAAAACCAAACATATGCTCACGCCTGTATTCCCCGAAAGGGCAGAGGTGTTGTAATAACAACACAAACTTTTCACAGGAGCAGATCAAGTGCCACACCATCCCAGAAGGGTTTCTGGGATGAGTTCGTAAGCATATTTATGTAGTTTGGTGTATTTAGAATCTATACAGATAAATAAAATTGAAGTGTCTGTTTGTAATTCCAAAATAACAGCTTTTCACTAAATGCATATGAAAGTATACACGATACTGACTCTAAAAAACCAAGTTTTAAAATTTTTCTCTGTCTGTCTGTTTGTTCCGGGTAATCTCTGAAACGGCTGGACGGATTTTAACGGGACTTTCACTGGTAGGTAGCTGATGTTTCAAGGAGTAACTTAGGCTACTTTTATTTATTAAAAATATTAGGGTTCCGCGACAATAAGGAAGAAACTAAATCTACGCGGGTGAAACCGCGGGGCACAGCTAGTAAATAATATAAAAGTTTCAATTTGTCTACTTCGTCTTTTCATTTTCAAAACAGTAAAATAAATACTACTAGTGCCTTTCGTCGTTTACCGTCTGTCATTTCTTCCCTGTCGTCCATCCGTTCAAACATTTTCTATCATTATCGCATACAAACTTATTTCATCATTCAACATTTATTTTTTACTAGCTGTGCCCTGCGGTTTCACCCGCGTAGATTTAGTTTCATCCTTATTGTCGCGGAACCCTAATATTTTCAATAAGTAGCCTAAGTTACTCCTTGATACATCAGCTACCCGCCAGTGAAAGTCCCGTTAAAATCCGTCCAGCCGTTTAAGAGATTACCCGGAACAAACAGACAGACAGACTGAGAAAAATTTTAAAAATTGGTTTTTATCTGTCAGTACCGTGTATACTTTAATATGCCTTTAGTGAAAAACTGTTATTTTGGAGTTACAAACAGATACTTCAATTTTATTTATCTGTAAAGATTTTTAACATCACGCTAAGGCCAATCGCCAAGTAAGCGTTGGCATATGTCTATGGCGTATGGCTCACGCTTTGCCGCATGAAAGAAAGTTTGAGTACAGCTGGCCTAAAGCGGTGTTGTACGCCTGAGCACATCCCTATCACACGCCGTTACAAAGATGAGCTTGATAATTCACCGGTTTTCATACGTATACATTTTTGAGCAGGTGGTGTAACGAGACGTGAGGAAATGTGAGGAAATATTTCTTTGAACCCCCCGTGTCTCTCTTTTTTCGCTGTAGCATTTTAATTGGAACAGATTTTTGTCAAAGCGTCACTTATGACTTTTTAAAACAAAACTACCCCCATTTAGGTACAGACTCGTTTTTGTAAGACCCTTCAAATTAACGTCCCTTTGAGCTGAACTTTCAGAAACACGCGGCTTTGTTGGCAAAAACAAAGGTACGATTTAAGTAGAATAATCGGTTTTAATTCTATATTTTTACTAGACTAGCCGAGTCACGGGTAAACTAAGGATGCGTGATTTTGTCATCATCATCTCCCTCGCCTTATCCCATACATTGTTGGGGTCGGCACTTGGCTCACCCGATGTGGCTGATCACCTGATTTTTATACGAAGAGACTGCCATCTGACCTTCGCAACCTCATTTAAATGGAAAAAAAATGATTGCTGATTGGATTGGAAAGTGGATGCGTGATTTTGTATGACGGCGAAAAGAATAATTTTTAATGTAGCTGAAAGAAATATGAGCAGGGGCCTTATTGCCATGATAGTTTCACTAATTTATGAGACAGATGTAATGTGACGTGCATACATCTGAAATGACGATCATTTTTTTTTTTAATTAATAAGTTATAAAGCTATTATATGCAAAAGAAGAATATTTATTCAGTTTGGGCCTCGTTAGGCACTTATGAGTGACGAAAATTCCCGGTTCCAAAGAAACCGGTTCGGAAACTAGCCTTCTGAGAAGAACCGACAAGGAACTCAGATAATTCATAAGATGAATACCCCCCGCAATAAAGATATGAACACAAGAAGAAACGTCACGTCGTGGCCGATCGCGTATACGTCATTTACTTTACATCGACTTGACCTCATGCTCCATAAGCGCAAACGTTCTCATTTCAAATACTTTCAATACTTACCATACTGTTTAGTAAGCTTATATGTATACTGTGGTCAGACTCTGGTCTTGATTATATAATAGAGTAGTGATGTAGACTCATTACTTTTTAATTTAAATAACTGAACACTTCCAAATAGGTTCGCTCAAAGACCGGCAAATTCTTTTGAAGGAATTCTTTGAAGGCGCCTTATAAAACACGTTACAAATAGCCTCCATTAATAGATTAAACGCTCACAAAGACCGAAAAAAGTACTAAAGATAAAAACTTCTTACAATAGAACTCCAGACTTGTCCTCAATCTCTATTTGATCCCCAAGGCTTAAATAGTTGGTTAGCATCGGGGATTTATGTCGCTTAGAGCGGGTTGCACCAACTTTAGCTATAACAAATTGTTAAAGTATAAGTTATGCAAAACTATTATGTTGCACCATTTTTTAATTATCTGACATCATGACTTTAACTTATGTAACCGACTACATGTTACAACTTATCATATGCTAAAAATGAAAATAACAGCAAAATTTGCCCATAGACAACTTAATTTGGTGCAGCGCATCCGGCTTCAAAGCTACTGTAATCGCCAAATTTTAGCTCATTAAAAATATAATAAGAAAGAAAGAGAGGAAGACGAAGGTAAATATGCAAATGCCAAGTTACATAAGAAAAGCTGTCACTCTAACTGTAGCGTTAATCACAAAAACGTGGGCCGTTAAAGCTATCAGGTAATGGTAATGACGTTTTGGAAGTGGTGTAACTCATTATTTACCTAGCCGTTACTTTAACAATTTGTTAGACTGAACTTAGTTGATGCAACCCAGCACTAAAGTAGAACATCTAGGTAATATCAAAACAAAAACAACAAATACAACGTAGCAACGAGAACCAGCTTTTCGAAAACACGTACACTCGTTTCGCAAATAAAGTTAAAAAGTTAGCACACAACAAATCAACTCGCAGATAGCTGTACAAGCGAAATTGTTCCCAACAGGCAATCGCGGCATAGTTGGTTAAAATCTGCTGAACTCGCATTATCAACGAATAGCCTTCAAAGTCCAAATAGTCCATAGTTAATATGATCAACAACTGAGGTACTTTAAAAGGTGACAAAGTTTAAAACGTAGCAGCAACACCGGCTGGTGAACTACGTGAGGAGCCATTTAAAATGGTCACGTTTTACGACGTAACTCTGGGGGCGAGCGGATTCGCTCTTTAACTTTTTTTTTGAGGTTTTAAGGTCGTAATAAAATCGGCCCCTAATCTCTGCGTCGTAGACGTCGTAGTACGTGCGTGCTACGCGATGCTACGAGACTATGATAGCTTTATCAGCTTGCTACGAGCTACGAGTGTGCTACGAAACATGGAGATTTATTATCGATTTTGCTTGAGGATACTGCGGCGTTACAAAGTGTTATTTACCGGTCGTATTATGGATATATATTTTTTTGTCAGCGTGTTACGAGTACGCTAGTAAACTGAGACTGGTATTATGAAGCTTGTGACATGTTGTGCCTATTTAAATACTGATAAAATTTATTACACTAACAGCCTTAAAAGAAATATATAAACTAAAATAACCTAAAATATAATAACCTAATATAATAACCTAAAATATATTATTAAAAGGAGTCCCTGTAGGCAAGGTTCCGAAGATACTGGCAGCATTCCCCCTTTGAATAGCTAAACTAATTCTTTGTCCGAGGAAGCTGCCAGCTCTTCGGTCTCCGGTGATGTCGACTAATATTTTCGTAATTTCATTAAAAAGCCTTATAGCGCTAGGACCCCACGGACCAAGGGTCTCGACACCGAATGGAACAAAATCATATTCGGTGCCCAGACCCCTGTATTTGCTAGCTTTAGCCTTCTCCGCCGCTTCACATGCCGCACCAACTCTGTTGTTGGTTCCATGTAGATGGGACGGGGCCAGCTTGTCTGAACAGGTTGCATCCCATACCTATTTAAATATATTATATACAGATACGAGTAAGTGCCGTGGTGCACGTGTTGTTTAAGTAATTCGAATTACCAGCGGCTAATACCAATGATTTTTTCTAAAAACTTATGTGCGGTGATTACACACCACGTGCTTTACGGTGAAGGAAACTATGTAAAGAAACATATATCTGAGAAGTAATTCAAAGACGTATGCATAGTGTTAGCGGACAATAGAGAGGGTTGGCGATTGCTTCACCAACAAGAGCCTAGCTCTTAAATAAATGATGATGATGATGATGCATAGTGTAGGCCACGGTATAATTATTTTATATTGTTCTACTTTCACAAACAAATCCTCATTATTTCAATCAAACTTTATACAGTAGATACATGAACGTAAAGCGTATTTCTAGCGCTTTTTTATTGTTTAAAGCCTGATATTATTCTATTAAACTTGTGTGTTTTCATAACCTTTCAATAAACATATTCAAACTCGAAATTCTCCTGTAACAATACGATATAATTATTCTGTTTCATACATTTGTAACACGTGTACCAGTGTAATGTAATTCAGACACCTCTGTAACTAATAATTAAAAGCACTGCGTTCACATAAACCGATGAATACATTCATAACGAATGGGTCAGCAAAAACAATTGGATAGCGAGGGTGTGAACTATCTGCGGCACACGCGCGAGTGCCCTTCTAAGGAAATTAGGGACTCCTGTTTAGTAGAGTTGTAAAAATAACGTATGTATTCGTTACTAGGGCAATTAGTACTCGTTTCGTATCGTTACGTTACTCGTTACTTATGATACCTCATAAAATACTATGTAATGCTGGAGTAACCAATAATAATGGAACTGTGTCTTTGGGCTTACATTTCTTAAGGGATTTTGTATTTTTTGAAATGAGTAATTACTGACTATCTTGCCAGGTTCTTCTAAGTAAAAGCAACCTTGCGAATATAGTGGTAGCATGTATAATCCTGTATAATTATGTCATTCTGACAATTTGAAAGTACTTTGTTAAAAGTCAAATCGAATAAAGATACTTTTGAGTTTGAAACGCGTATGACATGTAAGTACCCACGATACGAAGAATGCGAATAACTACATACATTCACGAGTACCGTTTCGTTATTCGGTACTAGATGGCGGACCCGTTACTCAGTACCGAATACATACGGTTTGTTACAGCTCTACCATATAGTGCTAATGAAACGTTTGGAATTACCCCACTATTGTTGGCATGAGTGCTTTGCAATAATGGGGTGCGGTAGGGTATTATTGGATCACTTGGGATACTGTTTATAGCATTTACTATGGTGACTATTAGCTTGTATTGGTGATAACAATAAAAACTATGTTACTTAGTGATATTTTTATCTATGCTAAATAAAAGTAGCCTAAATCATTCCGTGTAACATCAGTTAAAATTGGTCCTGCCGTTTTCGATATTAGCCGGAACAAACAGACAGACCACAAGAGATTTTTTTTAACTAGCTGTGCCCCGCGCTTTCACAAGCGTAGATTTAGTTTCTTCCTTATTGTCGCGGAACCCTAATATTTTTAATAAATAAAAGATGCCTAAGTTACTCCTTGAAACATCAGCTACCTACCAGTGAAAGTCCCGTTAAAATCGGTTCAGCCGTTTCAGAGATTACTCGGAACAAACAGACAGGCAGAGAAAAATTTTAATACTCGGTTTTTTTGTGTCAGTATCGTGTATACTTTCATATGCATTTAGTGAAAAGCTGTTATTTTGGAATTACAAACAGACACTTCAATTTTATTTATCTGTATAGATATAGATCTATAGATGTATTGATATGGTTTTGAGTGTGAGTACCGTAGGTACTTTTATATTTATACTAGCTGTGCCCCGCGGTTTCACCCGCATAGATTTAGTTTCATCATTATTGTCGCGGAACCCTAATATTTTTAATAAATAAAAGTAGCCTAGGTTACTCCTTGAAACATCAGATACCTGCCAGTGAAAGTCCCGTTAAAATCCGTCCAGCCGTTTCGGAGATTACCCGGAACAAACAGACAGACAGACAGACAGACGGACAGACAGACAGACAGAGAAAAATTTTAAAACTCGGTTTTTCAGTATCAGAAGCGTGTATACTTTCACATGCATTTAGTAAAAAGCTGTTATTTTGGAATTACAAACAGACACTTCAATTTTATTTATCTGTATAGATTAAATGATTTTTGATTAATTTTGAATTGTACACAGACACTTAAATTTTATTAATTCCTACATAGGTCCGATGTCGATTAATTATTAAGTAAGTAAGGAGGATACAAGGTGATGAAATATTATAATGCTGATCTAAACATTGTTTTCGAAGAAAAGTCTGTACACCTACAAAGTAGCACTAAATTAATTTGCCAACGTCTTATCCATCCGTTCATCAAAGTGTAATAACTTGATGAACGGATGCAGAATTAAATTCCAGGGAGCCTACTCTTATTCAACGAAATATTCGATCGAAAGTTCCAATTATGGCACTTATTCGTTCAAAAATAATGTTCAAACGTGATATTTTTAGACGTTTATACTCTCTAAGCCTACTTTAATTAAATCATTTAATTAATAATATTTTAGTTTCATAAAAAAACATACCGATAATCTGTTTGATTTTCGTTCGTTTGCAAAGTTTCGTTATCGTAGAAAGCGAATAGAATCCAATACCTACGTTTTAAATACCAGCACTTATAGCTTGAAGGGGAAAGAGGATACAGCCACGGCTAATCCAGCTGTCTATACGTGTACAGGCGTGCAGAGAAGCCTTTTGTAGCGTGACAGTACAATCGCACTGTAAAGTGCACAATTCGAGCTCAAAAGCCTCACTCATGGCTCTATCGGCGCCGAACAGCGGCCTTTAACACAATTTACTGACTTAATCCGGATCACGTCCACCGCCGCGCATTGTTCCCCAACAACGAACCAAAGAAATGCAGACAATTCATTGCATTTATGATGATTTGCATCTACTATAACTAGCAAGAGGTGCAATTTCAAACTATTTTAGCACGTGGCTAAGTTACTTACATTATTTACGTACATTATTCGCATTGATTGTTGTACCGTATTAAAGAATAAGATAAAGACAAGGAAGAACAGAGCTAAAGAATAAAGAGATAAGAAATATAGAGTTTAAACCACCATCTTGTTGGGGATATTAGTATTTAACATATCGTCCAAATGCGAGTCGGACAAATGCACGAAGGGTTCATCTATAAACAGGATGCATTTGTAGAATGAAAACTAACCAAAAAAAAATTTTTTTTTTATTTATTATTTTAGTGGCAACATAAATATATTTATTTTAGTGCATGAGATAAAGCCTGGTGACAGACGGACAGACAGCGGAGTCTTATCCGCACAATCGTACATTCTAACTCGTTCTTCAAACAAAGTATCATTAAGTTAAAGAAATTACCACACGGTAAACAAATACAGGGTGTATATCCCCGCTGTACGGTGACAATAAACCACAGTGCACGGTCTGCGTGCCGGCACGTGCCACGAGACATTTTCCACTTTTATGCTTATCTGTCCTGTCTACGGTGCATGAAAAACTGCTGCCTTACACCCGCATTCTGCATGTATAAGTCAAGCGAGCTATACATGCACATTTACTGCAGTGAAAAGATGTATGTAAAGAATAGTAAATGAACTGGTACATAATGATGATTCAATTACGAAATTCTTTGTATTGAAAAAGTATTCATAGGATTTATTATAGGAAGACATAGAATAGATAAGTACTTTGTATAAAGTCTAATCGAATAAAGATATATTTGAATTTTGAATTTTGAATTTTGAATGTCGTCACGAATTTTGAGCCGTTGCGCTGAATGCGCAGTACTTAGTAATTTTTTAGGGCTTGTTTGACCCAAATGGAGCGCGAACAAATGCAAATACGTGCGCAGATATTCCGCGAGGTATGCGCTCAAGAATCGTGACGTAATCCTAAATGTGTATATATTTACAGAATTCGGAAATGTCAGAATTAAAATAATAACTTTTTATACTGTAATGAACTGAAGAAGAAAACAACTTACTTAGTAAATTAACATCATCCATCAAATTTACACAACATGCCGCGTAAGGCTAAAAGCGTTAGTAGTGAATTTTCTCACATTTAGACCATAAGTTTACCTCCTTCGTTTACTGTAAAATGTCTATTAAACACAAAATGTGTTTGTTAAAACTATATGTCATGACGTGACACTAATATTACGCCGGGGTTGTTTATAATCTCGCGCGTCGGTGTGTGTCATTTTGAAAATTTGTTCCTAGATCCATAGGTTGTAATAATGTGGTGTGGTGATAGACTCACCATCCGTCATGTTAGCACCTAATCAGGGCTCTGAGGCTGGTATTGAGATTGGTAAAATCGTAACACAATTTTTTTTGATTCTCCGCCTGGTACATGTCTTTTTGTTCTCTAGTTACGTCATAATCGGTGTTCATGTGTAACTGACAATACTTCGTGCGTGTTCCAAAATGTCCAAGCTATAGAATCACGACGATATAGTTTTATTTATTTGAATATACAGTATCACCGGCCAATTACACAAAATGCACATAGCATATTATAAAAATACAAACACATTCAGCCATTCGCCTCGCAATACTCCAGACATGCCGACATGATCGTCTGCCATTCAACACTTAGAGTTGGACTCCAAGAGAGCGTTGAGCGCAGAGATAGTGCGAGGGATGGGAGAGTATAATCGCGACCAGCCGATATCGAATAATATATTTGACAGTTCATGTGACATCTTAATATTGACATTGAGCAAATACTGCTATTTGGGTATTGGGCTCCAGCTTTGGTGAAAAGAATAACACCTTCGCTCTTACTCTTTCGAGGAATTTCAGGAAGGAGTGAGAACATAATTCTGCTTTTTTTGAAGATTTATTCTGTAAATATTAGATTGTTTTTGCGTCATGTTTACATTCAAAATTCTTAAAAATGGTCCATATAGCGGCAAGGCGGGCCCTGAACCGCAAAACAAAGGGAAGGAAAAACTCGACGCATGAGGTAGAATCACGAGTAGCTACGTTTTCAGAAGACTACGGTTTGCAGAGGTTGTGCGTTCAAGTCCCGCCTCGGGTTCGCATTTTTCTTGACCAATTTTAAGAATTTACTGTGCCACGCGGTTTCACCCGCGTAGATTTCGTTTCATGCTTCATGTCGCGGAACCCTAATATTTTTAATAAATAAAAGTAGCCTAAGTTACTCCTTGAAACATCAGCTACCTGCCAGTGAAAATCCCGTTAAAATCGGTCCAGCCGTTTCGGAGATTACCCGGAACAAACAGACAGACAGACAGACAGAGAAAAAATTTAAAACTTGGTTTTTCAGTGTCAGTAGCGTGTATACTTTCATATGCATTTAGTGACAAGTTAATATTTTGGAAATATAAACAGACACTTCAATTTTATTTATCTGTATAGATTGTGCAGCAGCCAATCTTCATCTATCAAACTGACTGACTACTAATACACTAGTTTCTATTCCACACCTATCGGGAACTCACCGCAAGTACGTGACTTACTTTAAAACCTCAACTTCCAAATACTCGAGGGGTGAAGTTAGCCGCTAAGTAATTAAAATTCAGTCAGGTATTCTTGAAAGTTGGCATAGGAAATACGTAGGAGAGCGTAGAATTAGTAAGCGCTGCACTGTCTATGACGGCTTTATAACTTGTAGTTAAGTGCTTGACGACTCCGTTGGTGGTGTAGTGGTGTAGCTGTCTGCTACGCTTGGGCGCGGGTTCCATTCTACACATGAGATGTGGACAAAATAAATGTGGCATTTTTTTTTGTTTTGATATGCGAAATAAGCTTAGAATATTTTTTATGAGTATAGCTTTAAAATTTTACTAAAACAAGAGAAAACGAGAGCAATAGTTAAAAGTCAAGAATAAAGCAAACATCAAATTCGAACAAATATTGTATGAAGCAAATGGTAAACACATGAAGCATATACCTGAAACTCAATGAAAATCGTTGGCCGCTTGCCAACCAACTACTGAACATACTGAAATACACATACACACGGCATATTTGAACAGAAACAGGGATTATTAACTCTATACATATAAGACATAAACATTCAAGGCCAGCGCTCAAAATTCGTGACGGTGCCTATACTTGGGCTAAGATGTCCATAGAAAATAACTCCTCGGCGAATCATGCTTGAATATATCTATACAAATAAAAACAATTGAAGTGTCTGTTTGTAATTCTAAAATAACAGCTTTTAACTACATGCATGTGAAAGTAAACGCGGTACTACAAAACCAATTTCAATAAAAAAACTGCCTGTCTGTTTGTTTCGGTTAATCTCTGAAACAGCTGATGAAACCCCGGGGCACAACAAAAATTTTCTTTCTTACGAACAAGGACAGACACAGCTAATATATTCACGCCAAAGAAATTCCTAAAATTGCTTTTGTAATACTTCATGTCCCTATCCCAATAGCACGACTCTAACCATTTAGCCAAACCATACGTTGCAAATGTATTAACATTTGCATACATTGCAGTTCCTGCAAGATATGTATTCGTTGTCTAACTCTTTAAGCCGTTAGTAATAGCCGAAGGGCTGAACAGTTGGCAGTTAATTTGTGGCCGGGTGTATGCCAACGCTTCGGGCCAAAAGCTGGGCTCTTTATCCAGAGTATTGCAGGCTTCACTGCATTCATCTGCAAATAAATCTTACCTGAGACCGTTTTATGCAATAATGGTTTCATAACACTATTCATGAATAGCTCTGACGTCATACTTTCAGAACTGCAATATAGTGATGTACTAGCTGTGCCCCGCGGTATTACCCGCGTGAAGTTAGTTTCATGGGTAACCCGTGGAACCATTATGTTTTTAAATAAAAGTTGCCTAAGTTACCTCCTGTAAAATTAGCTATCTGCCAGTGAAAGTCCCGTTAAAATCGATTCAGCTATTTCGGAGATTAGCCAGAACAAAACATCATCATCATCAGCCGGAAGACGTCCACTGCTGAACATAGGCCTCCCCCTTGGACCGCCACGCCGAACGACAATGCGCTATTAGCATCCATCGGTTGCCCGCGACTCTCACGATGTCGTCGGTCCACCTAGTGGGAGGCCTGCCTACGCTGCGTCTTCCGGTCCGTGGTCGCCACTCGAGAACTTTTCTTCCCCATCGGTTATCAGTTCTACGAGCGATGTGGCCTGCCCATTGCCACTTCAACTTGCAAATCTTAAGAGCTATGTCGGTGACTCTGGTTCTCTGGCGAATATCCTTGTTCCGGATTTTGTCCCGCAGAGAAACTCCGAGCATAGCTCTTTATATAACTCTTATATAGAACAAAACAGACACAGAAAATAAAAAATAAAGTTTTATTTAAGTCAATATCGTATATAGTTAGCATTTAGTGAAAAGCTATTATTATGACATTACAAACGGACACTTCAATTTTATTTATCTGTATAGATATTAAACCTAGACAATATAATGATTCTCAAATGATATATCCAGTTACTCACTATATACATACGTGTATTACTTATAGCAAGTGTACTCAGAAAATATTCCCAGAAGAGTGTGTCTCTCGAATTTACCGTGAGGAAAATAATACCTGTTTTTTCTTTTTATATTCTTATATTGAGACCGTTGCGCACTCACAAATATCTCACATTTTATGGTAATGCGTAACGTAATACTCTTTATTTAAAATGAATATGGGATATATTCATTTTAAATAAAAGTATTACTTACTATCTTTTATTTTTTAATTATTTTTTAATTTTTAAGTGCTTGTTAAGACTTGTAAGCTTCCAGTATTTATCATTCATGTGTATACATTTATGTATTACTAGCGGACGTCACCCAGTTCCATATAATATAGGGATAAAATATAGCCTATGTTACTCGCTGATGATGTAGCTACCCATTTTCAAGATCGGTCAAGTGGTTTCGGAGCATATTCAATGCAAACAAACAAAAAACAATCAGATATTTCCTCTTTATAATATTAGTATAGACTAGCTGTGCCCCGCGGTTTCACCCGCGTAGATTTAGTTTCATCCTTATTGCCGCGGTACCCTAATATTTTTGATAAATAAAAGTAGCCTAAATTACTCCTTGAAACATCAGGTACCTGCCAGTGAAATTCAAAAAATTCCCGTTAAAATCCGTCCAGCCATTTCGGAGATTACCCGGAACAAACAGACAGACAGACAGTTAGAGAAATTTTTTAAACTTGGGTTTTTTGTGTCAGTAGCGTGTATACTTTCATATGCATTTAGTGAAAAGCTGTTATTTTGGAATTACAAACAGACACTTCAATTTTATTTATCTGTATAGATATTCCACGCAAATGTATTATTTTTTAAAGAGATATTTATCAAATTATGCCAAATTTATATCTCTTGATGTTTGCAGGAACCGCTAGTACGTAATATGCTTTTCTAGTCTCGGTCACCATTTAACGGTGGAAAATGTTTTCTTTCATCGTTGTGCTTTGAGTAATGCATAGTTTAAATAAATACCTACTTGTTTTTCTTGAGTTTATAGATGTAATCTTGGAACGAAACTGAAAACTTATAATGAGCGACTTAAATACTTCAATATGATACCTCTCGCCGATCGTAGACAAATAGCCGACCATTTAACTCTCTTCAAGCTCGCCAATGGTATACTGGATGCTCCTAATTTTTAGAAAAAATTTAATTTCAATGTCCCAACAAAATTGCCCAGAGCCTCCAGATATAACTTATTTTTACCTTCTCATAACAAGTCAAATTTGGGCCTATACTCGCCAATAAACAGATTAATCCGAAACTTTAATGCTATTGCTAAAACTAAACAGGTGGATATCTTCGCACGCAACCTCTCATCTTTCAAAAGATCTTTAAATTAATTTCAGTAAAAAAAAAAAAAAAAAAAAAAAAAACTATTCATACCCAGTCTTCTATACAAAAACATTGTCTCTGTTATTTTACTGCATGCTGTTGCTACCTATAATTGTAGTGGCACTTACTTATGTTACATCTATCATGTACTCAAACTAATGTACTGGTTTTCTCTATGTTGGTAGCCTTAAAAATAAATAAATAAATAAATAAATAAATTGAGTCGTGGCCGCGAGGTTCGAGCAGTCACCTGCTACGCAAGCGAAGCAAGTTCAAATCCCAGCGGAGCCAGTACCAATGGGTTCTTCAAAAAACTTATATGCAGTGATTTCACACCACGTGCTTTACGGTGAAGGAAAACATCGTTTGGAAACCTGCATATGTCTGAGAAGCAATTCATAGATGTATTTATAGTACTTGAGGCGGCGATAGACTCACAATCTGTCACTATGGAACCTAGTCATCTTTGGTGAAAAGTGGGTGTTGTTATTACAACACCTCTGCCTACCCCTTCGGGGAATACAGGCGTGAGCATATGTATGTTATTTTTCTTCCGCGCTGTCAACCAACAGCAGTCTATAAATACCTTAATTTGCTACTTTTCAAAACATCTCAACGGAACAAAATGCGGGAGGATTTAAAACGCCTTCTATTCTACCTACGCAATGTTCCAAAATGCTCGCTACACTATCCCCAAGCGATTATAGGCCGTAAATGTCTGGGGAAAAGGGTCACAGTCCCGTCTTAATCACGGTGCGGGCCCTAATGTCCTTTGCAAGGAATTCAATTAGACACATCGGTCCGTGTACGACAACCCTGCAAACATCTCACTTGTTCGAATTAATCACGATTCGCTTTCCTGATTTTGAAAGGTCGTTCGAATGAAAGAAGAGTAATGTTATTTGCTTTGGAAAAATTTAATTAAACCTACTCGAGTATCCGTTTGGATATTATGACGAAAATACCGTTTTAAGATTGTCTCATGTTAGCAGAAATGCATTTAAAAAATCATTTTTATGTACACTTTTGTGGATAGACTTCCATCCGCTATTAATTAGCAAGTGGCTTTGGGGAAAATAATAGAATTGAAAATTATTAAAAATAATTATTCACTTAAAGAAATAACTTCACCATACTGAAGATAGAAGCTGAATGACACTTCTCTAAATATATAATTTAGCCTGTTCGTTTGTCAAACTATATTTTTTAACCATCACCCACCCACCTGGTCGGAAGATCTTCCTTTTCCTGGGGATAAGCAAACCGCTGTCCTCGGAACACCATCTCCAACCCACTTGATATTAAAGAGCAGTAGTTCGACAAGTAGCCGCTAGAGATCTATGCTAGTGTTATAAAGAGGAAATATTTGTTTGTTTGTATTATAGGCTCCGACATTACTAGACCGATCTTGAATTTTTTTGCAATGGATAAATACATCATCAGCGTGTAACATAGGCTATATTTTATATCCGTACTCCCTCGAGAACGCGGGTGGAACCGCGTGACGTCCGCTATCTATTCATCTACATCTATACAGATAAATAAAATTGAAGTGTCTGTTTGTAATTCCAAAATAACAGCTTTTCACTAAATGCATATGAATATATACACGCTACTGACACAAAAAAAACAAGTATTCAAATTTTTCTCTGTCTGTCTGTCTGTTTGTTCCAGGTAATCTCTTAAACGGCAGGACCGATTTTAATGGGACTTTCACTGGCAAGTAGCTGATGTTTCAAGGAGTAACTTAGGCTACGTTTATTTATTAAAAATATTAGGGTTCCGCGACATAGCTACACAGCTACACACGCGGCACAGCTAGTTATAGAATAAAAGTGGTTTATAAACCAAATTAATACCGTATTTAATCAGCATGTAAATGCTCCTCAGAAATCGTGCATGCGATCACATTAATCAACACGAGATGAAAGTGACGAGCGCTAATGATCGTCAAGCAACGGAAATGCGACGACATCGCGACACGACGGAGCCGAATTATCGAGGCAACTCAAACACTCAAGTCAACATACCATCTTATTTGAATGAGAGTTAACTTATACTTAATTTACCTATTAATACTAACTTTATATTTCCAATGCAAATCAGAAGCTTCTCTACATCTATACAGATAAATAAAATTGAAGTGTATGTTGTGAATATAAGATACTGACATAAAAGCTATCTGCCAGTGAAAGTTCCTTGAAATCGACACAATTTACCCGAAACAAGCAGACCGACTGGCAGACAGAGACACTAAAAAATATTTTTTTTATGTAAGTAGCATATATACTTTCATATGCATTTAGTAAAAAGCGTTAATTTTTAATTACAAACAGACACTTCAGTTTTGTTTATCTGTGTAGAAAAATTGGCATCTGACATGCATGGACAAATTACCATGTTTTCTATAACAAATGATAAGTTAGTGGATAGTTGGTAGAACAGCATGCCAACCAAACAATATTAACAAGGTTACCTATTAATAGCGAGTATTAATATCTGAATCACAATTATAGCCTCTTCATAGATCTACGTGATCCATTCATTTCAAATGAATGATACACAGGACCTGACCTAAATCCAACGTTTTCCTTTACTTTCGCGCATATTTATCACCTTAATTTATCTTTTGTAAGTAAATGGCGACGATTTATTGATGAAATGAAGAAAATGTAGTCCTTAGAAACGAAAAACACCTTGTTATTGTTTTATGTTCACAGGAATAAATACATACTCATGTCTGAATTCCCCGAAGGGATGGGCAGAAGTGTAGTTATAGTGCATCCACATTTCACCAGCTATGTTTGCTAAGTCCCATATAATAGGAAGCGAGCGTATTGCCACTAATCAAGTACTAATATACATCTACCTATACAGATGCTTGGTGCGCCAACCTCTGTTGTAGCTGGTAGGCTCTTCCGATTAATGTTTGGATTGTATAATGATTGTTGAGTTGTGATGTGCGAGCTCAATGGAGCTGACATTGTCTATGTTAGACAAAAGTTCCGAAAATATTAAAGAATATAAAAAAAAATCTATACAGATAAATACTATGATATAAAAAAACAATGTTTAGATTTTTCACTGCCTGTCTGTCTGTTTATTCCGGGTAATCCGGGACTTCCACTGACAGGTGACTGATGTTAAAAGGTGTAACGTAGACTACTTTTCGTTCAATCAGGGTTCCGTAAAAAGCCATCCATAAAATTTAGTCTACGCGGATAAAACCGCAGGGCACAGCTGGTATATCTATACATCTATACATACAAATAAATAAAATTGAAGTGTCTGTTTGTAATTCCAAAATAACAGCTTTTCACTTAATGCATATGAAATTATACACGCTACAGACAATAAAAAACCAAGTTTAAATTTTTTTCTCTGTCTTTCTGTCCGTCTGTCTGTCTGTCTGTCTGTTTGTTCCGGGTAATCTCTGAAACGGCTGGACCGATTTTAACGGGACTTTCACTGGCAGGTAGCTGATGCTTCAAGGAGTAACTTTTAATTAATAGGGTTCCGCGACAATAAGGAAGAAACTAAATCTACGCGGGTGAAACCGCGGGGCACAGCTAGTAAGTAATAAAACATATATAGCAATAACTTTGAGTAATAAATACTAATAGTATCAATAAGCTAGGCAATAAACTAGCAATTTGAGCACAAATTGAGCACAAAGTGATATTGGCAAATATTCCAATAACCGATGATCGTGTTCACGCGCTCTCTATTACATAACTAGCTTTTGCCCGCGACTTCGTCCACGTGGAATAGTTACTTTAGGCTATCGCAAACTTTAACCCGTCTTAGCGTGCTGATATATTCCCGATAAATGGGTGTCTAGCAGAAATAATTTTTCAAATGCAAACAAATAACATTTTACATACTTTATATATTTGTAAAGCTATAGATTGAAGCGTTGGGTGTTGCCATTAAGATAACTTCATCATATTCAGTTCAGGTGTTCAAAGACTTTATACACCATCTAATCTATACCAATGAAAATGAAAATGAAAATGAAAATGAAATGAAAAATATTTATTCAGTTTAGGCCCTGGTAAGGCACTTATGAAAGTCGAGAATTTACCACCGGTTCGGAAACTAGCCTTCTGAGAAGAACCGGCAAGAAACTCAGCCAGGCATCATGTACATAACATCGAAACAATATAAATCATAATGAAATCATCATACAAAATCAAATTTGATAATAGGTATAAATATTCACAATAGTGACAAATTGTATTAGCATGCAAGTCATTATAAAACAAAATCAAAGAGATAAAAAAATAACAATACCAGATAGATTTACAAGTGTTTGCATACCATGTATTTGCCAGGAGCTACTTGTGCAGAGTGATTTACCTAGTTCCATATATCCTTGTCATTTATATAATCCGAAATTTTATAATATGCTTTCTTCATCAAAACAGTTTTGACATGTGTTTTAAATTTATCATAATTTAACGCGATTATTGATTGTGGGATTTTATTGTAGAAGCGAACACAGTTCCCCATGAATGATTTATTTACTTTAACTAATCTGAATCTAGGAGCCATAATTTTGTGTTTATTTCGCGTACAAATCGAATGAACATCACAGTTTAAATTAAAGAGATGAATGTTTTTTTTCATGTACAATAAATTCTCATAAATGTAAAGTGAGGGTAAAGTGAGTATATTAATTTCTTTAAATTTATCCCTCAAGCATTCACGGGGTTCCAACGAGTATATTGCCCTGATGGCTCTTTTTTGAAGTATAAATATAGAATCTAGGTCTGCCGCGGAACCCCATAACAATAAGCCATATGACATAAGACTATGAAAGTATGCGTAGTAAACTAATCTAGCAGTATCGGCATCCGTCATTTGTTTGATTTTCCTAACAGCAAATGCTGCTGAGCTAAGTTTTCTTGACAATGTTTCAATATGAGAGCCCCATTGTAATTTTGAATCTACTGTTAGCCCTAAGAATACCGTACTATCAACCAAATCCAGTTTACCACCATCTAGTGATATATTTGTAGCTATTTGCGATGTATTAGGTGGTGAAAATCGAATACATTTACACCAATATCATAGAGCTGAGGGTTTGTTCTGTTGAACGTTAATCTCAGGAAGTATAATACAAACCAATATTCTTTATTCCACACCACATTAAGAATCACATTTTAAAAATAAAATTATAAGAGTATGGTAACAAAAAGTTTTATCGCTAGAGCGATCTCTACCAAACAACTATAATTGTTACTGGTTTGAATTAAAAAAAAACTGTGTTGGATAGTTCATTCATCGAAGAAGGCTTTAGGCTTCATAAAATCACACTGCGATCAATAGAATGAAGCACGAATGGAAAATACCTACAAAAACGGGAAAAAATATGACTAAGTAACATAGTTAATATTGATATTCCTTCGCGAGTAAAACCGCAAGGGACAACTAGTACGTTCATACATACATACATACATATGCTCACGCCTGTATTCCCCGGAGGGGTAGGCAGAGGTGTTGTAATTTTCAACACCCACATTTCACCAAATATGATTAAGTGCCAACGTGACAGAGGGTGAGTCCATCGCCGTCACAGGCACTATACATACGTCTTTTGAATTATTTCTCAGACATATGCAGGTTTCTTCACGATGTTTTCCTTCACCGTAAAGCACGTGGTGTGAAATCACTGTACATAAGTTTTTAGAAAAACTCATAGTTACAGGCCCCGCTGGGATTCGAACTTGCGTAGCAGGCGACTGCTCTAACCCCGAGGCCACCACGGCTCCGTTCATGTAGATAATTCAAAGTCCTGACTAACTTATATATCAAGGAACAGCTTAAACCTCTGGTCCTTGAGATATGAAATTTGGAGGGTGTGTTCTTAGTGAGGTGTCAGTAAGGAAAGGAAGGTGTTAGATATAGATAAGCAAAGGTTGAATTTATCGTGAAAGTTTTTTCTAAAATAAAAATAAAATAAGCTCACGTCATCCCAATAGAGTCCCGAAGGGGTAGGCAGAGGTGTTGTAAAAACAACACCCACTTTTCCCCGAAGATGATTAGGTGCCAGCGTGACAGAGGGTGAATGAAACGCCATCTAAGGCACTATATATACGTCTTTGAATGACTTCTCAGACACATGCAGGTTTTTTCACCATGTTTTCCTTCACCGTAAAGCATGTGAGGTGAAATTACTGCACGTATAGAAAAAGTTATTGCGTAGACACCAATATTTAAATTGAAACCTTATGTTCCCAAAATTAATACGAAATAACGTTTATAAATATTCTGTAACATGAATTTGTAAGGTAGAAAATTAAATTAACTCAAAGTTAACGTGATTATACGAAGTAAATTCAGTTAGGCGCATTTTATGTTGAGGCTTCATTTGAGAAATAGCTTCTAATTTTAATGGTCATCATTATCTGGGTGGTATTCGACCCTTTTCAATCACCTTCATCAGCATCATCAACCTATGTTAGTCCACTGCTGGACATAGGCCTCCCCTAATGAGTGCCATAATAGCACTCTCTCACATAGCTTGCCGCGTCCAATCTTTCCAATATACGTATAAACCATTTTTTTAGAGTAAAAGTAGCATCGGCTGCCTTCTGAACAACAGACGGACAGACTATTTTTCTATGCATTATTTTTATATATATTTTTATGAGCGTTAAGAAAAAGACTTTATTTGAGATGCAAAACAGACCTGCGAAGGATAACAATTTGAAGTTGAATTACATTTCTCTATAAATAAAGTATGATTAAGAACAGAGGTACGATGCGGAGTTACCTTTCATTCAATATATCCTCAAACGAACATAGAATAAAGCAAACGAGTGACTCCAAAATGTTATCAATATCGTAGCCGACATCCAACCTTTAAGCCCACGCGGGCCAGTGTTGCCATACGCGATTAGTTTCAAACGAATAGCCGTTGCCGAGTTTATTGACAGCGGCCTGTCAATCGGTGACGTCAGTGACCGCTGACGAGGGTGGGCCGCTGGAGCGACCGACAGCTGATGTGTGCTGACCCGCGCCTGAACGATATCTGGAATAATGTTTGCCTAAATTGACCTGTAAATATGCTCGGCGGAACAATTGAATGGGTTATTGACGGATTACGTAATTTATGTAGAAGTTGCTCGTGACAAGTGGGCTGAGGGTCTCCCTCAGAGTAGCAGTCTTCTTGATGCGATCCCAAGAGACACCAATTGGGCCCGCTCTATAGCAAGACGTCGCAGCCTACAAACAGTGGTTTACCAGAACATAAAGTTATCCGTTACTCAAATTCCACCTTCACGGACAAACCATCTCATTATATCTCATCATAGTTTCCGAACCGGTGGTAAATTCTCGACTTTCATAAGTGCCTTACCAGGGCCTAAACTGAATAAATATTTTTCATTTTCATTTTCATTTTCATTCATTGATGCCATGTTATTTATTGTATTATCCATATGCTCACGCTTACATTCCGAAGGAGTAGGCAGAGCCAATAACAACACCCACTTGTCACCAAAGATGATAAGTGCCAACGTGACTTCTTCACCGTCTCACTATACATACGTCTTTGAATCACTTCTCAGACATATGCAGGTATCCTCACGATGTTGTGAATACACTGCAGAAGAAGTTTTTTGAAAAGATCATTGGTCTAGGCCCCGCTGGGATTCGAACTTGGGTCGCTTGTGTAGCAGACGACTACTCAAACCCCACGGTCACCATTAATTATTGATTGTATTAAAGCCAGAAAAATATGACATATTTATTGAAGTGGATAATATATTATGATTTCGGGTTTATTTCATAAATTTGCTATACAAGGAGATCTAACACAAGGTGTATCAAATCCTTTCTAAAAGATTACATAACACTAATCCTTCTAGAATCTAGATCTTGAACGTTGTAAAATAAAATCCCAGCCAATGCAAACGTAACAGAGACAATTAAAACCAAACAAAGTGGAGTTCAATCACAATTGCGTCTAATCTACCAAAGCTTTCGCAATCCAGTCCTCTTTATTAGACTAGCTGTGCCTCGTGGTTCTACCCACATAGGATTAACAATAAAAACTTTCTTACTAAGTGATATTGATCCAGTTTTGGCAACATTTCCCATTGATGCTTCGCTCCTATTCGCAGCGAGATGTTATAAAGCCTAAAGCCTTCCTCAATAAGTTAATAATCCTACAAAAAAAGTCTACATATTCAAACCAGTTGTTAAACGTAGAATACTTACCACCTAGTTAGTTTAGCTATTTAACACAAGATGGCGTTATATCCTTTTAGATCGCGCTGTTGAAAGTCTCTCTCCATATCGTATATAGCGAACACATTAGTTCTAAGTGTGGTCGAACCAATAAACCAGGACTGCCCAAATTACGGAGTTTCATTCAACCACCCAGGGTCTGCTCCGACTGATCCTGGCTCCCAGGCCTAATTTGTATCAAAGCCACACCAGTAATTCTCTTCTTAGCAGTTTAAGTCAAATTACAATAGTTTAATAGTTTGAAATTAAGCTAGATTGTTATAGCAATGTCGTGCCGTTTAGGAAAAAATTACACCAGTCATTCTCGAGATCAGCGCGTTCAACCAAACAAACAAACTCTTCAGTTTATATGATATAGATTATTATTGATGACCAAATAGTAGGTACAGATAGTCTAGACGAAGAACTCTCATCAATATTTATTACTGTGCTTGGTACCTTTGATGAGCAAAGGAATTAGTTTGTTGGTATGCTTAGTTGAATATGATAAACCTACCTAAAGGTACCGCAGACCCAGTCGCCTGATGATAAAAATAAATAAATAACATAAAAACTAATCAGGTATCTGGGAACGCGGTTTCAGTTAGCTAACGGTCCCAGTCGCCTGAATCCTCCACCCTACTTGAACTTAGCTTTTATATAAAAAAGTAAACGTTACATGATTTAAAATTTACAGGCCTTCAGTTTTCGCAGATAGAAAAAAACTTAATTAGGATGTAATTAAGTTTTTTTTCAATAAAAAATGATTTAAATTCCCATATCTTGAAATGAAACCCAGTAAAATTCGAAATTCTAAATATCCTTAATTGATAAGACTTCTTACAAAAAATACATTATATAGGATTATACGTATAGTATATACGTATAACGATAACCTACGCCTGATCTCTCTCCGAACGTGTCGGATTGCCGTCCCATCGGACTATGAGAGTAATGGAATAAAGAGTGCACATGTGTTTGCGCGCACACTTGTGCACTATAATATCTCCTGCACACATGGCTGATTCTCGTTGAGTTTAGCCGCCGTAACCGAAATTCGGTAGGAGATCATTATTATTATTATAGAAAACCGAGAACCTTCGCGTTAGTAAGTAGTGCCTAGCTGTGTCTGAGTAGAAGCCAACAAACCTCGGAACATTGGAGAACATTTCCGAACCAGTAAGCCCACGTAGACAGACAGATACGTAGAGCCCGAGGCGAGCCGTTATCAAATCAGCACCGACGTAAACTCCAGAATAATAATGATCCGAGCGTCGGTTTGTTACATAAATTTACATAAATTATTCATAACGGGAAATATTTTTTTATTTAACTTCAGCCCTCGGGGGCACTCCACTCTAACATTTCGATATGAACTTTCTTGATTATGTTGAAACAAAAGCACTTCGTTCTCAACCAAACAAAGAAGTCAAGAAAAATTCAATTATACATAGAACAGATTTTGCGGCTCGGCATTGTTTAACGCCTTCGTTAAGGTCAATGTAGCATCTTAAGGGGGCTCTGGGGCTTGCTTTGCCAGACAAACGAAACGCTGATATCATCCTATCCTACTATCCGTCTAATATTATATCCGCGAATGTTGGTATGTATGGATTTATGTTTGTTACTCTTTCACGCAAAAAAGAATCAATGGATTTTGATTAAATTTTACAATAATATAGCTTTTACATCGCAATAACAACGATATTACGTGCATCATCATCTCCCTGGCCTTATCCCATGTATTTGGGGTCAACACATGATTCAACCCGATGTGGCTGATCACCTGATTTTTATACGAAGCGACTGCCATCTGACCTTCGTAACCCCTTTTTCGAGGAAAATCGGCAATCTGGGTTAAACCAGTTGTCAGACTTTCTTGACAGTTGTTAGGCCTCTGACTAACCTGTAACGATTGCCAAAGATGTTAAATTGGCCACCTACATCTATACAGATAAATAAAATTGAAGTGTCTGTTTGTAATTTACAATTAACAGCTTTTCACTAAATGCATATGAAAGTAAATACGGTACTCACTTGAAACCCCCAATGTAATTATTTTTTCTTAGTTTGTCTGTCTGTCCGTCTGTTTATCTGTCTATCTGTGGCAGATAGCTGCTACAAGGCGCATGTTTTTAAAAAAAATTGGGTTCCGTGAATAAAGCCAACACGGCTCAAACCGCGGGGCAAAGCGAGTTTTGTAATAAAAGCGTATTTCGTATTGTGCTGTCAAGTAAATGCCAATAGTATGTATCTAGGATACAAAAAAGATCTCGTATAAATCGGGACTGACCTCGTCCGTATTTAATATCTTATACGTATATTGTCATAGTAACCCATTTCATATTTCCTTTTAGATTGTAGCACTTTTATAAACACTTTAGATACTTAAGGTGAATTCTAGACTTCTAGTGCACTTGTGTTTATGCTTGCGTGAATAATTTTATATGTATTTTATTGTAATTAATAATTATTTACTATGTAATGGAATGTACATAATACCAGCTGAGTTTCTTAGCGGTTCTTCTCACAAGGCTAGTTTCCGAACCGGTGGTCAATTCTACGACGTTCATAAGTGCCTTACTAGGGCCTAAACTGAATAAATAATTTTCATTTTCATCTTTGTTTTTCAAAACACTATAATTTCATATAGTTATACTGTATGACTGTTTGTTTCCCAATAAATTAAATTAAGTGTCATTAAAAGGCATGACTTACCTACTATAAATAATTCTAATTTTAGGTATTACGTTTGTCTGGGCAATCAAGCATTCACAGGCACCTTAAGTGGTTGACTTAAATTGTAAGGTTGTAATGAGTTGTGGGAATCTTGGTGTTTCATCACATTTTGCATTACGAAAGTCGGCTTTACCTTGCTTTACGCTGTATTGTTGTTAGAATAAGGCTGTGGTTGATATTTTAAGGCATCCATCGCTTTTTTGAAAGGTTACAGTCACGGCCATCTTGCAAGAAACAAAAGAACAAATAATGCCTAGCATTGCAAGTATTCAGAGACTACAGTGATCACGTACCCTCAGATGGGCCGTACGCTTGTTTGCCACCTATATAAAAGGCCACATGCGAAACTCATCCCAAAATGTTTGCCCCTACCAACGTAACAGTCAGAATGCCCAGTGCGAGCTTTCTTAAAATCGCCGTCACAAGTCATCGCGTCGACGTAAACGCAGATTTGTATGGGCTCACAATAGATCTTTAGGCTGACAGAGGCGTTGTCCCGATCCTGTAGAAATCTGCGTTTACGTCAACGCGGTGACTTGTGACGGCGGCAGTAAAAAACTCGCACTAGGACCCCAGGTATACTAACCACTCCCACGGTGTCCGTAAATAAAATTTTAGAGCTAGACTAAATAATTGGAAATATTAAACTCTTTTTACGACTCCTACTTAATAAGAAAGCTACTCTCTTGCGGTCTCTTAAATCTTTTAAATTATTTAGGCTGGCATTACTAAGATGACACTGTAGGCAGCTTAAGTATACAATAAAAACTCATTTTAGTCTAAGTAGGCTAAGTAACTTGAGTGGATATTTTATTTCATAAAATCTCTAGACTCTTTTAAGCCTGAAGAATTAGACCTGTAAATTAAAGTAAGGCCCTTGAGTGGTTTGACGTGTGTGATGTAGATATTTAAACACAAAAACAAAATGTGTTTGTGTGTGTGCTGAGAGAGAGAAATTAAATCCCAAAGAGGGACGTAGAGTAATAAAAAAAACTTCTATCTATTTATTTATAGTTAATTATAACAGACATATCTATTACGATAATTAGCATCGACATTTTAAAACTGTGACCTGGGGGCCAACAGGTGATCAGTCACATCGGATTAAAGGCCAAGGAAATGATGATGAGGTATTAGGCATATATAGCCGCTTACCATCAGGCCGACTGTATGCTTGCTTGTCGCGTTAATAAAAGAAAGCACTGATTGACTATTTCTTCTAAAAAAACATTTTCACGAAATCGATATCCTTAGATCTTTTTCAACTTATCAAGGAAAGTGTCATATCTTTATCCTAGGGACCACACACACACAGACAAACCACCCAATAATACTATCGATGATATATCTACATCAATATCTACATTGATTATCAACATTTGGTATATCGAAAGCGATCATAGTGAAAAGATGACCTCACCTCATAACCGTAAAAGATCGACCCTTCGCACTGCTCACAAATAACCTCTTTTTATATATATGGGTCGTGAACGCAGAGGTCATATAATACTGGTGCAGTAATATTAAGTGCAGACTTATATAGGCCTATTCTGGCTCTATAACGGTTCACTACGCCTCTTTTGTTACCAAATTGTGATCATTACTCACTTGAGATAGAGCCGTAACAAATGCACTCGTTTGTTGGTGACGTGAATCATCGTCGGGGGTTTTTGAAGAGAATCGCCAAGATATTGAGATGTATTTATACATAATTGCCCCGTCTAATTACAGATAACTTTGATTTTAAAGATATACCAGAATATTTTTTAAGGATTTTTTGGGTGTTTTCTATAAAAATTGCGTCGACCATAACATACTATAAGAGCACGGGCCTGATTATCCCATATGGGTTTATGGATCCACATGAATCAAAATGTATTAAAGGATTAATTAGCATTTTACCTTCACTAAATGATATGTTATCTTTTGTACAAACTATATTGTTTTACAAATGAAATTCACAGCCTAAACCGCTGGTCTTAGAGACATGAAATTTAGAGGGTGTGTTCTTCGTGAGATATATGTATATACTTATAAAGAAAGTTTTTTTTTAAATTTCAACTCTAAGGAAGGTGGTTGAAAGTTTTAATACGTTTTCATGGGTAAGGAATAGCATTAAAATCCTCTCATAACTCGCAACTACCAGCATAATGTGGTAGTATTACTGTCAGTAAAATTCAACAGTAAGTTGACTGTACGGGTTTCCGTACATGTATACAAAATGTGCACCGTCAGCGGTTATATTTCCATTGTTATCATTCGGACGGAGCGGTTTTATTTCCGCTGCATTCGGCACTCAATATCAATATCATTTTATATCATTATATCAGTACATCAATATCGTTCACAGTGTAGGTTACCTCTACATTGACAACTCAGAAAAACATGAAATACAAAAATACAACTTAATAAAACAAATCGAGATATATCTAGACAAACCGACACAGACTACAGACAATCTAGAAACAATATTGTTTAAAACATGAGCGAGGTAACAGCGAACTCCGAGCAAGTAATATAATCCAATTGAGATGGAGTTGAGAGTCGAAAAGAAAGTTTGCAACGAGCACGATGTCTGCACATTTGCAAGTAACTTGTTTAATATTGTATTTTTATGAGAAACATCTGTTAAACAACGAACAAGATATTACTTGTATGTGCAATTTTGTTGGTTATTGTACTGTTCTTTTCGTTCATCCACAATAACTCTTAATAATGATTCAATGTCTAGCGATAACGGGTTCGTTCATTTTGGACACAGTGTAATTTCTTCGTCACATTTTAAGATCCATACATTGAAAGTAAACACATAATTTAAAGCAGATAACTTTTTAGATTACCTAATAAATTAGTTTAGACTAGCTGTGCCCCGCGTAGATTTAGTTTCTCCCTTATTGTCGCGGAACCCTAATATTTTTAATAAATAAAAGTTGCCTAAGTTACTCGTTGAAACATCAGCTACCTACCAGTGAAAGTCCCGTTAAAATCCGTCCAGCCGTTTCAGAGATTACCCGGAACAAACAGACAGACAGACAGATAGACAGACAGACAGAAAGAGAAAAATTTAAAACTTTATTTTTTAGTGTCAGTAGCGTGTATACTTTCATATGCATTTAGTGAAAAGCTGTTATTTTGGATTTACAAACAGACACTTCAATTTTATTTTTCTGTATAGATTAATATTTTTTTGGTTAGTCAAAATAATATAGTAACAGATCAAATTTGTAAAATACTTCAAATATTAGTATACAATTAATGCAACAGTATCAGAGTATACAATTAATGCACCAGTATCAGAGTATACAATTAATGCAATTTTATTATGTACCAAAATCTCTGCGGCATTTAAATATCTTTTTCGGATAGCAATAATAGGTTGTGATTGCGACGTTACGTCTGAAATGGCGAAACGGGAACACGTCCCGATTTACCTCCAGGGCATTTATCTTCCTGGTTAGTGACAATGAGGTCATAACATACTACATACTATTATCTTGATCAATTCAACACATACATACTCACATCTGTATTCAATGTTTGCAACTCACACAATGCTCTTGAAACACAGATTAAATACAATTTTACAAATAGTTGGGATACAAGAAAAGAAACGTTCAAAATGATACACACAGACGCTCACTTCTACGATATTATAAGCAGAATAGCTATAGCGTCAACAAGGGGAGCCACGACGTGACCGATCGCGTGTACTTCTTACGTACTTACATACGTTTATGTTTTTTACCGACATTTTTCAATACATTAAATTCAAATAACATTATTACACGCTTTATATAGCTTCACTTGTATGTGTGTAACTTGTACGCGATAAGATTATTCCATTATTGAATTTAACTAAAAGTAGAAAATAAATTTGAATTAAGAACAATGTAATTTATTTTACGAGATATAAATGAATTATTATTACAACTGTCGTGTCCCACTGCTGAGCAAAGGCCTCCCTTCCACAAATATAAATACATAATAGTGTGTAAAAAAATAAATAAATTAATTAATTAATTTATTAATGGGTATGATATTATCGAAATGACAATCCTGACAGCACGCAATTAAAATTTATTTTCTATTGTTTTGTTTGGTTTTCTGTATATAGTGTATTTTTTTTGTTTTTTTTAGCTAATATTTTTTTACAGTAATTTTGACAAACTCGCGCTCAATGCAGCAAACGTTCCAATTTCAAACATTTGTCTTGTTTCCTAACTGCATGCAAACTTTTTCCTCTTTTCAATATAAATATGGATTTGCGTATTGGATAAATAAGTAAGACATAATAATTTTGAATGTTGATTTATTTAATTATTTTCGTGTGATTCAGCATTCCAATAATTATATTACTGCGAATTAAGGCAGGTTTCTCGGAGGCATAGATTAAATTTGAATGCGTAACCTCGTTAATTAAGTGCCTTTTCTCTTGTTCGCAGAATACCAATTAACGATAAAGAAATTAAGGAGTGTCTATATTTAGGTATATTCGTCCCCTCCCTGGCCTTATCCCATTCATTGTTGGGGTTGACACTTGATTCAACCCGATGTGGCTGATCACCTCATTTTTATACGAAGCGTCTGCCATCTGACCTTCTTAATACCATACGAGGAAAATCGGTAATCTGGGTTAAACCAGTTGTCAGACTCTCTTAGGCCTCTGACAGACCTGTGACAATTGCTAAAGATCTTAAATTGGTAGTTATAGGTAACATGAAAATGCCATGAGATAGTTTGATCTTTACAAATGTTATTACAATGTAAAGTAAATACTTCCTTCATTATCAGAGTGAGGTTACCTCCATATTAAATATGTAGGCTTCCGCGTTACCCTTATACAGCCCGAGGCTCGGCGTGAACAAATAGACAAGTTAATACCATATTTTGGGAGGATTCGAAATGAACGCGGTACGTGCTGCGTTTGTTCCGACCTTGGCCTTGAAAATGGCAAATGAATTTATTTGTACCCACATATGGAGCACAGATAGAGGTCGCAATTTGGTACCAATTTGGGTACATAAACACCCCCGTCACGTCGTCTGGCGTACGAGCTCGCGCCGTAATAGCACTTCGTACGCATGAAGTATCAAAAACGTTGTTCGATGTAGACAAGGTCGGGTCAGTCGGCGTGATCGAAAAATTGTAGTGATCTGGGACCTTACCATAAGCTCTTATTGCCGTCATAGTTCTACCGTGTGACAGTGACAGACTTATTAACTTCATATAAATCTGTCTCATAATAAGATTTAGAATATCATGGTAATCAGACGTCATGATAGGTCCCGTGCCTCAAGGTTTTGGCTCGTCGCTTATTAGTGTGCCACGAATTGTAGTGATCCGTCATCTCTGGCATTCAACTACAACCCTTTATTTATTAACCAACTACAAAAAAGAAGGAGGTTCTCAATTCAACTGTATTGCAGCATTTCTTCACTCGCTACTTAGAAGGCGCTACTCGCTAACAAATGCGAAGTTTGAGTGCAAATACAGGAGAACCTAAATCACACAATAAGAGTTTTCAAGCGCATTAAGTTTCCAACTAGAACAGTTGGAGCCGCGGTCCCCCAGGCATGACACCTGTCTGGCTATGTGCCTATGCTGGGGATGTGCATGATCACTCGCTCTACTCACAGTATGTTCATCTAAAGACATAGAAACGATACTAGCAAAGGCTATTTGAGGCCTTTGAGGACATTTAATTCTCATGTTTAATTATTTTAACTTGGTACAGAAATGATACAAGCCTTTGAAGACAATCAATTTTCCATTATAATTACTTTGACTTTTGTATATGACTGTTTAGAACATGGGAACATCTAGAGACCAGCTATCTTGTCGTGGTCAAGCACAGTTAGGCTTAGACAAAGTAACATTCTCTCGCGCTTGCGCTAATAGAAACGATAAAAATGCATGGAAATGACATACGTCAGTAACTTGACATATGTCATTCCCGTAAATTTTGTTACGTTTCTACTAGCGTAACAAAATGTACGGGAGCGTAAGGTTAATGTTACTTTGTCTACGGGCCTAGTACATCTAGGAATTAAGAACTTAGTCGCTTTGTAGTGAAAATAGAAGTATATAAAAGCGTTAGAGGACCAATCAGCTGAGTGTATGTAAGTACCCGTAAGTACTCTTTGTTGAGTGTTGTTACTCTAGTCGTAAGTACGTTTTATAGGGCCCTCCATAAAGTATGTTACGTTAGAGAGGTCGGCCGGGTCCAAGACTAATGTAAGTTTATCGACGGACCCGCTTTACTAAGAAACGCTTAGGCTCCAAATGTTACTTAGATTTTCATTTATACATTGAGAGTGTATAAATGAAAAGTAGCTATGCTTCGTGGTTTAAACCCGTAGAATTAACAATAACAATAACAAATTCATCGACCAATTGAAATTTCTACTGAATCTGAAAGTACTTTGTTAAAAGTCTAATCCAGTAAAGATATTTCTGAGTTACCATAACAATAACTTTATATGAATTTTATTGAAATTAATCATTATTTATTATGTAACTAAATGTACATGATGCCAGCTTTAGAGTTTCTTGCCGGTTCTTCTCGATAGGCTAGTTTCCGAACCAGTGCTAAATTTTTCGACATTCATAAGTGCCTTACGAGGCCATAAATAATTTTCATTTTCACCATGAATCAATTTGTTTAGTTAAATTGGATTTTTTATAAAAATAATTTTTGAGAAGCTATTGAATAAGTAAAACAAACATACATGCATATGTTCACACCTGTATTCACCGAAGGGGTAGGCAGAGGTGTTGTAATAACGACACCCACTTTTCACCGAGGATGATTAGGTGCCAACATGACAGATGATGAGTGTATCGCCGTCTGAGGCACTAGACATACGTCTTTGAATTACTTCTCAGACAAATGTCTGGTTTCCTCACGATGTTTTCCTTCACCGTAAAGCACGTGGTGTGGAATCAGCAGCAACTTTACCTGATATTTGGAGAAAGTAAGTATTCCTTGGATGCTACGTAATATAATTGCATTGCAAAGTACGGTAAGCCACCTCTCTGTATATTTTTGTAATGGCGTCGTTAAGGTACAAAGCTTGGTCTTCTGATAATGACAATTAAATTCAAGTGCCGGAAAAGAAGAAATCCTAAACGTGCTATTATTAATCAAGATACACATCTTTAAGGCATTCTTTTATATTCTTTCTTGCGCAACTTATTCCTCGAAGAATGAGGGAGGTCGTGATAAGATTCCCCATAAATATTTCGTAAGCTTTTTTCAACTGTATGGTGATTCCATCTGATAGTGAGCAGCTACTGTGTATAAACGCTGGCAGCGCCAAGCGAAGCAATCGCGCGTTACCAAAAAATGGAGATCATTGTACGAACTATATAACTAGTACAGCCCGTCTACTACTCTACCCCCCCTCCCAAAGACTAGCGACCATGACTGCATAAACACTTTTCTAAGGTTTGCAAATAAATACTTAACAAAGAGCAAGGAACAAAAAAATATGGTAACAATTTTACTAAATATTTATCGCAAACTAGTTCCAACTCAGCATTGTGTTGTCCATAAGGCCAGCGTTCATTTGGGTGTATTTTAAGGTAACATTATTTTTGCAACGGCCAAGTTCGTTAAGCCGAGGTAGGGGTTGGTCTTCTAAGATTATAGGGTCGGCAATACATCCCTTAGCTACGGTAAAAACTACAGTATCATCTCCCTGGCCTTAATCCCATGTATTCAGGGTCGGCACTTGATTCAACCCGATGTGACTGATCACCTGATTTTTATACGAAGCGACTGCCATCTGACCTTCGCAACCCCTTTTTCGAGGAAAATCGGCAATCTGGGTTATACCAGTTGTCAGACTCTCTTAGGCCTCTGACTGACCTGTAACGATTGCCAAAGTTGTTAAATTGGCAACCGGGACCGACAGCTTAACGTGCTCTACGAGGCTACAGTAAGTAAAAACTACAGTATATATTAATAATAACAATATAATACAGTACTTAAACACTTTCTAACTGGATATTTACATCACACCAAGAACTTACCTCCTAATTTCATGTATCTAGGACCAGTGGTTTAGGTTGCACGTGGGTATAAAAATCAGTCAGTTGGTACCTATAAAAGTCAGGAGCCCAACCATGAGCTCTTATTGCCATCATAGTTCCACTGACAGTATCAGACTTATCCACGACATATACATCTGTCTCATAATTAGAGTTAAACTATCATGGGAATGGTCATGGTAGGGCCCCAGGTCAGTTAATCAGAACTTTGAATTGCAATTAAACAAGCTATATAGCAATTAAACAAATATATTAATTTATTACTATAGTCATTTGCACTAACATTTCAGTAGTATTTAGTTCAAACCACAACATCGACTCAAAGCCTCAAAGCCTATTAACTTCACACAAAATTATAAAGTGAATACACATGGACCACATCAAACAGACCATTGAAGCGTTGAAACAACTAAATACTATCATAAGCCACACACAGAGAAGCTTATATTTATTTAATCTAGTTTTGGACGAGTTTGTAAAATATATATGTTGAATTCACAATTTGGACTCGTTGGTGGTCACGAGGTACCGCGGAACACAAGGCCCTTGAAGTTTTATTGGTTTTCCATTTTAATAGACTCGTAGAGTTAAGTAATTATCTTGGGAGCTTTAAAGCGTCTGCAAAGCAATACGGCCGACGGAAAGTGTCTGGGAGTATTGGCGACTTATTTTTAAGGATATTGCCTAGAATATACGTAAAAATCAGCTTGGAGAATTTACGTGAGGTAAGTATTGTTTTTACGTACCTTGATTACCTGATACCTGAAAATTGGCCGGCTAAGCAAGCTAGCAGGTAGGCATGCGTTCTTAGTACATACTAACACTACTCAATCGTCCACATTTCCTTCGTCAGAAAATACGTGACGTCTGGTGGCCCTGGGATCTTACTCTAGTACACAGTAAACACACATAAGTCATATCTATACATCTATACAGATAAATAAAATTGAAGTTTCTGTTTGTAAATCAAAAATAACAGCTTTTCATACACGCTACTGACACTAAAAAACCAAGTATTAAATTTTTTCTCTGTCTGTCTGTCTGTTTGTTCCGGGTAATCTCCGAAACGGCTAGACGGATTTTAACGGGACTTTCACTGGTAGGTAAATTATGTTTCAAGGAGTAACTTAGGCTACTTTTATTTATTAAAAATATTAGGGTTCCGCGACAATAAGGAAGAAACTAAATCTACGTGGGTGAAACCGCGGGGCACAGCTAGTTAAAAATAAATTCCTCTGACAGGTTAAAACCTTCTTACAGACTAACAATATTCTCACAAACTTTCGCGTTTATAATATAAGTAGGATTATAATATTAGTAGGGAGTAGGATAGAACGTGTGTCTGCCCCTTCGGGAATCCTTACGTGCTGGTAAAAATAGATAAAAGACAAGTAAAATATAATGAAACCACAAATACCAGAGAGGCTTCACAAAGATATGTCAGTAAAACCTTTATTCTTGATCTCTTGTGTGATGTATGAAGTACGTACTCAAGTTGTCTTTGTGTCCCTTCAAAGGAATATTCCCTTTTTCCTGGATTGGATAACTGTACATACGATCTTATGAATATCTAAATAAATCAGTTTGTATCCCATACATTGTCGAGCCTTTATAAAAATAATGTTCTTGGAAATTTGTTCGAATTACATAGCTAGAAATAAATATCCTTGTTTCAGAATTAGACGATATTTTCTGCTCTTATATTATGTAGTGTGTTTTAATAAGTTTAAATCCTGGTTCCATTAATGTTTCTTTTTTCCTAAAAAAAGAAAGATTACGAAGTAAGTAATAAATTCTTGCTGTATGTATTGTTAAATCAGGTCAAAACAGGTAATAAGGATGTAGGTTCATGATAAAAAATAATTAACAAATTATATTAAATTCACCTTATTATAAAAATATTATTTTCCGTGAAATCACTGAAATGATGTCATTGAAAATGTGGTAATACTTTATTGAAACCTATTGCAGTATTGCCCCGTCGGTGCACATATTTCGAATTGGTTTCATATATCCTCTTTTTTGGAAGTCGGTTAAAAATTATTTCAAATCGTATACTGTACTTACAACGAGGTAGATCGTATTTCGATTCAGCTACGAGCTTCCGCTATTACTAGAAAACATTTTGCATCGCGTATTCAGAAGATAAAATTGTTGCTCCGATTGTCAAATAGGGTGTCCCCGTTAGCAGCTTAGATAGGATTTGTTCACAATGTCGATCTAGTGCAGCTAAAACTGTACAAAATAATCTTGACTGAAACATTATTTGTTACTTGCGGACGTCACTCGGTTTCGCCCGCGTAGTGCCCGTTTCCGTGGGAGTACGGGGATAAAATATAGCCTATGTTACTTGCTGATGATGTAGCTATCCATCGCTGAAAGAATTTTCAAGATCGGTCAAATAGTTTCGGAGCCTATTCAATTCAAACAAACAAACAATCAAATCTTTCCTCTTATCTTGAGTTCTCTCGTGCTAAGGTAACATTTGCTTTAAATGAATACTAACATTCCGAAGAATATTATCGTCTTCCTCCTGCCCTTACATACATTATTCTCATGTCTGTATTCCCCAAAAGGATAGGCAGAGGTTTTGTAAAAAACAACACCCACTTTTCACCGAACATGATCAAGTGCCAACGTGACAGACTGTGAGTCCATCGCCATCTCAGATACTATAAATACGTCATTGAATTACTTTACAGATATATGCAGGTGTCCTTACGATGTTTTCCTTCACCAACCAAGTGATATTGTAATCTGGAAATTCCTTATTTCCCCTAAAAGTGCTGGCCACCGTACACCGCCAGTACCACATGTCCCCTCTAACGACACACATGCATAACAAGGGAAAAATAAATGTTTTATCGTGTCAGGTGTCATGCGAGCGCTACGTTTATTGTGTATCAAAATGGAAGATTTTGTTTCTCACAGTGCAACTTTCACGGTCCTATACAGGGTCGAGGCTTTTTAGGCGCACAATTTTGGCACAGAGTAGGTGGTACACATCTATACATATACATACATACAGATAAATAAAATTGAAGTGTCTGTTTGTAATTCCAAAATAACAGCTTTTCACTAAATGCGTATGAAAGTAAACACGCTACTGACACTGAAAAACCAAGTTTTAAATTTTTTCTCTGTCTGTCTGTCTGTTCGTCTGTCTGTCTGTCTGTCTGTCTGTTTGTTCCGGGTAATCTCTGAAACGGCTGAACCGATTTTAACGGGACTTTCACTGGCAGGTAGCTGATGTTTCAAGGAGTACCTTAGGCTACTTTTATTTATTTAAATATTAGGGTTCCGCGACAATAAGGATATAACTAAATCTACGCGGGTGAAACCGCGGGGCACAGCTAGTCTATTTATATAATTAAATGAAAATCCCGAACATTTTCTTTTAAATTTAGCATCGTTTATCTTAAAATTTGAGGCATTGTAGTTAAAAAAGAAGCATTTTTTTATGTTCCACATATAATCCAATAAGCATTTGTAATCTCTAACAACAACCTACACTTTACCACAAAGAAATAGTAATAATAATAACAATGTAGAAAATACAAAAAGTAGCCATCCTAAATACTGGCAGACTAGTGAAAAACCCAACATGTACACCCAACCGCAGAATTAGCCTCGCAACCAAACACACATGTTATTTAGACACACCTCCTGATGAACACTTGGCCTTGCCCGTGCCATCAGATATCCGGTTAAAAGCCGAGAATAATAAAGAAAAAATTAAATAATAATAATACCTACTAAAGTTTATTTGGCATAACTCTTAGTACAGTATACAGAGGACAATGTCATTAATGAACAATGTCAATCGCAGAAGTTTAAAACTGTGTCGCGTCTGGCAACACCCACCTTCGAAGAAAGACAATATAATAAGAGTATAGTAATATTAAGTAATATAATAGTGTAGCGGTAGAACCTCATTATGTTAAAATGATTTTTTATTGATTTAATTATTCGAATGTCGACTTGACACAATATGTCTGAGAAAAGATTTGGTGTTTTCGATTGAATTGTAAATAAGATAGTAATTAGGTAAATACAAAAATAAAGTGGACTCAAATATATAGCGTATTTAATTACGATACTGATTACTAGAATAGTAAGTAAATCACTGAAAAATAAAATGTATTCTTTATTTTATTATTAAACTAGCTGTACCCCGCGGTTTCACCCTCGTGGTTTAATCTAATGCTTAATGTCGCGGAGCCCTAACCCCTTACTCCTTGAAACATCAGCTACCTGTCAGTGAAAGTCCCGTTAAAATCGGTCCAGCCGTTTCAGAGATAACCCGGAACAAACAGACAGACAGGCAGAGAAAAATTTTAAAACTTGGTTTTTTAGTGTCAGTAGCGTGTATACTTTCATATGCATTTAGTGAAAAGCTGTTATTTTGGAATTACAAACAGACACTTCAATTTTATTTATCTGTATAGATTGATATACACCACCATCCGATGCTCTGTTCCAATAATGTGCGTTTAAAAGTCCACATCCTAGATATCTCTTTACGCTTTTTCCCAACTATGTATGTCTCTACGGAGTTCACTTATATAACAGGCAGTTTGTTGATCCAGTCCAGTAATAGGAATGTCCTTCGAGGCCCAAACTATTCCAATTAACTATCTAAGGTTTTTAAATTAACTGCCCATGCGATGCGAGTGCTATACCTTTGGGGATACAAAACTTGGAAGGGAACAGGCACTTGCAATGCTTGAGGCGTCACCCGACCTAAATAAAACTTGTATATCTCATCATATGATACCGTTGATCTGGTGATTAGTAACACTGCAACATCAGGTGTCGCGGGTTTGATGCCCTCGTTATGGCAAATATTTAATGTGATGAGATTTATGTGTTTTTGTTTTTTTCTGGGTGTATGGTATGTAATTATAAATATACAAAACAATGTATATACGTATATACACTAGTGAACGTTACGCGGTTACACCCGCGTATTTCCCGTTTTCTTGAGAGTACGGGGATAAAATATAGCCTATATTATTAATCAATGATAATGTAGCATTCAAATAGTGAAAGAATTTTTTAAATCGGTCCAACTCTTTTTGAGCCAATTCGTTACAAACATACATGCACACCTTTGCTCTTTATAATATATATTAGTACCTAGATGTGCCCGCAGTTTCACCCGCGTAGATTTTAATATTTTAATTTCATGGTTGCCTGCGGATCCCTCATGTTTTTTTAAAAATCTAAGTAGCCTAAGATACTCCTTGTAACATTAGCTGTCCGTCAGTGAAAGTAAAAATCCTTCCAGCCGTTTCGGAGATTACCCGGAACAAACAGACAGACAGACAGACAGACAGAGAAATTTTAAAAAAATTGGTTTTTCTGTGTCTGTGCTGTGTATACTTTCATATGCATTCAGCGAAAAACTGTTATTTTGCAGTTACAAACAGACAATTTAATTTTATTTATCTGTATAGATGTATAGATTATATCCGGTGTATGGTACCTATAATACAATGGTCATGTCTTAACATTATATTTTTCCTAGGTATTTATGTATTTGGTACTTTTGGAAGGCCCAAAGTAAGGTTGATGAAAATGAAATTGAAATTTATTGTATTTGGGCCCCTTGAACGTCGAAAAATTACCACCGAAACTCTGCCAGTCTTATACGTAAGTACATCAAATTGGATACAAGTAGGTACATCACCATACAAATGACAAAAATCATCCATTGTTACATTCTACCTGAGACGTAAACTTGCAAATACACACAACATTGTTTAAGGAACTACTTATACACTGAAATCAGGAAAGGTACTTTAAAGTTTTACGCTTATTATTCTGCACTGGAATTGCAAAGATTTCCAAACAGAAACTGAAACTTCATTTCGACAGTAATGCGACACAGATGAGGCAAAATCCTTTATTCTTACCTCGCTTTATATTTACTTTGTGCTGAAATACGTTTTCGATACAAGTCTGTTTCTTACAATGAAATTATTTTACTTAGTTTTACTCACTTCAAAGTTACATTGTCTTAAGCAAGTCTTAAACTGTCTTTGCTTCGTTCACACAAATTAATTGGCACAACGGTTCGGACTAGCAGTGTTATTTTTCTAGATCCTTCACTGAATTATAAGCTAAAATCTCGAGAAATTAAAATCCAATAGTAGCGTGCCTATTTTAAACTGATCTTAACGAAGTTTGAGACATTTTACTTATATTAGACGCGCGTTCATATCTTTATATCTTTACAGATATATTAAATTTATGTGTCTCTGTAATTCCAAATTGACAGCTTTTCAATAAACGGATATGAACGTATATACGGTGTGGTGGTTTCCTAATTGATGTGTAGAAATGAAACGACGGACGATTATTCAGTTGTCTAATGTCCAACATAATTATTACACAAAATAATTATTATAAAAATTAATACACAATACGAAGAATTAAAGAGTTTATACAGAAGGCACGGCACAAGCGAGCATTTTTATAAATATAAAAATATACCCTCTGTGCCCCGCGGTTTCACCCGCGTAGATTTAGTTTCATCCTTATTGTCCCGCGACAAATTTAAGAAAGTAGCCTAAGTTACTCCTTGAAACATTAGCTACCTGCCAGTGAAAGTCCCGTTAAACTCCGTCCAGCCGTTCCAGAGATTACCCCGAAACAAACGCATAGATGAATAGATATCTATACAGATAAATAAAATTGAAGTGTCTGTTTGTAATTCCAGAATAACAGCTTTTCACTAAATGCATATGAAAGTATACACGTTACTGACACTAAAAAACCAAGTTTTAAAATTTTTCTCCGTCTGTCTGTCTGTCCGTCTGTCTGTCTGTCCGTCTGTCTGTCTGTCTGTCTGTCTGTTTGTTCCGGGTAATCTCTGAAACGGCTGGACCGATTTTAACGGGACTTTCACTGGCAGGTAGTCAATAGTACAAGGAGTAACTTAGGCTACGTTTAATTAAAAAAAATACAAGGGTCCTGCGGGATACCCATGAAATTAACCCTACGCGGGTGAAACTGCGGGGCACAGCTAGTTTAAAATAAAATCATCTCCGTCTGTCTGTTTGTTCCCGCTAATCTCTATAACTTTTAATTTTTAACTAATGAAATTAAATCCACCCAGGAGAAACAGCGGGGCACAGCTAGTTTAAACGTATTTATATGTCCTGAAAACCTTTTATAAAGCTACACTGTAGTAGAATGAAAGAAGCAATATAGATAAACACACAATACAATGTGGACCACTTGAGGCAATGGCTTCGTCTGTAATAAGGAAGTACTGGAACACACCTGCCGGCTGTGGGATAATGATCTACATATACCATTCCAAAAATGTATAAAACCACACCGCTGGTCTAGTGGTTTGTACACCTAACTGCTATTTTAGGTATCGCGAGTTCGATTCCCGAATCAGGGCAAATATTTGCCTTGTTTGGTAGTTCTTACTAAGTAAAATGTTTACTGTATGAAAATAATCAATATGTATACATCTATACAGATAAGTAAAATTGTAGTGTCTGTTTGTAATTCCAAAATTACACCTTTTGACAAAATACATTCGAAAGCATACGCGGTACTGAAATAGTAAAACCAATTTTTAAAATTTTTCTTTGTCTGTCTGTATGTTTGTTCCGGCTTATCTCCGAAACGGCTGGACCGATTTGGACGGACCTTCATTGGCGGATAGCTAATGTTACAAGGAGTAACTTAGGCTGCTTTTACTTTAAAAAAAACATTAGGGTTCTGCGGGCCACCCATAAAGCTAAGGCTACGAAGGAGAAACCGCGGGGCACAGGTACTACAGCTAGTATAACAATATATCAAAACCACGAAGCAAATGCAACATATACGAATGTAAGAAGTAGAAAAACACAAGCTTAAATTCAATGCATACGAAGGCACGGTATTATATACCTCCCGTGTTCTAATAAGGCGTATAAAGTATATATAGGTATACAATCCATCCGGGTAAGTAACAGGGTGAGGAAAAGATACCTTTTAAAATACCGCTTCATCGTACATCCTTGCCTCTGTTTTTTTTACACCTGAGAGCGGTACTTATTTTAATACTAGCTGTGGCGCACGTTTTCATCTGCGTAGACATTATTTGTCTAAGAAAGTTGCCTAAGTTACTCCTTGCAACATCAAGTATCTGCCAATGAAAGTCACGTTAAAATCGGCCGAGCCGTTTCTGAGTTTAGTCGCAGCAAACAAACGGACAGATAGAGATTTTTTTTAAATAGTTTTTTATTGGTAAATACCGTATATTCTTTCATATGCGTTTAGAGAATAGCAGTTAATTTTGAATTACAAACAGACACTACAATTTTATTTCTCTGTTACTACGAAGATGATAAAAGCATATAGTTTGAAAGCTTAAACCGGTTACTGTGAACGTTTGAACTACTAGGGTAGTGACTAGCGAACATGTTTTTACTGTTCAGGGGCCTTACCATGAGCTCTTATTGCCATGATAGTTTCAGTCATTTATTAGACAGATGTATATGACGTGCATACATCTGTCACTTTCGCACAGCTGAATTATCCTTGCAATAAGAGCTCATGGTTTGGGCCCTGATTAGACTTGTCTTGAACGCGAGGATTCTTTAGAAAATACTTTTTAAATATAATTTTATAATTAATTCAATTTTTAAATGACTTAGGTATCTATTATAATTAATTTGAATTAGAGTATTTTGTGAAACACTATTACAATTTTAAACTAGAGGAGCTCGTGGCACAGTTGCTATTGTGCATATGATGCGATCAACGAAGTTAAGCAACCATACGCCTAGCCAGTAGTTGGATGGGTGACCGCCCGAGTTCCCTCCGTGCCTCGGAGAGCACGTTAAGCCGTTGATCCCGGTTGCCAATTTAACATCTTTGGCAATCGTTACAGGTCACTCAGAGGCCTAAGAAAGTCTGACAACTGAAAAAGAGGTTACGAAGGTCAGATGGCAGTCGCTTCGTATAAAAATCAGGTGATCAGCCACATCGAGTTGAATCAAGTGCCGACCCCAAATACATGGGATAAGGCCAGGGAGACGGTATTACAATTTTAAACTTAATTAACAAACTCAGCATTTCTTGCCGGTTCTTCTCAGAAGGCTAGTTTCCGAACCGGTGGTAAATTCCTCCACATTCATAAGTGCCTTACCAGGGCCTAAACTGAATAAATCATTTTCATTTTAATTTTCAGCAATTATGTTTCTAACTTTTTGTACTAAGGTACACTGCACTGAAATAAAATTAAAAAAATATTCACTCAGTCATATTAAAAACTTAATACATCAGAACTAGTCAGAACATTTTACGTACAGAATAATAAATTATACTTAAATTTTTGTGATGCCTAAAATTAAAATTAGCTACAACTACCTAACCACAAGTGATTAATATCTAGATCGTTATATATAAAATATCATTGAGTTAATTACGTAAATAGGTTAATAATTCTCTAGAAGGGCCCCCACGCTATTAAGTGCCCTTAATAAATAATTTTCGTAAGCTCTCAACACTTAAAATGTCAACGGTCTGAACAGAACGCCTAAGGATACAATTTTGTTGATTAAAAACGTAACAGAATAAGGAATCCCCTGGGCTTATTCCGGTAATTATACCATATTATTAGTACGTGGAAACGAAAATATACTTTCATTGCTCAGGCTGTAGATAAGCCGTAATATCTACACAGATGAATTAAATTGAAGTGTCTGTTTGTAATACCAAATTAACAGTTTTTTTACCAAATGCATATGAAAGTATGTAGTAATTTTAAGAAATATTATTATGCTAACCTACATTAAAAAAAAACTTTGTGTCTGTTCGTTACGGCTAATCTCTGAATCAGCTGGACTGATTTAAACGGGATCCTTTCACTGACAGATAGTTGATGTTGCATGGAGTATGTAATATAAGTAATTGTCGAAATGTATAAGACCACTCTTTTATCATGGGAAATCTGCCATTTATGCCTACCGACTTAAGAATCTTTTTGCTTAAGTTTAATACACAATTTAGGTCCCAAGTGATCATAATTAGCATTGGGTTTTAGTTTAAAAACGCCTAAATGTATTGCATCGCCAAGAAAACAGCAAATCACATATATATTCATAAAGTTGTTCCAATTCGACACAAGGGTGTGTAATACCTCCATTTATTTCTCGCATCAGTTCGCATGACGTATTGTAAACGAGCTCTCCGATAAATAAGTTGGCCAATCAGTAACCCTCTCACGTTCCCAACTCGTACTCATTACTGCGTTTGTAACACGAACGGGTCACAATTTGAGTGTGCTATTGTTATTATATACTGAAACAGCTTACACCTTACACTTAGTAACATTCTACATACAAATTTCAAGCTCTTTTTGGGGTGGAACTTCAAGAAACCTAATAACCTACAACTAAGAACACCGTCCAACATTCATTTCTTTCTGTAAGCGCTTCATTCATTACTAGTACTCTAAGCGCTATTTACAGTTCGTTGATTTAAGACTTAGAATGCGACATACTTACTTAGAAGGCTTTCTGAACCAGTGGTCATTGTTGACGTTCTAGTCTATTCAGCTTTAATAATCTTATAAACTAAATAATTCGTTAACATTTTTATTTACATTAAAATGATTTGTATCACGCCCACAACTTCGCCTGCGTCGCCTGCAGTTCAACGTACGATTTCAAACTCTAGGGGTGGAAAATAGAAAACCCGTTCCTAAACTTACACTTCACCAAGAACACCATCCAAAATTCATTTCTTTAAGAGCCTTGAATGCCGCATAGTTTCTCCGAACCCCAGTTTTTGAGGCGGTGGTAATTTTATTGATGTTAATAAGTGGCTTTTCGGCTGCTTAAATAAGCTTTTAAACTGAATCATTCGCTTACAACTTCAAGGACATTCAAAGATACACCCTAAGTACACTAGCACAAGAGATCAAAATTGGTATTAGTAGTGTCATGATCGACTTTAGCTGAAGAACTTTGAAGCCCCATCCTTGCATTACAAGCAACAACCACCACGATACAAAACTCATCAATTTTAATAAAGAAAATTAAAATATCGAATGCTGTTGAGCGTTGTAATTTAGCACGTGACTTCATTAAATTAAATTACCATTTCGCTTATCGGGGCGCACGTCCATAAATCATGGTAATCGCATCTTATTAAAATCTACATTAATTAACAGTCAAATTGAGTTTATCTTGAGAAATAAGCCAAGTTTTTCTGTAAGATTGCGTTAAAGTGCGCTAAATTGGAAAAAGAAAATACTAGTAATTTTTACATGACTTAAATTGTTTGCATAACTTTATCACGTTAGGTTTAAGTTAAGTAAAGTTGGGAACATAATTTTGACATTCGAAAAGTTGTCCGAGAAATGAATTGCACAATTTCATTTTCCGCAGCTCAGTATTATCCAGGATTTATACAAGATACATTTATATTGAAGACACATCTGAAAGATACGAAAAGTATTTAGTACATTACACTGGTTTGTAATACAGATTATACAAAGGGTGTAACATATGAGCAACTAGTATTTTTTTTACACACCATGCGTGGCAATTATGAATACAGTTACCTGTAGGTCTAAAACGGCCACTTTGGGAGAATCATAATGTGATCCGAATATGATTCAGGAATGATTCATATTTCGCAATTCACCTGTTTGACGCTTTCCTATGAAAATATCTAAATGGGCCACAAAATATAAATTGCTTTTGTGACAAATAGCAGAACCAAAAAAATTACATAGGGACTAACATCTACAATTATTGTAATCATTCGTGAATCATAAATATGAATTGCAGCTAAGTGACCATTTTGTCTTTTCAATGATGAATCATATTCGGATCACATTATGATTATCCCAAGGTGGCCTTTTTAGACCTATTGGTCGTAAGGAGCCAGCATGACCAACACCAGAGTGTCAGTCACGCATTGCCCATTAAAATTGTAATTGTTGTGTACGGTAAAAAAACCATATTATTTGAGGGAGTACAGCTGTATAACAAATTACCAAACGACGTTAAGGAGTGTAACAGTATCCCATTATTCAAAAGTAGACTTAAGAATCATGTATACACGATATAGACTTATTGTAAATCAGAGCACTTATTTGTATATATTAACTACCTAAATATTAAGAATTCTTTCTGTATCTCATTGTAAGTGAACTTGTTAGTTTTTATGAGAATAAATTCTTTAAACCTAAATTGCCTTATAAAGAATTTAATCGATATTCTATATTACAAGGTAAAAAATCCCACTATACGCTAGCACAGGGACTACACTCCTCCCCTCCCCACATGGAGCAATGGCGACCTTACACACCGCAGGAACACAATACTACTAGCTACTCTTAAGGTAGCATTATTTAGCTGCGATCTTCTGTCAGGTGGACGTACAGCTCCTTACCAATCTTATAAGAAACTGGCTTACCCGAGGATTTGCATGAATTGCAGTACGATTTCACAATATATATCCCCTTAGATATACTTACACCTAACCAAGAACTCACCCTCCAAATTTCATGTCTCTAGATCAAGACCAGCGGCTTGGACGTCATAAATCAGTCAAAAGGTGGAGGTAGTACTATGTCCAGGCTATCTCAAGTTATATAATTTCGGTTTAAATTATTATACTGAAGTACCAATAATACTTGCTACATGCAAGCAATAACAGTACTTAGTAATGTCTAGAGGCAAGACATTACCGCAGTGCTATCTGCAATTGGCTCTGTATTGATGCAGCAGTGGGGCCTTAATTGAGTTAGATAATGGGTGCAATTTCATAACAGTTACTATACATTACGTAATAATTACACAACGTTTACGATCAACGATATAAGTTGATCAAACACTCCGCGTTAAATAAATTCGTTGCCCTTTGCAGCTATGACGTAGCCGCTACGACCTGGCTACGCCGTAGACCTCATTTTTTAAGGCTGCACGATAATATTTGTCAAAGCTAAAACCAAAATTGACGATGACAATTGCTATGACTGCAGTTTTGACGGCGATATGGGTTGCACTAATGTCAAGTGGCAAATTTCGCTGTCAGTGTATTTTTTTTGTATGTAAAAGCTATTGCACATATCATTCGATCAGCGAATTTAAGCAACCCTTACCCAAGCTAGTAGTTGGATGAGTGACCGCCCGAACCTACCCTTCCTCGCAAGCACTTGAAGCCGTCGGTCCCGGTTGTCAATTTAACTTCTTTGGCAATCGTCACAGATTAGTCAGAGACCGAAAAGAGACTGACAACTGGTTTTACCCAGATTACCGATTTTCCTCGTAAAAGGAGTTACGAATGTCAGATAGCAGTCGCTTCGTAAAAAAATCAGCCACAACGGGTTGAATCAAGTGCCGACCCCAACAATATCTGGGATAAGGCCAGGGCGATGATGATAATGTAAAAGTTGTAACTTAAAACATTAGCTTTAACCAGAAAAAAATGTGCAATTGCAGCTAATAGTTATGACGTCATCTGACAATTTTAACATGGTGCAAGAATTTTCTTGCATTAGTCTAAAACTATTGAAGTCTGTTGACGCTACCCACCCTAAGTATTCTATTAATTCCTGCAGCAAAGTACTGTTCTATAGAAATGTTTTATATGCAATATTATAAATAAAAAAGATATTACATTCGTAGCTGGAAATGTATCTGAGGGTATAAACTCAGCACCTGACACGTCGGCACTTAAATATCTTGTGTAAATTGAGTGTGTTATCATTACATTCTACCCTCCGGAGCGTGAAAAGTATTTTTACCGTTATTACGGTATTTTTTCACATTTCGAACTTCCCATGCATCATCATTTTACACCTTATCATGAATTTCTTCGGACACATTTACAAGTTAAGCTTAAAATTGTTGAACTTCATATGTGAAGCTATCTACGGGTAGTGAGAGTTCATGATCAGAGTATTTGGGATCAGCACATGATGCAACCCGATGTGACTGATCACCTGATTTTTACACGAAGCGACTGCCATCTGACGATCGTAACCCCTTTTTCAACGAAAATTGGCAATCTGAGTTAAACCAGTTGTCAGACTTTCTTAGGCCTCTGCTTGCCTGTAACGATTGCCAAAGATGTTAAATTAAATCATATCTCTAGTATATCACCACTTAAAGAAAAGCCTATCCGTGTTCTGTACCTTTACCCTTAGAAAGCAATTGCGGATTGACTTGAAACAAAATAATGAAACCCAAAATATTTTTTTGTTAAAATTATTCCTTTGCATTACCGCTGACAATAAAAAGCTTTTGCATTCATATCGTCCAAATTGTGCACGATATCACAAATTTTAACTTTCCGCCGTTTTCTGTTAGCTTCCCTAATTACGGCAAACAAGAAGCAAAGTGGAATTAACAACATTGCATTATGCCCTCTCGAAAGTAACAAAATCAAGCCACAACATTAAAAAAAGATAGCTGAAGGACTACCCACATTAAAAAACGAAAAACACTAACCTGCGCGTATAATCATCTCTTCCTGGTGTAACTCAGGGTCTTGTAAGTATTAATAACAACTTTTTTCCCAATGTATAGAGTCGACCTTCTGAATGCTTCTGTTTTATGTTCCACCGTATTGCTGTGGTACGCGAAACGTGCCAGTTTTAACAAAACGAATAATAACGGTACAGAAAAATGTTCTAAAAAAGCTACCTGTATTTTTACCATGCGACCGAAAACTCTTATTATGACATGAGGGTGTAAGGACCCTCATGTCATAATAAGAGTTTTCGGCATAAGCTCTTATTGCCACCATATTTCCACTGTGTGACAGTGACAGACTTATACACGTCAGATACATATGACTCATAATGGCGGTAGCATGTATAATCCTGTAAATTGTGTCATTCTGACGATTTGAAAGTGCTTTATAAAAAGTCTAATCGAATAAAGATATTTTTGACTTTGACTTTGACTTTGAAATGAAAGTTAAACTATCATGGATATAAGAAGTCATGGTAGGGCCCCAGTGCGAGTCAATGTAAGCGATAGCTGTATATTAAGAGTAAACTTGTCGCTGTAACTCATTCCTATAACCAATTCTGTGAGAACTCGTGGTAAGGCAAATATTATTGACGACTGGCATTCAAGAACAACACGGTATATTTCTAACGTATGGTTGTTTGCAGTATTGGGATCGTTCTAGTATCGTTCCATTATGGGTATCTTTTATTCCATCCGTAACAAATTCAATAGTTTTGTGGTACTTAATATACTTTAAGCACAGATTATAAAACCATGTAGAGTCGGTCACTTTTAATATCGACAAGAAAATAATTAACACGTATATTTGACCATTTGTTTTGAAGGGAATAAAAAGAACAACAATAAAACCATAAATTAATTTGTATAAAGTAATTTTCAATAGCCAATAAAATGCTTAAGAATTTTTTATATCAACTCCGAGTAAGTGAAATTCGCATATAATTAATAAGTACTTATTGTACTTATTCATGCCATGGAAATTCTCTACGATTGAGGTAGGTAATAAGTTTGAAACATTTATTGATCTTGAAAGACGGATGACAAAGAAATCAAACGCCAATAATATGATACATTGTAATGCAAAGGAAAATGAACTTTGTCATGCTTGCAAACATAGATCTCAAATTATATTCGATCAAAGTGCGGAGACTTTTTTGATAAAGATATATTTTCACAAACAAAACATAACTTGGCTAAGCTAAATAATTATTTAGGCACTCGTAGCTACCAAAAAAATATTCTTGATGACTTAAGTCAAAGTAAATTACTCCCAAGTTAGACATTTCCTCGTCCGTAACGGAATAAATTACTTCTACAAATATTTTTTCTCTCAATTATAAAAATACAGAGTAATTTTGCTCAAGTCATATTATATTAATTACAAAATTACTAAAACAAACACGGGTATGATAGTTCTCGTAATGAGACTATACTTTTTTCATATTAAGTAATAAAAATAAAAAAATATTTCAGGAGTTCTTTTTTATTTATGCTCGACATGTACTTATAATTGAAGGTACATTATCTATTTAACATTATCTGGCCACTTCGCATGAAAAAAAAATCTTGTAAAAATCAAATAAATAAAGATTTTTCTTTTAAATAGAACACATTTAAAATGTAATTCCAGCCAGCTTTCTGACCAAAATAAAAGAATTTACAATATTAATATTTTTTTATCGTAAATTCGTGTAGGATTAAAAGTTACTAAATTATTAATCACACATAATATAGAATGTATTTTTATAATTACTCAAACAAATTTACACCAATGACTAGACATTTTTATGTCATTTAAGTAAGAAGTAAATTAGATTTTTTTCCGTATTGATTGCATTGCAATATTTTTTCATGGCAAGTCGCCAGATTATGTTTGAGAGACGTTGAAGTAAAATACTTTTTATTGTATCTAATGGCATCAAATTATGCTTTCGTTGTTGGAGAAAAGCCACATTAAAACAAACGTATACAACTTTCACAACTTCCTCTGCTTTAAAAAGTTTAAGTAATGCCTTTGTGAATGTCATAATACATTTTATAATTAACGTAAGTTTTGTAATAATTTCATTATAACCGCAAATAATATTAAAAAATCATTATAAACATCTATACAGATAAATAAAATTGAAATGTCTGTTTGTAATTCCAAAATTACAGCTTTTCACTAAATGCATATGAAAGTACACACGCTACTGACACTAAAAAACCAAGTTTTAAATTTTTTCTGTCTGTCTGTCTGTTCCGGGTAATCTCTGAAACGGCTGGACGGATTTTAACGGGACTTTCACTGGTAGGTAGCTGATGTTTCAAGGAGTAACTTAGGCTACTTTTATTTTTTGAAAATAGTAGGGTTCCTCGACAATAAGGATGAAACTAAATCTACGCGGGTGAAACCGCGGGGCACAGCTAGTTTATTATAAGTCCTATCAATGAAATGAAACAAAAGAATCCAAGAAAATTTTATAAATAATGGTCCTCTTTTCCTTAAACCGCCAATGTCCATTCATGGCTTGTAAAAGCATTGAGGCTTGAAATCGAGTATTCTTACCTTAACCAACTTTGTATATAATCTTGCCAACCGTTTCAATATCTTATGTTCGACTTCATAAGGTTGCATATCATTTGACGAGAGGTACAATTTAGTATATAGAGTGAATTGGCCGTTTATAAATTGAGGGACAAACTAGATACTGTAAAATGACGCTCTGGGAACAAAGTTTCCAGTTATTTGGGTTTTTACGAGCGCTCGCATGAGTTCTGCGGTATACCACTTATAAGATAGGCTACTTCTGAAATAAGGTCGACGGAGTCCTATAATAATCTGATATTACGTAACCACTTTGATATTATGATAACATTGGCCATACATATTTATAGGCGAGCATTACGGGCGTAACTTTGAATGACAGACAGATTTTATATTACTCATGGCTAGCCTCTGCCCAAGGCTTTGCCTGCATGGTCATTAAAGGAATCCGTTGTGTAGGCGGGAAAACGTAACGTACAAACTCATAATTTTATTTACAACTAGCGGACGTCACGCGGTTTCACCCGCGTAGTTCACGTTCCCGTAGGAGTACGGGGATAAAATATAGCCTATGTTACTCGCTGATGATGTATCTATCCATTGTTGAAAGAATTTTCAAGATCGGTCAAGTAGTTTCGGAGCCTATTCAATACAAACAAACCAACAAATCTTTCCTCTTTATAATGTAGTTATTAGTGTAGATATTAGCCAGGAAGAAAACAGTAATCTGCTGTTAGGAAGAAACTAATTATTTATGTCCTAAAACGCATTATTTTTTGTGTGACAGTATTATAATGACGAAACGATGAAAAACATCGGTCTTATATTCTAGACTCATTCATCGATAGAAAAAAAAGTTTTATAATAACAAAAATACTGGTTGCTAATCTACCAATATTTCCAGCCAGTATTTTTACAGATACTAATAATCACTGTGTTCTACTCGAAAAAACCGAAGTAAATATCATATTATGATTTTGGAACATCACAGCGATCCCAAGACAGGTCACGCGCCACACATTTATTTTTCAAAAGTGCTAGACTCGGTCCGGTGCAGACCACATGGGCGCGAACGTGATACGACTTTCATTCATTCGCCCTATTTTATTAAACGTGAGAATTTCAATTTCTGTACACCAAAAACCAAACTAAAAATGTATTTGATCTGACTGACTGCACGGCAGTTTTATACATTCGCAATTGTTTTTCAGAATCTTTTCGTTTTCGTTAAAATATTAACCATAAAATCATTACAATTTCAAAATTACGGCAATAGGTTAGTTTATTAAACTGTTAAACTCTATCTAAACCTTTATCTATTTTAATTAATAGCCCCAATTTTATTTAATGACTGTATTTTTCCAAAAGACTTTGTTTCCCAGTTGTTACTTTAATCGCCGTGTTGCCATCTGCTCGAAACTAAATTCCATCCAAATAGAAACATCACTAGTTTCCCGCGCGCGACAGCTGTCCCGCTGACATATGACTTGTTCGACCCGCCATTACATAGATTGGCTTCACTATTACATATGGCGCCCTAACAAAATGGCGAACGTTCATTAGAGTCAATTGTTTTGTAAAGAATATTTTTTGAATACCTTTATTTTGTCATTTTAAAATAGTGGTATTTTTTCATTGCTAAAGGTAAATATGATACCGTTATAATAATCAAAACTAGTCTAGTTTTTCAAACACTCAAAGGATATGAAGAACGTCTCCGTAATTTGACAGTCTTCTACAGATTTCAATCAGCAATTTTGAGCCATTGGTTGATTAAATTAAGGCCTTATGGTAACCAAAATTTGCTGAAATATTACTTACATAGAAATATCTGAAATGCACACATATTTAACATTCATTCGTATCCATTCATAATTAAACAAATATGCAGACGTCTCTGTAAATTGCAAGCAGTCGACGCAAGCACCTCAATATCTAGGTATTAGTTTCCACAGGGTAACGACGTAGCATTAATCGGGGAATACCTATGTGCCTTATATAAGATGAAAGCAAATGGCTTCTGACGAGACGAAATTGAGATACTAATTGCATACAAGCTTCAGTAAGCATGTTTCTATCAAGAAACCTCTAGCTGTGCAGGTGTAATATATTGAAATATCCCCTCTAATTTAAAAAAAATAATTATTAAACATTACAAAAATAAATTGAAGCAATATATGTACAAGTTGGTTAATTTATAAATTATATAGTAACAATAGTCGGAGTAATTTTATTAGATTTAAGTAATTGTTTAACTAAATCTCATTGTAAGAGAACTTATGTAAGTTTTTATGAGAATAAAATTTCTATAAACCTAAACCTAATTACAAAGTGTTTATATAAAATAATGTTTCGAAATGAGATGGTTATTATAACTCCTACGCTTCATTTATCTTCTCTTATTCACATGGGCTACCTATCTTCAAAATTACATACATATATACATATGCTCACGCCTGTATTCCCTGAAGGACTAGGCGGAGGTGTTGTAATAAGAACACTTACTTTCCACCGAAGATGAATAAGTGCCAACGTGACAGATGGTGACTCTACCACCGGATCGCCGTGTCAGGCACTATACGTACGTCTTGGAATTACTTCTCTGACATATGCAGGTTTCCTCACGATGTTTTCCTTCAACGTAAAGCACGTGGTGTGAAATCGCTGTACATAAGTTTTTAGAAAAACTCATTGGTACAAGTCCCTTTGGGATTCGAACTTGCGTAGCAGGTGACTGCTCAAACCCGTACACCACGAGTCTTATACAACCAAAATAACATAGAATTCAAATTCCCGTCAAACAATTAAGTGAAGTCATTGTGAGGGTTGGTCCATACAATTGATCTTTAGTACAAAGATAAAAGCATATCGCCTGAACTTCACCAGCGGACATACAAGAGAGGATATGTTGAAAGCATTTGAAACGGTCAGTTGACCTAAATTACTGCACTGTTTGTAACTGATAAGCTAGCCCTTCTCTGACGAGTTCTATGCGCTATTTACTTTATATAAATCTACTACTAATTACATTTATTAGTTATACAAACAAAAATCAATCACCGAATGAATGTAAGCGCATCACTTCAGAATATTTTGTCATGTTTGTAATTTCCGAGACAAGGCTTGAAAGAAAATGTTTGAAAAATATTCGGTAGTGAAAAACATTTGGAGCAAGAAATATAAATAATTCCTATTTAAAAATAATAGTTATAGAGAGGACACTAATAAAATAAAGTTCACGCACTTTTGATAAAAGCGATGTAAATGCTTTTATAATTTTTCTTGAGATAACTTTCTATGTAACGAGTATATATGTTCATACAATGTATCAATATCAGCTTGGGGCATGTGAAAGGTCAGAGCCGTGGTCATTTAGCGTTGTTTAATTAAATCCCCGGAGCGTGCAGTGGACAGCCGGCCGATGACGACACGAGCGGCCATTGTGCATTATAGCCTCTTTATTAAACGCGTCCCGCGTGCTGCAATCCGCACTCACCACTGCGTTAACATACGGGGCTTAACAACAGCCAGCATAATTACTATATTTATGATGATGATTATATTATAAATGACTCGAAGATGTATACAGAGTCTCTAAAACGGTCGGCGGTGTATTTAGTCGATTGACAAAAATGAAAGTAGAAGAGCATCCGAATTCCAAGGCCTCAAAGCTTCAAGCTCAAACGCAGTAATAATCCTTGACCAACGCAAGTATATTTGACGATTGAGGCAGTTTAGCTGAACAGCAGCAGCACCGGCCAGCGGTGCCAGGGAGATGGGATAGAGCCAACCTATTGACACACGTGGCATCTCACATTAGCGACACCAGCGACGAATCACCTGGCCTGCGGCTATCGCTACGCGCCAAACCGACTAGCACCAGCATAACAGGCACCTGGCGAAAACCAGGCCATTAATTGAAAATTATCGAGATTGCCGAACGGCACTGCATAAAAGGCCACGATGACCGAAGATGCTACACTATCTCCACAGTGACATCGATGAGCGGCAATACATTTTGCACGCACACAATCTGAATGTTGTGTCACCGAGAAGCGTACCTACCGATGTTGGAAGATAGTAAAGCCTGATTCCAAAGACCATTTTGAAATTGCGGTCTCAAACGTAGCGTCGTTTTTACTTTTGCTCAATAGATTTTTAGTTTCCAACAATGCTCGCTGAAATTCTCCCCGTATATCACTTTAGAAGGGCATCTTAGGAATTCAAATTTAGTCTCCAAGACAATGAGAAATTATTTGAGTTGTAATCGTCACAACAAATTAGTGCGCTTAGTCCTAATGATTTTAATTTCATTACTTTTCACTCTTGCTTTATCTTGGCATTTGAGCAATTTAGTTTATTTATTAAATGTCATTGCTTTGTTTGTAATTTATTCGTTTTATTAATATCAAAGCAGCGTGTTATAATGTAGTCTTGTGAAGCCTACCATTTATATGAGCAATTTCAAACTTAGTTCAGACTAATGTATACTGTCTGATATAATTGCAGGTCTTACGATGGTAACGGTACAATCAGTCATAAATGTTTCTGTATAAAACAGCTGTTTTACTTTCCTTAAGTAGGGGGCTATCAAAAGTACTATGAAAAATATTTAAGAACAACTTATTGTCTCGGTTAAAAATGAGACCACAATCTCTTTGTTCTCTTCATATTTGTGAAGTCGTTTACTTCAAAGGTAATAAAAAAATTGTTTGCTACAGTTGAATCAAAGGTGCCTATGAACATTTTTGAGGTTATTGTACTTTATATATCTGTCACAATTAAATGTACACAACATTATGTTAACTGCTTTCCCCTATAGTAAGAGCTACACTGACAGGCAAAATGATTATATAGGTAGGTTAAATAATGTAATGTATAGGACAGGTTGTCATAGCGACAATATTATTTTTTTTGACACTAATAAATTTATTAGTGGATTTATTATAACTGGGGACTTGTTTTACATCCCCAAAAAATGCATGAATATGATCGCTACATTGGTAGCATATAATATTAACGGTGTTATAGCAACTATAACAAAACATAGGTTAAGTAATCAAACGGTGTTACATTGTTCTAGTAACACAGAAATTAGTTCTTGTTCTAGTTCTTTAAACTAGTAACTGAGACAACGGCCGAGTCCCTCGTCAAACGGCTCTGTCGCCTTAACGTAGTGCACCAAAATATACAAGGCTTGGCTGGCAAACAATTAGAAATTGATTTATTTTTGGAAAGCCATAACGTTCATGTGCTTTGTTTAACCGAACACTGGCTTAAAAATCATGAGCTATTGCTCAATAATAGTAATTATAGACTTTGTAGTGCATTCGTCAGAAAATCAGCAATTCATGGAGGCTCGTTAATCTTAGTATCTAATAATGTTAAATGTAAAGAGCGTAGTGATATAGTAAACCTGTCAATCGAGCGCACTGCCGAACTATCGTGTATAGAACTAGAAGGAAATGTAATAATATGCGTATATCGTCCCCCATCTGGCAATTTCTGTTCATTTGAATCAATCCTTGAAGATGCCCTTAGACGTGTTGCGGGCCTTAATAAAGGCATTGTAGTGTGTGGCGATTTTAATGTTAACTTGTTAGAAAATAATTCTCTTTCGGTGCGTTTAATTAGTTTGTTTAACTCTTTTAATTTAAAGCATTTATTTCTGGAGCCCACTAGAATAACTGCCACTTCTGCGACATGTCTAGATAATGTGTTCTGCGATTGTGAGGCCCTGGAAAAATCTATTATCAGTGATCTAACGTCAGACCATTGTGGTCAAAAAATCACAATATTAAATAAAACTAATAATGTAGTAAGTAAAACCACTTACAGACCTATTACTAAGAAACTTGTAGCAAATTTCAGGTCTAACTTAGCAAGCAAGATACCTTATCTGCAAGGGCCACAAGAAGATCCTGATGCTCTTTACAATAGCTTGTTTAACGTTATACAAACGGAATTCAATAGTACATTTAAACTAAAAACAGTTCAGAAACATAGTAAAGCTAAATTCAATGAGTGGGCAACTGTAGGTATCCATAAAAGTAGAAGGAAGTTGTATGAACTTTATGGTATGAAACGAAATGATCATAGTCCTGAATTCTTAGCATTCGTAACTAGATACTCTAAATGTTTTAAGAAAGTTTGTATAAAAGCTAAAGCCTTGCATCTTGCCCAGAAAATCAAGAATTCTGATAATAAGATAAAAACTACCTGGAACGTTATTAATGCCGAGACGGGAAAGGCAAAAAGTCGCGATTGTCGTTTAACTTTAAATATAGATAACAAAGTAATCCAAGACGATGGTGAAATAGCTGAAACTTTCAACAAGTTCTTTGCAAATGTTCCTATAGTAACTACTAGTTCCCTAAATTCATCTCCCACAGACGCCGAATTATTACTGAAATTAAATGTTTCTAAGTGCGGCACTAGCTTTAGTTTTTGTTCTATCACGCCTTTTGAAATAATTAAGACATTTAAAAGTTTGAATTCCAAAAAGACTGGTGATTTATGGGATATATCAGTGAAAGTACTTCACGGTATTATTGACATAATTGCCCCTTACTTAGCTGACATTTTTAACAGTTGTATTAAGAGCGGTGTATTCCCGGATCTCATGAAATATAGTAAAGTTATTCCATTATTTAAAGGTGGTGATATTAGTGACCCTACTAACTTCAGACCGATCTCTATCTTGCCAGCCCTCAGCAAAATTTTCGAAAAAATTATGCTGAATCAAATAGTCGCTTACTTTAATCTTAATAATATTCTACATGGTGAGCAATATGGCTTCACCAAAGGTCGTTCAACCACTGATGCTGGTGTTGCACTTCTTAGACATATTTATAGAGCGTGGGAAAACGCTCACGACATGATAGGTGTATTCTGCGACCTATCCAAGGCATTCGATTGTGTACAACACGAAACCTTATTAGTTAAATTAAACTATTACGGTGTCAAAGGTAGGGCACTCGACCTAATCAAATCATATCTTTGTCAACGGATTCAAAAAGTCGAAGTAAATGGGGTCAGATCTTCCGGTTCTCCAGTACTAATGGGCGTCCCACAGGGTTCAATCCTAGGACCATTTCTATTCTTAGTATATATTAATGATTTACCAAATTTAGTAAAGAATACGTGTGATATTGTACTGTTCGCTGATGACACATCTCTTTTGTTTGAAGTCGACAGAGCCAAAACGAATTATGAAGATGTAAACAGTGCACTTGATCAGGTATTGAAATGGTTTAATGTAAATAACTTAGTTTTAAATGCCAAAAAAACTAAATGTATTAAATTCACTTTACCAAACGTCAAACCTGTTGATACAAAGGTCATGGTAAATGGTGAAACTTTGGAAATAGTAGATTCTGTAGTATTTCTAGGTGTAACCCTTGATAATAAACTTCAGTGGGGCCCACATATATCCAAGTTATCAGGAAAACTCAGCTCCGCAGCTTATGCAATTAGAAAAATTAGACAGTTCACCGACATAGAAACAGCTCGACTTGTATATTTTTCTTATTTTCATAGCGTTATGTCCTATGCTATTTTAATTTGGGGCAAAGCTGCTGATATAGACTCTATATTTACACTACAGAAAAGGGCTATACGATCTATATATAATTTGGGACCGCGAGAATCGTTAAGGGAAAAATTTAAATCAATTGGAATTTTGACAGTGGCCTCACAGTATATTTTAGCTAACTTATTATTTGTGCATCAAAACATTGGATCGTTTCAAAGGAAATGTGATGTGCATAACGTAAACACAAGACACAAACATAAAATTGTAGTGCCTGCGCATCGCCTACAAAAAGTGCATGGCTCATTTTTAGGACAGAGCACACGCTTCTATAATAAATTACCAACAAAAATTGTAAACTTGCCCTTCAACAAATTTAAAGAAACAATTAAATCAGTTTTGCTTGAAAAAGGATATTATACTGTAAGTGATTATATTTGTGATAAGGGAGCCTGGGATGTACCTGATAATGTTTGTAAATAATCCCATTGGCACTGTACTTTTGCTACAATTAATTAATCTTAATTTTGCTTTGACTGGCTGGAATTTGCCATGCTCACATATATTTGTACTATATTTTTAGTTTTTAGTTTTTATTTTTGACAATTGAGCATTAGAGCTGTGTCCATGGGCTTATAGTTGCTTGAACAATTTATTTTGTATTTTTAAAACTGTATAATATTCTTTAAAAGAGTAATTACTGAGTTTCTTGCCAGGTTCTTCTCAGTAAAATCAACCTTCCGAACCTGGCGGTAGCATGTATAATCCTGTGTAATTGTGTCATTCTGACGATTTGAAAGTACTTTGTATGAAGTCTAATCGAATAAAGATATATTTGATTTGATTTTGATTTTGATTTTACTTTATTTTTCCCTTAAAGAATACATAATACAATTCAGAATCGAGGAGGAATGATGATTGGCGTTGTACTACATGACAGTTAATTGAAAAACATACTAGAAGGAAAGAGTGGAAGAGGAAGACCCAGGTTAACATACATGTTAAGACAAGTCAAGGAAAAAGTGTCTGCAATGACGTACGTATTGGGAGGTCAAAGAGAGACTTGATAGAGACGAATGGAAGAAATTGCATCGGTTATACCGACGAGAGTCACAACAAATGTATGGTGATGAAGAAAGAGTACAGACCACAAGGAAATTTGAACTATCCTAGAATCTAACCCAAAGTGTGAAGCATAGTGTAAAATCTTTATCTGTCATTACGTTAGTTTCTAAACGAGCGACAGTAACCCGTCCCTTGTGTGGCGTGTCAAACACAGAGTAGGCAAACACTCATTACACTCGGCACTCGGCTCCGACGTAATGAAGTTAACTTCTAATCTTCCACAAAGCTGCTGTACTCTGAATAACTTTAGCATATGTGTACTAGAACAATTAGGATTTGAAATGGGTTAAATACGTTTGCCTTTACTTTGACAGATTATTTTTTTGTGAATGTAATAAAACGGAATCTAGGCTTATTCTTTTAAACAAGAACGTTTGCTCCATTCAGCATGAGCGTCAATCATAAAGTTTTTTTTTAAATTACTCTTTTATTTATCGTCTAAATATGAAATATGATCGTTTTGAAATAAATAATAGACGTTTCATTCCACTCTACACGTCCAAAGTGATTCTTTAATTCATCTACGTAGATAAAACTCCACATTACGCGTAAGTTTTTTAAGAGCCCAAGAGGTTATCACCATTTTATTTACATGCATCCGAGAGTCATACAAACTTTTGCTGAACATGGATACAAGCCATACATTTTTGATTCGAGGAACAGAAATGAAAGGGTTGTTTCGACACGTTGTAAGCGAGCTGTCGATATATTAATTTGTACAAAAGCCCGTCCCGCATACAATATCGTGTGAAACTTCATGTCGACATCCAAACATATTGTCTGATAACCTGACAACAGACAAAGCTCGCTCGTAGAGTCCACGACGCAATGCATCGCATCCATTACTTTTAACTCTACCATGGAAATATTTACAACTCTCGCTGAACCAGCAATGGAAAGCCACCAGACAATTCTCACTGCGAAGTGTTTAAGGGCAGATGGGTGAAATTTTGTAACTCGGTCACGCTCGAACTCATTCATGTGAAACGAGCAAGTCATCAGAGGAATATCGTGTCATTTCTTATTCAAAACTTGACACCTGTAAGTGCTTTTACCATTCATAAGCAATTCAATAACGAAACAGTTTTTACTGGCACTAAAGTAACTCTTGCAAGTCGACTTATTTTGGTACTTTTGATCGGGAATTTCAAATCATGACTCGTTGAATAAAAGGATCTTACTTCGATGGGTTAAAACGATGTGTCAATGCAGGAACAATCATTTGGCGGAAGTTGAATTGACTACTAGCATCTTGTAAGGTAATTTTTAGAGTACAAATTTAGCTTTATTTTGCTTTTTGATTAGCCAACAGGAACTTAAAAAAGAAGAAAAACTTTCAGAACTATACGGGAAGAACAGAGGTTCCAAAAAAGCTCAAAATATAACAATTTATGCTCAATTTTATTGCAACTGTCTCAAAACACTCGGCGTTAAAATCAAAACGAAAAGTGTGCATTATCGGTCGAATGATAGCCACATTTGGCGCTTTTGTGCACATTTCTAATGTTAGCTACCGAAGGGCGGAAGAGGAAAATAAGCCCATTTCCCTTCAAGCACTCATCCTGAATTACTCCCAAGGCCTTTATGGGTGTCAGTGTAACATACAGCCAGCTGGGGTATCGTGGAAAACTTTGAGATCAATGTTTTTCATCACATCTCCTTTTCTTTACTTATTAGTTTTCTTTTTTCAAGATAGCGTCCTATTCACCTCATCATCTCATTAAATTCAATATTTTTTTTTCAATAAATTCTCAATTTGTTTACCGTATTCAATACCCAATGTTAATTCTGGTGGTCATCTTTGTAAAATCTAGGTTAAACCTATCAAAAGCTAGTGAATTGAAATCAATTTAAATTGGTTTGTTTCGTTAATGTTTCAAGTTTTGTTTCAAAATACTTAAGTATGTTGCAGTCACGAAACAGAAACGAAATTCTCAGAAATGAATTTATTTTATGCACTTAAAAATTGTTAGAACAAATAGCACGAAAACGACGAAACAAAAATAACTTGAAATAAAATTCTAAACGAAATGCGAGTAGTTTTACCTTAAATTATCTTCACGCTCAGCATAACTTAAATCTAGACGAAATAACCTTGTTGACCAAAAAATCCTTACGAATGTAGTGTACCTACGTTTGAGGCAGGCCGAGGGCGGAGGGCGACTCTTCAATTAGTTCCGATTTGAGTTTATTTGAAGTCATTAAGGCGCGTCCGGACTCCGGAGCGAGCGGCCAACGAAGCGATTCATAAGTGCTCGTTTCGTTATGAATCAAATTTAGTCCTTTTGACGTGTGAATTTATGGAAATATCACGTTATTATTTATACCTTAGAGAGATATCGTCTCGGCTCTAGTATTTGTAGTTGATGAAGTTTAGATTTTATTGAAACATCATTACAATATTATCTTATACTTAAAGATGTTATAAATTCATAAAGTGTCTATAAACCTATTTAGTTTTGATTTCTCAACTAAAGCAAAATAAGAGATTGCTGATTTGCATGAAAATAGAGCACTATATTCTCCATTTCTGTCTTAAGATAGAGATAGAGAAATCTTAATTTTACGTTAATGTAAAATTAGTTCTGTGAAAAAATTACTCTATAAAAAACTACCCACATTAATCAAATTGGAATAATTCGAATGGAATCAATTTTAAACTCAATTACGCTGCAATGGATCGGGTTGAATAAGTTAAACTGGGCTGTGGCGCGGGCCGAATGAGATTTACCCAACTTTATTCGGACCTCAGCCATTCCAATTTTTATTGTATCAGTTCATTAACGGAACCAGTGCGGTCGAAGGCAACATTCAACTTAATGGTAACATGTTATGTGACCCTAGAGGGATCTATTACAAGTTATGCTATAGGAATTACCGATCTCTACGATATAATTATTGACTGACTTATCCACGCAGTGTGTTGATTCCCTAGCGAGAGGAATTATTATGACCTAATCGGTCACATTCATGAATGACATTTTGAGGATTTAACGTAGGGGGATTCAAACAAAGGTTACGTAAGTACTTACGTACTGGTAGTTTGGCTATGCACAGTCCAAGGGACTTACCATGAGCTCTTATTGCCATGATAGTTCCACTCATTTATGAGACAGATGTATATGACGTGCATACATCTGTCACTGTCGCACAACTGAATTAACATTGCAATAAGAGCTCATGGTTGGGCCCCAGTGCAAAGTTGCTCTTACAGAACACTCACGATTAGGATTAATTTGTTTTTAATTCAACTACAAGTATAAAACAAATAAAAGCAACTAAACTTTACAACAAGGCTTTTCAAACTAATTTGTACAAGGGGATCAAACATCCAACACTGGTGTTAAAGCCTTCTGACGTATCTTATTTAATCAGCTGCGTAACGACAGAGCTCAACTCCTTTGTAAATTCAATCCAGGCTCAAACTTGATAGATGCTTCGTGTCCTTGACACGAATGGCAGATACAAATGATTACATGTCTAACGATTAATGAACGCTACTGTTAAATTAGTTAGGCCATCTGTTGTTGTTTAGAGTAAGGTCGCAGCGATATGTTACATCCGACAGATAAGCTCTGTTTAGGCATTACGTCTTAAAGTTCCATTTGGAACAGCATTTAATTCAAAAAGGCCGCATCTCGTTCTTAGCTCTTATTTATCGGTTCATGCAATACTTTAACTGCCGCTTTCAATAACGTCTCTAAAGTTTACAGATGAATTGCTTTCCCCAGTTATCTTCAATTTCATAATAATGTTACCCAGTGATAATTGAATAGAATGAAAGTAAGGACAAGATGATAAGATGTTTGTTTATCTAAATGACAGATGAATAGAATATTGAAAATGACCAGTAGATGCAATGAATCAATTTTCTGCCCTTAGAGGTTGGGATGGAATGGAATGTGATTCCTTACGTATTTTTTTTTACTTTATAAGTAAAAGGGTTTCAATATTTCTACCAATATGTAATCCTTCAGCCAATGAAATGCAGCTGAATGCAAGGAATACAGCGGAAAATATGTAGGTACTATATTCAGAAAATGTATTCTTAACAAATTTCTTCGGCTGCCTCTCCAAATAGTGAAGGTTGGTTATCGGCTGATGGAATTTGTTTGTCTTGTGCGAGGCCTAATAATTGTATAAGGCTCGCGATTCCAGCCCACTCCCGTATGTTGCGGAGCCATCGTTTCTTTCTACGGCCAACGCGCGGCAACTTTGCCCCTAATGATTATCTGGAGACGTTAATATCTATCATATTGAAGCACGTGTCCAGGATTTATGCCGTTTTCCGTTTTTTTATAACGGTCAACAGTTTTCCTAAAATAGTACTGTTTAATTTTAAACAGGGGGCCTACCATCTTCATCGGGTTAAATAGGGCGTATTAAGAGGATTAACGTTTCATTTTTGGTGCCGTAAAATTAAACGTCTAAGCTAAGAGGTTCTTAATACTTTCTTCTTAAAACACGCAGCTTAAACCATCATAGTTGGCCCTCAGTACTTTAAATTAAGCCGTATTTAAACAGTAGGTACACAGATACCTACTACATTCGATTTCGAATTCGTTGACCCTATTGCCTTGTCAAAAATGACGTTCCGCCTTGCAGTCTCTCAGAAGGTTTTTAATTGCATATTCACAACCATTTAAGCCGTTTTAAGTGGCACAGAGCGCGGATCGCAAACCTAAAGCAATTTAAGGGCGAGGTTTAATTCGTGGTTGGAACAAGGAATGATTTATTCGCGCAATCAATGTGTCCAGAAGTCGGATATCATCGGTCACACTCGACAGCCGAACTGTTTTTCAATCGAATAAACGGCCTTTTATAATGATTTGCTGGATGTTTACGTTGGATGGAATTTAATCCATTCTGTTCCCGATTTGCAATCAAGGCTCGTTAACAGTTTTATTAATGTTTGTTATTGTTTCGTCCACGATGTCGTCTGCCTTTTAAAACATACTTAGTGCGGTATATTCTATGCTAGAACACCAACTCGAATGGTTATTTTTTTTGTATTATAATTTATTAAATTTATATTTATAGTTTAATTTCATCTAATTAATATAATAATAATGCATTATCTTCAATTTAATAAAATAAAAAAAAAATATATATAAAACAGAATTTAAATTTGTATCTGCTGGAATGGTGCCCAGCAGGCTGCGTTACATCGCTAAACTGATCCTCTGACCGAGGTAAGAACGTCAACCAACTCTTAATAGGGTTTCATTGCGACGGTAAGGTACCGTCAGATATGAGCGCTGACCCTTAATCCGCGGTAGTCAGTTTATGAGTCCGTCTGTCTGTACGGCGTGGAATAGAATACATCAGTATCCCCATTATTTTCACTGACCGCACATTACTCTACTCGTAACGACACCTGTACGATGACGCTTGATGTATATCAAAATGCTTTATAGTTCTATGTGCATAGAGATAATATGTTACTATCAGACTAAGGCAAGTGCTATAGTTTTAAGGTTGTATGTATAACGCTGAGAGTATTGAGCGCAAAACAAATGTTCCTGCAAATTATACTTGCCACATTTTATAGGCAAAATGCACCATTAGGTAACTATATACTCTCGTCTCAAGTTTGTTAAACATTCAGAAAATTCGAAGCTCTTTTCCATACAATCTAGTACATAAAGGTTGTTTAAATTTGAATTCACCGTCTAAGCTTTAGTTTCCGCAAACGCTAGTCAGTCTAAGCCCCGACTGGGGCCACCCAATTGGCGTAATTGGAACGGCTATGTTGTGCAGTAAAGTTGCGGGCAAGCATGCCTGTGAATAGCCCAATGGCATAAAATAGAAAAATAGCAAGAGGTCGGCTACGTGTGCCGAGAATCGCCATACATATCCATAGTCACGCACGTACGTTTATCTCAAGTCGAGTGAATTCCAGCATAGGTACAGAGGGCCAACTATGATCGTTTAAGCAGCACTTATTAAGTACTTATTTGTTGTTTTATTTTTCGGTACCAAAATGAGACGTCGAAGCTCAGAAGTTCTTAATACGCTCTGTTTAAACCGATGATGGTAGGCCCCCAGGACTCTTTGAGAGACTCTTTTCTGAGTGCACCTTATACCGCCAATTTTGATATGGAAGCTGTACTTCTGTAAATTTCTATTTTCGCCAATAGCCACGAAGACTGCCTCAAATTGACCTCTCTATTCACTGGAGTTAAGGAAAACTAATTTCACCTGGAAAGCACGCTTTGAGGCTCGAGCCAAATATTGGATAAACGTTTTACCGATGTACTTACCTACTGCACAGAGGGTAGGCACGAATGTAAGGTTGGACTGCACTGTAGATTAGAATCATATATTCTTTAAAAAGAAGCTATCTACAAAATGAAGTCATAATTTCCATACAAAATTACTGTCTGTTTGATCGCATCGTTCTTCGTAACTACGTTACTGTACCCCAAAGATATATGTTACACCATGTTTCACGTTGACTACTTATATCAACTGCATTTTTTTCTCATTTTGTATGAGAACGCAAAAGCGCCCCTAGCGGCGAGTATAGGAAGTTTCTGTAACATGTAGAAGTTGAACTTTGATAGGTATAGCTAATATGGTTCAATAATATATTTATGGAAAGTACAAAAATGATAACGTCAGGGCGGGTTGCTAGTCTATAATATTATAAAGAGAACCCATTTAAAAAAAATAGTTCCAGTCATGCAAAGCAAGAATCAAAATAAGTAGTTTTAATAAATATTGACAAGCATGTATTTTTATTCAAAACCCCTCTTTGTTGAAAGTTGGCTTCATTTTAAAACAAGAGTTTTGCGAAACAAATTTTCATTACAATTTTCTTGTTGAATATTCCTATGGGTCTTAATAAATAATTCATTTAATAACACCTCTGTACGTGCCCTGAGCTTTTCTATTGTTACCACACAAAGGACTTTACCAAGCGAATGGCGCTAAAAATAACACCTCGTACAATAATAGCCTCTTAGTATTATTTAGCAACCTATATTACGATTAATATCACAATAATATTTTCGCTGTAAGCATAGTTAGATAATCGTCTTGTTAGTAACGAAAATTAAGATATCGATCACAAACAGCTTTTACATTTAAAAAATCTTTAAGTATTCGCGCTCATTCTTTTTTTTAAACTGTTAGGTAAATTAAAAATATATTGTTTTTTTTAATTGCCAATAGGCCTGGCTCCAGGGCCCTACCACAGTACATACATAAGCTTAGAAGTAATGTATACTGTGGCCGGCTTTACCATGACCTCTTATTTCCATATATTTAGAATGATTAAGAGTGAGTTAATGGTGTTATCAAATTAAGTAGGTAAATTATATAATTATGTTTAGACAACCCAGTTTTGATTTGGTTTAAATTAAGAAATGAATGAAAACAACTTAAATCAACGAACCTCAGTTTATATTGAAGTAAACATTGGAATGAATAATTGAAAAGTTTATATAATTTCCTAGAACCCTGCTTGGTCCGAGATCTGAATTGCAAATAATGAAGAACAATTTAAAATTTAATTAAAATTACTATTGGATGTTTTCCTGCTGCTTAACTGAGATTAACTTCAATTGAGAATCGAGAATACTAACAAAGGATTCTTATACCTTAGCTTTCCACCGTCTGGACAAGGTATTACGGTAGGTATTTCCACTTATCTGCAAATATTGGCGACGTCTAGGTTGTATGATGGAAGAAAAAAAAAATTCATTGTTGTCTGTGTGAAAATAGATTTTAAGATCCTAATTTTGAAATCTATACAGATAAATAAAATTGAAGTGTCTGTTTGTAATTCCAAAATTACAGTTTTTCACTAAATGCATATGAAAGTATACACGCTACTGACACTAAAAAACCAAGTTATAATTTTTTTCTCTGTCTGTCCGTCTGTCTGTCTGTCTGTTTGTTCCGGGCAATCGGAAACAGCTGGACGAATTTTAACAGGACTTTCACTGGCAGATAGCTGATGTTTCAAGGAGTAACTTAGGCTACCTTTAGTTATTAAAAATATTAGGGTTCCGCGACAGTAAGGATGAAACTAAATCTACGCGGGTGAAACCGCGGGGCACAGCTAGTTTAAAAATACATGTGAGACTGCGTTCTAGTCAGTAATTCAGTCATAAGTGCCTATAATTTTAGAGAAAGAAGAAATTTTGCTCAAAAGGCTTTGTACAAAGATAAAAAAAATATGAGACTAAAAGCCTTGAAGACTAATTCCCACAATTATTTTTTAAGAAGGGCTAAGCGTCTCGTGCTTAAAATTATTATTCTGGAACGCCTGGTGACAATTTTTTATTTCGTTAATATCCTAGTCTTCATTAGTGAACACTTTATTTCGAGTCCGACTCTTTTCTTCTTATTTGAAACTATTAATATTCATATTTTAGCAGTTTGGTATCTAAAGAATAGATCCGCGACGCATCCTTGTTGCTTGCTATTTAAACCCACGACGGCAAACGGGGGGTGTTATAAATTTGACATCGATGTCTGACTGTGTGTGTGTTTGTGATTGACTGATTCCGCGCAATTTTCATTTGTAAGCCAGTTTCCTTGCGGTGGTTCTTGGCTATGTTTGGTTTATATCGGTCCAGCAGTGTAAGAGTACGAGCTCTTTTCCAAAATAATGTAAGGCATTTTTGGCGTATGACTCGATTAAGTGCATCACGCGTGCCAGTATAATCTTTAAATGAAAATTAAATTGATAACTTCGACTTGATATTGCAGGTTTTTACTACTTTTAAGGGTTGTTGCTTAAAATATAAGTATTTTATTAGCTTTTAAAATTGTATATTAATATACTGCGTCTATTGTATACGTATACCACGTTAACAAAGGTATGTTTAATTTTTAGTTCGAGGTGCGATAAAAATAAAGTCAATCAAATGTTATCTTTTGTAAAACAATAATGTAGCACATTCGATTACATAGTGCTACGCTCGGTGAATTTTAATTCAGAGTACTAGTACCGATATCTATGTAGAAAATTGGGAAACGTCCGACCTTAGTGCCATTCATTGAACGACAGATGGCGTTGTGTCACATCTCGCGTCAGTGTTTTATGGGCGACGCTACTTTGACTCATAATTATGTAGGTTCGTATTAAATCTACTACTACACACCGGATGAGCCGGATCTCTGAGATTAACAACCTGCTGAGTTGTGCGCGGTAATTAACTTGATACACCTCATTTCCTTGATTGAACGTAATGACACAGACGGACGTTTGCTCTGGCTTGTTTTATAGACCGAAGGACGTTACTGACATGATTCATTTTATCTTTGTCTTTTAGTAGGAGGCATTACTTAGACGGAGAAAAGGCAAATAGCTGATATCTTAGTCAAAGACCAGCTATCTTCGCAATTGGTCCTTCGATTCGATTATTTTTCCATAGTACATAAATAGGTATTTTTATTTTTCTAACAACATTTTCTTTAAATAAAAGATAGCAAGTTTACATGCAAGGTATTTAATTACACTGTACAATAAATATTGGGCTGTATATAAAATATAGAGGAATTCCAAAAGATATTGTCAACACTCTAGCATACAATAACATGAATGTAAAATGACTCCTAACATACATTACAATTCGTAACATACACGTATCTTGTCGCAGCGGGGTCTATTTATTTATATATCGATATTATCTAGGCCTACGATTACTAACAGTACCATATTCGCGTGCATTTTCGAGCACTAAAGAGGGTCTACTCGCTTTCTCCGAAAAACGAAGCTTCGGCCGAAAGTTCGGTTCTTATTCGATCTAAAAATGTGTCCGAACGTGGTCTGCTAGAAAATTCCTTGATATTAATATATTCTAAACCTACCTACTTTAATTAAATTGAATCAAAAGTTGAAAAAAAAGAAGCGATACTGAAGCTACGTTTGTTTTACTTCTTCGTTTTCGGAAAAAGCGAGGAATAGTATTACAAACTCTACTCGTCATACTTCGTGAATCATTTGTTGTTGAAGGCAAGAAATTAGAAAACGCCAATAAATATGAATAATTTAAAAAGGTTCTAAATCTAAATATGAACTATATTTTTAGTTAATTTATCTTTCACCAAATGATCCGCGTAGTACCAACGTCACAACGTCGCCATTTTGAGACCCGATTCTAAATTCAATACCCAACTCGATTAATTCTCACAACATTTGGGGCTTATTCATTAGGCCAATGGTTTATTGGCGACCATTATTTGCATATTGGCCACAACACTTTGGCCAAACTACCAACCGAAATCTTAGAATACCCTCAAGTTTATACAAAAGTTTAGATTTTTCACATCAGTACAATTCCAACCAATGGAGATACATACACACAGTACCCAGAAATTTATCTTCCTTCTACAATTATCGCTTTTAGTTCAATTACCATAAAGTCTTAATTACAGAAGCAATAAGCAACGAGTCATTTTACTGCTGGGCACCGTAAGGAATATAATATTAATTGTGTATCTACTGGTACAAAACCTAAATATGTCTCTTTCAAAGTTATAAAAAACAAGTGCGTTAGAGTGAGATAAACAAGCTGCGATTTGAGAGATCACTGTATTATTAATTTAAATTTAATCATATATTAATTTCTTTACGCTCAAAAGGTTGACTCACATAACCAGACAGATGTTTATGACTTGTATACATCTGTCACTGTCACACAGTTGAACTATCATTGCAATAAGAGCTTATGGCTGGACTCTAATTATCATTTAAAAACATCACCGAGGTCATTAAATATCATAGAAAATCACAAAATCGTATCTATAAAACGTCAAAAGAATTTATTTTATTCAAATCTGTAAGATTCCGACATCTTTAAGTCTCATCATTTAGTTTGTGCTAAACTTTCTATCAGCATTGTCCCAAGTTTGGCAATTAATTCGTGTTAATGTCAACGTATGTAGTTCCACACACGAGTAACTTTTAACTTAAGGTTATCTTGTAAAGAGTGACAGATTAGTATAAAAACTAGCCCGATCTCCTCATCGTATCTTTTGCTGTGCTAATTAAGTCCAAAATTAAACAATGCTGACGGTATAAATGACATCCTTATCTGACATTTCCGTCCTTAATCACTGACCTGTATTAAAAAGTTCGCTGGACTGACGTCAAAGTTGTTAGAGGTACTTATCAATCTTGTTTGGACATTAGTCAAAGTTACAGCCTTGTTGGTCTAGTGGGTTCGATCCCCGGGTCGAGTGTGATATTGGGTTTTTTCATCTGTAATTTCGGTCAGTGAAATAATAAATAGCTATTTATTAGCTATTTTTTTATTATTATTTATTTAGCGCCAGTTATTTTTCAGTCCCGTCTAATGACGGGACTGAAAAGTTATTGTGACGTATTGTGGATATATTTACCCTTACCCTTTCGGGGAGTCAAGGGGTGAGCATATGTATGTATATGTACTTTTACTAACTTTTGCTCTAACGTTTACTAGAGGATTAATAACTATTGACTCCATTTTGACAGGCAGTTTCCACAGAGTAGACAACTAATCCATGGACAAACATGAGCGTCGAACACACTGCATTTTTTTTAAACCGATTACATTGATCGATCTATTATGGTAACCCAAAAAGTATGATTTGGTCCTAATATATTTTAATAAAGGTCAGCATCAGAGAGCTATAAAGATGTTACTTAAATGTATAATCTCAATAAACACTAGTTTATGCACGCACTTGCTTACAATTTGAGCATGTCACACGAGAATACAAACCAATCGAGTGACAATTAAGGTGAAATATTTTGACATTATGAAAAACTTGCGCACCAATGAAGCTGTTGAGAAAGATAGTTGCCCACCCTACCCCCAAGTGTATGGTCAGGGGTATGGTGGGGGTTAAGGGTGGTTCCGGATGTCGTGGCCAAAAGTATATTTTTTTATTGCTATGGCTTTTAACTTATATCACCCAGTTTTGGTATTGCCTATTTGAAATTGTGCAATAACTTGTAAATTGTTTCTATGTCTGTTTTATTACTATTGTTTTTACAGTACAATATTTATTTATTTATTTCACATATACGTCTATTATTAAAGGTGAATAGTGGCAATTTATCATATACCCCGCTGGATGTTACGCGGTAATATAACTTATATGTGAAATGTACATGATGCCAGCTGAGTTTCTCGCCGGTTCTTCTCACGAGGCTAGTTTCCGAACCGGTGGTAAATTCTTCGACATTCAGAAGTGCCTTACCAGGGCCTAAACTAAATAAATCATTTTTATTTCATTTTTCATTTTCATTTTCTGTTTTATGCTGTATAATGCTACATTGTTACTGAACAGCCGGCTCGAGAAAACCATTATTTTATTCTGTACTTCACACAAAAGGGAAAAATATTAGATTTTTTTTATTTCTTACTAGACTCATGTCATAGTCTTTGACTAAAACAATGTGACGTGTCATTTCTTTCCCACTATAGGAAAATCTCAAACGGCCCAAAACAATATTAGTTCACCTTTGGTATACAAGTGTTAGTTATAACGTCATTTATATTATAGTCTATACCGGTTAGAAGTTATTATGGAAATGTTTGAAATACTCAATCACAGGTATTTTATGTGACAATATAATTTAATTTAAATAATTTGTGCAACAATTCACAGATAAAACTAAAATGTACTTTTAGTGTTGACATTACAATTATTTTTTTCAGTGGCAACACTGATGGTGCCACACAATGGCACAACTAAATGCAATTTATCACTGTAAATGATCTAAACAAACCCCAATCGTCTACCCAGATAATACATAACCTTATTCACACAACACGTGATAATTCCAATCAGCGGGAGCGAGACAGAACATTTATCAGGTAATCTATGAAAGAGGTTTTTTTAAATATAACGTATTATTTGAAGTAAAATTAAAGAGGTATTAACACATAGCCTCGATACACTTAACATCGTAATATTCAAATAATAAATAGATACAATCTATCTAAAACACGTAAATAAAAAATATTATAATATGAATCTTAGAATAAATCGAAATAAATACCCTATAATTCATGAAACGTACAACTAAATGAGTATATTTATTATGATCGTAAATTATGCATTAAATGTTAAAATAATTAAAACTCAGATCAATTTACAAATTCAAGTGCGGGAATACAATAAAAATTCCAATGATTTTATAAAAAAAAATGATAATTTGTGCCCTATATTGTATTGTATACTGTAGAAAATTGTATAATTCAAAAAGTACACAATAAAAGCTAGTGAGATTACACGTACTGCTTGAATTGTGCCAAGGGACGGATTTATGTTTCCCAAGCTTGCAACACCGCAAAATATTCTTCCAAATGGCAACATCGCATTGAGCTTAATTTTGACAAACAGTAATATTACGCTACGAAGATTGTTGCCCTCAATAAAAATCACTTACTTTCGTTGCTGTTTACAGCCTACATTTTACATACAAATTTAATCACAGTATAACGTTTACAAATGAATCTCTAGATTCATGTTATGTACATTTTTTATTCCCAGGCGGGATTAGTGTCTCTATGGGGACACTGTTATCAAAATGTCCTACGATGTGGCACCCTTAAGGAGCAATTTGCTTTGTGACCTAATTTTAAGTAATAGAAGTCATTCCAAATAGGTACCGCCAGTCCCAAAAATACAACGATTTTTCACGTTCAACTATCGAATAATTTTCTATGTCTTAATTGAATGAATTGTGATTCTAATTTTGAAACTTAAACACTCAGTTTTTAATATAGGATCTAAACCTTTTAAGCCAACATTTTTGGAGTAAGTTTCGGTTCGTGGTACATAATCAATTTAAAAATATATAAAAAGTGCCTAATCTTTTTTTTATATTAACTTTTGTGTTATTTTATTTAATTTTACTACAAAAATAAGTAGTGACTTATTTTCTACATATCATCCAATAAGCATCGAACCATTAGTAAATTCTAACAACTACACTTTCCACAAAAATAAATAATGAGTACACCGAAAAAAAAGTTAAGGTTTTTTTTTAAATTGATATGTACCACCAGCCGATGCTCTGGGACAAAATTTGAGCCTAAAAAGCCTACTTTGTATTTTGAAACTTGTTCTATTTAGTTTGTCATTAAGGCTGACGGTACCAGTCGTATCAAACCCTCAACATAGTATTTATTTAGGCCAAGTCCACTCAATATATTACACGTGAAACTACAATAATACAGCGCTACACACTACTGCCTACTCCACTTGGCACTGCAATATTGAGAACCAATTAACCATTACCATTGAACAAGTATCCTTAACACATAGCTAATAAGAGATAATTTTGAATAACCTAATGGAAAATTGAGAATACTATAGCGTTACATATACACTATTCCAATAAATAAGTCGCGTACAAACGTGTATACCTAATTGCGTTGGTACAGTGCCGTATACCGTAGAACTAGCCATCATCCATTTATACGTATTCAACTGTACGTAGTACGTACATACATAAAAATCGCTCCAAAAGTGATCATAATACTCTATTCCAAGTGCAAAATCTACAGTTTTTGGTCATAAATATACTGATATACAAATTTTATATAATAATTACAACATAATGATATACTATACAATACTCGTTCACCAATTAATTGGGTGAATAAATACTTGCCAAACAAACATTTATACACTAGAGGCCGCGCCGGGCAGTTAACTCGATCACATGTGCGTATGTCTTTTGTATGTGCTTTACACTATTATGCCACGCGAGCAAACGTGCGTTGAAAACACGGGGAACTCACACCGTCACAAAGACACGTAGTGACGTCACTGCAGCATCAGAGACTCTAAGTTCCTGTTCAGGATTGTGTCTTTGACTGAGTTGAAGACGACTTCGATGTTGTGCGTGTCAATGGCGGTGGTGAAATGGTGGTATAGGGTTGTTTTAGGCTCTCGGCGGACATTGGCGAACATGTTAAGTAGGAACATTTGTACGTCCCTTAAGTTGTGAGGGTCGCCTGTGAACTGCTGGTGGTACCAGCGTATGTCCGTCTCGGTGCTCGCTACCTTCCTCGCGAGCAAGTCGGACTTGTTCAGGAACAAGATGATGGAGATGCCTTTGAAGTTCACGTTGTTCACGATCGTGTCGAATATGTTCAACGCTTCCACTAGCCGGTTCGTTTTCCTGGAAATTAATTATTGTCTCGTTAATAAAATTTAAATGAAACATGGATTCAAAGAGGAACTGGGGCCCTACCATGACCTATTCGACACACAATAGTTAGTTCCACGTAGGCCTAAACAAAGTAACATTCTCCTCGCGTTTGCGCTAATATAAGCGATACAAATTGTCAATCCCAATAAGATAAATCGGGTACGTGATTTATGTAATTCTCATACATTTTGTATCGCTTGTATAAGTGAAACGCGAGGATAATGTTACTTTGTCTTGAGAGTCTGAATTGACTGAATTTGATTGAAATTGTATTCATTTATCGCAAAAAAAACTCATGTGAATTTCTTAATTAGGTTTGAGTTTATACAATACTCAAATGTATTAATGAGAATAAACAAAACGTATAATTATGGTTCTATTTTCCTGTTTACGTATGTGGCCTTGCTAGCTAGGTACATTAATTATTACTCATTACTTCTTAATAAATACTAAACGATATTTTCCTATACATTCCAACTGTGCGCATTACATACAACATACACATTTTTTAGCCCATTAATAGTAAAGATAGCGTAAACAATCTTGAAAACTAATTAACGTCAGAATAGGTTAAGTTAGAATGGCCTGTTAAAATCCCGGATGTTGACTCATGTTGAGGAAAGTCCACTTTGCAGGTACAAAATAAAAACATACGTAAGGCTAGCCTCCATAAATTTGGCAGTATCAAACATACGCACACATTTTTTAAGAGCGTCTCGCTAATCGCTACCGGAAGAAACCAATGCTCAAAGAGTTTCGTTACGTATTAGTCATCCCAAAAGGGTTCCCCGATGGGGTAAGCAGAGGTGTTAAAACACCCACTCGACACCGAAGATGATTAAGTGTCAACGTGATAAGTGGTGAGTCCATCGCAGGCTCAGGTACGATACATACGTATTTGAATTACTCTTCAGACATATGCAGGCTCCCACGCTATATTTTCCTTCACCGTATGTTTCTAAGAGATTACGGCCACTGTTTTTTACCCGACTATGTATGTGTATGTTAGTAATCTGTCAATCCTTCTAAACTCTCCTAAGAAACCTGACTTGATACGAGATCTTTCATCTATACATACAGATAAATAAAATTGAAGTGTCTGTTTGTAATTCCAAAATAACAGCTTTTCACTAAATGCATATGATAGTATACACGCTACTAACATTGAAAAACCAAGTTTTAAAATTTTTCTCTGCCGGTCTGTCTGTCCGTGTCTGTCTGTCTGTCTGTCTGTTTGTTCCGGGTAATCTCTGAAACGGCTGGACCGATTTTAACGGGACTTTCACTGGCAGGTAGCTGATGTTTCAAGGAGTAACTTAGGCTACTTTTATTTATTAAAAATGTTAGGGTTCCGCAACAATAAGGATGAAACTAAATCTACGCTGGTAATACCGCGGGGCACAGCTAGTTTTAAATATAATAGAGGTAACACTGATTACTGAGATCACAATTATCTTTTTCATAAAATTTTTTTTTTCTTCTCTACTTGGATGTGTGAGTGCAACGATTCTCGTTTAATATAGGAAGCCACTCTTCCGTTTATATTAATTTAGTGTTGCAGGTGAGATTACATAAAGCTGACAATTCTGAGATTATTTCAACACGTAGGTGCATTAGATGTACATGACGTGTTCAATTATAATTAGAGAGCGTAATTTACTTTCCAATCTCAGTAATATCGAGTGTGTTCAATTCGTCAATCACTGTGATTTTGGCACACAAATACATTGGAAAATCTACGTTTTACCTTGTCTTGACATCGTATAAAATGAAGTCGCTCTCGCTGCCTGTTCGCTTAGATCTTTTAAAGTGCTCTACGGATTTTAATGCAGTTTACAGCAATAGATAGTGATTGAAGGTGAAGGTTTATGTGTATAATACATGCATATATATTAGTATACATTGTATGTGATTGCGGATCGCTTGTTTTGATATTTAACAAGGACAATTTTAATAACCAGATTTACCTAATTGGTTTTGATAATCATTATCCGGATTAATGTACTACTGTGTTAACTTCTAACTAGTATTTTATCTGTGACTTCATTCGCATGAGGGCACATAAAATGGAGTAGGCGTCAGTGTTGTAGTAGAACTTAATTTATCTCAAATTTTGATCAAAACTCCAAAAATCAAGTGAGACAGTCACTTTTACACAAGAATATATTAGTAGGTACGGATTGACACGGTGTATATACACGCAACGTAACGTTAATCGCTATCCATTCGTTATCTACATACAATCAACGTTCCGACCATCAATACCATCATACATTCTACGAATTGTCTATTCGGCGAAGTTATCGAACTGGATTAAAATTATCTACTCAATCTATTCAAATAAGTATGCATAATCTTTATAATAAGAAAACAAATATTATATATTCTAAGAATTTAACACGAGTCGTTTTAGCAAAAAACACAGGTTTTCAAATGTATAATCTAGTATTTTTGAATTATGATGCTCCCACACAAAATACTACATTCAGAAATAATAATTTGGATAATTTGGAAACAGATTATTATTTGAAATCATTGTATGTAAGTGAATATTTTAAGTGTGTGAGGACAATTATTGTTAATAATTAAAATTAAATAAACTCTGGGCCGATTTCAAAATGATTTAACTAATAGAACGCACGAACATTATCCGCGCGATCAATATTATATAATATTACTAGCTGTGCCCCGCGGTTTCACCCGCGTAGTTTCACCCGTCATGCTTAATATCGTGGAACCCTAATATTTTTAATAAATAAAAGTAGCCTAAGTTACTCCTTGAAATATCACTTACCTGCCAGTAAAAGTCCCGTTAAAATCGGTCCAGCCATTTCAGAGATTACCCGGAACAAACAGACAGACAGACAGACGGACAGACAGACAGAGAAAAAATTTAATGCTATGATTTTTAGTGTCAGTAGCGTGTATACTTACAAATGCATTTAGTGAAAAGCTGTTATTTTGGAATTACAAACAGACACTTCAATTGTATTTATCTGTGTAGATGTATAGATATAAAAACAATATATTATGAATTAAAAAAACATAGGGATCGCTATAATAAATACTTAGCACACGGTTCCGTCCGCGGACGGAATGAACTATTGAATAATATACAGTATATAAAGTTTAGATTCTACCCGCAATTTCGTAAGCAAAGTCATGGATAAAAGCAAGTAATAAATGATAAACGCAACCACATAAACACATGGTGTTTACTATCAGGAGTAACGTGAGTTCAAAAAAATAATTAAATACACTTTATAACCAAGCAAATATCTCGTGATGCCGTTAAACCTAACTCGTAAAAACATTGAAGTATTTTTATAATCTTTGGTTATAAAGAGGATGGATAAACACGAAAAGCTTGCGGTTTTTGTCATTATTAAAGCAATAACACATAATTTTGGCTTTGAGGAATTCGTTATTTTAGTGAACATGCCTATCATAGTTTAATTTTCTAGCGAATTTTCAATCAATGTAACTAACAGTTTAAAATTTAAACGTAAACAATTTTTGTGCTAAAAGCTAAAGTGACATTGTTTAGTGATTTAAACCATTTATTACAAAGCATGGTTTAAACCAATACTAAACCAAGCTCGGACAAAAACTATGTCCATCCCTTTCGAAATTGGTATCACAAAAAGAGGCAGAACTTCTTTTTAACCAAGGATTATCATATACCTTGTAATAGCGGACATCACGCGGTTTCACCCGCGTAGTTCCCGTTCCCGTGGGAGTACGGGGATAAGATATGCCTATGTTACTCGCTGATGATGTAGCTAGCCATTGCTGAAAGAATTTTCAAGATCGGTCAAGTAGTTTCGGAGCCTATTCAATGCAAACAAACAAAAAAACGGAAAGGTTTGCCTGTATGTTTGTAACGAATTGGCCCAAAAACTATTGGACCGATTTAAAAAAATCTTTCACCATTTCAATGTTACATTATCACTGATTAATTAGGCTATATTTTATCTCCGTTCTCCCACGGGAACGGGAACTACACGGGAAAAACCGTGTGACATCCGCTATCGAGCATGTGGCATGAATTTTGGGCGTCGATCTTTAATTCAAATAAATACAATATCTATGTTATATATATATATATATATATATATATAGTTAGTATCTGATGTTTCATGCTATCGTGATAGGACAGTATTGTGTAAATTATAAATATAATCAATAGTACACAATATTAGCTTTATGATAATCAACGTATGTATTTTCTATCAAGATTACGTTGGAATGGCCTAAAAGATAACAAGTTGAACTTGCGCAAATCGTATGCAATCATAGAAACATGTTATACAGACGTGATTATTTGACAAAATTGTGGTGGCCGTGTGGTCTGAAGACGGGGTTAGTAGACGTAAGTATGCGGGTTCAAAACTCAGTCTTTCTTTACCCGTGTTAGTGAAAGTTCATGAGTGTTATGCTGGAGATTTTATCGTGAAGTAACGATTTTTTTTAGTCTGAGATGACATTTACACATGAGATGACACAGCGTTACATTAGTAATTAATTATATTCGGTATTAGTATTGGTAACCATAAAAATGGTACTACGCATGTATATAATTCGCGTCGCCCTAACAGGCAGACAGAACCCCTATCCCTTGCTAGAGCCGGAGCGTGCTGAACTACTAGCCTTAAACACATCCCTAAATTCAAATCCAGCTCCCTAGCTCATTCCCTTAGCAACGCCCTGAGTCGAGGTCCGAGCCCGGCACCGGGACGCCCTTAACTGTGTTGCTGAGTTTTTAAGATTAAGCTCGGCTGGAGGTAACTCCCCCCTACCAATTGCGAGAGACCATTTCCAAGAAAACAGGCAGACAGAGACAGACATAAAATGACTATTGCGCTTTTCAACTTCAACGCTGATATCTCGTGACGGCACCAATAACAGTCCATGGACTTACATTTCTTATATTATTTAAGTATTTAGTATTTTTAAAATTTTATAATATTTTTGAAAAGAGTAATTACCGAGCTTCTTGCCAGGTTCTTGTCAGTAAAAGCAACCTTCCGAACCAGGCGGTAATTCTTTTAAATTCTTTAACATTGTTAAAAGTCTAATCGAATAAAGATATATTTGAGTTTGAGTTTGAAATTATCAGACAAGCGCTAGTAGAATAGACATAAAATTCAAGAATGGACTAGACAAATTGCAACAACGATACGTGTATTTCCTAAGAGAATATGTTGAGTAATATAGCTCGTGAGCGATCATTGATCAACCGCATCGCGTGTGCTTTAATTACTATCATACGTTATTTCACATAACCATTGAAATTTATAACACAGTACCTACAATTTATTTACATACTTTCATTTCGACCTCAATTGCGTTTCCTAAACAAGTCATTAATGTAACACTCAAGTGTTTGGTGACCTCTATTACATGTGCTAGCTGTGCCTCGCGGATTCACCCGTATACACTAATTTAATTGGTGATTTTATTTCGCGGTATCCTGTTTTATTACGTACCTAAGTTACACCTTGTATCATCAGCTATCTGCCTGTGAAAGTCAAGTTGAAAAGGATCAATCCGTTTCTGAGATTAACTTAACAAACAGATATAGAGACAGACCGACATACAGACCGATTTTTTTTTCATGACATTACCTTTTTATATGTATGTAGTAAAGCGCTGTTGGTTTGAAAAGTCAAACAGACACTTCAATTTCATATATTTGTATAGATTGTCAAATTGAGGTATGCACAAGGTATTGGAGGTATGTGCAAACTGGTACTAACTATTTACAGTCATAATTTATGCACAATTGTATTTACCGATATAATTGATGAGCGGCACAATTGAATTCTTAAACAGCAAATAATAATTAGGTAGGTATTCTACACAAATGGAATTAATTCTAAACCGAACTGGTTCTGTGGGTAGCAAGCCAACAATATTAAGGTACAGGTCGCGCCACACAAACAGACAGCGAAAGCTCATAACTCGTGATGACTTTTGTACCATACAATTGAATATCTATAGAGATAAATAAAATTGAAGAGTGTTTGTAATAACAAATTAGAAGTTTTTCACTAAGTACTACTAAACTATTTTTTTCTTTTTCTGACAGTCCGACTAATCTTTTAAACGGCTGGACATATTTTTATAAGGCGTTCACTGGCAGTTAGTTGATGTTGTTACATCAGGAGTAACTTAGTTTACTTTTATCAGAAAAAAAACTAAGTTTTTTGAAGGGGTACGCGAAATAAACCCAACTATGAAATTAAATTTACGCGAGGCACTTATAAAATATAAAAGACTCACCTGTCTTCAGACAAGACCTGGTCGAACTCGGAGGAGGAGACGAGGAACAGTATCGAGGTGACGGAGTCGAAGCACTGGGTCCACTTCTGTCGCTGTGTCCTCTGCCCACCGACGTCGACGAACACGAATGGCACGTTGTTGATGTTGATGGTGCACTCCGAGATGCCCTTGGTGGCCTTCCGGCAGTGCAGGATGTCCTGGTGGGAGGGCACGTAGTCCGGCCGAGCGATCCTCTCCAGCTCGTCGAAGAAATAACTCACTGAGTCACTCTGGAAATTACAAAGGTCCAATTTGAAGTGGAAGGTCCTTCAGTTACTTATATAGACGTAAATATCAATAAGCTCACGCCTCAGAAGGGTATCCCCAAATAGGTAAGCGGTGGTATTGTAACAACACCCACATTTCAGCAAATATGATTATGTGCCAACGTGACAGAGGGTGAGTTTATCGCCGTCTCAAGCACTATACGTCCGTCTTTGAATTAATTCTCAGACATATGCAGGTTTCCTCACGATGTTTTCCTTCACCGCAGTTAAAGTTCGTTCTGACGTTACTAATATATACGTATACGCACATATTATAATTAAAATTACTCTAAGGCATTGTACTGGTTTGTCCAGATAAACTCAGATTAAAACTCAAACTCAAATATATCTTAATTCGATTAGACTTTATACAAAGCACTTTCATTAAAAGATTAAAACGTGCTATCCTACATGGAGAGTATTTTCCGGGATAGTTCACTTTATGGTCTTGTAATTCTAATTATGTAAAATCTCACCCAGATGAGGGACACTATACCACCTATTACGTATGTCTATCTATTAAACAATAGACACAATTTCCCACACAATATTAATATTATTCTCGAGTCATATCCTTTTACAACTTTGTTCAACGTAAAGAGTTCTAAACAGCGCTTCTTTTGAAGTCTCGAATGAATACGTATTATTATTCCGGAAAACTGGTGTCATTTTAAAAGACCTTTGGCGTAAAATTACAAGGTTCCGGGCGAAGTGATCACGAGTCACGGCTGTGCAAAGGTAATTGTTAACAATACATTGAAACAGGTTCATTTTAAAATGTAAAAATTGTGATGGAACGTGCCAATAAAGTGCACGAACATGTACCTATCTGTACCATAACGGTACCGGTAGTTAGCAGGTGGGTTGACGTGGAAGTCACGCCTACAATCACTGTTAAATATGATCGCACACAATGAACAAGTGACCCGACAATTGTGGAATCCGACCTAAAACTACCTACTCTACATTATGGGGACATTGATGCATCCGTAGACTTTGTGTTTCCTAAGCAAATTCATGCAACAAAGGATGAATTACCGGACTTAATAACAGGAAAGAAACAATTAAATTCCATGATATATTTTGAGTATTTTGACCCAAGGAACTATAACTTCTTTGTCACTCGTCCTACAAACGATATAAGCACAGAAGGATATGAGTACAAATGCCCCTTCCCCTGAGTCACGACTGATGCCAAAAATGCCTAAATCGTTTTTTAAAGTTATGGCAGGTTCGCAATTTTACAAAGTTTCTGCCAATAAGTAAAAACACGGAAAAAAATCCTCTATATCAGCTCCTAATATACAGTACCCAATAGGTTGGAAGATGGTTTGAAAATGAGGAAAATAGGCAATCGATATCGTGAACGTTTAAACTTGCTAAAAGCTATACTTGGGGTAGGTACACGAGGCCAACTATGATCATTTAAGCGGCGCGTAAGTATTAGGAACTTCTTAGCTTTGGCATTTAATTTTACGTTCTTAATACGCTCTGCTTATACCGATGATGGTAGGCCCCCATCCCTACTAATATTATAAATGCGAAAGTAACGGTGGATGTAAATGAAAGGTGCAAGTCGATAAGATAGGTCAGCATGAATGGGGCAGTGTTAGCCGTGGTCAACGACACAGAACAAAGGCGCCTAATATTTTCCACAGGAAACCGCACAGCACTAATAAATACGCTAAGCTCTACATACTAAAGACTGATTTATCTATTGAAAACATTAACAATTTTCCGGTTGCCAGAACAGCTTCCGAGAGCGAATTTTAATTAAAATACCTTAAGGTATGTTAATTATTATATATCTGAGTAGCTTCTGTCCGCGGTTTCACGCGTGTGGTGTACATATACATATATAAAGGATCATTATACTCAGAAAGCTTATTGAAACTCGTGAAACAATTAATGGATTGCACTTATTCATTAGAAAAGAATACAAATATTTTTCCTTTATGTAATATAGAATATTGACGAATTTTGACCGAGTTATGTATTTGTAACAGCAAACTCTGTAATAAAATACTTTAATAGCTATCCTGTATAATTTTGTTATCATTGAATATAGTAATGAAAACTATCCTGGCGGCTGGCAACATTGAAATCTATTAACGAAATGGGGGCAGTTCAGTTAGAGGTTTATTACGGACTACGAGGTTATTGCGAGCGTGAATCAATACTGATAATTAAACCCTTCGTAGTACAAAGGTTTTAGTATTCCACGCCCAGTCGCTCATTAACAATCACAAATACATACGATTTACATTATAGCAGTCATACGAATCATAAATTATACTAGATGGTGCCCGCGACTCTTTAAATCTTGGACAATTCACACAATATATTTATTATTTACTAGCGGATGTCACGCGGTTTCACACGCGTAGTTCCCTTTCCTTTTGGAGTACGGGGATAAAATATAGCCTATATTAATCAGTGATAATGTAGCATTCAAATGGTGAGAATTTTTAAAATCGGTCCAGTACTTTTTGATACAATTCGTCACAAACATACTTACATACAAATATTTCTTCTTTATAATATAACCAGCTGTGCCCCGCGGTTTCACCCGCGTAGATTTAGTTTCTACCGACTGGACCAATTTGTATGAAATTTTGCGTGCATATCGGCCAACATCTATTTTTCATTTATATCCATTACAAGCGAGATCCACCCTAAAAAAATATGATAAAACAACGTTTGCGCACACGTACTGCGTGAATGAGTAACAAACATACATCCGTACTCACAAACTTTCACATTCATAATATTAGTAAGTTTAACTATTATATCATATAGGTACCAATAGGAATTGATTGCGTTGGATTGATAACCTTAATACTCGTTTATTGAGTGAGAAAGGTTATCAATACTAATGTTATTAAGCTACGTTAAAAAAGTAATTAAAAAAATGTACTAGATTTTACCTGCGACTTCGAAATAACTTCTTACAAATTGTGTCCGTCAAGCTAGCGTAGACATAGTGAAATTCAGGGTCGCGAGTAGCCTTAAAAAAAATGCTTAAATATTGCTATATTTGCCCCGACCCCAAATAACATGGGATAAGGGCAGGAGTATGATGATTTAAAAATCATATTTTCTTTTTAATATGGGAACGTAAAACGTCCTACACCCGCCGCTAGGGGCGCTTTTACGTTCCCACGCGAAATAAGGAGTATACGCACTCGACATCGTCAACGTTAAAACATGTTCCTCACAAAATCTATGCTTAGGATACAGAACACTGCGACCGTAATTTAACCGCGTGAAACCGTAGGGCATAACACTATAATCGACATACCTATTCTCGAAAAGTATAGTTAAAAACTAAATTTGCATATTCGTGATTGCCTTGTTCACTGAATCGAATGGATCTTTATAAGAAATTCACAGGTATTAAGAAAAAATAATGACGTGTGTTGTATGTATACTACGTGTGTCAGTCTCCACTTCATCCGGCTGTTAGCAGTTTTAGGGTTCCCAAAGGGTAAACGGTAGACGCTGTTCGTCCGTCTGTCTGTCGGTCCGTCTGTCACCAAGGTGTGTAGGTACCTATCTCATGAACCATGATAGTTAGACATTTAATATTTTCACAGTTGATGCATTTCTGTTGTTGCTATAACAACAGAATCACGAAGTCCCGGGTCGGGTCAAAAATAGATATTGGGTTTTTCTGTCAGAAAATCACAGTAAAGGCCCGGAGTTTGGAATTAGGCGGTGTTTCCACCCCCGTGCCTTGGAAAGCACGTTAAGCCGTTGGTCCTACGCCTGATCTCTCTCCGGTCGTGTCGGATTACCGTCCCATCGGACTATGAGAGTGGGGGAATAAAAAGTGCACCTGTATTTGCGCACTCACTAATGCACTATAATATCTCCTGCGCAGATGGCTAATCCCCTGAGAATAGCCGCCGTAACCGAAATTCGGTAGATCTTTATAACAACAAAATACCAAACAGCAAATTCAAATAGTGATTTTCTTTGCCGTTTTATAGATAACGGTACGGAACCCTGCATGCACGAATTCGACTCTGACTTGGCCAGTTCTTTAACATTCTATGTAATTCATAATCACAGATGTGTTATGAATCACTGCAGTTATAAATTATGCTTAACTAGACAAACCGTTGCCAAAAGTGGCCACATGTCGCAATATTAATAGTTTAAATTCTATACGTATATAACATCTGCGTGTCTGTTTTAATGTTTAGATGGTTTTAGTGCGAGCTGCAATCAGAGCGCGAAGTTTTATAACGTAGGGCAAATTAGTGTGAATGTTGGACTCGATAGTACTGGGGATATTGATTCTAATATGCTATGGAAAGTTGTATAGAGCTAGTCGTTTGCTCTTTAAGTCTTAATAATGAACCTTTTCAAGAAAGAAGGGTGGTCCCATTTTCTGCCTCAAAAATAATTATTAAATTCATGGTGGCGTTTAGGACCGAGACCCCCCGACACCTTGCAGTAAAAGTTTTGAATGTGACCTTCGCCATCATTTCTACATGGCACTCTTAACATTTTTTTAAACTTAGCGTATGATGATCAACGCATAATAATCGGAGGTGTAAAAGTACTGCTGAAGACATCTTTAATAAGTTAAGCGGTTTCCCACTTGAATTCATGGGTGAGTTTACTGCACGAAATAAGCTTATCTTTTTTTAGTTGACACCTAGGTTACTCCTTGTATCTGCCAGTGTCACTTACCCGTTAAAAGCGATCCAGCCGTTTTAGACAGAAGCCGGAAAAAAAGACAAACTTTTATTTTATTTTTTTTTCCCTATGTAGTACTTTACGGTATTTCCGTATTCTATGCATTTATTGAGATATCTTGTGATATATTTTATACTAGCTATGCCCCGCGGAACCCTAACGTGCTTAATGAGTATATGTTTCAAGGAGTAGCCTAAGCTACTCCTTGAAACATTACCTGCCAGTGAAAATCCCGTTAAAATCGGTCCAGCCGTTTCAGAGATTACCCGGAACAAACAGACAGACTGACAGACAGAGAAAAAAAAAATTTTTGGTTTTTCGGTGTCTGTAGCGTGTACACTTTCATATGCTTTAGTGATAAGCTGTTATTTTGGCATTACAAACAGATACTTAAATTTTATTGATCTGTATAGATGTATAGATTGTTTAAGTATTTGACGGTTTACAATATGCTTTCTCTATATGCTAAATGACTTCTGTTTACTACACTATCTCCCCATCTATCCCCGCTAAAAGCTTATAGAATTCGACCAAACCCTCGTATCAATAAGTCGCGTGGTAGTCGCGATATCGCAACAGCTACCGAGGCCTTTAATGGTGTATAGGAATGTAGGTCAACAACCGGCCTCCACCACTTACAAGTGTGCGAAAATGTGACGACAGGGAAAGTACGGAAGGATGTAGATCGGAGACAACGGCATGAATTTGCATTCGCGTCACGCAACATTACGCAAACCACAAACAAAAGCAATACTTACGAGGCGGCATTATGTCACAGTACACATAAGCTTGCTACAAGCAGTACGGAATCTAGGAATAAATCCTTCAAAATCATGTTTTATATTCATATATTTATTGCATTTATGTTTTTTACATGAAAGATGCAAAATATACTTGATTATAATGGTAACCTAAGATAAACTAACATAAACCCTGTTAGGGCACAGCAATGTGAGCGGCACTACTTTCACTTTTAAAATATTGGTTATTATCTTAAATAGACTTTTATCTGTATCATCATATCTATAAATAAGTAATATTTATACAAGTATTTATTCATCAAAGATAAATATACATATTATTTTATATAGATAATAATCATCACACAGACGCTCCCATCAAAAGATTTAAGCACCCTGTCTTGCTGTCAATATGTGACGTCGTACGTAGCCTTAATAAATACTAAATACTACATTACTTTGACTGACAATTATAAAAACTTTATGACTGACAAACCTCAGGCTCGAATGGAGCAAACGTTCTCATTTCTAAAATTAGGTCTAGTTTCCATACTGCTTAGTAATCTTACACTGTATATACTATGGCGACATTATGTCGTAATAAGGAATAACCCAGCTCAAATAAAACACAAGGAACTCGCAAACTTATTGAAAAAACAAACCCTATTCATTTCCAATGAAGGTGAAATTCGCAGAAGCAATTACTGTGAATTAGGCTTAAATACATGTTGCAAATTCCGATATAACCTCCATCATAAAAGCTAATTTTAGTTAGAAACTCAGGTAAGATTTCAAGAGGTTGAACCACATGAATAAATAATACCGGTATTAAGTACCTTATGGCTGAACAACCAATCAAATACAATATTAACCTTGGGTTTTTTGAGTTAGATGAACAATCCTTCCTACTCTACATACTTATATCGAATTATTGATATTTCCATACTACTCTCTATTATGTACATTAATACTACTCAGTAGATAGAGATAGATAGAGAGAAGTCAAGAAAGTCTCTCATTACCTTATCAGGCCTAGACCACTAACCTGATTTTGAAATTTGATAATTGGGACTTAAACATAACTGGTGAAATGCGGGTGTATTTTAAGTATATATATGCCTACCCCCTCAGGGAATACAGCGTGAATGAGCATAGATATATGAAACTAGCTGTGCCCCGCGGTTTCACCCGCATAGATTTAGTTTCATCCTTATGGACGCGGAAACCTCATATTTTTAATAAATTAAAGGTAACCTATGTCCTTTCTCAGGGTCTAAAGATTGTCTGTGCCAAATTTCATCAAAATCGGTTGAGAGGTTTAAGCGGGAAAGCGTAACAGACAGACAGAGTTACTTTCGCATTTATAATATTAGTAGGGATTCAATAATTATAGAGATTGTTTGGATAAAACAAAAGATTACGAGATCAAGCAGGTACTTAATTCATAAACTTTGCATCAGATTGCAGCAACAGATTTTATTGGAATTTTAAAGACCGATTTTGTACACCGTAGAACTGGAATCCATCGGCTACATGTGACGTCAGTCTAGAAAATCTATTGGAAAGGGAACTTGTTTCCTACGGTCAAATGACCCTGTCATCAGTCATTAAACTGCATAATCATACCAATACCCTCATCGACTCGGTCCCGCATAGGGTATGGAGTTCTTTACTCTAGACTAAAGATGCCTCGCGGTTTCACCCGCCTAGACTTCATTTCATGAGTGGTGTTTTTCGAGAACCCCAAATTTTTTTATAATGAAAGTGGCCTAAGTTACTTCTTGTATCATCGCCTATGGGGTGGGAAAAAGTGAAAAGCCCGTTAAAAGGTTCTGGAAGTTTCAGTGATTACTCGAAACAAACAGAGAGACGGTATAACATTTTTTAAAGTATTTTTTTAATGTTAATAGCGTATGTATGTTAGGGCTCAGACTTATTAGGTGAACGTTTTATGTACAATAAAAATCCCTTAACATTTTTAATGAACTTCAAAAATAAATAAGAAGTAAGTAAGTATATCGACGTACAGCGAATTTTTTATATAAGTATATATTTTTAAATAAATATGTACCACCAATCGATGGTCAGCTAAAAAGTATAGAATAGACCTTTTCACTTTCATATGAATTCAGTGAAAATCTGTTAATTTGGAATTACAAACCGACAATTTTATTTATCTGTATAGATATAAGTAGATACAAAAACCATATTACCTCATGAAGATATTGATCAATGTATGATCAATATCTTTATGCCCATCGGTTACGAGTGCTACCTAGGTAGTAAGTACCTAATCATTCTAATGATTCATGTTTAATTACTGACGTATGCGAAGTCAATGATATATATACCCGTCTTAATCCATAGCTACCACGAATGCACCTTACTTGTCGTTTAGGACAGCATAGCATACAACTTTTTACGTTACAGATTCAACCAGTTTTCTTCTATCGGTTGCGAATACGCACTTATGAGAGGCATCATCTAGGGTTGTCACACTAGGAATTTTCCTGACTTGTGTGGAATTCTGATTCTTGTCATTTGTTTTCTATTGCCTATTGGGCATTTTACGAGGCGTACGGGAAGATTTGGGAATTGGCCTATTTTAAGTACCTTAATCTTGATTTAAGTCGTCTTGGTAATAGAATTAGGCTTTTTAATATCATATTTAAAAGATATCACGCGATCAAGTTCTTAAGATCACGCTACCTTCACATACGACAAACAACATCTAGACAGAAACATATCGATGCCGTCGTGAGTTATAAGCTCTGACTTTGAATGCGCAGTCATTTTATGTGTCTTTCTCTGTCTATCTGTATGGCAAGACGCGGATAAAATACATGCGCAGGTACCCCCACTATTTTTCCTGAGCGCTCTTAACACGTGACGACATAACTAATTCTCGCAACCCTACGTTATACGAAGGCACCTTATAACTGAATCTCCGGAGTCTTGGATGTGAGCACGACGCATGCCATGACGCAACCGAGCTGTGACTAATCAAATGAGATAAGGAATGCAATTACAATTATTTTATTTATGCACACAACATCGGTATTAGAGAAAAAGCTTGCTGACTAAGGATACGTAGCTATATAATACTTCACTACAAACAAATCATTGTCCGATATTATGCATACCATAGTAATCTGTAGGTATTTATATTTTTACTGCGAACTTGCTTTGTCCACGGACACTAAGCATGCATGCACCATTCGGGAAAATTTATGAATTTACACCCCCATCATACTACAAACACTGAGCATGGTAGCTTAACATTGCACTTAAATGGTCAGTGCAATGGGAAAACTTGAAATAAAACCTTCATCCAAACCCCCCACCGGTCGTATCAGTATCACTTCACACCCCGTCCCCTGGGCTACGGGGGGTAAGTTCGGGAGAGAGCATCTGCGGCTGACCACTTCATCCTCATCTATTGGCTACTATTACGAACGGTGGAGCAAGTCATATTGGGCATATCCCTGGTAGACCATGTACCAAATGTTGAATTGTGTCGCCGGACCTGGTCGACGACGTGGGTGCACGGATCACAAAGCAAAGAGGATGAGCACTTGATGAGGGTGGAAAGTGGACCAAGACGGTAACTGAATGGTGGCAGAGAAAAGGGCCAAGACAATCTGAAAGACCACCCACCCGGTGGACTGACAACATAGCACAGACAGGTGGAAACAGTGATAGAGACTAACTTGGGGCCGAGAGCAGCAGTAGGTCCATGTAGTGATGACTGATTGTGACACCATCACACAAGGCACAAGGTAAATATTATTTAATTATTTAACATTTTTGTACTTAAGTTATTAAGTAATTGGTTTGTCAGATAAACAATTGACAGGAAAAAATACTCAAAATAGTAGGGATTGCTGGATTGTAATTTGTTTAGTTAGAATAAAATCCATTCAGTAGTTTTTGCATGAAAGAATAACAAACATACACTCATACATACATACTCACAAACTTTCACATTTATAATATTAGTAGGATTAGGATTAGAAACAAATACCATTTATCCTATAAATATATAGTGACAATACTATGTGACATTCCATTTCATGGAATACAATTAGCATACATGCAAAGACATATTATTCACTAGGTATGTTCCTATTGCTTCCTATGCATAAAATTTGCCAAGAACCACATTAACCACAATTGTTTAAGTACATATTAGGTACTAAAGACTGAGAAAACCAGTCTAAATGTTGGAAAGCAACAACATTTTATTGGAACAATGGAAGTTAAAATGTTACAGTTAGAGTTCATAAACCCAGCAGTTTTACATTAAGGTAACAGATAAAGACTTGAAAATGATAAATGGAAATTCCTTCACAAACTTTGAGGTATATTTGGGAAATTTTCTTTCATTTTATATCTTGTTACAAAAACACCCATTTTTTTATTATTTATTGTACCTAAATTAGCTGGCATAAACTAGGCCCAAGACATGAAATTTAGAGTTTTTAAGAGATGCTACCCCTTAGGGGTTAAATAGGGGTTGAAAGTTTGTAAGTGAAGTCTTACTGCCATGCAGGCGAAGCTACATGTGCAAACTAGTAAGTTTTACCAAAATGTATTTAAAAGAATAATTTTGAGAATGAATTTAATTTAGTACTTATTATGATGTCTTATATACATAACAAACATATTTGCTATTAATAACAATTACCAACAACATAAACAGAAAGACTGACAAGATGAAAAATGATATTCATTCCATACATTTTTGGGAGTAGAGAACACCTAATAAATGTATTTATTTGGAACAAAATAGATAGCAGAATAACAAAGAAGCATTCAAATCATACTGATACCTGCTTGTATGTAACATGAAACAATAATATAATACTACAATCAATTAATTATTAAGAAATAATGAAACACTTGCAGCAATTGTTTACTTATCAAACATTGACTAATATTGTATAGTGTCATCAAAGAGAAGTTAATATTGAAAATATTACACAACTAATCAATTTCCCTGTGTTTTTATTTATATGACTTATTATTCTCTCACAGTATTTATCTTTGTAATACATAGAATGAACTATAGAGACTGTTCTGAAATATCTTGCCTTAAGGGTGCTCTATCTGCAGTAGACAGTTAACTTCTAGAATAAAGTAGATTACTCACCAGTTGGAACTCTCTCCGCCTGTCATAGGCTCTTTTGATGGCTCTGTCCAGCCACAGGGAGTGTATGTGGGGCGCGTAGTGCATGAAGAGGCGGCTGTCGAGCGACGCCGTACTGTTGAAGTGCAGTGCCTGCTGCCCCACGTCCAAGTTGCGCGGGTTCTCCCACGGGATGGCCAGCTTATCCCGCGCGTCCACCAACACCTGAATCCCCTTCACTATGTTCTGGTATATCACATGCTGGTACTCGCGCACCAGTTCCGGCTCGAACTTCACTTTGTGTATTATCCTCATCTGTTTCAGGAATGTTGATTTTCCGCTTTCACCCGCGCCCAGCAATAACAACTTGACCTGCCGCCGCAGCGTCTGCTTGTCCTTCTCCAGAATCCTGTCGATCTCTTTACTCCTGTACCTCTGCTCTATCTCCTCTGGCGACAGTTTTAAGCGCAGCCAACAAGTCAGAGCCTCCGTACAACAGGTACATGACCACAAATCGTTGGCCATTTTGCATGATTATCAACGCCCATAGAAAGAATGAAACTGAGCAAATTATATTACACGAATATTATTACAATTCACTCTATACACATGTCCATAATAACACTACGTACGCACTGATAAATGTTATCACATAATAAATTGAAGTTAAATCCGGATTTTAGAAATACACACGCATTCCACCCCTCCCGTACTCATTGAGAAATAAAAAACCACAGATTAAAATACAAAATGACAGAACGGCTATCAATCAAAACTAAAGCTGATATTCTAGTTAAAAAAATACGATTGTCCATTTTGTATGAATAAAACAATTCAAAGTCTGTGCCGTGGCAGTAGTAATAGAAGTGAAATATCAAATAACACCACAGATAAGGAAAAAAATCGAAAAACACAAGTCAACGTCTGTCAATCGATCGTCAGCCAACAACGTCAAACCTCAAATGTTGTGTCATTAGTGATCATACGCTACGTCAACTATGTCATGTCCATCTACTGTGCTGTCATTGTCATGTCATAAATTCATTATTTGAGTTCCGCGCATATTTTCATGTCTAACACGTGTTAAATTTTACTCTTAATAAAATCTTAACTTATTTAATTTACGCAGACGTGTAAGCTTTTTACGTTCTTATTATCCTTAAATAACTACTAAAAAGTGCATTAATGAGTACCGACAATGTAAGGTTTTCGTCAAGCTATGTCTAAAGAGGGTTATAGTCCTGATAAGAAAGAAAGTGATAATAAAGTGGTTTTAGAGAGATTGCAAACTTATTTGAAGGACAAGAAGAGTACGGAAGCTTTGGAATCAAGTGCTGGGTACAGCAAACCGAGCACGAGCTTTGACCAAGGGCCGGCAGGGGTACCTACTATAGAAGACAGTAGCAACATTCTGCGCGAAGTTCTGAATCACAAGAAGGCCGAACTGCTGCGGCAGCCGGAAATAGTTGAATATTTAAAGACTATATCATCGGATCTGAAAAAGTAGTTAAGATGGCCGTCGCTGCACAGAAAACGATTGCATCGTTGATGCAAAAGACGCTGGAACGTCAGGCGACTCTAGCGCGCAGGCAGCTTAAGTTTTCAAAAGGCCAAGTGGAAAAGATTATACTCAATTACGTCAGAAATGGAAACTCATCAACTTATAGCGAATTGATTAAAGTGTTGCAAGACTATCCTCTTAACGATGACAACTACAGAATTGTGTTTGATGACTGTTTATCCTGCGTAGTGATTCTCGGTCGGGAATTGAAGCCGTTTGTGGACACAGTGTGCAACATTGAGTGGGCGAGCCGCAGTGACGAACTGGTTGACTTGTACGGCAGATTTGTGTTGAGTCTGGTGACAGCAAACACATTCCACTGCGGCAGAGTGATCACTAACTTGCTGAAGTTATTTAAAGGTAAAAATTACTTACTATTTAATGTATTATTCATCATCAAATACATCATATATATAATCAATTTCATCATAATCTATGACAGGAAATCAAAATAACATCCTCTGTCTGATTCACACTTACATTTCAATAGATTATGAAACATTAATTGTTCAATGTATGATATAATGTTTTTCATTTAGTATCAAAAAGAATGCTAATGTGTTTAATCTATATAGATAAATAAAATTGAAGTGTCTGTTTGTAACTGCAAAATAACAGTTTTTCACTAAATCCATATGAAAGTATACACAGTACTGACACAGAAAAACTAATTTTTAAATTTTTTCTTTTTCTGTCTGTCTGTCTGTCTGTTTGTTCTGTGTTATCTCTGAAACGGCTGGACGGATTTTAACGGGACTTTCACTGGTAGGTAGCTAGTGTTTCAAGGAGTAACTAAGGCTACTTTTATTTATCAAAAATATTAGGGTTCCGCAACAATAAGGATGAAACTAAATCTACGCGGGTGAAACCGCAGGGCACAGCTAGTGAAAGACTAAAATTCTTTTCTTTCTTGATGCTGAGAACATTGTTGCCTTTCCTGAAATACATATATACCAACCACAGGGAAAATTCTGTTGATCATTTCTAACGAAAAAAAATCATGGAAAGCTAATTATATTTATTAAATTAATAATAGTAGCATCAACACCTTGAAAATAAGTCTCTTCTACATCTATTTTGGGATGAGATAGGGCTGTCCTTGTCTAACGATTTATTCATTTATTTCTGTGTCCACTTCTGCAGATACTGATAATTGGGAAGACAACCCTACTCCAGAACAAGTGAAGAGATGGTCCAACATCCACACCGTCATTGCTGAGATTATTGCCATTATGCCAATGTAAGTGAAAAATTTTACTCTTTTGAATTTGGCATAAAGAACCATTGCTTGGTTAGTGCACTCGTGCTTTGCAAGAAAGCTAATTATACTGTATCTGAGATATAGCTTGCAAAGCATGGGTATGAGTTGCTCACTCTTAAAAGTCAGTTGTAAAGAGTGACTTTAAAATTTTTTTATTTTTCAAAACATTTCGAATTGAAACTACAGATGTAAAGTACAAAAGTAAAAACTTCAGTAAAGGCTGTGATGATGAAGGAAAGTATTGTCATGAAACCAGCTTAAGTTTCGGCCGAAATATCAGAAGTTATGCTTAATAGTAACAGACTCACAAAGTCTCACAATAGGTCTGAATCAGTGACATTGCGAGCTAAATCCTCTGCCTATTAATTATGTGTATACAGATAACAACAGAATGAAGAACTGTTGCATTCGCTCTGAATTATTTTCAGTGATAATGGGAGCTGCAACACTTCTGCCTATTAATTATGTGTATAATATTAAATGCTAGTGAGATTCCAACCATTTCACTTGTCATTGACTATGGATCACTTTTATAAAGAGTGATCTGGACTTGTGCATAGTCATTTGCAATTACATGTTATGTGAAGCTGCCAAAATCGCTGCATCACTGCATTGATGACACAGTGAATAGACACTGGACCCCAGACATAGATTGGTCTATCTATGTCTGCACTGAACAGTGTAGTGATTTGGTAGTTCTAATATTTTGAATGTGTTAGTGTATTGTTAGGATCATACATGCTAAAAATAATATACTATCCTAGTGTGTTGATCTTGGCGGTATACTTCTATACCACTTCACATTGCCTCGGTTTTAGGAGGATAATTGGAAGCAATTTCCAATTCTATGGGGGTTGAGCTTTGCAGCCGTTGATTGCATCAGAATGGGGTGTAAAACTGCCTATTGAAATGGTAAGAATAAATAAAGATTAATTTTATAAATTGCAGTTTGAGAATGAGTAATTTGAACATATTGGTCAGAAGACTTCTGACTTTTTAGTTGTGTTTGACGCCATTTAAACATAACTAAAATGTGTACCTCATCCATTGAAGGCTAAGAGAAGCCTTGAAATTTAAACAATGAGTTCTCACATGGATAAGAATATACTTTTATACATTCTAGATCACAGATATTATGGATCAAGATAATTACCAGTGCAAGTATGTATTTCACATGCCAAAAGTGTGCCTAATGGAAGAGCAATGCTCTTCCTTTGATGCTGTTTCATTTAGTCCTCTGTCAGTGTCGTCGATTACGAAAAATACTTTATTGAGCTGTAAACTCAAGTAAAGTTATACAACATAACGAAAAACGGTCATCAGACACCATGGTTTTCATACTGATTGAAGGACATGCGTCATCTATTTCGATTCATATCCGTGCTCTAGACATTTATATTTGAATGTTACCACAAATATTCTACCAATAAATGAAATTAATTTATTTATTTGTAAAAATTGTTTATGAAGAAGGCTTTAAATTTCTTGTCTCTTTGGGATGTTTTAAGATTTTTTGTGTACTTTTGCACAGACTATTCAAATTACTATGGACATCAGCCCAAGATACATTTCGACATGTGTTGAGGTCAAGGCCAGCAAGATGACCAAATTAGTTTTGAAATTGACACCAAAGAGGCCCCAACAAAAAAGCCATAAAATTTTTCATAAAACTGCATTATTTATATCAACATTCACCTTGAAATAATGTGATGCTTACATAAAGAGACTCGATCGCAGAGCCAGCGTATTGTAGATGTGTGTGCTCGTAGCGAGTTGTCGCCTACCATTTTACCATTCAAGGTAAAAAAACTTATATAAAGTTCTTTGTAAAAATATGACAAAGAATTTTTGAACTTGTCATACATCTTGGTGATATGCCTTGAAACAAATGATGAAAGATGATGAATATGAATTCTTAGAATGTGATGCGGAATGGCGATGAATTGAAGAAATTCCGTTCATTAACTATATTGGACAAACTTGCTCATTTTATGGAGTGGTCCTGCCCAAAAAAAGTGAAGAACTTGCATAATCACAACGTGATTTGCTATTATCAATTACATTAAAGATCAGAGAAACAGCATTTAAAAGCTTTAAAATATTAGCAAGGTAGAGACGCCGTCGAGAGTTTTGAGACAGCGCTCAAATGCGCGGGTTGAATGCGCAGCAGCAATCTTTCGAGTCTCGCAGAGCGCGCAAAACTTATGACGTTCATGTTGGTGATCTCTACTTATACCTACAAACACGAAAGCTCATCGAATAAATGGTTTCTTCGGATGAGGGAATCGTTTAGTACCACCTAGAGTAGCAGTCCAGGATACTAACCAGTAGAACAATTATGCCTTCCTTTCCAAAAGCACTTACAAAGACATACAGTTGAAGTGTACAAAGAGATGCATAAATATGTACGAACCGAAAAAAGTATGTAAGTATCATAGCATGTGGCAAACGGTGGTCGCTGCCTACCCATGGGATATAGGCGTATGTATCACAATCATCATCTCCCTGGTCTTATCCCATGTATTTTTTGGGGTCAGCACTTGATTTAACCTGATGTAGCTGATCACCTGATTTTTATACAAAGCGACTGCCACCTGACCTTCGTAACCCCTTTTTTCGAGGAAAATCGGTAATCTGGGTTAAACCAGTTGTCAGACTTTCTTAGGCTGACCTGTAACGATTGCCAAAGATATTAAATTTGCAACCGGGACCGACGGCTTAACGTGCTCTCCGAGGCACGGAGGGAACTCGGGTGGTTACCCATCCAACTACTGGCTAGGCTTATGGTTCCTTAACTTCACTGATCGCATCATATGCGCAATAGCAACTGTGCCACGAGCTCCTCCCGAGGTGTATGTATCACAATATAATGCTAATAGTATAAATGATATCCATATAATTACAGTATATCTTGTACACAATAATTAATGTTAATTTGTAAACCTTACTCCCAGGGCCAGCGACCTTCTTATAGAAATAGCGGTGGAGCAGTTCCCGTACTACAAGGCCGGCTGCAGCGCGAACAGGGCGTACATACACAACCTGATATGGATGAGCAAATACTTACCTTTGTTGCGGGAACCTATTATGACTGCTATTGTTAAAAAGTAAGTTAATACCAGAACTTATAGATGAATCACTTTTTTTTTTAAATAGTAATTACTGAGTTTCTTGCCGGGTCCTTCTCAGTAAAAGTAACCTTGCGAACCCGAAGTAAATCATGTCGTTTTGACGATTTGAAAGTACTTTATTAAAAGTCTAACCAATAGAGCAATTTTGAAAGAGTACTATGTACTTTTCCCTTGATTTTCCAATTACTTCTTCCAGAATGATAGATATGGACGTGAACATAGTGGAGCGGGAGAAGTCGAAGGCCCAGCATGAGACAGTGTTCGACATGGAGGTGGATGAGCCCGACGACGTGGCCGAGGCGCTGGACTTCGCTATGCTCGAAATGCTGAGGTGGCTCGAGGATGAAAGAGACCCGGTGCTCAATGTGTTGTGCAACGTGTTTGAGAAGGTTGTCCTGCCCACTGATGGAATTAGGTAAGTTTAAACATTACTAGCTGACGTCAAGTGGTTTCACCCGCGTAGTTCCCCTTCTCGTGGGAGTATGAGGATAACATATAAACTATGTTACTTGCTGAAAATTAAGCTTTCTAATGGTGAATTTTAAAAGTTGGTTGAACTAGTGTTTGAATTGAATCGTAGCAAACACACAAATCTGTTTCTAGTATTGTTGCTAGCGTATCGTAGCGTAGCGTTGTCGCTGTCTAGTGACTTACTACCGAAAAATTTTACTTTTCCCTAATATCTTTAAATTCTTAATGCTTTTATCTATAAACCCATCGAAGTTTGTTTGTAAAAGTTAAATCCGTAACATTCAACACCTTGGGTAGCGAGAACAATTTTTTGCATACTATTTTGTAAACTATTTGTATATAATTCCAGGCACGTCCAATTCCTGCTGCTATACACAATATCAATCAACCAGCAATGTGCGGACAGAGTGCTTAACAACCTGTGGTTGATAGCAGCTGGACTCCAAGGGCTGAGTCCTGGAGCGTTCTCGACTAGAAGGACTGCAGCCAGCCATCTCGCAGGACTGCTAGCACGGTGTGTCCGGGTGCCCAATAGCAGATTGATATACTACCTGAAAACGATGGCCGATTGGTGTCACTCGTATGCAACTGCCACGCAAGAGTCCACTGCAGCCAGTGATAATATGAAAACCCACGGACCCTTCCATGCTATTTGTCACGCGATATTCTACCTTATAGCCTTCAAGCATCTACATCTGTTTACTAGTAAAGAAAGTGAGTGGATACTGTTCAATATCTATACTTACATATATTTTAGTACTTCAGTAGTGGTAATCGTGGTGCCAGAAGGGGTTCGATAGTTCGCTTTTTAAGGTCTTCCTCTCCCCTAGTGACCATCCATATAGAATTCAAAGTCTCGACCGACTGTCTGAATGGCTGATATAAACTAGATGTGCCACGCGGTTTCACTCGCGTAGACCCCGGAACCCTAATGTTTTTTAAAATAAAATTAGCCTAAGTTACTACTTGTAAAATGAGATATCTGCTAGTGAAAGTCCCGTTAAAATCAATCCAGTGGTTTTGGAGATTAGTCGGTCCAAACAGACAGACAGAGATAATTCTTTTAAATTGTAATTTTTTAGTACCATACATACTTTCATAGGCATTTAGTGAAAAGCTGTTTTTCAATTTGGAATAACACACACATCATTATATTTATCTGTACGTTTATCTACATTATAGAGTAATGATTCACGTTTTATTAAAAGTGTTCAATAATTCCAGACATGAACTTCGTGGAGTCCCTCAACCTGCCCCGCTTGGTGACCAGCCCGCTGAACCCACTCCGCACGTGTCCGCCGCAGGTCACCCGCGCCTTCTCCTCCGTGACCCGCGCCCATCAGGTGGTCTACTGCCAGCCGGTCATAGAAAAGAACTCCCGACACTCCCTACACTCTGTGGTCCCGCACCAAGATGAATGGTTCCCTTACGACCCTTACACGTTACCCAGGTACGTCAATATTAGTGTACAGAAAATGAAAAACACATGTGGCTTAAAAATCCTGTATTATGTAACTTTTTCTGTGCCCTTTCGAAGATTTGAAAGTACTTTGTACGAAGTCTAATCGAATAAAGATATTTTCGATTTTGAATTTTAAAGAAGAGAGGCTATATTCAAACGCACCAGGCCCAACTTAAAGTGGGTCAAAGTGCTCGCCATGACCGAAATCGGTCGGAACAATCATCATCATCTGTTTACCCACTTAATAAAGTTATAGTAACTTTGCTGGTTCTATTCTGAAAAACAAGAGATATGATATTTACTGAAACTTTTAATTAACTTAATTTGCTAAGGAGAATGCCCACATGATGTTTTGTTTTGCATTAGATTCATATCAAAATTCTCTGAAATATCAAGCCATAACTTTGGCGGATTAAAATACGAACTAACGTAATTTTTTCGCCGATTATAACGGTTTAAGTAACATATTGTAATTATCGAACCTTACAGGATAGGGTTTCAATAAATAATGTTTTGGTAACTTTGTATGAATCCAAAGTGCATACTAAAATGGGCATTCTCCTTTGTAACATACTTATAGTATAGAAATATCTTCAACAATACTGTCTAAATACAATAAAAAACTAAAAAATCCTTTACAGATCCGGAAAAATAATCTGGCCGCTGTGCATAGAGTACAAGGACTGGCTGAAGGGAGGCGACGATGAGACCCAATACTCGGGCATGAAGAGGAAACTGGAGGCTGAGGACGATGACTTCCTCATGATGGCCAGTCCTTCGCAGAGGCTGGCCAGCTCGCTGTCCAACTGCATCTCGCCAGGATTCAAAACTTGTGAAAATACTCTCATGTAAAAAAAAAATATTTTATAGATGTTACCGCATCGTCCACATAGTACAGAAGGCCTAGTGCGAGTTTTTCACTGCCGCCGTCACAAGTCACCGCGTCGACGTAAATGCAGATTTGTATAGGATCGGGAAAGCGCCTCTATCGGCCTAAACATGACACTATGGTGAGCCCATACAAATCTGTTTATGTCGACGCGATGAGTTGTGGCGGCGATTTTAAGAAAACTCGCACTAGGCACTCTGAAATATTTAAGTAGTCTTTGTATCCATATTCATCGAAATGGGCTCAGCAGTGATGAGATATAAGAGTAGTAGAGTCAAGCATTTATATTAGTATGAATAAACAGGGTTGCCTTTTTACGGAAAGTTTTAAGTCTTAGCAAATAGTTTTCAGAAATTCGCGTGAGTTTTATAGATTTCACAGCAATCTAATTTATTATCGTACAAATTGATATATCTACTTACGTGTCCACTATAAATGCCAGCTTAGTTTTTCGCACAAAATAATATAAGTATGTTTATTTCATAAATTATCTGCAGGCTTATTCTCGTTATTACCGCATAGATAGATTGAAACTATATTAACGTTTAGACGCTTTGGCAAATGACAAGATACATAATTTTAAGTACGAGAATTTGCCTTTTCTACTAAGAAATTATATAAGAATGCATTGATTTGTTAATAACCCTGTTAAGTTAAATATGTACTCAGTTAGACAAATGAATTTACGACAGTCCATCGGCTGTATATTTTATAACTTGTTGAATTAACTTTATGTACGAGGTACACCGACGTATCTCTAATGCATTAGTTTACATTTATGCTTTATGAAAGCAATAAGGACAAACAAATGTAATCTTTTAATAAAACAAAATATTTATTGAACATACATTAGTATTTTACTAATCGCCTTCAGTAATGTCACGCCCAATACAAGCAAACTGATTTCAATAACTGCTATAACCTATTTATCTTCAGTTACAACCACTAGTTAAGTGTAAACATTAACACCAGCCTGACGGCTTCGTTAATGAAAATAATTTATTCAGTTTAGGCCCGGGTAAGACACTTCCGAACGTCGAACAATTTACCACCGGTTTGGTACCATCATATAAATGCATCTGGATGGGAGTGTCCTACCCTCTTTATTTATTACTGGCGGACGTCACGCGGTTTCAACCGCGTAGTTCCCGTCCCCGCGGGAGTACGGGGATAAAATATAGCCTATGTTACTCGCTGATGATCTAGCTATCCATTGGGGAAAGAATTTTCAAGATCGGCCAAGTAGTTTCGGAGCCTATTCAATGCAAACAAATAATCAAATCTTTCCTCAATCAAATATTAGTGTAGATTACTTAGGGCATTTGCAGAATAAGGAAAATGTAAGCAGTGTTTTCTAACTAAATGAGTAAATAAGTTCTCTGTATGTTAAGTTTTAAGGCTGATCTGCAGAATGTCTTGGTGAAATTTGAAATAGTAGACTTTTACTCCAAGAAATTCCTGAAAAGTTAGTATGTTATATTCGCATCTAAGTAACAACACTCATAATTGCTCAGTTAATAATTTATTAAGTGACTGCAATAAACATTTCATGATATTAAAGTTTTTCTTAGCTTGAATGCAAAACTAGATTTGTTCAACTTATTTGAGACTACATCACAACACACTAAAATAAAAACTTAAAATGAATGTCAATACTGTTAAAGTTAATAACTTATAAATTACAAAGATCTTATTTGATTAGAATTATCACGACACTTTACATTAGAAGTTGATTCACAAAGTTAGAACATTATTTGTAACAAGCAAGTATTAGTTTGTACATATTTAGAATTTCGTTGTAGCACAATGTGATATTTAATAGCTTCAAAGCTTAAATTATCGGCAGTATATAAATAGCTTGAAGATTGAGGTGACTATCTTTTTTTATGATATGGGTGTCTCCTTCTGAAGGAAGTGACAGTTTTATTAGGTGGTTGGTGCTGTTTGGTTTGGTACTGTGCTACAACAGGTGTTTCATGTGCAGCCAACTTGTTGATAACAAAGTCATCTCCTGGCTTCATGCTCTCCATCATCTTCAGTTTGGCTTCAATTGACTGGATGGCTGTCTTCTTACTTAACTTCAGTTCCGGCTTAGCTCCGGCTAAAACTGCTATACCCAACTCTGGTTTTGGTTTGTCTTGGTCTTCCTGAAAAGCAATGATCAAGTGACTTAATAAAGACAAATTTTACCCACAACTTTTACAGCATATTGATTTTTTTTATATTTAATGAGACAGTGGGCAAAGTAGGGGTCTAACCTTGAAAAGTTAACAAACAGAGACACTTTCCTACTTATCTAATACCTTTAAACAAGCAATTCTTGTATATATAATTTGAATCTCAGAAAGAACTGTAATGGTTTTCATGAAATGTAGTATACAAATTACAAGGGGTTTCGGGGGCTATAAATTGATCTAGCTAGGTTTCATTTTTAGAAGAAGTCAAAAATAATTACTAAGGCTCGGTCATTCAGGTACTAATATTGCCATGGAAATAGTTTAGTGTCAACCAGAAAGACCCAAATTGGGTCCTGGACATTATTATTGTAAAAAGTCTGTTGTAATCATTTTCGCCCTTTGAAAATAGACAATAGAATTTACTCACTGTAGAATTCTTGGCGAATTTAACACAGATTTTCCTGCACCCAAGCTGTTGTCCATTCATTGAATTCATAGCTTTAATGGCATCTTCTCTCAGCTTGTAAGTGACGAATGCGAACCCTCGTGGCTGCCCAACGTTGGGCCCACTGCGGTGGAACAGCATGTCGAACTTCTCAATGTTGCCGTAGACGCGGACCATTTTCAGTAATTGATACCGATAATAAAGAAAGGTATGGTTTAATACATCTATACAGATAAATAAAATTGAAGTGTCTCTTTGTAATTCCAAAATAACAGTTTTTCACTAAATGCATTTGAAAGTATACACGCTACTGACACTAAATAACCAAGTTTTAAAATTTTTCTCTGTCTGTCTGTTTGTTCCGGGTAATCTCTGAAACGGCTGGACGGATTTTAACGGGACTTTCACTGGTAGGTAGCTAATGTTTCAAGGAGTAACTTAGGCTACTTTTATTTATCAAAAGTATTAGGGTTCCGCAACAGTAAGGATGAAACTAAATCTATGCGGGTGAAACCACGGGGCAGAGCTAGTTTATTCATATAATAACTTTCTACTTTGAAATTAAGCATCTATTGACTCAGAAATAATGACTTTCCTCGTAGCCGAATCACTATATATGCCTGTCTAAAGCAAGTATTTTTATTTTTACACAATCTTAATTTTTTCTTTTTACATTCAATACTCTAATAGAGTAACTAGTCATTTTGAAAGGTACACACTTTTTTAATTTTTATATATCCGAAACATTTAAAAATTGTGATTCTTGAGTATAATCTAAAGATTTTCTCTCAGTTTTAAAGTTAGTTCTTTTTCTATTGTGAATGTGAATAGAATTGTGGAAATTAAAAGAATTTTGTAACAACATACTCATTAACTCGTGTGTCAAGGTTCCCAATCCAAAGCCTCTTGTCACACACCTCGCTCTGCACCACAGGCTCCAAATGCAGTGGCAGCTTCAACACAATAGTTAAAAAAATCAGTGACACAATTTTACCAATTCAAATCCTGTATTAAAATAGTTATATGTGACCAAGGGATCACACAAAAAAGGTTTGTTATATTATTATTACTAATTCTAAATAAAGAAATACGCACCGAAGCATCTTCCATGGTTAACGTACGCGCAATGCCAATTTCTATGACGAAAATATTTTTGAGATCACATTATATCATAAACGTTAAACATGTTTATGCATTTCGTATAGATTGTGTCAAATAACTGTTTTCAGCTGATGATTTAATATCCTTTCGGGAATGAAGATCACAGAAAACTATTTATTTCTAACTCATGAAAGTTTTTTAAGAAAACAAAGCCTGACTGAAGCGCACGCAAGCAAGCAAGCCATTTGATTGAATGAATGACAGAACTAGAGCTGTAGCAAACCGTATGTATTCGTTACTAAGTAACGGGTACGCCATCTAGTACCGAGTAACGAAACGTTACTCACGAATACTTTTCGTTACTCGCATGTTTCGTATCATGGTTACATACGCTGTTTCAATGACCCATTGTTACGCTGCGTTGATGCGTGTATGGATATGTATGACAATTAAACTTTTTTTTGAATGGATTTGACTTTTTGTGAATGAAAAACAAAGTTTTCTTTAACAGAGTATGCAGTAAAAAAAAAAAAAGGATATACTTGTGAAAAAGTGTTTTCATAAAATTTTGCCACTAAAATTTCATAAATTTTATGTAATAGTATGAAATAAACGAAAGTAACGAGTAACGATACGATAGTAACGAGTACTGAATGTATAGTAACGAATACATACGGGTACGTGATTTTTTCGTTACTTCACTTCACTTCACTTCTTGTTTATGGCTTCTGCGGTATTGCCACAATTTCGCCAATGTCGCGTGGATAGAGTAGAAAACAAACGACGGAGATTGATCGGTGGGTGTAGAAATTGGCCGGTGGAGTTTTGAAATTTTTATTGCATATTTATATTTATTTTCGTTACTTTTACACCTCTAGACAGAACTGTCAGTCGAGGTGTCAAGATTGGACTGTCATTGACATTGTATAGTTTATTTGTCTTTCAATTTTATTTATTACACTCAGCCTTAAAAATTTGTTTTGTTTATGTGATTTATTCTCTATGACAGATACAGACAAGCAACATACAATCGTTTTCTTTGGCGTTGTTCCAAAGCAGTATGAATTCGAATTCAGATATTTTTTTTGGAATAGTAATGTTTGCTCCTTAGAGCGTGAGGGTTGTCACTCTTGAAAGTTTCTAAATTAATTACCGTCAAATAATGACGATTTGAGGTTTACAAAATGTCTGTAAACGTTACGTTAGCGACGTATAAGCGACCGGCCACGACAACGTGACGCCCATAAATATAGAAAAATTTCGCTTCTTTATCTTTGAGTTAGATACTTAAATAGAATCTCTTAGATGGGCGCATCTGTGTGAGTCATTTCGAACGATTTGTTCCTAGATTCAGTACTGCTTGTAGTAAAGTCATAAAATGTATAAGTACTGTGTACATACTGAGCGCGGTGCATTTTTTCATGTAATTAAAACGAAAGGGTAGCTAAAAGAGAATATTTTTGATCCCAAAAGCAAAAATTATTAATTACTTACTAACAATAGGTAATTTTAGCATCAAATCTCGCTTGTATGAGCAACGTTACTTTGATCTGTATCTACAAAGACGAAAATATATTTTTACTTTTTTTTTGTTGAGATGTCAAACTTTGTTTATGAGTGATGTGTTGTGAGTGAACTATGTGGTAAACAAAAATATAACCTACGCAAGGTAAATTAAATAATTAAAATATTACCAGAAGCTCTTATTTTACTAGAAGTTAATACAAGGATATATTTTATAAAACAAAATGAAGAAAGCAAATACTAAGATCCCTGGTATTCTACAGCCGCCGCCTAAAAATGAAATCGACGGAAAAATCACAAATCTGTCATCAAAATCCATACAAGATCTCAAAGAGTTACGAGACAGACAACTGAAACTCTTAAAAAATAAGTTTTTCATAAACAAACTTCCTGATAAAGGTGCTAAAATACAGGTTTTGTACGATAAAATAATAAATGAGCTGAAATCAAAAGAAGAAGAAGAACAGACGTGTAGATTGTTGGATTCATTGAATTTAAACTCTATTCATAAGGATGCTGTTGATAAAATGGAATGGGAAGGTAAAATAGACAAGCAGAATGATACATATCTAGACTCTGATGATGACAGTGAACCCGAAGATGTTTTACATATATTAAGTCAAAGCACAGCACAAGAGAAGAAAGTGAAACAATTACATCCCGATAAAGCTTCAATAACACCAGAAGATTTAATAAACATAGGCGAAAATCCACATGTCAAATACATAGTTGAGAAAACAGAAACGAAAATCAATCCAAAAACAACCGGTCAGTTCAAGCCATACAAAACAACAATCACAGATGTGCACAACCCAGAAAAAGAAATGGGTAGGAAGAAGCATAAACACTGGGAAGTCACTGCGGCAACACCTCCACCTTCAAAACACGGTCCAGCTAGAGTGCTGTCCATAGAACAGTCTTTGAAACTTCAAAAAGATTATAACTTACATTTAAAAGAGGTTGAGGCACGCCATGCTGCTGAGAAGCTATTTTCACGTACTGGAATCAAGATGGCTGCACTGCCAGGGGACACAACCAAGTTTGGGAAGTACCGGGAGGCTGATAGTGATGACTCTGATGCATCAGACCCTGAGGGGAGCGACAAGGAAGTGCATGATGAGGAGCCTGAGAGAGGGGGAGTTGTGGTCACTGTTATGGACTAGAATTATTGTTGTCTGGACTTTCAAAATATGTTTTGGAGATCTTGTTATTTAAATAAATGTAATATTATGTAAATATATGTATTTTGTATAGTTTACATAGATGCTGAGAGCATTTTTGTTTTGTTATCACAGTCAGTCAGTAATAAAAAAACTAAAAAAACACGCTTTCATAAAAAATCCAACTAAAAATCAGAAAATAAAATTTAATAAATTTGGGTAAAGAATATTGTAAATTAGAAATGAATGTACATTTTTGTAAAAAAGCGTGGGGTGCATAGTGTTAATAATTATAAACATTTTATTGACAGATAATGAGTAGAAGAATCATCACTTTGATAATATAATATCTTAAAAAGCGCATTGAATACACCCCACGCTTTTTTACAAAAATGTACATTCATTTCTAATTTACAATATTCTTTATCCAAATTTATTAAATTTTATTTTCTGATTTTTAGTTGGATTTTTTATGAAAGCGTGTTTTTTTAGTTTTTTTAAACTATTATTTATTTTTCATTTTTTAGTTAAATTTTTTAAACTATATATTATTTAGTTCGATTGGCTAACTATCAACCGCCCTCAATACCACAAACCGCCCGCACTAGCTCTATCTCTCTTACTAGCATGCAAAGGATGCGGAAAGAAATTAATTAATCCTGGCGAATCTAATTAGGATAATCGGATGCTTCGATCGGATTATTGCATTGTCATCGACTTTTGACAGGTGTGCAAAGTTTGAATTAAATCTGATCGTACAAAGTAGGACAAAATCGAGCTCAAAGGGGTCGGTTACATACATACATACATACAGGTGAAGCTAATAAAAGCGTGTTAATAAAAATTAACTACCTGTAACTTTATTTTTAATCACCGCCAGATATACATTGCCAACATAAAAAAATATAAATAAATTGAATACATTTTTGTAGGCTATGACATAGAGACTAATAAATACATTTTATAAAATTAATTAATTGATATTGGCCCTAGCATTGGACAAAAATATTATTTGATGTCCTTCATGGCTGATACAACCATACTTACTTACCTTTCGCTGATAATAAACAAGTGTTTGACACGTTAGAAGTAAGTTTCTAGACAACCTTGAAAGAAGTATGTGCACATAATGTCTGTCTGAATTACTTTACCTATAATCTTAAATATTTTTGTCACAATGCATAATGAAGTAGCCAAATTCAAAAAAGTTTTTGCCAAATTGTTTTGGTAAAGAAATACGCTCAAGCGCTGGCTGGGCGCACTATAGATAGGAAGGAAAGGAACATTAGGAATAGTGCTGTTCCCCTCACGCTTCGTAGTAGGTAGAGAGGTACTTAAGATACCTTACGCCCACAGACAACAGTACCGGTTGAAATGTCTATACTTCCCTATTAAAATGAATAAAAAAAAATTATATCGGAAATCCTCACGTAGGCACTTCCTAAATCGCATTCATTCGTTTCGTTCGTTTCCCTCTATTCACATCACTTCACTAACCTTAACTCATTCATTCATTTAATTTCATTTGCGCCATTCGCGCGTTGCCGCTTGTGAGTAGAGTACGTGTTGACGTTGTAAGTCCGCGAATTTTGATAAATCGTATATTTTTATCACATAAAAATTGGATTAACAATTTGTGTGTAATGGCTCCTGTATCTAGCAACGTTGTAGGAATCGACGATGATCAGCGTTTCGCGTTAATGAAGGTAAGTCGTTATCAATATTAATTATTTGTTTACGTCGTTCAAGTACACTTTTACCGCTATACCGACCACAATATAAATTATATTAAAATGTAGGTACTTGTAACTGCAGCATAATCATTATTTTTTAAAGATCGTACCATCGAATATTTTTTCAACGATTGTTTATTTTTGTGAGGACTTACTTAAGTACCAAATTTTTTGTTGAAGATAAAATTTAAATATCTATCTGCCTGTATCTATACCCATCTGCATAATGTGCGCGTGAGATCTGAGAACTTACATTATTTCGTGTTCAATAAGCGTATCGTTAAACTATAATAGGAACACCTACGTATGTATTCATAGTTAAATCTAATCTGAAGTAGCTAGGTGCCGTAATGGCATATTTTTTTTAGCTAATAATTTAATCTAATCTTTATTAAACACAAGTATTAATGTATGTATTTTAAGACGTAGTTAAAGTAGTTCATTATTATTTACTTCTTTATGTTGATAGGTACCAACAATACTTACCTGTAGTTAAAAAAAAAATCCATATTTACCATTATCTTTAGGTTCAACATATGAATATTTTTTTTTTAAATTGTTTTCAAAACTAAAACGGTTGGTATACTATGTAACTTATGTATGTAGGTATTTATCAACATACACGTATCTAAGTTCTTTATAACTTCCTAGGTTGCTACCCAATTGTTATTTTTTTTTATAATATTTCATACGTAGGTTGGTTACGACATATAAAAATTTTGCATTTAACATTTTTCAGAAGGCTAGTTTCCGAACTGCTAATAATATTCTGGACTTTCACAAGCATACAGGCCAAACTGTATAATAATTGCAATCATTTGATTTTTTTAAAATTACGATAAAATCGTAATGAAATAAAATACATGATTGAATGTATACGTCTTAGGTGTTAGGTGCCTAAGCAAAATTATTATAAATTATTTCCAAGTTTAGGTAAGTACGTATCTTTATCCACGGACAGATGATAATAGCATTAAGTACATTGATGATATAATCTGTGATGTTACGTAATTAATTACATACTTAAGTACTTCTTAATCAAATTAATCTGTTTTTGTTTGTGATTTCAACCACTTGCTTAGTCACAAAAGATCTCGCTGTAGATTTTCCTTGGGGTGTAAATATTAAATTTATTACAATTTAAATATTATCTAATGGTCCGGGCAACCAAAATTAATCTCTAAACGACAACTGCACAGTCCTTCCGTCCGTATGACACTGATAGAAATCCGACTCGAAGGACCAAACAATACAAGCGCTGTTAAAATTACAAGACAGATAATTTATGACATTTTTTTTTTCGAAGGTGACGCTTCGGTTCTTAAAATTTATTTTTTACCGTAACCGTGCACAACTTTTTTTACGTTGATGTTTCAGTAAGATTTAGGTTTAGGTACCTGCTACATATATCTAAAGTAAGTAATAATAGTAGCCTTTAGAGAGGATATGCAGTGTAGATATGAAAAAGAGACAATTTCATTACGTATATGCATAATTCTCTAAATATGATTAATAGGTAGTTTTTGTTCACGTTCAATTATCAAAATATTTTTCCGTGTTAATTTTCTTAATGTTTATTGTCAAATACATACATCCCGCCTATATTCCCAGAGAAGTAGGCAGAGGTGTTGTAATATCGACACCCACTTTTCACCATAGATGATTAAGTGCCAACGTAACAGATGGTGATTCAAGTCAAATCGAAAGTCGCTGGGAATCAAACTTGCGTCGCTTGCGTATTTTGAAATGTAATCTATATCTATACAGATAAATCAAATTGAAGTGTCTGTTTGTAATAACAAAATAACAGCTTTTCACTAAATTACAATAAAAACCAAGTTTTAAATTTTTTCTCTGTCTGTCTGTCTGTTTGTTCCGGGTAATCTCTGAAACGGCTGGACGGATTTTAACGGGACTCACTCACTGGTAGGTAGCTGATGTTTCAAAGAGTAACTTAGGCTACTTTTATTTTTTAAAAACATTAGGGTTCCGCGACAATAAGGAAGAAACTAAATCTACGCGGGTGAAACCGCGGGGCACAGCTAGTATCAAATAATATTTGATAATAAACATAAGTACTTAAGTTTAATTACTTGCATATTTCGCTCCCTACCTTAATCTAATCTGTTGCTGTGTTGTTGTTTATCTACAGTAATTAAATTTGTTTATGCTTTCCTTGATGCTTACCTAACCAAAGAAGCCCACATTAATATAATTATATTTTTAAGTATCGCAACTCACAAACTTCATACTAACTTGAACATAACTGGTTTTCAAACATTTGTGGGTAGTCACTACGTAAGAATTTAAAATTATGTACTCATATTTTACTGTACCCTGTGATTATACGTAGGTACCTATGTAATTACATATTATTTAGTGTTTGTGTTCCCCAATCAAATCAAATTCTTTCAATCTAGTATATTACATAATAACCGTACCTACGATGACAGAAATTGCTAGAAATTTGTTAAAGGCATCTACCATGAGCTCTCATTGCAATGATAGTTCAGCTGTGCGAAATTGACAGATACAACAGATACATCTATCTCATAATATGAGTCAAATTATCATGGCAATAAGAGCTCATGGTAGGGCCGCTAAACCATGGAATGATAATCTATACTAATATTATAAAGCTGAAGAGTTTGTTTGTTTGTTTGTTTGAACGCTCTAACCTCAGGAACTACGGGTCTCAAATTTCAAATTCAAATCTCCGATTTCAAAAATTCTTTCAGTGTTGGATAGTCCATTTATCGAGGAAGGCTATAGGCTATATTTTATTCTCATAACAATTAGGGGTCCGTAAGTAAATTGCAATTTTGTAACCTAAGGTGTAAAATCGAAAACCTAATTATGCGTACGCTTCAAAAACTATTGACATTAGAACAAAATGATGTACTACGGGTTTGTAGGTCTTATTAAGATCTACAAAATGTCCGCGAGAGCATGTATCTAACTATCATAGTTTAGTCACAAGAACCGCTTTTATGTTCATAAAAAATATTAAATCGTCTGAAGAAAGAAACTACGTTAAATGTGTATCTTAATATTAATCCTTATGCAAATTAAGTATTATGCTATCAAGAGTATTCATCTAGAAGTATAATACCGTTTGTTTTATTCCAATCGGACATTTTGTTGAGAAATTATCACGAGTATAAAAATGCAAAGAATTGGTACCTAATAATGAGTTATTTGCTAAAGAGTTTTATCAACACGTCTCTTTATTCCGGGTAATCTCTGCAACGGCTGGACCGATTTTAACGGGACTTTCACTGGCAGATAGCTAATATTACAAGGAGTAACTTTTATTTAAAAAGAACATTTGGGGTTCCGCGGGAATTAAATTAACTCTGCGCGGGTGAAACCGCAGGGCACAGCTAGTTTATCATATCCGTCGAAGGTTGTCCACTGTTGCATAGGTCTCGAAGATTTCAAAGGCGACCTCGGTCAAATGCCTCTTGCGTTCGAAATTACCGCGAGCGTTAGACACTTGGAAACGAGAGGCATCTCCCGTTCGAAATTCTAAGCTGACTGCGGACCTCGACCTTACAAATGATCGTAGCCAATTAATCTTACCCTTGAGTAGTATTGTGTTTCTGCGGGTGAGAAATTCGAGAACAGTGCCCCAAGTTGTTTTTGACACGTTCGAGCGTCGCTGCTTGACTGTGTTTTGCGCTTTTTTTTGGCGACGTAACTTCGTACATTCGCCGCTTTAGGCGGCATTTACATACAAAACGTGGAAAATACGCAGGCGATGTGGTCAGCGTAAAAACCCTTCCAGGGCATCTATCTGGTCTAGAGTGCTACATGCCCATATCATAATGTCTTCGTAAATCAAATGTAAGCTTGTTTACCCCTTTGTTTTTTGTCTATGATTGATGGGTCTAACTAGTGACGTAAGCTGTAAAATATTATTATTCATTTTGAAACATGTTAAACTTGTTCTTTGTGATATCTCCGGATCAAAGTCTGTTTATATATAAATATAATTCATACGTAGAACAATAAAACTACATCAACATTGAATTGCATGATTTGCAAGTCATGATATCAAGAGTTTAATTGTGTTGCAGCCTATATATAACTGTGGTGGTTGCTCTGCGTGTTTATTCTCGATGTTTTTCTCAGAGTAGTATTACGAGTTTTGCACCGTTTTCGCAATCTATAATCGCTAGCGTCATGCGTCACCTATAATATTAGACGCTTGCGAGTATAGATTAGGAAAACGGTGGGAAACTCGTGATAGGGGTAATACTGGAGAGTTTCCCTACGAAAATAATAATCATGAGGACTTAATTTGATTTTTTTAGAAACTCGTAAGGAAGTAAATATTAAATTTAGAAAAAAATAATATGGAAATCGGTTCATAGACAACGAATTTTACAGCGAAACATTAAAAAATATTATAAGTCGAATGTATGCTCGAATTAAGCAACTTCATCCATTTTTGAAATCGGTAAATACAAAAAAATACTTTGATAATAAAGCTCTCAATGGCATGTTTATTAAAATGCAGACCTGATGGCCTTGCAGCAAACTGCATAACATAATTGTGATGATAACAAGTCATAAAATGTGACCTAGTGCCAAATTATATTAGATTTAAATAAAAAAAAAGAGTAAATCTGATATTTCAATCAAAAGTTAAGAGTGGAGTATTAATTAATTTAATTGCAAAGGTCGACATATTTTTTTATATTATGTTTTTAGACACACAATCTTATATTTCTTTATATTACGTGTTTTCTTGCATGTTTCAGTTCATAATATGACTGACTGACAAGTAATGTTTATAGATCGATATGTTATGATATGATAGCCTTCCCTGACATTACATTTACACAGTTAAATAATATCCTACAATTTATGTTAAGAAATTGGAATAGTTTATTATTAGTTTTTTTTGCAGAAAGCAAGTACCAAATATTCTATACATCTATACATACATACATACAGATAAATAAAATTTAAGTGTCTGTTTGTAATACCAAATTAACAGCTTTTTACTCCATGCCTATGAATGTATATAGGATACTGACATAAACACACAAATTTAAAATTTTTTTTTCTCTGTCTGTCTGTCGGTCTGTCTGTCTATCTGTTTGTTCCGGGTAATCTCCGAAACGACTGTACCAATTTTAACGGGACTTTCACTGGCAGGAAGCTTGTGTTACATGGAGTAACTTAGGCTGCTTTTATTTATAAAAACATATTAGGGTTACGCGAAATAAAGCATGAAACTTAATATACGCAGGTGAAACCGCGGGGCACAGCTAGTAAGTAAAATAAAATTTAATCATAATAACAGCCAATACATATTTGGGCGCCAATTATTGCGTTATCGATACAAAAAACGAAATCGAAAATACAGGGACTCGAATACGATAGTAATTTTGTTAGTGATAAACGTTATTAGTAATAACTAGCTGTGCCCCGCGGTTTCACCCGCGTAGATTTAATTTCATCCTTATTGTGGCGGAAACCTAATATTTTTAAGAAATGAAAGTAGCCTAAGTTACTCCTTGAAACATCAGCTACCTGCCAGTGAAAGTCCCGTTAAAATCGGTCCAGCCGTTTCAGAGATTACCTGAAAAAAACAGACAGACAGAGATACATTTTAAATCATGTTTTTTGTTTGTGTCAGTAGCGTGTATACTTTCATATGCATTTAGTGATAACCTATTATTTTGGAATTACAAACAGACACTTCAATTTTATTTATCTGTATAGATATAGATTTTAGGTACTTCGGTCGAACGTTACAAAACATTTAACAAACTCACCTCGACCGCACTTAGATTTTTTATAAACTGTAATCGTTGTTACTGACGTCATTTTACATTCTCCCGAGCTAATGGGCAGCTTCGCGACAGTATTTCCATTCTATAATGGATTTTGTCATTAATCATTACATAGAGAGATGTTATTATACATGTTTTCCGAGGTCTGTGGTTAAAGATAGAAAGTTCCGTACGTTTGCATGTGTGATGCACGTTACATTGCCAGTAATAGAAGCGTTGATTTTTAAATACACCATGATTATCATTCAGGCAATGTTTTCGTAGTTTCTAATCGGCGTTGAACAAGGCACTTGAAAGACGCTAACGTAACGCCTTTTTAACGTAACGTCTCTTTTGTTCAAGCTGCTTCAAAGGTAAACAACCATTATTAGGTAAGTACAGTAGGTACCTACATCCGTATACAATAGTAGCGGTCAAAGTGATTTAATTAAATCTAAAGAACAAGCGAAAACGAAAAGATGTAAGAGAATCAGTTTTCGTAACTTTACCTCCTGCCGCGTTACTCACTAAGGTTTCTCAGCGACGCACTCGTCGTCGAGTGTCGGTTTTAAAGATAAGAAATTGAACCTTATCCTATATGTATTATGTATCAATTCCCTATGATTGAAACCAACTTTCGTCATCGAGTTCGACGCTATGAAACCTTAGTTAATAACATGGCTGATATCGAGCACAGAGCTCGTGGCACAGTTGCTATTACGCGTATCAATTGATGAGCGAAGTTAAGCAACCCTTAGTAAAGGGGCCCAAGCCAGTTAGTTCTATGAGTGACCGTCCAAGTTCCCTCCGTCGGTCCCGATTGCCAATTTTAAGAGAGTCTGGCGGGGTTACGAATGTCAGATGGCAGTCGCTTCTTATAAAAACCAGTTGATCAGCTTCATCGGGTTGAATCAAGTGCCGACCCCAAAAATGTATGGGATAAGACGGTGTTTGGGAAGTTATGCGTCTCCATACAAAAAAAGTGCAAAACGCAGTCAAGCGACGATCTTTGAACGTGTCAAAACCTATAGGTACTTGGGGCACTGATATTGCATTTGAAACGCTTTCGCGACACTACCAGCGTTACGTAAACAACTGCATTACGGAAGATATGTCATGCTTTATGCTTTCCTGTTTCCTACGCAAATATCATTAGGCCATTTACTCCTACAAATATTTTATCAATAGCTTGTTATAAGATCTATCTCTGACCTAGCTGCCACGTGTTCCACTAGGATTTCTCAGCGTCGCACTCGTCACCGAGTTTCAGTTTTAAAGAGTATTTATTTTTGTGAATAACGCTGCTAAGCATATCATAATTTGTATTACAACAATAAGATACTACCTACAGGTCCTGTCACTAGTTATGAGCGCTGACCTTGAATGCGCAGTAGTTATTTTATGAGTCAGTCTCTATCTGTACGGCACGTGAACAAAATAAATTCGCAGTTACTTCGCTTTCGCTAAGCGACCATAGCTCGTGGTGGCATCTGCGTACAATGGGAATATTCAAAACGAATCACAAAATTATTTCCTTTTATGAAAAAACAAACACTTAATGTGTGATAACTAAAAGCTTTGTAGTGTGTAACTCAAACTCGAACTCAAAAATATCTTTATTCGATTAGACTTTTTACAAAGTACTTTCAATTCGTTAGAATGACCGCCGGGTTCGGAAGGTTGCTTTTACCAAGCAGAACCTGGCAAGAACCTCAGTAATTACTCTTTTCAAAAATATTATACAATTCCAAAAATCTATACATCTATCTATACAGTAAAATAGAATTGAAGTGTATGTTTGTAATTCCAAAATAACGGCTTTTCACTAAATGTATATGAAAGTACCTATACACGCTACTGACACTGAAACTATTTATCTAAACTAAACTAAACTGTTTCTCAGTCCGTCCGTCTGTCTGTCTGTCTGTCTGTCTGTCTGTCCGTTTGTTCCGGATAATCTCTGAAACGGCTGGGCCGATTTTAACGGGACTTTCACTGACAGGTAGCTTATGTTTCAAGGAGTAACTTAGTCTACTTTTATTTATTGAAAATATTAGGGTACCGCGATAAGAATGATGAAACTAAATCTACGCGGGTGAAACAGCTAGTTCCAAATATATTTGTCCCCCCGTTTATAGCTAAAAAGAATCCGCTTTAAATAAATGCATATGCTAGAATCCTAAGTATGCATGACACGTGCCGCCTGCTGACTGTTACCTCTCCGAGTGTTGCAATAGTCACTAGAAATAATTACCACTGGAACTGGATTGGATGAGATAGTTCCGACTAGAAAGGTGTACCGAGTACATAGCAAGTTGCATTACGTATTTATTTCTATTGCTTTTGAAATTTTCTTTCACTTTCACCTCGTTGAATGTACCTAGTTGTGGTACCCATCTCTAAAGAAACAGATGATTCGTGTTGCTCGCGAAAAAAAGATTACCTAAGTACCTAATTGGGTAAGGCACCTTGTTGTATATTTTATAGTTCAATAAACAAATTACTTTTTATACTTAACTATACTATCAGTGCAATTGTTTGAAATCCCAAATAAAGGGAAAAAATAAAATTACCTAAACTTTTCTAATTTTTACAATGGCTTAGTTTGCTTTTGTTCCTTTACAAAATAATGAGAAAACAGAGAGTATAATCTATTGAAATAAATTACAATTAATTAATTAACAAAAAGGCTAAGGAAAACCTGTTTTTATGTGTCGGATGGAGCTCTTTTCTTGTGGAAAGAGTGACTGTGCCCTATTGTCGAATGCATTAGGGCTATTTTGTTTTTGTTATCTTCTATTATTATTTATTATGAGCCTGAATTGTCCCACTGCTGGGCAAAGGCCTCTCTTCCCTCTTTCCATCCCTTCCGATCCAGAGCTTTCTCAGGCCAGTTTTTCAGGAAGGCGGTCAGTTCGTCCTACCATCTTTTTCTCGGCCTGCCACGTCTGTGTGTCGCATTCGGAGTATTATGTTCTAAGTATTATTTATTTTGCGTAAACAAATTAACTTTAACCTTAGATAACATTAGATAAGGATCCTGTGAAGACGTGTTACAAATACGCTGGCCGAAAACGTATCGATATTGATGAGAGTTAGCTTTACTTTTCTTATAATAACATTATTTCGCATTGCAATTATCTATAATTATACACACAATACATTATCTATACTAATATTAAAATGTCGTTTGTATCGAATAGGTTTAGAAACTAAAGAACCGATTTAAAAAATTCTGTCGCTGATAGAATGCCAAAATATCACTGAACAACATAGACTGTACTGTTAATCGAGTTAAAATAGGGATCCCTAATAAAACGCGGGCGAAGCTGCGGACGGAAGCTAGTAATATATAAATAAATATTGCCCGCTACGAAAACATTCTTGTAGGTACGGTTTTTTCTTAAAAACACCTACTATTTATTTAAATAGCTATGGATTTTCTGACGGGTAAAATATATTTGTTTGCAATATTTTTGGTTAAAATATAAATGTTTGTTGTAGCAATCAATGCCAAATTTCAATATTTTTATTTTCTTCAAAATACATTACTTTATGCTTAAGTGATTTTCATAATAAGTTTAACATGCTTAGAAACATAAAAACTAAGTACTTGCGATGAATGATGAGACGCATAGCTATACTGATATTATAAAGCGGAAAGATATCATTGTTTTTTGTTTGTTTTTATTGAATAAGCTCTGACACTACCAGACCGATCTAGAAAATTCTTTAAGCAATGGATAATTACATCATCAGCGAGTAACATAAGCTATATTTTATTCCCGTACACCCACGGGAGCGGGAACTACGCGGGTGAAACCGCGTGACGTCCGCTAGTAACCATATAAGTGTGGAAAGAGGTTGTATGTAAGAATGATAAGCAACGTGTAATCGGAAAGATTAGAAGAGGAAGAAGTAAGATGTAACGGATGACAGGGCCCAAACCATGAGCTCTTATTGCAATGATACTTCAGTTGTGCGAAAGTGACAGATGTATACACGTCACATACATCTGTCTCATAAATGAGTGAAACTATCATGGCAATAAGAGCTCATGGTAAGGCCCCAGAACGATGGTGGACGACGTGATAGACGGACGACGAAAGATTTTAAGATGTGTTTTAAAAGAAGTTTTAGAAGTAAAGAAGATCCTTTCAAACATGTATAGCTATTTTATTCCTATCCCACATAAGTATGTACATCTTAATTGATAAGTCTGAGGGGACCTACAGTCTCTCTTGCAATACAATCTTTCACATTAACGGCCTATTCTACAATCCTAATGTAGGTACCTATAAGAATTAGCTAGCTGCCCAACGTAACACAGTAAAAGTGCTAATGTCATAATTCATATTTCTTTTACTGTATCGTCATTATACCTTTAGTCGCATTATCTCGCTAAGAGTTGCTTAACTTAGGTGCAAAAACCACACCACGCAGTTGCATTATATTTCTTTATTGTTGTTGGTATGTATGGTATTCAGGATGACATGTGCTTGCTAGATGCATAAAAAATACTGTGAAATTTAGTTACGGAAGAATTAAGAATGCACGACACATTCTACAAACCGAAAAACTTTGAATATTAAATAAAATGTTCCACCTAGTAATTCTATTCTAACTAGATGGTCGCTAGTAAGTAATATTTTAGCGAATGCAAGCGGCACGAATTGCAAATTACTGACACCTTCCGGCGCATCCTTCTAATTTCATTACCATAATCATGAATATATAAGTATGCCCACGCCATCCCCGAAGGGTCCTCGAAGGCGTAAGCAGAGGTGTTGTAACAACTCCCACATTTCACTGAATATGATGAAGTGCCAATCTGACAGAGGGTGAGTCCATCGCTGTCTGAAGCACTATGCATACGTCATTGAATTACTTCTCAGACATATGTTTTCCTTACCGTAAAGCACTCTTATTATCAGTTTTGAGAAAAACTCATTGGTCGCTCCCATAATCAATCAAAACAAATCTAGTCAGTATTCAAAATACTGTATCATCCATACACTATGGAACATAACGGCAACATGCGTTCGTTGCGAAAGTGCCGCCAAGGTCAAGGTCAAGTATGCCAACTGACTTGCACGCAATCTCGATAAATGATTATGCAAACGCAAACTGGCCACTTTACCAATTTTATATTTACGTTTCGGTCCCCGGTTCACCTTCACAGTATTTTCCAGTGCATTTCTATTCTAAGTTCTTTACCAGTGCCCCAAGTATAGGTTTTGACACCTTCGAACGACACGCGGCGACGTCGCTTGAACTTGCGTTTTGCGCCTTTTTGTGTGGAGTAGAACAACTTCCTACACTGCGTTTAAGCGTGGCTAAAAATGTGTTGATACTTTTTCAGAGGCGGCTTTTGGTTGACTCCCAAATACGCGATCAAATGTTGACAACGTTTACAAATGGATTAAAAATAAGTAAGCCTATATTTGGGGTACTGATTCGTGTTGAAGATATCTTATCTATTTCACCAGTTTCACTCATGCGTATTGCTTATAAGGCCTTTCTTCGACTGGATGATATAAATGCGTGTTACAAAGACATTAACTCGTTTTACACCATATTTATAGATTGTAATTCGGATCTCTTTCATGTGTTTCTATCACGCTTCGTTGCATTCTTAAAACAATAACAAATTTGACATTAAGTAATTTATAAGAAGGTGATTAATTGATTGATATTGTGATTGATATGACATCACGTGTTTATTTGTTTCTATTAATCCGGTTATCAGTGTTGTGTAAGGCATTGCAACAAAAAGAAAAACAGTTGCATATCCCGCTCAGAATGCAATAATATAACTGAATAAATCATATTCGCACTTACATGAATACGATATTTCACAAAGCACCTACATATGCTCACGTCACGTCTGATAGAAGCAGAGATGTACTTATAGTCCATCCACATTTCGCTAGTTATGTATTAGTCACACGTTAAGTACTTATATAGAGTTAGACTTTACCCAGTGCTAAAGAGAATAACATTTTGCCCGACCCGGGGAACGAGCTCAGAGTGCCTAGTGAAAGTTTTTCACTGCCGCCGTCACAAGTCACCGCGTCAAAGTTAACGCAGATTTGTATAGAATCGGAACAGCGCCTCTGTCGACCTAAACATGACACTATTGTGAGTCCATACAAATCTGCGTTTACGTCGACGCGATCACTTGAGACGGCGATTTTAAGAAAACTCGCACTAGGCCCTCAGGACCTCATGAGCACCAGTGGCGCTTGCGACCACAAGACTAACAAGTATTATTTCTCAAGACGAATTTCCGCTTTCCTTTTACCTTTACTTAAAGCTAGCACAGACAAAACAAACAATTTGCAGACTGTATAAGTAATTATTGTAAAATTTATCACACATTTCGTTCGAAGACCGATGATTGATGATGTTGACAAAGTAAGGTTTTAACACTTCCACGCAAATTGGCGATTGGAAATATTTGTGAAGAAAATGTTTAAATACCCAGATACTACTTCATAAAGTTTTACAATAGTGTAAATAATGCTATTAAATACAATGGAATTAATTGTTTGACGATTTGAGCTTTTTTTGGACACGATAAAAACAGAAATTGCCTCATTTATTCATTTCGTGGAATAAAATAAAGCTGGGTATAGATTTATAATAATCCTTATAAGTCTTATCAACATACTAAGACCTTTTTTACATACATATGCTCACGCTTTTATTCCCCGAAGGGGTAGGCAGGAGTGTTGTAATAACCCACTTATCACCGAAGTGCCAACGTGACATTTGGTGATTCAATCGCCGTCGCCGCACTACGCATACGTCTTTGAATTACTTCTCAGACATATGCAGGTTCGTGTATCATGAGGAGGTCATGTTCATGTATCGTGAGGACGTATCGAGAGGATGTTTACCTTCACCGTAAAGCACGTGGTGTGAAATCACTTCACATAAGATTCTAGAAAAACTCATTGGTACAGGCCCCGCTGAGATTCTACCTGCGTCGCTTGAGTACGCGACTGCTCAAACCTATACACATCTATATCTATACAGATAAATAAAATTGAAGTGTCTGTTTGTAATTCCAAAACAACAGCTTTTCATTAAATCCATATACAAGTATACACGCTACTGACAATAAAAAACCAAGTATTAAAAATTTTCTCTGTCTGTCTGTCTGTTCCGGGTAATCTAGAAACGGCTGGACAGATTTTAACGAAACTTTCACTGGCAGGTAGCTGATGTTCCAAGGCGTAGCTTAGGCTAATTTTATTTATTAAAAATATTAGGGCTCCGCGACAATAAGGATGAAACAAAATCTACGCGGGTGAAACCGCAGGGCACAGCTAGTTTGTACATATATTTTTAAATTGATAATGTATCACCAGCCGATGCTTTGTGCCAAAAATATTCGCCCAAGAAGTCCAGACCTTGTATAAATAAGCCAACAGTTTAATATATGAGCGTTGCGAATATTTTTACTTAAAGATAATAATTATGCACTGAATAGAAACTTAATTTGAATGAAACCGTTTTATGTAAGTAACTTTTTAGAATAATTAAGTATAATGAAGATTTACTTATAAACGTTCTTTCTATTACGATGGTCCATAATTAAAACCGAATACCTTACCTATGTAGATTAGGTACGGTAAACGAAATTTTTCAAAATCATGAAATATGTATAGAGTTTTGATTGCAACTCTTTACAATACCTACCTTCCAATCGTTTGAATACATAATATTAAGTATATTAGAGTAAGTACGTACAAACATCATACCTATGCTCACGCCTGTATTCCCTGAAGGGGTAGGCAGAGGTGTCGTAATCACAACACCCACTTTTCACCGAAGAAAATTAAGTGCCAATCGCCGTCTCAGGCACTATACATACGCCTTTAAATTACTTCTCAGGCACATACAATGCCTTCAGCCGAGATTTAAACTTAAAAACTAAGCAACACGGCTAAGGGCGCCTCGGACCTTGGCTTAAGCCGTTGCTGGGGGATGAGCTAGGGAGCTGGATCTGAGTGGTATTAGGGACATGTTCAAGGCTAGTGGCTCGGCGGGCGTCAGCTCTGGCAAGGGACGGGTCCAACTTCTAGTTGGAAACTTTATATACCTACTACACATGCGCTCGAAAACTTATTGCGCGATTTAGGTTCTCGCGTACTCGTACTTAAACTTTGCAATTGTTAGCGAGTGCAAGAGTCGTGTAGCGAGTGGAGAAACGCTGCTACACTGTAAATGTAAAATTTCTTTAATTCGTCACTTTGCCTATTGGTCTCAGTTTGCCTATAGCCCTTAAATTTTGCCGGCTTAAGAAGCTGACGCATTATAAACTGGACCAACCCAAACAGGTCTTAGATGACTCTAAAGACCCAAGATTCTAAAACTTTTCTACACTTCAGCTCATAGGGAGCTCTATAAACCAAAATAAACTACAATACAATTGTGTTTGGTTTTTGCAATCTGTGGGTAATTAAGAGTCGTTAAAAGATAAAACAAAAAAGTAATTAATTCAGTTTTTTAACGTAATTGAAATGAGAATACGAATATTGTAATCGGACTTGTGAATAATATTATAATCAAATCACCTTCGTGGAAGGTTATACAAAGGGCATTGTAACCATAACTGACCGGATAGTAGAATCCGTATGCTATACCTACCTATTGAAAGTTATCATTGTTACTACATTATTGCAGCAATATTCGCGTCCATCAAGCTAGCCGAATTAGTAGCCTCTGGTGGGTAATATGTCGTTAATTAAATAAAGGTAGCCAATTTTTTTTTATCAGGATGAATACAGTTGCCGTCACGAGTTATGAGCGCTTAGTGAAAATAGTGGGGATAACTGCGCATGTATTTGTTCGCGCCGTTCCATGTAAGACACAAAAAAATACTATTGCGCATTCAAGGCCAGAGTTCATTATTCGTGAATATATTACGCTAAAATATATATCTATACAGATAAATAAAATTTAAATGTCTGTTTGTAATTCCAAAACAAATGCTTTTCACTTAATGCATAATGTAAGAATATACGGTACTGACATAAATAAACCAATTATTATTTTTTTGTCTGTCTGTCTGTTTGTTCAGGCTAATCTCCGTAACGGCTGGACCGATTTTAACGGGACCTTTCACTGGCAGATAGTTAATGTTACAAGGAGTATCATAGGATGCTTTAATTTAAAAAAAAACTTGTGTTCTGCGGGCCAACCATAAAATAAAGTTTACGTGGGTGAACCCACAAAGCATAGCTAGTATTCCAAATAAAACCTTAATATTGCTAAATATTTATTAAATATCAATTGATAAGAAAATTAAATGTTCACTGCTTCAGTTTGATCTTCTCCGTGGCGAGAGCCAGCTTGCGAATATTGCACAGACACCCAGCTGACGCCTCCTGCAGGACTGGGTCCTTGGAGCCGATGGTCTCCAGCAGGAACTGGACTACACCAGCCTGAGAACATTAGTTCAAAAGCTTTTCATTAACGTAACGATATGACGTAAAATAAGTTGAATTTTTTCCGTATTCTCAGTAAAAGCAACGTTACAGTCCCGCTGGTAAAATTCAAATGAATAATCATGTAATTCTGACGATTTGAAAACACGTTGTTACTCGTATAGTCTAATCAAATATGTAAAAATATTTTGAACTTTGAGTTTACAGTTTTGAAAATTATTATTCAAAAGCCATACGTAGTAGGTACTTACTCAGTACCTAGGAGTTTGTAACACTGTGACCTTTATGTGCATAATTAAGTATGTTTTGAATAGACCGGTCTCGCTCTCGTAATTCTTTTGAAAATGAGTGAACATATTCATATTTTTTTGAATCTATATAGCTGATTTATGAGTGGTTTTATAAATGACACCGAAGATGAACAATTTGGCTCTGAGTCACTATTTGCCATTAAAATAAAAACATACCTGAATGAGTAGGTACAATTATTCAGGTCCATTCATCCAAGTTCATATTCGTAAAACGTTTTAAACAATTCTAAATTTAGAATTGTCGACTTACGTAATTACCTACTTGATTCGTAATACCAACCAACTAACTAATCATGTTAAATAGAAGCGGTTTTGGATTAAATTTTCTTATAATACCTCATCATTTCAACTATAAATAAGAAAAAATACATTCAGTTCCAAGTAATGAAGAGCATGAAATGTCCACTCACCGCATGCATAGTGACGCAATTGATTGAGTAGAAGGACAGGTGGTAGAGAGCCAAGGCCGTGGCCCTGTGCACGCTGGGGTCCCGTGACGTCATGTAGTTCACCAGTGGAGTGATAGCTCCTCGCTTTCCAAACTCCTGGCGATTCTGCGCCCAGTCGCAGCAATACGCAATTGCAACACCCAAATTTGCTCTCAAGTGGTCATCAGTCGTACTCACTGAAGAAAAGATACTTAACCTAAATATCTTACTACATTTGAGCCATTCAGAATGGTATTAAGTAAAACCAGATTTAAGTAAGTTGTGCCAGTTTTTTTCAGTTGTTTCACCACAAAAAGATTCATTACAAAATTATTATACATCTGTGGGTTAATGAGGAATAAATACGAGCTCAACTAAGTGATTACTTGCGAAAATAACTTATTCTCGCAGTGCAATGCAATAAAACGAAAAACTAAATAATTGCTGGCCAATTTAGTTGAATGTAAGTCTTGCGTAGATGTCAAAAAGATCACGCCAGGTAATGCAATAGATGTGATGACTGATTACTCACCAAGCTTAGACAGTTTACCAACAACACCGTGATCTGATATAACCGCCAGGTTCTCGTGGTCTCGTGCAATAGTTGCAATTGCCGCGCAAACAGCTGACAACACGTTGTGATCGTCAGAGTCAAGCAAATCTACCGTCAGTTCTAAAGCTCCTACGAACGATCTGACCATTTCGCCAGAGTCAGCAGCATTCTGCACGCAAGGGCTCAGTGCTAGGGCTGCGTTGGTCTGAACTTTTTTCGAGTCGTTCTTGAGTAGAGACCAAACAAGTCTGACGCCATCCAGTTCATCTATTTCTAGCATACAATTCTGCTCTTTAGCACATTCCATTAACACTAGAGGGACGTTTTCCAATAGCGGTTTGTGTGTGTTGTTTAGGTGATGAACTGAAAATTGAAATATTTAGGTTATCAGAAGGACCAAATAAAATTTTGAAATTCTCTCAAGAATAGTACTTACTAAGCATAGGAATCCCTCCAGCACTCCTGATTTTGTCTCTATTGGGGGGATACTTTGCGCATTCCGCCAACGCCCCTGCGACATTGGTCAGCACCCCGTCGTTTTCATCGTCCAATAGGCGGACCAAGATGGGAACTGCCCCGAGGCTATCTAATTTCTTCACACTGGCGTCACTATTAGCACATTTCCACAGAGCTCCCGTTACAGCGGCCATGAGGGGCTTATTAGATCTATTAGTGGTATCTGACGCAGCCTCTACCAGTAACTCCAGACCCCCAGCCTCTCGTATCATGTCCCTCGTAATTGGATCACTCGCACATTTGTAAATTGCCAAGCTGCAGTAGGTCTACAATATACGTACATGTATTTTTTATCACGTCAAGGGTTTTCCCCAAAGGTTTTAGCCTTGAGCTTTAATGCTAAATACACGTTACTAAGGTTTGCGTTATCTACGACAGAACTGGTTGTTGATTTAGCGCAAATATGGCATCTAGTATAGTCGAGACCTGTCAAGCAATAATTATGCTGATATAGGTATAGTTTCCTATTTTAATAAAATTATATTTCAAAGCAGTTAATTTTGGTTAAGTAAAGTTGATATCGTAAAAGTATTTAAAATTTCTACCTTCAAATCTTTGTCCTCGTTGGCCAAATGTGTGATCAAATCGGTAACCATCTTCTCAGTTTGTATGGCGAGTTGGAATGAGGTCTCGTTTGCACACATTTGCAGCAGCCCCACCGCTGGCACCGCCACATCCAGGTGTATGGTCTTCAGGACCCGTGCTATGAGGGGAATCATACCGAACTTTCTCATCCCCTCGCGGTTGCGTTGAGAGGAAGACATCGACCAGAGAGCCTTGGCCCCCGCACGGGCAATATCCAGGAATTGTATCTCATCCTGGTTCAGCTCTTCACGAGGTGTCATGAGATATCTAAGAAGCATAACATTTTTTGTTGGGAGTAATCATGTAGGTACCTAATATATCTTAGAATGTAACTGAGTCTGCTTACCTCTCTTTAACATCCAGTAAATCAATCAATTTGGGAATACCACCAAATTTCCTGCAAAACTTTCTACTTTTCCGTATTCTACCTAAATTTGCGATCGTCTCTGCAGCCAACGTTTGTACATCTCTGGCGGGGTCCGACAGCAGCCCCACTAGTAAGGGGATAGCTCCCAGATCGGTTACTTTCTTCCTTATTTCAATATTAGGAGTTATGTCTTTCAACACCGCCAGGCATCCTAGGATACAGCACAAATCCCTCGTCTCCAATAAGTTCACGAGTAGCTCTAGGCCTCCGATCTCCTGAATCGCCCTTTGGTTGACTTCGATAGTGAGGTCGTGGTCTTTAAGACATGACAAAGCTACCATAGTAGCGGTCTGGTTCCCGGCTTTCATATACTTGACCAGTTTCTGTATGTGCCAGTATTCTGGTGGTATATCAGAGACTTTAATGAGATCAGCCCAGTTGTCTTCGGAGGAGGAAGTCGATGAGGCAGATGAGGCGGACGTGTCGGAGCCTTCGGTCACCATCACAATCCGGGGCAACCCTACCGTGTCTTGACCCCCATCCACACTAAACGTCGATATATTATCACCTTCAGCCATCACTACCACGATCACTACTATCTAAAATATAAGTTACAAGTACTGTGTAAACACGCTTCTCTAAAATTTGTGAAAATAGGCAGGAACTAAGGTTTCTTTTATCTCTGTAAGACTCTCGGCCAGTCTTACCTGTTTTTGGTGATGCTTGATGAGATATTGTCAATTAAGTCAATACAGTTGCTAGGATACGGTTTTTGAGTTGATATGTTGTATCAAATGACTTTTACATTGCTAACCTACCTTTATAGACCTTCATCTTGAACATAAGGCCTCAACTATTATACCGGTTCGTACAATTCATCCTATGAATATAGGTAATGCGGCTATAATATTCAAGTGTCATAACTCGTAATAAATGTAGGTAGTATACAACAAGGTCGTCCCACATCGAGTTATACCTAATTATACGTTTGTGTTTTTGTAGATAGATACAGGTTGTTCATCTAGGAAGAGAACCTGAATTAACAATGTTTTATTGTTATTTGTTTCAGTTTCGGCGCAGCGTGAAAGACGTGCTGAAACCTGAACATAACGATCACTTCCTGCTCAGATGGCTCCGAGGTAACTACACCCTGTGATACTCTGTTTTCCTACGGGATTAAAATTATCCATAATAAAAAAAGTATCATGTCGTGCGTGCCATAGATTCGTACATAATAGTGTCGCCCTCTCGTACCATTCCATTGCCCTTAAGTTAGCGATAACTAAGGGTGGATGACTGGTTTACCTGCTTTGTAAACTTAGGTTACTAAGATTTACAACATTTTAAACGGCACCAATACACGGTAAAATATTTGTATAAAAAATAACCCCTGCGAATAGGTAGGTAGATAAATATGGTGAATAAAAACAAAACCAATCAATTACAGATACCTATGTAGGTAATTACTTACGGTAGGTAGAAATCAATATTTTAGTATCTTCAGTTATGTAAGTGATTAGATTAAATATCATTATTTATTTGGGCAATTTGGTATGTAATATTGCGGAGTGAATGGCGTCGAATAACATTACCTTCGTCATAACGTATGCCTTCATGCAATCAAAATAATACTCGACGAGACCTTGGTTGATGCACGCAAGTGGCCGCTAATATTATTAAGTTTAACTAAAACAGCTTATTCGCAACGTTTCTTAGCCCCAGAGCAAAGTACTAAGTACTACAAAAGTATCTAGTGTAAATTGCTGCTATGAATACTAACTAAAAATCGCGATATATTGGTAGATATTAACATAGCACGCAAAGAACGACGTTTCTTTGCGTGATGTATATAGGTACTTATATTTACGAATTATGCATGTGTCTTCGATTCCCTCTACGCCTAGTCGCTTTATGCCGAGTGACTTTACGCCGAGTGGCGGTACGTCAAGTCTCGAACTATTTGGAGTCTTTTAGCTCTCAAAAATGCGTCTCTTTTTCACTTAACACTTTTTAAATTTGGTTTCAGCGAGGCAATGGGACGCGGAGGCAGCAGAGAAAATGTTAAGAGATGTAAGTAGTAGCACAAGCTACACTCACCAGCAGCTGTTAATACAACATTTTGGACTTGGTCAAGCGACTACGTACCCATGTGTCAAAACCTATACTAGGCGCATAAAGTGTTGCCGAGCATGTGTATATGTGTCTACCTACTTAGAAGACTGTAGTTTGCTATCCAGTCCGTGTATTTGAACTCATGCGGTTGCGTTTTTTTCTGAAGAGAAGGTTACTTACCCACGGGTTATTGACTTGAGATCCTTTTTCCTTGATTTCAGTCCTTGGAATGGCGAGAAAAATGGGGAATAGACTCTGAATTGCCCACTTGGCAGGCACCAGAGGTTCTCGAGAAACACTTCCCCAGTGGCAGTCCAGGGTTCGACAAGGAAGGGTCGCCAGGTAACCTGTCTTACAAGCCATAATACGGTGAAGGAAACTGTCGTAAGTGATCATCATTTCGGCCGATAGACGCCTACTGCTGGGCATAGGCCTCCCCAACGATCTCCACGACGTCCGGTCTTGTGCCTCCCACATCCAGGGGGGGACATGATCGAAACATGTACTATATGTCAGAGAAGAATTTCAGACACGTATAGTGCTTTAGATGAGGTCCGACTCACGATCTTTCAAGTTGCAAAAATGGGTGTTATAACACCTCTGTAGCAGTGGCATTCAGTTATTTTACCTGTGTATGTGTAATTTTAGGCGTAATAGCACAGGTAATAGCTAGCTAATACAGCGTAGGTACTTGTGTAGTAGAGGTCAGTATAGGTTAGGTAGATACAGCTAATGAACAGTAGGTAATCAAAAAATATGCTCACGCCACTCCAAAAGAGTACCCGACGAGGTTGTTTCAGGCACTACACGCCTTTGAATTATTTCTCAGACATATGCAGGTTTCAACGCAATTTTTACCTTCACCGTTAAGATCGAAAGTATTTAGAAGAACTCTTTGGTAGGTACAGGACGGGATTCGAACTTGCGTCGCTTTTGCTAGTAAACTGCTGAAACCCCACGGTCCCCACGGCGCTCTCTAAGTAGGTAATGTAATATATATTGTGTGTCCAGTGATAGTAGTACCGTTCGTGGGTCTGGACGCGTGGGGCTTGTTGCACGCGGTGACCAAGTCGGACGTGATCCGCATGATCCTGCGCCACTTGGAGAACTACCTCGCCATCTGCAGGAAACAGGCCATCGAACACGGACCGCAGGCTTTGAAGGTATATTTATTTCTCAAATATTTCCAAGGTGGAAGAAAAAGAGGCCACTAGCAAATTTTTAATGATAATCTACTAAGTTCAAATGTGTGGGTTGTGAGTTTGTCCTCATCTCTTAGTTCATAACATGTTTATTTCGTTAACATACTTTAAAAAAAGTACCTACTAACTATCGTTTCGGAAGGTTGCTGAAAAAAAGACTGGTCTATATTTTTTCAAATATATTTACATCAAAAATATAAGCCAATAATTACAGTTCCTACTGTACTCATGACAAACTATTCTACTGAAAGGCATGGTTTAAAATCCATATAAATCGGCAGGTGACAGTAATATTCGACCTGGAAGGGTTCAACCTTCGTCAGTACGCGTGGAAGCCGGCGGCCGAGATGGTGTTCTCACTACTGCAGATGTACGAAGCCAACTATCCGGAGATATTAAAGACCTGTTTCATTATCAATGGTCAGTTATTTACTTTTCCTCATTCATAATTCATGGAACTGTTTCTCAATGAATTTACTGTCAGTACTATTTATCACCACGTCAATATTTGTACTCATGACAAAATTTAGTTCTTTGTGTGCGGTGACGGACAGGCTATCTTTTACAAATAATTTGCGGTTTTGTTTTTGGCGGTTTGCGGTCGCTAGCGAAATTTGCGCCAAACTCTTAATAGAGTAACGTCAGGAATGAGTGACTACTCCCTGTTGTGGTTTTCCCAAGCGAATAGAGCATACCAAGAAACCCATTTCTTCAATAAGGGTGTGCAAAGAGATAAAAAATAATTAAGCAAGAGTCAAAAATTGTCTTTTATAGGCCACTTACCAACTTACTGCTCAAAGAGTTATTTTATTATTAAGTATTATAGCTGTACGATCCGGCTCGAAGGACCAATGTTGGGGAGTAGACCAACCTTTCAATAGTGCGATCTATTCTACTACCTACTCACGCCATCTACTTACAAAGAATGAAACTAAAACATATCGATGTACGATTACAATAGGTTTTCAATCTTAATGTAGTATTAAAGTCATAGCAATATGGACTGATGGTAAAGTACTCTATAAATGTTGTACATTGCAGCTCCAAAAGTATTCTCTCTGGCGTTTTCCGTGGTGAAGAAGTTTATGCACGACTACACGATATCCAAGATCAAGATCTTCGGCACGGACAAGAAGAAGTGGGTGCCTCCCATTCTGGAGATCATCGCGGAGGACCAGTTGCCGGTGTTCTACGGCGGTACCCTCACTGATGCAAATGGGGACCCCAGGTGCAGTCTTATTGTGAGTATCCATATTCATCATCATGAAAGAGTAATGAGACTCTTGTCTTTGTAACCGATGCAACTCTTTCCATTTGTCTCTGTCCAGTGCCAGCTCTTTGACCTCCTTATACGACATGACAGACACCTTTTCTTTAACTTATCCCATGTATGTTAGCCTTGGTTTTCCTCTTCCTCCCTTCCCTTCTATTATGTTTTTAAAGAAGCTGTCATGTCGCACAATGGCCAATCATCAGTACTTATTGCTCAGTGCTTAATCCTGACCCACCCGGGGCAGGTTCACCTTTTTTTACGTGGTGAATTCGTTATGGATACACCGACCACGAGGAGGAACTCGTGGCACAGTTGCTATTGCGCATATCATTCGATCAGCGAAGTTAAGCAACCATACGCCTAGCCAGTAGTTGGATGGGTGACCGCCCGAGTCCCCTCCGTGCCTCGGAGAGCACGTTAAGCCGTCGGTCCCGGTTGCCAATTTAACATCTTTGGCAATCGTTACAGGTCAGTGCCGACCCCAAATACATGGGATTAAGGCCAGGGAGATGATGATGACACCGACCACTACGGGTGCAGCGGAAGAGTTATGTCGGACTCGCACCGACTGAACTCCACGGTGTTCCTCCTGGTCACTATGTGGGGTGTGCACATGATATGTCTTCAAATGCTTCACCTAATATCATCACCTGTGTGAAGTACAGGGTATGACCAGGTCCTCGTGCTCCAACTGACAGTAATAATATACAGTCATGTATAGATATATTTTTTTGACGAAATTACGCTGTAGCTAGTCAAAGAAAGGTCAAACCCAAATTTCGTTTTTACTTCCTTTTACGCAGTCAATTTTATTTTTCAGTTTTCCCGTAACAGTAGTAGGTACCCGACATGAAGAAGTAGGCAATTGTTTTTGACTCGACATAATGCCACTCGATCTTACGCCACTCGGGAGTAGGAGTCAAGTCAAGTCAAGTCAAAGTTAAGTCACTTTATTCGATAAGTCACTTTCATATCGTCAGAATGACATTATTTTGACATCATTTATACATGCTACTGCCAGGTTCGGAAGGATGCTTTTACTGAGAGGAACCTGGCAAGAAACTCAGTAATTACTCTTTTCAAAAATATTATGAAATTTAAAATAAGAGTCTTAGAGGGGATCGACGACACGGGTATAATTCATATCGTCCCCAATTAGTTCACAAGGTTGGATCTGCGAACTAACCATAAGCCTTACAATATTCCAGGTGAAGCCAGGAGGCAAAGTGCCCAAGAGTTACTACACCAAGAACCACAAGGATGGCAAGAAGGACTACACTCGAGTCACGATCAAGACTGGTGACAAACACACCGTGGATCTACTCTGCTTGGACCCTGAAAGTGTACTCAAGTAAGTATTACTTAACTACTTTTGTTAAGTTAGTACCTCATTAGTTCATTACCAATTTTTGAGCAAACATTTGTTTCTGTTTTCAACAATAAGATCCCCCTATAGTTCTTAAGAAGGTCTGGAACCTTACTTGCTGAAGTAACTCTTTCTATTCTCAACTGTCCAAACCGCTCGGCTGTTTGAACTGGTCATCTTGACCCGATATTTGTATTGACATTGAAGCATCGATTTTATCAATGGGCTTAAAGATACTAAGATATGCTCAAGCCATCCCAGAAACCCCTTCTGGTGCCAACGTGACAAAGGGTGAGTCCATCGCCGTCTCAGGCAGTATACATACGTCTTTGAATTACTTCTCAGACATGCAGGTTTCCTCACGATGTTTTCCTTCACCGTAAAGCACGTGGTGTGAAATTACAACACATAAGTTTTTAGAAAAATTAATTGGTGCAGGTTGGTACGTTGGCTGCCCTAGGCCTACGAAAGATTGCCGCCCCCCCCCCCCCCCCCTATGTGCTGTAAATCATGCAAAATTAAATCAACTATAGAAATTAAATAAAAATAAAAAAAGTCAGTATTTCAGATACTGATTCATACCACGCGGAGCAACTACAAAAAAAAAAAAAGAATGGCCAAATTTTGTCGCCCCCTCGGCCTATAGGGAAATCCGCCCCTGCGTGTATATGTAGTCAACATTTTATTCAATGAATGTAAACGCATGTTTGGTTAATAGATGGGAGGTGGGCGTGGAGAGCCACGATATAAAGCTGTCGATAGTCCGCCGCGACGAGGACGGCGCGGAGGAGGTGGTGCACGGGCCCTGCAAGATCTCCGACGCCGCGCCCGACGTCGGCGTGCTCAGCGTCTCCGGACCAGCCACCTGTCAGTACTTTATCTTTATATATTTTATTTATTTGATAAGACTCAGTACTTTCAAATCGTCAGAACGACACGATTACACAGGATTATACATGCTACCGTCAGGTTCGGAAGGTTGCTTTAAGCTTTTACTGAGAATTATACTATATTTACATATACATACATACAGGTATAAAATGTATACATCTGTTTGTAATTGCAAATTAACAGTTCTTCAATCAATGCAAGTGAAATTATATGGTGCCGACATAAAAAAACAATTCTTAATTTTTTTTCGATGTCAGTCGGAATGTCTGTCTGTCGGTTTGTTCCGGCTAATCTCTGAAACGGCTAGACCGATTTTACCGGGACTTTCACTGGCAGATAGCTAATCTTTCAAGGAGTAAGTTAGGCGACCATTATTTAAAAACAATTGGGTTTGATTTGGGGAAATATAGCCACCCATGAGACTGAATATACACGGGGAAACCTATATTTTTTTATGCAAGTAAATTACCGTTACTAACAATCAACTATAATTATCAACAGATTCAATAATATTCGACAACAAGAACGCATTCCTACGAAGCAAGAAAGTGTATTACGATGCACTGATCACAGTTCCTACGAGAGACCTGGACATGACTGACACACCTGATGACGTGGTCGCGGCTGGAGCCAGTGCTTAACTATTTAATAAAATAAAAAAAGATGAATTTATGGTCAATTTCAAATGAATTTATGGGCGTTCCATTTAACTACTGAATAATTGATAAAAGTACAAATTATTCGATCACATGGTTCAGTAAAAAAAAAAGACTTTTTTTATTAATACTCGTTCGGAAATTTTATACATAGTTTTCATACAAACTTAGGAACTAAGTTTTGCTAAACGTCTGTAGTTTAATGGTGCATTTAAATATGGTGATCATTAATTTAAAAAAATAGATTGTTTATAATGGGCATATTATAATGTTGAAATAAATACGATATGTTTATTGTTTTAATGTATCCATGGACATATAAATTCACGCTTCATATTATAATTTTAATTATACTGTAGAATTAAATGGCAAATGGTGTGGATTATTTAGTAAATTTATAGGTTTATCAGACACGAAAAGATTACTCTAAATATTTTTAAATATAATGGAAAACAATATGCTACAATGTTCTGTGATATTGTAGTTCCGATGTGACACTCTGATCAAAATTGTATTCTATTCGATCTGCGATCCATAGATTAATTATTGTATAACAAAACATTTTTGTACCTATGGCATCGCGGTTCAGAATTTTGAAGAATTTAATTAATAAATAAGAAATAAAATAAAAACATTTTTTTAAATGTAAATAAACTTCAAATGTATATTTTAAGTATTGCTATTTATGGGCAAAATTTGTTATATTTTTATAAGTACAAAAACATTTATGATATATTTTTTTAATAAAGTCATTAAGGTAGTATTAATAATAAGGGTTGAGATATTTGGGAGTGCTCGTTTAAAAAGAGCCCATAAAATTATTCCTGTGATGTATTCATTACTCGTAGCCTTTATTACGAGGGCAAAAGGACCGTAGTCCAATGATTAGCGCCGATTAGAGAACTTTAGATAAATACGCAGGCGTCTGCTCGTTGCTTCGAAGAAGATTTAGCACAATGTTATTACTCTGATAAATATTTTTACTAGTAATATAATTAATGTTTATTAGATTCATGACTTTATAATTAAAAAAAAATTTTTAGTTTTCTGAAATGAGGCAAGGTTTTTCACAGCTTGCTTTAAAAATTAATGAATATATTTTCAAAGCTCAGCTAATTTCGCAAGTTTTAATTGCTCAATTATATCCGTAGAATAGTACATATCAGCATGTGTTAGTACAATTTACCTATTAAACGTTTTTTATCTTATCATTGACTTTTATTGGGCCATCTGCGTCCTACATCGATGTTGGATAATATAGACTCTCTAAACTGAGTTTTTTTTAATAATCGAATTACCTTGGGAAACGGTGCTTCCTAGCTCAAGATTGTCATTTTTGACCCCCTTTAAGAAACCCCGCACAGAAAATACCCACGCACCACAGTCTATCTAAATTCGACCTAGCACGACCTTGACCAAAGTCATCCATGGGTACATGTATTACATTAATCATCATCATGAATTTAAGAGTAATGAGACTTGTCGGTGTAACCGATGCAACTCTTTCCATTTGTCTCTGTCTAGTGCCATCTCTTTGACCTCCTTATACGACATGACAGACACCTTTTCTTTAACTTGTCCCATGTATGTTAGCCTTGGTCTTCCTCTTCCTCTCCTCCCTTCTACTATTACCTCCCTTCTATGTATTACATTACCACTCAGGAATAAAAACAGCAAATAAACTGAGTAAAATATTTATTGAATAATGTAATTATAAAAGTTGCTTAAGATTACATTCATTACCCACGTATACAGGTCTATTACAAAACCCAAGGATGTGTTCACTCGTCATCCTCAAAGAGCATCTGGAGAAGATCCCGCTTGTTGCATTGGGAGCCCTCCAACCTCTGGACTCCGTTCCATTTGATTATGGTAGGGATTACCATGAGGCGCGTGCGGCTGTCTGTCCGGAATGGACATGCTCGGTCTTTCCAACTGAAAGAGATAATCAAATAAAATGTTAACTAACATCTTGATAGTTTGTCTGAAACTGGTAGCGTGTTTCTCTCAACCTTAAAATTAATATTTGTATTGATATTAGAATCATATTTTGATGTTCAGTTATTGAGCTCAACAGAAATATGAATATGAGTGTTGCTACAAATTAAGAGTGCAAAAATATGTAGGAACTAACTAAATTGTGTTACATTTAAATGTATGGGAAAAAAAGCTTACATGAGACCTAAGCATAACTGACATAATGTGAGTGTATTATAAGTACCCTTTGGGGAGTACGGGAGTACAGCATTATGTATTAAAATATTCTTACTATTCCTGGTTCCCAACATCCACATAGCCAAAGATGACACTCTTTTTTAATTCATTCAAATATGACTTCACAACAGGTTCAGCTGCAACAATAAAAAAAACTTAAATACAAAGTCATAGACAGTAGAGTAGCTCTTAAGTAATTGATGATCATGATGATGATAAAACACAAAGTCAATTTATTGTGACGCACCTCCTCCCAAGGCTTGTATGTTTTAGTTGTTAAGAGTTAGTGTTAAATCAACACTGCACCTGACCAGTTGTATCATTTACTTAAAACTTGTGATAATTTAAAATCATTCTTGCAGGAATTCAGGATTCGATCCTACAACCTGCTTCTCCAATTGAGCTACTAGATAAATTGTTCTCAATTTTTTAACCCACACGAAAATGTTTGATCCAATTCAGTTGAACAGTAAGTTGTTACAAAACAAAAAAAACTGATATATTATGTTGATGTGTGCAGACAATACTTTTCTTTCGACAAAGTGAGATTTATCTATCAACACAATCAGTTAGGCCAAGACCACCTACTTAGATCTAGAATGACACCGTCTCCTGTTTTATTGTAGGAACAATTCAAGAAACAGTTACCTAATTGACATGAGATGCACCAACTTCTACCAGTGTCTTGGTTTATTCCATGAAAGAAGAAGTATGAAGCGGGCCCTTTCTCTGGCAAGTTATCAACAAAATTTGTAAACTCTTCATAGTTATTCAGAGTTTTTATGATTTTGTTCTTTTTTCCCATTGCAATTTTGAAAGCTAACAAGGATTTGTCAAATTTTTTAAGAATAAAATAAAAAATTACACATTACCATAGATAAGTCAGTGCATCAAGAAGGTTTTTAGTGAGCAAATAATACATTTAAAAATAAATGTTGTACGAAAAATATATACACAGGAAAACATAAATTTGCCTCATAGTTATTCCATTTTTCCTTCCTTCTTTCTTCGTAAAGTCATCAATGAATACACAAAAATTTATACAAATATATTATTTTTAACAAAGCACTTTCGAATCGTTAGAATGACATGATTAGATAAGATTATACATGCTACCACTATAGTATTTTGAATATAGTTCACCATAAGTACTGATAAATTGGTAACAATGAACTTAATCATTTAATGTAACTTTATTTTAAAGATAATGTTTGAGCTGACCATTTGTTTATTAAGTTGAACAAGAATACCTACCCATAGGCCTCAGTGGAGGACAGAGAATGACCCATCACGAAAACGCACTTTAAGAATAAAGAGAAAAGAAGAAATTGTATCCTGAACTCAGTCCAAATGCCAACACATTAGTATAAGGGGTCATGTATAATGATGGATCTCACCTTCAACACAATCCGGGCACCAACTGTTACCATCGGGTAGTTTACTGCCGCTGAAGTAAAACACAACCGGTGGGCCGTCTCGGTCGATATCTTGGGTGTATTTTTTGAAATCTTCAAAGCCTTTAATTTCCACCATAGTAACCATTTTTTATATATATAAAAATACTGCGTGCGAGGATCAAATACTAACGTTGGCGGTAATCAAATAAAAGTACAATATTGATTGATACTATTATTGATAACATTAAAATTAAATGTATAGTTCAATTTCACTTCAACTACTCATCATGACATGACATGTACTCTACTCTGTCTGTCACTCTGTGACTGACAACAAAGCAAAGCAAAACATACATAATGCTACAAGAAAGAAGTACCGGTTCTTTCCATAGACTCGAAAATAGTACGTAATCCCTGAATTCCAAGTTTTATTATAATTTTCTTCTTATTTTATTAGATGAAGTACTGTTAAGTATATTATGTTTTTTAATATCAACGTAATGTTTTGTTTTTGAATTTTAATAGATTAATAGAATGAATCACAAGGTTCGTTTTAGGCCAAAGACAAAGTAAGCTATCCTTTTTATTATCTATTTTTTAGACTATTAGTTGACCAAAGAGTAGGCATGTAGTTTTTACTTTCGATGTAATTTTGACAGACATAGTAATGACAGTTGTTACAGTTAACGAAAAATATTTTGAATTGTTTTATTGAAATTTGGTGTTGTTTGTGTTGTGTTTTCATTTATTTTAAAGCGTAAACTGTGAAGTGGGAGCTGCAAATGAGATCAAAATGGATAAAAAGACGAGCACAAAACCAAAGACGATGGCTGAACTCCTGCCACTCCTTAGCGGTATGATTCATTGGTCATGTTTATCAATAAAGCTCTCCTTGATGTCTCTGAGAAAAAGATGTTCATCTCATTACTTTATCTAGAAGTGACGTGAATTGTTGTTACAGGAATTCTCTCTAAAGAATCGGTACAGACTTTGACCTCCAAGAAGCAGCCCCGCCACACTATCATACAGACGCGCACTGCCGAGAAGGTAAACAAACCGATGACCATCGCACAAATGAGAGCTGATATCCAAGGTAAAGGTGGTAAATTAATGTACACAATAGACAACTGTTGCCACTTATAACATCTTGTTACAAAATATAATATAATATTATATTCTAATCCTTTTTAATGAAAAAACTAAACATGATCTTCTTCCACCACTAAAACCAAGTCAGTTAAATTAATCTCATTCAATAACTTTGTTTAATACATACATATGCTCACACCTGTATCCCCCAAGCCATATGTAGAGGTGTCATAGTAATATCACCCCCATTTCAAGATACTACACATAAGTTTTATAGAAAAACTGCATCTTTTGTTTAGCAGTCGACTATGCGAGCTGTGAGGCCACCAAAGCCTTTACTTAAAGATATTTTTAATTATTCAAATACTATCTAAGTAATACAAACATTTAACATGAATATGAAATTGATTGAAAACAAAGCATTTTCTTTTTTTTTTCAGCCTTGAAAGTCCACTCTCCAAGAAGACTCCCAAACCCAATAACATCAACTAAGAAACGGAACTGGAATTCATCAGTTAAGGTTGATAAGAAAATAAGTCACACAGGTGATGGTCAAATGAAGAATAATGCAGTTAGAAAAGTATTGAATTTTCAACCTAAACCTATGGTGAGTTAAGGAACAAAAGTCAATTGAAACTATTACAGACTGGCCTTTTTTGCTAGAAGATCATCAGTAACATTGACAGACATACAGCTGCCATCCCAAGTAATGAGTGCTCAGAAAACTGCATACATATCTTCATATTCATATTCATATTAATATATTTATTGCACAAGTTAGTTACATTTACACATATATATAAACTTAATCATAATGTTTACAACTTTTAACTAATAACCCTGTTAGGGCACAGCAATGTGAGAGGCACTATTATTATTGTACTGTAACTTGGACTAGCTCCTTAATTAATTATTTGCTTTCATGCATTTTATAATAATATTATACTTAAACTTTACATTATTTACTTATTATCTATACATATCAATCTATCAAACTATGAACTTGCATGTTTATTATGTTTGTTTTGATGTAGTTAAGTGTATCTTATTTACATTGCACCATACAGACAGAGACTTATGAAATAACTACTGCACATTCATAGCTTGTAATGGCACCTGTATCCTATGTATGTGTATTATATTTATTAAAAATAATCATTAACTAAATATTGTGGTTTCAGCCAGTTTCACATTCAAGAGTAACTCTAAACCCAGAGACTCCAAAGTTCCCAAGACCAGCGTTCAGGCCAAAGAAATCTTTTCACCCTCAAGGTATTAATTTATTACTTACTCACTTACTGGCGTGGTTGCTGCACCCAAAATAAGTCTTGGCCTTCCGTAATAACTCCCATTTGGGTACGTCTGTTTCCAGTCTCCAACTTGGATATATTGTATTTTAATCTAAATCTCATGTAGCCTCCTGCATTTTACTTGGAACTTAGCATACCTGGCGAAATGTAGGTCTTCTATAAGTTAATACACCTTTGAAGATTACAGGATGTAAAATTGAGCATTTTTATTATCTAAATCTTGTCAGTATAATATGGTCTCATGCTTTTCATTTATTCCCAGGTCAGAACACTGTAAGGATAAGTGGAATATGCCATATTCCAGAAACACCAGTCATACAGAATAAGCCAGTGAAAAACAGAATGACACTGGCCAACAAGGAAAATGTGCCCCAAGACTTGAGAAAAAAGGTTTTAACACCAAAACCAGTGAAATCAGTAAAAAAGTTTACTCCCCATGTGCCAGATACACCGCTGTCCAATGAGTCTTGGAAGTCAAGTTGTGATGCCAGCTTTCTGCAGAAAGAGAAGGAAATAGACGACATAGAGGAGAAGGTTAAAGCAATATCTGAAGAGCCAACACTTGAGAACTTGGCGGAGATCTCTCCTCCGGTATCAACTCCTTTCAAGGAGTACAGGAATGTTACAGAATTCTTTAACAATACAAGCGACATGGGCACCTCAGCCAACTACCATGATAACACTATCATGTGCTTTGACAACTCTGTTTGCAAGGTGAATGGTAAACGTGAGGAGAGTGTCATTGTGTCCCTATGTGACATGCTTAATAAAGCTACTGTTAACCCTAAGACCAGCACTGAGATTGAGGACCTGCTCGAGGTAGAGAAACAAACTGAATGCAATATACAGATGATTGAGAATGGCATTACAACTTTGAAGAACATTAAGGAGTCACAACTAAAGTCCTTGCAATATGTTAGGAAATTAATTAGTGACAAGAGGAACAGGACTGCATCTACAAGTGAGATGGATAAGACCTTAGTTCAGGATACTGACACAACCAAAGCTGTGAAAGTAGAGAAACACAGTCCTGAGAAAAGTCCCATGCTCGGACAACCTTGTTCAGTTATCAAATCATGTTCAAAATCACCATCCTACAAGATACCAAAGAAGAATTTGTGCATGAGAAAAAAGGTATTTTATAAATCAATGCCAAATGTCAATGAAATCCAATCACCAACCAACGACATGGGCACCAAGGCAATGAGTATGTACATGAACATGAAGCAGCATATGAATTTCCTTAGCACACCGGTTGTGAAGCACAGGAACCCCCAAGTACCTGACACCCCTGGAATGACATCTAACAACTTGCAGAAACAGTTGAATAAACTTTATGGTGATGGTGACTGTAGCTGAAATTCAAGTACTATTTAAAATCATCTGCTGTAGTTAATGTAGGTTTTGCTGAGTGTGTTAGATGTGGCTAAGTCATTCGAGTTATTATTCCACCCTCCGCTTCACCCCTCTTTTATTGTCTCCCTCTTCCCCTGACTAGTATACTATTTTGTCTGTTTGTTCTGGTGGAGTAGTCGTGTATATTGCACTATTTGTTATTGACGATCATGTGAGTTTCTTCTCAGAAAGCTAGCTTTCAAACTGATGGTTATTTTTGACAGTTATAAATATAAAAAATATAAAAATTTTTTCAACAGTAGACTTGCTACCAACTTATAATATTTCTCCAATAAATTTGATAAGGCTGCAGGTTAGCACGAACAATATTCACTTCATAATATATTTGATAAGTTATTTAAGAGTTTGTAAAGTAATTTTGATTTATATAATAAGTAAAGTTCTACTTAGATGAAATTTAATATTGAAATGGTTATATAGCTTGAATTGCATGTGGAAAATGTATATTCATATCAATAAATATACCTACTTTAATATCTATAAATTGCCTTAATTTTCAAACGAGTTATGTCATTCAAACTGATAGTTATCAATAGTTAAACTGCTTGAATCTCGTAAGAGATGTTTTTGATATTTCTTGTTCGTGAAGTAAGAAACATTATAAATTCATTTTTATGCTGGCAACACTAATTGCCAACTAATGCTTGGTTGACTTGACAGTTCCTTTCAGTGATAAGTTGATAACAACAATAAGTTATAAGTACCTATCTAGTATAACGTCGTATCGTATATTACGTGTACATTGTACTTACCAAAAATTGTTTATATCGTAAACTGCGTTGTGATATTAGGTGCCTTCCAAAATAATAAGAATACAAATATTACAAAATGTCGCTCTCAAAACCAATTATGAACTTAGTGGCTTCGTATTTACAAAACTTATATTTGCATCCCATTAAAACGAAGGCGATTACAAGGTAAGTTATTTTAATTCCTAACTATGTTATTGATAACAGTATCTGCAATAAATTTATTGTATTGCTAAGAGGTTATGTGCAAAGTTGAAATTCCAAAGTTCATGCTCTGTGAAAAGTTGAATGACAACTTGGTATATGGGAAATTAAAAATTTACATAACGAATGTGAATGTGAATGTATTTCTTAATTTGATGACTGGAATTTGGAAAATGATTAACCATTTGCATTGCATTTTATAAAGTAGAGTTAAAATATTTTGCATTTATTTTATACTGGCTGGTGTCTGTGACTCCGACTGGGCAGGACTTGATTTATATGGACAATTCACACAACATCGTTGTAAGTGGTGTGTTGCGTGTTTTACTCTAATGTGTAAGCTATATAATTATTAAGTTTCATCAAAATCCATTCAGTAGATTTTGCATGAATAAGTAGCAAACATTCATACAAACTTTCGGGCGTTTAATATTAGTTGGATTGCTAAAGCAGTTCCAAAGAATCATTCCCAAATAACAATATTGTTTTCAGTTGCGTGGTGGGCACTGCAGGGAGTATAGCGTCACAGTTGGTCGCTGGAGATTCCCTGCGACTTGACCCTATCTTAGCATTTGGTCTATATGGGTGAGTTGGTATCTGGGTCATATGATAATGTAATAATGAGTGAAGTCACTCTTCTTATAAACTTAACGACTCATTTAAGTTAAATTTTTTCTTCATTTAAAAATGATCCTTCATTTTACACCTAATAGAATATCTCTGTTAGCATTCCTTTATTCCTATTCAAAAAAGTTTTTCTTCGTCATAATTATTTTATATAGCTTTTATAAACGCTGTATCAATAAGTTGAACCTACTACATACTCCTTACTAAGTTACTAGTGCTTGTATTTCTAAGTGGGTTGTTTTGTCTCATGTTCAAACAATATTTGTACAAGTGTATATAGCAATATGTACATGCTAATTATACATATATCATGATAATAAGTACATAGTTCACTGCAAAGGATTAGTAGAATCAAAGATAAGATATTACACAATCATTGTGTATGAAAACTTGCATGGTGGCAAATAATCTACATAATTTATTCAATAAAACTTAATTATATATACAAGGAACAGTACTTAAAACTAATTAAAGGTAGAAAACTTGTCCCAAGTCGGTGTCTCTCGGGATCGTGCCAAGAAGGCTGGCAGCATTGCCACGTTGAATAGCAATGCTGATTCTCTGGGCGAGAAAAGCCCCAGCTCTCTTGTCACGAGAGGCTTCTACCAGACGATGTGCAAGCTCTTTGAAAAGCTGATGAGTATCCGGACCCCAAGGCCCCAGAGTTTCAACCGCAAACGCAGAAAATATGTATCCTTGACCAATGCAAGCATATTTCCGGCGCTTGAGGCACTCCTGCTGAGCAGCAGCAGCACCGGCCGCCACAGCAGTGCCGGGGAGATGGGACGGAGCCAACGTATCGACACACGTGGCATCCCACACCAGCGGCCGCCCCAATCTCCACGGCACCAGCGACATACCATCGGGTCTCCGGCCATCGCCGCGCGCCAAACCTACTGGTTCCAGTACAGCAGGCACCCCGGCGGTGACCAGAGCCCGTCGTATTAGGTCATTGATGGAAGAATGACGAGATCGCCGACCGGCGCTGCTGACGCATGACAGGCCATGGTGTCCGAAGATGTCTACACTATCACCACAGTGACACCGATGAGGGACAATACATTTTGCGCCTAAACGCAAACAAGCACACAATCTGAACGTTGTGTTTAATTTTATCTCTGACATTATTTGTGTATAATATACTTATGTGTGAAAGAATTTGTATATATAAAAGAATGTTGTGTTAGTTAGACTATTTATAGCTCAAAAACGGCTGACTATTTATAGCTCAAAAACGGCTGAATCGATTTGGCTTAAAATTGGCGGGGAGGTAGTGTAGAACCAGGAGAAGGACATAGGATACTTATCTCGTTCCCGTGGATCGTGACCTCAAACATGATATATCACATGAAAGTCTACGAGGGTGAAATCGCGGGGCATACCTAGTATGATATAAATTAATTAAATTTTTTTTCAGTTTCATGTTCGGAGGCACCATTCCTCACTACTTCTACAATTTCATAGAGCGAGTGTTCCCAGAGGAGGCTATAGCTTTCCCTCTAGCAAAGAAGTTGCTGTTTGAACGGCTGATATTTGCTCCGTTGATGCAAGCATTCTCACTCTACACACTGGCTAGGTTTGAAGGCAAGAACCACAAGTCAGCTGTTAAACAGCTGCTCGCTCTATACTTGCCTGTTCTGGAAGCCAATTGGAAATGGCTCACGCTGTTCCAGGTCATCAATCTATCTCTAGTGCCTCCTATGGTGAGTATAACTAAAGGATCATATACTTGTCCTACAATTGAATCTCTTAGCTCAAAAAAATCGTCAGTGTTCAACAAAACGATTTTTTTCAGGGACCCTCATCTACGTAGATGAGGGTTTGACTACTATTATATTTAATTTATGCTTCACTTTATATATATTCTGCCATTTTTTTTAAAACCATACCTTTATTAGAATGAGCAAAACAAATAGCATTCAAATCAGTCAAGCTGTTTTAGAAAGATTAAATATGAGCAACGATTTTTTTTTGTTAACTAAGAAATAATAAAACTTAAAACGTCAACCAATTATCTATGCCTTGACATCGTCCGCCACACCTCCCTTCATTCAGGCGACTGTCCTATTTAAAAAACATAATGTATGCAACATAAAAATAAAATCAATCTGTAAAAGAAATTATACCAACTTTTCAATATTTTTTTCAGTTACGAGTACTATTCATGAACATAGTTGGTTTTGGGTGGGCCATGTTCCTGGCCACTAAGAGACGTCAGCAGAGCCAAAAGAAGTCCAGCAACTGATCGCCTGCTCTTCTTCATATTAGGTGGTGGATGACTGTATGTTACTCTGTGATGTATTTAAGATTAGCATTGCTAATGACGAAACGTTTATATAGTAAATGCTCAACTTTAAGAAAGAAGATTGTGCCTTTATATTGTTAGTAGTAAGATATATATTTGGGGTTTATTCCAACAACTATTTCTCGTTACTTAAATAAATACTTTTATTTATTCGTTGCAAAAGTATTTAAATGCATGTTTATTTTCAGCATACGACAATGTATTGAAGAATTAAAAGTGTTGATGGGTTCGTGTGGGTAATGGCAACATTTTAAACAATATTGTAGTTAATTGTCAGCATGCATTATTTGGGGTTACTATTTTGGAAAATACCAAGCATTAATTAATTAGGATAGTTAAATGATGTATATTGTATAGCAACAAAAATTATAAGTATTGTTTAGCAAGGGACCATTTCCGATCACATCATATTATTGTGTTATGTAGTTAGTGGTGTTAAATTTTCTTGCATTTGGGTCTTTTTTTATATTTATATTACTTCTGACATTCCGTAATATAGTATCTATGGTCAAATATTACAAACATTGTCGTCTCTACTTTACTTAAAATGTGTTTACTTGACAATGTCAATCATTTGTTTTTTTTTATATTTTTATACATGTTGACTGGGATTTCGTACATAAATATTAAAACATCAGTTTGTAATGAGTTCAAAATATTATTGTATCATTTACTTGTTTACACAACAGCTTTTAGGACAGGGTGGTACATATTATCCTAACACTATCAAACGAAATCAATTCTTATGCAGTGCATATAAGATTCATTCTCCTTAACAAATAACAACTATATATTGTTATGTATATTAAAGATTTTAACTGTAAAGTGAGTATTTTTTTCAATATTGTTCACACTAATTTATTGCTTATTTGTTTGAAACTAACTTGTTTCACAAAGTATTTTGCTATTTTATAAGTACACTCAGCATTATCCTAACGAGTAAAATAAAATAAATAGCTTATATCTACAATAAATTAAAAGTGTAAATGACTAGTAAAATTAAATTAAATAAGTTAGTGTAAATATCGGTATATCAATAAATATATTGCACGCGTTATCCTAGGTACTCCTGAGTGCCTGGTGCGAGTTTTCTTAAAATCGCCGTCACAAGTCACCGCGTCGACGTAAACGCAGATTTGTATGGGCTCACAATAGTGTCTTCTTTAGGCCGACAGAGGCGCTGCTCCGATCCTATACAAATCTGCGTTAACTTTGACGCGGTGGCTTGTGACGGCGGCAGTGAAAAACTCGCACTAGGCACTCGGGGGCCTTACTATGACCTCTTATTGCCATGATAGTTAGACTCGTATTACGAGACGGATGTATAAGTGTATATGACACCGTAAAATTGTAAATATCGTTCGATTATAATCTATCTCGCGAGATTGTGAACGGCTACATACGGCTTACAATTTAACGTATTATTAGGGAGAAGGGAAACGGTTTGTTGATTGGTTCACAATATTTCGACCGTTTACATTTTTACGGTGACATATACATCTGTCACTGTCACTCAGCTGAACTGTCATTGCAATAAGAGCTCTCTTGGGCCCTTCAGACTAGAGTATTGTTTATGATACTTGACTAGTTGCTCAATCCAAATAAATTATCAACAAATAAAAATAAAATAACAAAATGAAAATACATTCGAGATCAATCGTAATGGAATGTATAAATTTGACTAGATCACAATAAAAAAAAGAAAATCACTTGCACTTAATACCTAATCATCTCCAGTCAATATTTGCGCACGGTAAATAGGGAACTTGTATAAATATTTTTATTAAAGGTATATTCGTCTATTATGTACATTTAGTTATTAGATAAATAAGCATTTTTGGAATGTTTTTTAAAATCATTGGATACTATGAAGTCAAACGCTATAAAGCCCTTGAACGTAACTCCAAAGCCCCCTTTCGATGTATTTATTTGTATAAATGCTTCAAATAAATATGCTTCGGTGGCACAAAGGTAATTAGTTAACAAATAAGAGAAAAATCAAGTTCCCTATTTATCTTCGCAGCGTCGAAACACAATTTTCACCAAGAGTTACAAGTTTACAACCTTTTAGATGTATTAATTCTTTATAATAAAGCGCTTATCATTCTAACCCAACACTGCGAGTGCTACTGAGACCGCGACCGGTCACTGCCTGAATAAAAAAAAATTGCAATAATAATATAAATCATAATTAACGTTTTCCTACACGAAGCGAAGCTAACGTTACAGAGTTAAAATTATAGTATGAATTACACATGTAATATACACTGAACACTTTTCTAGATTGAAGACCATTTAAACATGTGAAATATGGTAAAAGATTTTTTATCGAAGAATTTATTGTCTGAAAGAGACATGTTACCCTTCTGACAAAACATGGCTTAAACGAAGACTAGACCAAACTCGGACTAAAACTATGTTCATCCCTTTTGCAATCCGTATCCCAGAACAGATGAAGTTAATTTTAAACCAGGGAGTATCTTAACCCGTTTTGTAATAGAAGGGTAAAATTTGGTGTCACAAATTTTGTGAATTTGCAACATATTTACGAACGAGAATTGCGCCTAATTTTACTATACATCACGTTTCGCTTCGTCGAATAAAATCTAACATAATGTTATAGATTAGTAAATGTGGCAGCGACAGTGTTTGGTCGCGGTGTCGAGTTCGTAATATGGGATCGATATCGTTTCATTCTGGCGGTGGTGTGCGCGACCAGCTCCTCAGCGACGAAGGGCTGGAGTAACTCCCGCTGGAAGGCGACGAGGGCGTCGGCCGCCGGTACGGGATCGGACGCTTGCGCGCGCTGCCCGGGGTTAGTCATTTTAGTCGACAAGCAATCACGTTAGTCACAAACAATTGCTTAAGAACATGCTTTCAACATCTAATTTAAAATATGAGGGTTTACCATCATCGGTTTAAACAGAGCGTATTAATAACTTCTATAGGCCTAGTCAAAGTAACATTCTCTCGCGCTTGCGCTAATAAAAACGATACAAAATATATGGAAATGACATAAATCAGTCACGTGACATATGTCATTCCCGTAGGTTTTGTATCGTTTCTACTAGCGTAGCGTGAGGATAATGTTACTTTGTCTACAGGCCCTGAGCTTTGACGTTTCATTCTAGTACCGTAAAATTAAACTTCAAAGCTAAGTTCTTAATACAGCACGCTTAAGCGAGCATAGTTGACCCTTGAACTATACATGCAATATTGTAAAAAAACTTACCTTGAAAAACACGATATCAAGCTTCAAGTCACAATATCTAATACACAATATTTATTTGGGCACTGATTCTCAAAGTGCATGTCTTGTAATATAAGCGGGTAAACATTTAATTAAACAAATTATTAATTTACCATCTTTACCAAACATGGCAGGCACCTCAATTATAAAACAAATCATGTACCATACTCTTGAGAAAGTCCCTGGTGCCCGGCTAGCTTCTACCATGCAGCGATAAATAAAAAAATAAAAACAACAAAAGATTTGCAATAAATTTTAATGTGATAAAACAAATAGATATAATTGAAACACACTAGCTATAATGATTGTACAATATAGCACTCCCGGCGGCCGTCACTGATACTGTATACAAATCATTATCCAACATCTATCTTCTTCGGAACTTGTATTTGTTTGGCGTGTAATCTAGGTCAATAATGGGTGCGCTACGGAGAAAATAAATAAACATTAATTACTTTTACTTACTCGGTAACCCTGATTGTATGGTTGGCAAAAAACAACCAATTAATATCGTCCACATTACATTACTAGGGCACTTAGAAATAACGACTTGGGTGATTCAAATTAAGTCTTAAAAGTCTTGTATAGAGTACAAAATACAATAGAAATCAGACAATGAGTTAATCTTATAATAATACAAGTAGCACACCCCTGTTAGTACTTAAAATACTGTTTGTAAGTACGCACGCACACACGTGTGGACCAGTGACGTTTAACACAGCCAACGACATTTAATTAATTAGTTATAAAACAGTCTGCATGTGTCCCGAGTTAGGAATAAATACATGTTAGCTATACAGAGAGTGTTGTGGACCGAACGAACGACACAAATACGTTTTAGCGAAAAAAAATGTTAGGTCAATTTTTTTTTCTTTTTAGTTGTTTTTTTTTAACTGAGCATACTCTGTCGTTCTTCGTACAAAACATCTTGTGCATAACGTGTAGTTCATACTTGGCGTACAATACATAAACTTAAGCTAAAACCAAATCACACTAGCACAATCACTTCACTAATCGGAGCTACTACTCGTGTCTTCAGAACTCGTGCTATATTTCCGTGATTTTTTTCTATGAACAAAAGAGAAAACGAAAAATAGATAAAGGGTAAAAACTGCAAGTACACGTGACAAACCATGGTGTAATTAAAAACATACGTATGTATATATATTTATATTAAATATCAACAATAAAATGCGAGAAACCATGGTCCGTCACGAGTGCAACCAAGCGCAAATAAAAACAGAAACACTATGCACACCTATTAAACAAAAGCGACACACCAAAATGTTATACATCTAAAACACACTGTGCAATATCAGTGACATTAGGAAACTGTAATTCATGTCTCGGATATTATACACATCCTGTAAATGGCCGAATACTGCAGTGCTTTTGACCACCATTCAACTATGGGTCTCATACAAAATTGTGTAAAATATGAATTTGGACAAAGAAATCCAAATTCATACATTGGAATTAAATTATGCAGAGGATATTTAAGCTTCAAGCGTCAGTATCTTTAGGTTAGGAAATAAAAATCGGTAAATTCCGAGAAGAAACTGGTCAGAATAGATCGCGAAGTCACTTGCATCTTGCGAAATGAAATGAGCCAAAATCATCACACAACGAGAAATAAAGGACCTAAAATAGGTGCGAAAACATTTAAAGTATGAGAACAGTGGTGAATAGTCGTGCAGTGAGCGGATTCGATGGGAGGCCTAGGTACCTCGTGATGCGGCGGCGGTCGAGGAAGCTGGGCGAGCCGGCGCGCCGCGGGATGGACGGCGAGCGAGATCGAGACGCGCTCCATCTACGGTAATCCGCGTACACGCCCGTCATCGTCCTGTCACAACCCACCACAATGCATGCAATCCCAACGAGACACGCCACAGCCAATGGCGGATCGTCAATGGCGGAAACACAATTCAAAACATTCGTTAATGTCTGCTCCATTCAGCGTATCTCTATAAAACATTACAAGAAGTTTGATGTAAAAATCTGCCGAGTTAGCTCGAGATCTCTCTCATCGTTAAACAACCGTTATAATGGTAACTTGATTACAATTTGGGAGAACTCTGGAAGATTTTTACAAAAGTTGGAACAATGAATTTGTGTCACACGGAATACAAAGTGTTTCTAATAATTATTTGACGCTTATGATGAATATAAATTATGGATAAGTTGGCCACTGTAGTGCACCAAACGTGTCATTGGATTCATAACTTAATTCGCAAAGGAGCTACTTTATGATAATTTGGGTCTATCATTCAATAATTACGTAAAATTACAATGTCACAATTAATGAAGTACCTCAGTAGCCAGTATGTCAACTAAGTATATGAATATAATGATATAATGTGTCAATATTCACCTAGAAGATCTTGTGGAGCGCGATGAGGATCGTGAAGAGCGCGACGAACTTCTACTGCTGTACGAGCTGGACCGAGATGAACGGGAACCCCTGAAGAAATTCGTTGTAAATAAGTCTATTCGAATATAATTACAAATATACGAACAGCATACATTTGGAATGGACAAGAAATATTTATATGATGACAAGGGCTAGTTTCATTAGAATATAAATGCCGCTATCTGCTCTTTGACATCCACTAATACAAGAATAACATGAAAATTCGACCGTTCAACTCTCAGTTACTGAGAGAAATTGGAGCCTAATTTATGTCGAGAATACTTAGTTATGGACGACTTTAGATCTTTAAATAGGCTTAAGGTACATTATGTGGGCTGACTCACGAAAAGTGCAGATAAATAACACGATACCCAAGAAAGCATATGAACGTATTTAATTCTCTATTGGATTAGTGCATTAATTTAAATAAATAAAGCAACTAACCTTGAAGATGAATAGGAGCGAGACCTGGACCGTGAGGAGCGCGACCTGGAGCGTGACCTTGAAGACTTGCCGCGTGACCTTGACGACTTCCCTCTTGATATGGAGCGTTCACGCGACCCGTGACGAGACTTGGATCGCGAGCGAGATCGGCGAGATGACGACCGAGACCAACTTCTCTTAGACGCACTACGAGACCGCTTTTTCACCTCAGGGGAACTCTCCACCGTATTCTTCTTTTCTTTCGCTGGACTCCTTTTATCTACAACCGGACTCTTTTTTTCTATAACTGGGCTCTTTTTTTCTATCACCGGACTCAACTTTTTTTCTATAACCGGGGCCTTTTTTTCTATTCCTGGATTCTTTTTGTCCTTCGGTGGACTCCTCTTCTCTTTTGACGGACACGGCTTCGGACTCCGCCGTCTCTCCACTTCGGGGGACCTGTCTCTAGCTTTCTCCACTACGATGCTGGACTTCTTCGGCCTCTCCTCGGCGATGAATTGAACATCATCGTTGGAGGTGGAAGGCCCATAGGTCTCCTCTACTTTTTTCATGGAAGCTTTGGCCATCTGCGTGAGGCGCTCCTTGAGTGTGTTCAGTTCGTTAATGTCGAGCACCTCCTGCCTATGTCTGTCGGTGATTTGTTCTATATCTTCGCCGGAGCTCTCGGGCTCGCTGGACGAGTTCCTCATGCAAGTCACCTTGATTTTAAAGTTGTCAACTTTCTTGTCTTTCTTCTTTTTGGGTTCAAGATCGGAGGGGGACTTGATGTATTTGCGCTTGTCCTTTTCGGGGAGCTTGTCGATGACGTCACGGTACCGTTCGGGGCTTCGGCGCGCTGGCGAGTAGCTCAGGCTGGAGGAGCTGCGGGACCTACCGCGGTCTCGGTAAGATCTTGCTCTCTCGCGAGGAGACGAGGTGCGCCTGTCAGACTTCTTACCCTTGGCGGATGTTTCACTACTCTTCTTGTCTTTCTTGGACGCCTTGCGCGGGGTAGTGGATTTGGATCGCCTGTGCCGTTCGTCAGGCGAAGGAGATCTCCTCCTAGGCCGACTCCTTTCTCTCTCTGGCTCTACAGACTCTTGCCGTACTTTTTGTTTATCCGACTTGTTTTTCTCTTGTACTTTTTTATATTCCGGCGAAGGACTGCGCCGTCGTTGGGGTCTAGGGGGTGAAACACTCCTCTCTTTATGGTGTCGGACATCGGATTTTGGAACTTTCTCAGTTCTTTGTTTCGGAGGAGGCTCGGAGTCTGACTCGGACGAAGATGATTTCCTCTCGGCCCTTGAACTTTTACTAGTTTTATCGACATTTTTACGCGTCTCTTTATTTTTGTAACTTTTAGGCGACCTCTCTTTATACTCTGGGGAAGGGTCGCGCCTTTCTTTCGAAGGACTTCTTGGTTTCCTGCGTCTCGGTTGCTCCTCGTAACTCCTCTCTCTGCGTTTTGGTTGTTCTTCTTTTCGATCGCTTCTCCTATCATAAACTTCCTCCTTATCTCTTTTACTATATGATTCAACCTGCCTTCTCTGTCTGTAGTCGGGTGACTCGCTTCTTCTTGAGATTCGTTCTTCGCGGGGACTCTCCCTGCGGTCTCTATCTTCCTTCCTGTTGTAATAGGTGTCCTCGTTTCTCCTGTAATCTGGTGAGATGCTCTTCCTACGTCTCTTGTCCGGCGGAGGTGAGCCGCTGTCGTCTCGTGGGTGCGGTCTCTTGTCGCGACTCTTTGGAGGTGGAGGTTCAGTGTCGGAGCCTGAGGACGATCGGCGACGGTCGGCCTTCGAGCGTTTCTCCTCTCTATCTCTCACTCTCCTCTCAGGCTCTCTGGATGGTTCCCTCTTCTTGTTCTCAATCTTGGTGATATGTGATTTCCGTTTGTATTCGGGGGAGGGGTCTCTCTCCTCGATGGAGGTGCTGCGGTCGTTCCGTCGCCGGCTGTCATTATGTCTCGAGTTCTTGGGTTCCTCGTGTTTGTCTAGTTTTCTGGCGTCACGCTCTCGGTCCGGTTTCTTATTGTTAAAGTTGTTCTCTCTTGGCTCGCTGGTGCGTGAGCGACCTCTCTCTTTTGTGTATTTCGCTGCGGAACTGTAATGGTTATGTTATAATTTACCGTTTGTTAGGATAATTATAATGTTTCGATTATAAATCATTGTATTGTTAAATAATAAATCATTCTAATATTACCTATCACGACTCGATGCATTGCTGCCGGCGCGACGTCTGCTACTGGATTTTTTCTGTTTAAAATTCGATAATATTGATGAGTATCACGTTTCATATAAATGTGTCCAAACACCAGTGCCAATACAATAAGACTATAGTGGTTATGGCAACTAAAATTATACTCCACTAAAATATGCGACATTTTCATTGTCCAAACAAAAATATATTTGCCTCTCAAAGATTATTTTCGGGAGATGATACACACACGGACAATAAAATCAAAATCACTTGTACGCATGCACTCTAATTAGGAATAATCCAAAAATGAACAGAGGCGTCAAACCAAACAGTATATATGAATAAATCATAATAATACACAAAGCCAAAGGAAGCATGTATAAATAAAGAGATAATTACTTTTTTAATTTAATTAAGTTCTTTTCAAGTATATCTTTTAGAATGTTTAGGTCTATCCATAACATTCTCATACAGATATACAACATGACACAGTACATATATTGTTTGTGTACATAAATGAAACTGTAAGGATCAGTCAAAGGTATAATTATCGAATTGGTTGGCACCAGTGCGTCGCTTATACTATGTTAGTAAGACATAACGAGTTCAACATAATGATACATAAATGCGTGTAATACACAAATATTAAATGGTAAATATAACACTTGGTGGGACGTACCTTATTCAACAAACGGTGGTGGTATTGTGTACCATTTAAACATGTGGTGCATCCTTAATTAGTTTTGGACAATTGAGCAAAGGGAGAATGTTATGGATTAGTTACATTTTAATAGTTCATAGCGGACATTTACATATTGGCGTGTAATACAGAAACGTGCTTTGGTCCTTCGACCACCCAATGCTAAACTTGAAATATTAAAAAAAAGTAGCATGTGAGTGTAATCACGTTTTTGTATTTCACTAGTATCTAGTAAGATCGCGTCATAGGGACAATATGAGACCACCATCTGTTTCAAAGACTACAAGCACCATGCACCCACTGCACACAGTCATGGCCGCCCCGAGCCACTCCGGTTAGTCACATACATAATATACTATGCATTACCACGGAGTCAATTAGTATTAGTATTACCTAACATAGTGTCTTACTGAGTGTTATTGTTTTGTGATATACTTACAGAATACGTTATTTCTTCAGATAAAGATGGCTATCCTATGAAATGATGCACAGTTAAACAGATAATTTTTACTGGCTATTTCTTGTATGTACAGAAATCAAATAAAATAATAATAAAATGATATAAGAAGACAATAGACACATGGAAGCAATATTGGTAGTTGGTCGAGAGCGCTGAGGTCGCACTCGGGTGTCTGTAGCTATACAGCGTACACATGGAAGCCGAGGACTCTATGGGCCGTGGAAACAACCGTCACTACTATTTTAAGTTAGTATAGCTCACTCTCTAAGGGTTACACCTGACTGGAACGGTGTTTGCGCACCACGGACAAAATTACTAACATATCTGTCATTTATTGATGACTTAGCTAGACCGAGCCGGGTCCTAGCCGAGCGGCGGCCTTAGTACATTGTCCATACAAAATATCGCGGCTGTCGCTCCCGTATCAGCCTTCTTAGCCACTGGCGGAAGAGCAGTCAGAATTTCCCGAATGACGCTACTTAAATCATCTGTCATAGATGTAAGATGCCATTATACATACAAAATATGTCTCGGCCAACGAGTGGCGGCCAAGCAATGACGGCCCATGTTCGACTCGGGCCCGGCACGGTATAGCGTAAGTCATATTTTAAAGAGCAAAGTACGCTCCTAAACCTTTTTTTGTTACTGAAATATCCCTTGTCAAACACTGTTCAGTCAGGTTATTTAGACCTGTGATCCACCAAAGCAGACGAAATACGAGCAAACACCCAACAGAGTTCGCGAGCCGAAGCGAACCGAAGCAGAGAGAATGTTGGAACGAAACTCTATTGACTGTTCGCTTATAAATTCCCCTCCATTGGTGGACACGGGACTTTGCATAAAGGGGATGTGAAAGGTCACAAAATAAAGGTATTACGCAGTGTACTAATCGCTTAGATCGTTGAACACCAGGCCAAAGTGTTTGGATAAATTTGAAAAGTAAATGAAACAAAGCTCTGTGCTACTTCTATGAGCAGTATCTATTGAAGTAAGGGAGGGTAATGAGGGCAATGTGGGGCTGTGTGGCAGAAGATGGCTCCACGGTATTGTGCGAGTCCCGCTAACGCATGTACCCAAACCCCAAACAGAAAGTAGTCACGTTAGATCAATTAAATTAAATGGCCTGTGGTTATGTTACAAACACATTACTTTTCGTTTGTTTTTTTAATTATTTAAACTTTTTTGTTAGAACTATGGCTTCTTAGAAAAATATTTTTTACTCTGTAGATAGATTAGAATTTATCATCTACCATGCTAGCTAGTGAAATTCATTTTTAACCTGCAAATTTTGGCATTTTCCATTAAATATACAATTACTTGTGTTTGTAGATGTTTTATAACATAACCTTGGCTGCTTAATAGTAAAGTTCAAAAATGGCATCATTGAGAGAAAGAGAGAGGTGATATTTACCTTCTTCTTTTTGCGCGGCTTGTCATCCTCCGAACTGGATTCGCTGTCTTCGGAACTGCTCGAGGACTCAGTGTCCGCTGACTTGGAGCGTTTCTTCTTTTTCTTGCCTGAATCTTGTCTATGGGAGAAATTTTGACTTTTTAAAATGCTCTTTGGTACTTGGACTACTGTACCCCACAATAGTCAGAGTTCAAAAGTACATTTTAGTTAGCTTACGAAAACGGTTCAAAACTCGTGATAAGGGCATGTCTCACGCTTCGCTAATAGAAACGATACAAAATGTACGGGAATTACATATGTCACGTAACTGATTTATGTAATTTCTATACATTTTATATCGTTTTTACTAGCGCATGCGCAAGAGAATGTTACTTTGTATCTCTATTACGATTTTGTCACCGTTTGCCTTATCTATCCAGGATAGTGTCACCGCACAATATTTTTATTGTTATTGAGAAAGGGTTTTGTGATTTCCTTTCTTACACGCAGCGTAGTAGTAGTTTCTTGCCGGTTCTTCTCTCAAGGCTAGTTTCCGAACCGTTAGTCATTTAGCAGGATCTAAACTGAACGGTCCAAGAAACCTGGTTGTCACGGGACTAACTAACGGGGTAATTGATGGTTTTCTATCCAAAACCAACCGGACAAATTTGGTATTTATGCTATTATAGTATAACAAATGTTTCCGTATTTTTGGGTACAATAGGTTGATTTCTGCGCGAGGAATAGACACGTAGAAATCAATTCAATCTTCAATCAAAATCGGTTCAGGCTTTAGCCATGAAAATATTGAGTAGTATTACGAAAATAAAATGAAATGGAGTGGATGAAACTTAAAGCGTAATTAATAAATACTTGCCATATAATTTATTTTTAAACAGCTAGAAGGAGTAAACAGAATTTAGAAGGCATTAGAAGAGTTATTGGAGAGATATTTAAGAGTAGTTATAGATTTAACAATGAGTTGTTGTACCATACCTACGTATGAAGTTCCACAACATTTTTCTCTCGCTGTAATTGGCAATGCAAAAAGTGTTCTAAGTTATTGAAATTAAGATTCATTATGACGAATGCAAAAATAAAATAATAAATGAATACTTGCCTCTTGGACAACCGTAGTGTCACCTGTCTGGGTTCAAACGTAATCTATGAAATTGTGGTCAAAATTTAAAAGAAAATAACATTAAACAAAAATGTTATCTAAATTGAAAGGAATAAGACTCAATTTGGAAAAGAACTTACTTTTCTTTCTTATTCTTCTTTGACTTCTTTTTCTTCAATTTCTTGCCATCCGGGGACGAACTGTAAAAAAATAAAAGGCTGATTTTAAAGTCGAATTTCAATAACTTGTCAACTTAACTCGTCTATGGCACGAAATGTATCGTTGATCGGCCATGTTTGCAACTAAACCACATCCAGACTCCAAAAAAGTATCAACACATTTGCAACGACATCAACACATTTGCAACGTCGAAACCCTACTAAATATATACATAGGGTACCGAATACTATACGATCTTAATCCAATGCGGTATTTCACACTTGTTTTTAAGGTTTCTCTGATCATGTTGAAGTATGTAGGCATGATTACATAAAATACGTACACAGTTCTACAATAAAGTTGTATTATATTTCATTAGCGGCCCGTCCTCGCTACACTTCGAGTTCCGATTTTTTAAATTATCTCAAAACTTTGACTTTTCTCTACTATTTAAAAATATATTACGGATTTTTAGCTAGTTATAAACCCATCGGAGTTTATGTAAGTAAAAAACCGTGAAGCAAGATCCCTAAAGTTTAGAAATGGCGACTACAGTTTATAAAATTTAACGCGTTCATTGCTAACGACGCATCTACGTGTCCAACAGTTAGCTAATTTACGAAGAAGATGCGATGTTAGCAGAGAATGTGTGAAAGATGTAAGTAAGCACCTTCTCTTCTTCTTCTTCTTAGGCTGGTGTCCCCGGTCGTCCCGCTCGTGGCTGGGGGTGCGCACGAGCGGGTACCGCTGTGCTTGATCTCGCGCGCGTCGCTCGCGGTCCAGGCTGGAGCCCTCCACGAACCGCGGCGAGATGCCGAACGCGTCGCGCAGCCGAGCGTTCTTCTCCTGCTGCGCCTCTGCCACTGCGTGCGTCTCGCGGACACTGACATATACCATGCTATTTATTATACAAGTACCTATATATTCGTCTGTTACATTGCTTATGGTATTGGGGTATACGGCTGTTTAATCGTATGCGCCCTAGATGGCGTCACTTGTCAATTACATCGCACTATGGTTACGTTTTCCTATGTATGGAAATACTCTGCTGTTATGACAGCCGCTTGTAGTGGTTCAGTCAGTGGTTTCAATATACGTCACAAGTGTTACAGTAAGTCAAGTGATTTCAGTTTTCCAACGGCATATTTGCTATATGTATAAGTAATCTGATACGAGTCTATTGCATAACTTAATTAATGGTAACGTTTGTGTACTCTTTGAAAAGTATCTCAGTAAGTGTTGTTACATTAAGACAATATTCGTGCATGGGTTGAAAGTCAAGTTGTCAAATACCAACTAATATTTACCTGTGTAGCACTTAAGTGCGCTAAAAATGAGGAAACAGTAAAACGATTAAGGTATTTTGTCAAAGAATATGAAATTATCAATTCAATTCACAATTGCGTCGAGATAAAAGCCGGAAAACTAACGAATGGTATCGTATTCGAGTAACACGGTTTCTGCGTACACGTAAGTAATGAATTGATCGTCGGCTACGTATATAAACACGTGGGTGGCGACCTAGTTGCTAGCTAAGGAAGGCTACAAGTAATCGATAAAACTCATATGCACACCTTATGACTGAACGCATGGACTTCCTCTCCTCATGGTTGGAGAGACAGACCTGCAAATTGTCGTGAATGTTGTGTCTGAGCGTGGAGCAGCTGCAGCGGCAACAGCAAGAGGAACGCAGGCCATCGAGGAGCTCGCGCAGGGCCGGCGCCAGGCTGAGCTCGGCCGGGGCCAGGCCGGGTTCGATCGGCGACGGGCCGGGCTCGGGCGGCGCAGGCCCGGGCTCGGGCAGCGCGCGGGCCGGCTCGGGGCCCTGCGAGCGGGCTCGCCCCGGCCCTGCCACCACGGCTTGGAACGTGCCCCGCCACAGCCGCTCAAATACCACCCTATTATCTAGTTCGCGACGCGAAGCCCTTCCCCGTTGCATCGTGTTGCGACTTAACCTACTTAATCTAATGGAAGACTTGTTTTCTTATTCTAAATGTGAACGTATATTTTCACATAATGGCGGATGGTCCGCTGGAAGACTTATGGATATAGGGTGCACGGGAGCGCGGCTACATGGCAGCGGCCGGCGGCGGGCAGGCGGCGCTACTGAGGGCTGCGGCGGGACGCGGCGCCGCGCGCAGCGTGCGCAAACATCTCATCTCCGGACCGACGCGACGCAACACCCCTCACAAACACTTCATTACCTTCACCCCACAAGGGGAAATTACCGTTTTTGCGCTCGCATGCCCGAGCTTTTCATTAAGGTTATCGTATTTCTGCTTTCCTTTTATTTAAGGAGCACTTTGTATAGAGAAGTAAATTGATGTTATTGTTAGTTCAATGAGAAGCAAATCTAATCTATAATAAGTTACGGTACAACTCCAAACGGAACTTGGACGTATTCGCTTATCGGAATCTTTTGCTAAGCTTATAATTAGTAACAAGATGTATGCAATCATTTGAAGACTTATTAATATTAGTAAAGTACGAACCATTGTTAGTACACGTGAGCGCTACGAATGCAATTCGACGCGCAGTAAGTAGTGGAAATGACACTAACGTAAGGGTTATTTATAGTGTCATTATGTACCAGAGTAAGATAATGAAATAGAACAAATAACAACGCTTAGACGGGAACAATACGTGATAAATGGCATCCGTTCATGGTTACGTTGAAAATCTCAACTCTATGTGAAATGTATTCAAAATTTGGCAATAAAAAAGCCGTTATGGGTGACGCTTCTTTATACAGATAGATAGTTCAAGGCAGGATATGATAGGCGCAGTTCACAAACTGGTAGGCAAATGGCCTAAAGATAAGACTATCTGCTGTTTTGTCCGGAAATAGTCCACCGAAGGAAACACTTAATTTGTTTGTCTCTTCAGATTAGGATATTGAATTTATTGTTTAAGTTCGTCTCACGATCCTCGTTCAGCTCTAGTGGAGTGGCAGACTAAGGCGGAACAGCTTTTGGCATGACACACAGCCGCACCTATTAATTACATTACGCCAACACGCGCCTGTCTGTCTGTCCATTGCTCATTAGTTACGAGCACGAACGTCTGATTTAACAGTCTCTTCGGATTATGTCAAGCTCGATTATCATACTGAATCATTAGCATTAAGGGACTTTGAGCAAAAAGGAATTTGTAGGTTGTTAAATAAAACGGGATACTTAGTATTATTAATGGGTCTTCTAGACAATAAGACATCAAATGCTGACTTGCAATATGATACCACAATGGGTCAATGTTATAACGGTAAGCTAATTTGGGCCAGGCTGACGAAGCTGGTTTTCAGTTAACATCCATTGTGTTATTATATTACATGCAGACCATGCAGTGCAATCCTAATAAATTAAATCGCGTATTTTTTACAAAGTTAAATTCGGAGCACACGTAACCGAAGGAAGTGTGTGAAGAGTGGCATGAATGTGGATTAAGCTAAAGAAGTATGTCCTTACATACGTAGCATGTGTCGAACGGTGGTCTACCTATCCCCATGGGACACAGGCGTGAGCATATGTGAGTATGTATGTTTAAGGTATTGCCCTCCCTACTTATAGTAGCACATGACAGCGCATGCTCAAAGAGCGCTGATGTTTGATGCTGAGTCACCTCATCTTATCCTTAAATCCGATCTAAAACCCTTTATTTATAACTGGCAACTATAAATTTGTCATAATTCTGATTGTGTTTAGGTACTTCAATGCAAATCGTAATGAACGAGCCCTCCAATTTGGTGTGGCAGATACTGTTTATTATTCTTTGACATGCCCATTTCCCATTTGTGAATGGCATGCAAACATGAAGTAGTGAACTTTATACGCCAACGCAAATGTTACAAGCAAAATAGTATATTTTCAACGGATCCTGTTACAGTAGTATTGCGGCACGCGAACTTCTGACAAACGTGAGTGTTTTAAGTTGGCACTATACACGTAACGTTATCGTCTATGCTTCGCCCTAATCCCTTAGTCTGTCTGTTTTAACATGTTATTGTAAGAATAATTATTGAAAACTAAAATTATGTGAAAACTTTTAAGTTTGTGAAAGTCGACCAATCTGAAAATCAATGAAATCAACCGTATTATATCTATCAGTACAATACAATTTCAAAGTGATCACATTCACCTTTACCGCGTAGAGTACTTAGGTGCCTGACCGGCCAACATTTCTAAGAAGCCCTGGGTGTCTCAATGACTACTAGCTTTGTATCATGTTATATTGAAACAAGTGTAGCCTCTTACTTTGCATATTATATGAGCGACAAATAGAAAAAAATGGTGTCGGGACGAGAATTCGTTTATCTACTATATGAGAAATCATGTAACTGCTCTAATTAACTGGATGTTCGTTGATGATATCACTGAAACGGTTTTCTAAGTATAAATATATTTAATCGAGCTTAATTTTCTTTATTTATTGAGTGAATAATGAGATAATATGAGAGATAGTATGTTAATACTAAATCAAACTACTGTTACTGTTCTATGACGAGTCTGAGTCTCCGTCCGAGTCTGCTTCAGAAACTTCCAGTGCGTTCAAACTTGTAAAGTGAAAACTACTAACACTTAACAATTATTCCACCCAATCCAATAATTTCTGAATACGTGTTTATACGAGGAAAGTGATGTGCAAACATTTCTATCTAAATTGAACGCCATTTATACGTCGGATATTATATTCATACTAGCTGTGCCCCGAGGTTTCATTCGTTTATTTCGCGATACCCTAATTCTAAAATCTAATTAAACTACTTGTAAAATCAGCTATCTACCAGTGAAAGTCTCGTTAAAGTCCGTTTCTGAGACTAGCCAGCACAAACAGACAGACAGACAAAAATATTGTTATTTACATATGTAAGCACCGCATTTACTTTCATATGCATTAAGGGAAAAGCTGTTTTCGAATTACAAACAGACACTTCAAATTTATTTATCTGTATAAGTAGATGTTGACCTTTATCGTGTGTTGTCGCAACTCCGTCGCTCACAAGGAGGCATGAGTACTTTTATTTTCAACACGCCATACCCAGTGACACGTATCTCAGAAGGGCACAACACAAGCCCAGTTGGTATTATGGGGAGGGCAGAGGGCACACGCAGGCGACGTATTATAATCCTCCCTCGCGATGGGGTGGCGAACTGGCAATGAGGCGCCGACGTCATGCACTCTGATCAATATGCAACTACTGAGCTCCGACTGGAGGCACAGTTTAAAGAAATTTGCTTCTATTTTCTATGTTGCCTTGCGGTTTCAACCGCATACAACAAAAAATAAGTAATATATTTTCTGAGTCAAAAGTCACTCCTTACAACTACTATCTGACTGTGAAATTCCCATTAAAATCAGTGTAACCGTCGAGATTATCCGAAACGAACAGTCAGACGTACAATACAAATAGACAGGCAAGAAAAAAAAATCAAAATATTTTTTTTCTTTATGTAATGTAGGCCGTATAAACTATCCATATTATGCATTTAGTGAAAAGCTTATTGTCAAAGTAATGTAGAATTATCGATTTGAAGTTTAGAAAAATGTCTGTAAAATGCGTAAATAACATTACGCCAATACCGCTTATTATCTCTTAGATGCGAGTGTCATTTCGAACGTTTATTTCCTAGATTCCATACTGCTTGTAGACAGTTTTCATTAATTATGTGTTATAGTTGAAGCTAAGACACAATAATAGAACTTAGAAGTATCAACGCGTGTGGTACGAAAGTGGCCTATTGAACATGTGGCCGTGATCATGAGATAGAATATAATTAATTAATGATATGATGTAAATTATGCAGTCATTAACCTCTGACGGATGGTAAGCTCTTACGACTCATAATGCAACGCTGTGATAAGAAGTGCATACGATGGAGCTACATTGTCAAAAGTCTAAAAAGCTTCCAAAAAAGTAAAAAAAAAATGTTTAGCATATCTATACATAATACACAATACAGATAAATAAAATTGAAGTGTCTGTTTAAAATTCCAAAATAACAGATTTTCACCAAATGCACATGAAAGTATACACGCTACTGACACTAAAAAAACATGTTTTAAATTTTTTTTCTGTCTGTCCCTCTGTCTGTCTGTCTGTTTGTTTGTTCCGGGTAATCTCCGAAACGGCAGGACGGATTTTAACGGGACTTTCACTGACGGATAGTTAAAAAATAAAAAAAATAAACTAAATAAAATAAAAATTATTAGGGATCCTCGGGCAACCATGAAATTAAATTAAAATCTACGCAGGTAAAACCCCGAGGCACAGCTAGTTCAATAATAAAAATGCAGGGTAGATACGAATAAGCCTGCTGCACATTGCTTTTCCATGCCACTAAAATTGAATACCTACATTTTCAAATAGCATAAAACTGTCAATAGCAGTGACTATAAAATAAAGTTATGATATTTTTACGCCAATTTCGTGGAGATTCTCATAATATTTACTAGTCGAGCCAGCATGGTTGTATACAATCGTGTAATTGATATGAAACTGAAATAGACTACGCGCTGAAGCGTAGAGTCGTAAACAAAGTGAAGGAAAGTAGATTGTCTTTCCATTCCGCCTATACTATCTATTATAATTTCACCATTAAAATTTACGATCAAAAATTTAAATTGTACCTTAATTGATTTCACGTTGGAAATTGCAAGGAAAAATAAATCTTTGCACCGTCCTAATTCGGACTTAAATTGATTGTGCACCATGAAATAGCAATTATTCTAGCTTTATACGCTTGATAAATAATGCTTCTTGAAGGATACAACACATTCACTGCTAAGGACGCACCTGCGCGTCCAACTGTTAGAGAATTTACGAAGAAGCCGAAATTTCAGCAGTGAATGTGTTAATGTTTACGGTACCTAGAGTATTTTAGATCATCTATTATTTAAGACAATTTCTTTGCGAAACACTATACATGTAATTGAAGAATGACATGAAACCCTAGGCAATTTAAAGGACTTTAGCTTTTCTAATGGACGTAAATTAATAGTCACTGTCCTAACATACCGGCGGTCTACTTTCTTTCTACGATAACGAAACATCGCAAACGATGGAAATTCAAATAAAGTTTCAGTATCGCTGTTTTATTTTTAAGTCAAGTTTTCGTTCGTTAAATAATTTTCTTGTATCATTCGGACGTAAGTTTAGATCGAATAAGAACCGTGGGATCTCTGCAGATTTTTGACCGAAACTTCGTACTTAATTCCTTGAATAAGAGTAGATCTCCTGCTTTATTGGCATTCGATTAAGGAAAATAAGCAATCATCCTTATCGCCTGTAGTTGGGTTACCGATTGCAAAATGGCCCCGTTCTGTACTTCAAAATGTTTATTAAACGTCTTCGGATAGTCTGACAACTGGTTCGAACCCAGGCCACCAAGGGAACAAAGGGTTGGGGAGGTCAGAATACAGACTGTTTGCGTTGTATTTAGCTACTAGTCTACACGAGTTAGATTGAGTGGGTGGCCCCAAAAACGCGATATATCATCATAGTTATCTCGTGAAGGAAAAAATAAAGCTTTACTCACATAGTTTTGCAATACAGAATAAACATTTACTGCGGAATAATACTCCTAATAATATAATAAACGGATGTGCTCAAGGTAAATAAATATAGGTAGTTTCCCATACAACACGTAATATTGTCATTGATACAGTTTATTTGGTGCGATTATTAAATCGCATAGACTAATCATTTCAGCCGTGTAGTTATTGTTCGATGGATTACAATGCGTACCCAGCGCTTTTATAAACAAATGCGCCACAATATATCACAGTACGTTCAACACATTTATTTGTATTTGGTCTACTGCTAAAACCCAGACATGCAAGGTGCTTATTTGTACGAAGAAACGATTCAAGTGTTTGTAATTTATTAGTATATCGGTTTATTTAGGTGGTGGTGATGTATTTATTGAGTAAACAAATAAAACAGTGTTACTTACGCCAGTCTCCCGAACTCGTCTCTGGGTTGGTCCTTGTCGGCGCTGGTGTCGGAGATCTTGGCGCGGAAGGCGGCCACCCGCGCCGCTATCTCCTCCCTGGGCAACCTGCGCAACCAGACCATAGACACGCTCATTATTACCACATTACAATACACATTACACAGCTGTTGATCACGTGTGTCACGATGAGCTGCGACCGGCGCGCTACGCGAACTAAAAGTAGAGAAAATCTCGCGGGCGCACCTGAGCGGTAAACCTACCAATGCATGTTGCCAGCCAGGTACCGGCGTCGAATTACTTTACGAAAACAATAAAATTAGCGATAAGACTTTTATACGATTCGCCGGCGGCGTGTACGCGAGCCCGACTGAACGGTGACAGGGTGCGCTGAATAATATATTTAACGCAGGGGGTGCCTAGTGCCGGTCCGGTGAACTATTGATTTGACTCCGGCGCAACGATCCCGTTCGTTGCCCCTTGCTGGCTAGGGTTCCATTCATGCAATATACCCTGCTACACAATAGAAACACTATCACGAACATAATACTTATAAAAACAAGGTTTATTTTATGGGGCAGTAAAATCGATAACGCCGCGTGACTTCAATTGAAAGAACATGTGTAACTTATACAAATACAGCTGAAACCATTGCAGGCTGTAATAAGGTGAAATTGGTTACAATTGAAAACTTTTAATTTGTAACACAGTATATTTAATACGTAACTGTCACGTAATACTTAAGGAATATTATTGCTGAGATAGTTCGTCCTGGAGCCTGTTAACAAAGGCAAGAAAGAAATTCTTCTGTTCTGTTAAATTTACTAAGGTACTTTCCAACAACGTATTGACATCGATTGCAACTATTGTAATTGTTGATATACACAAAGACTGGATGAAACTAATACCCGATTTTTCATATGCGACGTAAAAGTTATCGCGAAATATATAAACTGAACTTTACTGAATAAATAATAATTGACAAAAACATTGTTTTTCAAAATCTGATTGCTTATCTATACATCTATATCTATACAGATAAATAAAATTGAAGTGTCTGTTTGTAATTCCAAAATAACAGCTTTTCACTAAATTCATATGAAAATATACACTCTACTGACACAAAAAAACTAAGTTTTTAAATTTTTCTCTGTCTGTCTGTCTGTTCCGGGTAATCTCTGAAACGGCTAGACCGATTTTAACGGGACTTTCACTGACGGGTAGCTGATGTTTCAAGGAGTAACTTAGGCTACTTTTATTTATTAAAAATATTAGGGGTCCGGGACAATAAGGATGAAACTAAATCTACGCGAGTAAAGCCGCGGGGCACAGCTTGTAGTTTTATATATTTCAAGATGTTGTCTGTAAGTAAATAGCAAGGTTTCTCATTTAATTCCGCTTAAGGCAATTTAATTTATGTTCTTTATCGTTTTAATTAATAATTAAATGGCTCTACCGAGCGTTAATTTTGCACGTCGTTCTTGCTTTATTCTTATCCGTGCTTTTACATAATTTATCATAAATAATGGCTGACTAGGCAGCTTCCAAATACTCCCTATATTTGAGATATACCTCTACCTTACAAAACAAAGATCCCAGTCAAATAAGTTGTTCCTGCGGTAGGTAGTTAAGGTCGCCAATAGGCCTAGAAAAATTGACATTATCCACGCGCTTCGCTCATAGAAGCGATACAAATTGGATGGGAATGTGTGCACGTGCCTGATTATGTTATTTCCATACATTTTGCATCGCTTCTATTAGAGCAAGCGTTAAAATGTTACTTTGTCTAGGCCTAAAGGTGCTTCATGTCGGAACCTAACTAAAAATCCGTTATTTATATAATAACTAACGGACGTCACGCGGTTTCACCCGCGTAGTTCCCGTTCCCGAGGGAGTACAGGGATAAAATATAGTCTATATTAATCAGTGATAATGTAGCATTTCAATGGTGAAACAATTTTTAAAATCGATCCAGTACTTTTTGAGCCAATTTGTTACAAACATAGTCACATACAAGTCATCATAAATCTATACTGTCTATATCAGTATTAATATAGACAGTATAGATTTATGCAATATATTTTTCAGACTCATGTTCATGTCACTTGCACTAATCATTTGAATAAGTACCTACGCCAGGTGTCAAAGACAGAGTACTTATGACAAAATGTAGTTCATGGAGTAATGCCAATATTTCATGTTTGGATGGAATCCAATAAATCATCGTTAGTTTCAATTGAACTGCATTAGTTACATTACATGCCCATCAAGTTTATTCTTGTGATTCACAATGGATTCAAATGGAATAGAATACTTATTTATTAAACAAAAAAAGAAGTTCCAATCACAGCGGGGCCTGTACCAATGAGTTTTTCTAAAAACTTATGCGCGGTGATCACACCACATTCATTAAGGTGAAGGAAAACATTGTGAGGAAATCTGTATATGTCCAAGACGTATGTATAGTGCCTGAGACGGTGATAGACTCACCATCTGTCACAGTGGCACTTACTCATCTTCGGTGAAAAGTGGGAGTTGTTATTACAACACCTCTGCCTACTCCATCGGGGTATACGGGCGTGAGCATATGTATGTATGTTATTAAACCATAAAGTTTGAACATAATTTCCTTACATTAGTTTATGAAATAGTGTCCTAGAAGCTAATATTAGGCTCCTTCCCAAATTAGAGTAGTGTTATTGGGTTTATCCATCTGCAACTTTCCAGGGCAGAAGCTACTAACCAATAACACTGTATCCAAATATATATAGCTCAAAGGTGACTGACTGACTGACATAGTGATCTATCAATGCACAGCCCTAACCACTGGAAGGATTGGGCTGAAATTCTTCATGCAGGTAGATTTTATGACATAGGCATCCGATAAGAAAGGAATTTGACTATTTCTACCTTCAAGGGGATAAAACAGGGGATGAAAATTTTTATGAAACTAAATTTACCCGGGTGATACCGCAGGGCACCAATAAATACAGGACAGTTTGTGTCCTCTAATGAAATAATCATGTTTTATTTTATTTCTTTAGAAAAGGCTTGCTTAAAAACCCATATTTCATTCCAAGAGACGCAATAGTAAAGCAATCATAGTTTGAATCTCACTAGTCCATATATAAACCTTGAGTGCAATAATACCACATCATGACTTTAAAGAATCATAAGGATCCCTCCTTATATGTCTGAGAAGAATACAAAGACATGTAGTGTCTTAGCCAGAGATGGACTTACTTTTTCTCTCTCTCTCTCTCTCTCTCTCACCTTTTGTTGTCCAATTCAATTCAAATATCTTTGTTTGATTAGACTTCTAACAAAATACTTTCAAATCGTCAGGACACAAAAACTAATAATCCGGGATTATAAATGTTCTCACCAGGTTCGGAAGGTTGCTTTTGTTGAGAAGTACAAAAACACTATTGTCACTTTTAAACATGGCTGATGACTCTCATGTGTCCACAAAGTGCGAGAAACCGAGGCCCCTCCAAAAAATTAGCTAAATAAGCCACATGCAAGTGCACCACTGACAAATTCAATCAGAGTTGAAGCAGTTGCCAAGGATGAAATTGGTTGATCATCATTATCAAAACTCAGATGCAATATCGATTCAATTATACCAAGAGTACCAATTTTATTCTAGTAAAAAAAATCTCGTTTTATGTGTGGAAATATTAAAAAACATTGGGGCTACCTATTTGTTGGACAAGTTATACACTTTATTTTGGCGTGATTTTATTATTGTTACTATACAGTATTATTTTGTCCCATCAAATTACCTCTTAATAATAGCATAATGTTATTACGTCATTTTCATTATATTAAAAAAACTTAATATCGCAACCAGTAATTACTCACCCCTGCTCCTCCAGGCTATCTTCAAGTTCTGCACATTTCACTTCTATCTTCCTCTTCCGTTCATGATCGAGTATTTCCTGGTTCGGCTGTTTGTTGGAAGCAGAGTCTAACTTGGCTATCTCTTCTTCAGTACGATAGTTAACAGAATCTTTAGTCTTTCGCACCGATGCCCAGTTTCTTTGAACGTAGCCATTCGTTCCAGAGCCTCGGGGCGTCGTCAAACCGATGCCATTGTACATTTTGTCGGCTTATCTACCTAAAAAAGAAATAAAGGAAGTAGTCTCATTCCACTACTTGAATAAAATCTTGAGGAGGCGCAGGGATCCTGTCACGTAGATTGTACGTTCAAGGCCTTATCTATTTACAAATGGTCCACTTCGATGTTTTCCCTTTGTCACAGAATAATATCATAAATAACTCACCATCTACACAAGCACCTATTTTATATGATTTTACTCTACACAATAATAAATTTCTTCACGTCCATCTTGGCTGGTTTTTATTTTTTTTATGATAGGTACAACCATAAACAATTTCAATAATTTTGCCGGTACAGCCGGGCATAGAGTAGATTGAGGTTCCGAATTTGATAATTTATTATGGCAACTAAATCTTAATCATTTTATTTTACTTGTTAAGTAATTAATGTCTGCCAATAGAATGATAGGCACTGGTAATGTACACAAATGTTTAGTGTAATACGATGGATTAATCTGGGGACTACCTAACTTCTCTATGACTTATCTTAAATCATTCTTTATCTGTGGCTTTCTTCAGCATAGATACAAAAATACAAAACTGTAACGTAAAAAAATTTACTACAGTCTGTCTATGAAAGTAAGTTATTTGAGGTTATGTTATTGTTTTGGATACGATTTGCTATAAAATATTCGCAATTTGATACGAGAAAAAAGGAACAAATCAACTACAATCCCAACATTTTGATTTAACTTTTACCATATAATCATGCTGGATAAAATGCTGTATAACACCGTCCTCTGCCAAACGTTTTCACCCTGCGGCAAATACTTAGTAGCCGGGAATATATACGGCCAAATCGCAATATTTGAGTAAGAATTCCCCCTTTTCATTAAAATTTCATATTTCATCAAAAAAATCCAATCCAATAACTAAAACGTACGATCTTCATTTTTCAGTCTTGACCGAATCCTAAACCCTGTAATAGAGTTGCTCACGCCCGATTACAACAAACCGAAATACATTCATGCTTTCGAATCTGGTAATCAGATATGTAGCCTTAGTACCACGGACAAGTTTCTTATTGTTGGTACTGTGAACGAAATCACTGGCTGGGAATGGAAATCAGTGTTGGGCGTGAAGCTGAGCAAACCTTCATGGGTGATTAGGATTCCTTCTCGGTCGTCTATGGAACAGTCTGATGTTAACAGTCTATGGTTGTCTGAGGACCAAGAGAAGCTGTATGCCGGCTGCGGAGACAATAATGTGTATGTGTTCAACTTAGAGGATGGAAGATTGGTGTCCACGTACCATGGGCACACTGATTATATTCATTCAGTACATGGCAAGTGAGTATTATGAATGTGACTCTATACTTCTATAGCTTTGCCTACAAGGAAATTAAATAATTATGTTGTTGCAAAAAAGTTGCAGTAAAAAGCTGGCTTATAATATTGTAAATGCTAACAACAGTTTTTTCAAGCCAAGAAATGTATTGTATCATACAAAATATGCATAAAGTTAAATTGAACTTTTTTAAATTATTTGTTTATCCAACAGAAACAACCAGCTGATCTCAGCTGGGGAGGATGGTGCTGTGTTGCTGTGGGATACTAGGACGGGCAAGTCACAGAGTAAGCTGGTACCTCACACAAACAGCAAAGTAAGCCGGCCTGATATTGGGAAGTGGATTGGAGCTGCCTCATTGGGGGATGACTGGATTGTAAGTGACTATATGTAACCATTTTTATACAGAGTATAATATCCAATGCTAAGGTGGTTAAAAACCACATTCAAGGTATAAGAAATATGGTACTGGTTCTAATCCAAATAGTTCACCGTGCCATACACTGCAAAACTAGAAGTAGTACTAGTATATTTTGCAGATATTTCTACGTAAAACCTATATCTTTAAACCTAAATTGTTTGTTCAAAAGCTTATTTTGACTTCTCATTAACTAGAGCCCATTTGTATATTATGTAATGTATCAGTAGAATAGTAAGATCAATGACGTCACCAGGTATGCGGCGGCGGTCCCCGGCTAGCTCTATACCACCTGCGCTCCTTCGATGCCGTCACAGTATTCGACATCCCCGACCACGGTATACACGTGTCGTTCTTCCACGATGACTGCGTGGTCGCCGGCGGCTCCGCCCGACACTTATACCAACTGTCTTATGCAGGAGAAGTTAAGGTCGAACTTCCTGTGTCAGCGACCACAGTGTACTCTGCTTTGCTGAGAACTACTCCGAATAAGATCTTAGCCATTGCCGGGTCTAGTCCCGAGATTGATTTGTCTACGACATTCACATATAGAGATCAAGCTTTGCATTTTAGGTGAATAGAGGTCTCTTTGTGCATAATGTATGTGAAGACTGATTTGAATTGATCATAGTTTTTTCGTTAAAAATAAATGAAATTAAATATTAAAAAACTATTTTATTTACACTTAAATGCAGTTGGCATGTCGTATGTTAAACAGTTGGCAATCTAACACACAAACAGTAAAACTTAAAATAAGGCATAAAAAATAAGTTACATACAAATCTCGACCTTCTTTCGAATACCATTTTCAGCATTTTCTTGGCAATATGATTCTCTTATATCAGTAAATCAGCAAATTTTTTTGGCAAACATTACGAAATACTTCTGCCTCTTAGGTTGACCTATTTCGTGTTGTATTTATAAACCTCTACTTGAACAAACTGAGCTATTATTTCTTTCGTAATAAAAATAAGTAGTATTTTTTTGAGTTTCGTATCAAAAATATCAAGGGAGCTCTCAAAACTACTTTCAAATGACTTTTAAAACACCCTTAAAAGAAGTGAATGGCATAAGGATATTTATTGGATTGAGCTGATCAAATGTATCCATGTCCTGCGATCGCAGCCGGTATGAACCCTTGGGCACCGTCCTTCTTCTTCACATAGAACCACTCCGAGTCCACGTCAGCTTCGGACCCAATCCCTTGCACCAGCACTACCACATCACCCTGTTGAACTGTCAAAGTCCTATTCGACTCACTGCCTTCATAATCACAGTTCACTATCAGTAACGTATGCCTCTTTATTGTACTCTCCTCTTTTTCGTGTATTTTGTCGATGTTGGAAACAGATTTGGTCTTTAAATACAAGGAGTCGAAGTCTTTTTCGGCGCAGTTAGATTTACGTTGATAGCGGCATTCAGAGCGCGTCCTGCCGCGTAGGTGTTCCTTTTCTGTGTCGGTGAGGTTGCCGCAGGGCTGTGGGTAGATGTCGGTGCTGCTCTCCCAGCAAGGGGTCTTCTTTGGGTTAGTCCTGGAAGGGAAATAAAATGTCTTTTGAATATATTATATGTTTAAGACCTTGTCGAGTCCTTTTACGGCGAATCGCGGATTTGACTAAGGTTGCTTGCCACTAAGCTGATGTCGTAATAACGACTACGCCCACGGGTTAATGGCCCTGCCAACGAAGCTTATGGGTCCTAGGTTCGATTTTTGCTGAGAGCTGATTGTAACATTTTAAGTTTGGCCCAAATGAGTGGGTACTTATTTGTGCGTAATATTCCTCTGGTACGTATCGGCTCAATTTGGGAACTGTGATGTGAATTTATCTGACATTATTTCAAGATATTCGAAGATACTATTTAAGCTACGATACAACTTGACGAGTATCCCCTACTACCTAATGCAGGACAGCAGGATATAGGTGCCGTCACGAGTCATGAGCGCTCGCCGAAAATATTGGTACCCTCATTACCTCCAATGCGCATGTATTTCATTCGCGTCGCGCCATACAGACTAACAAAGGCAGACTCGTAAAATGACTACTGCACATTTTTATATACCCATAAGGTGGCAAACAATTTTGTACCTATTGGGCAGTATCCCGAGGGGTAGGCAAGCACTGTAGAGTACATAGCCCTCCTCGCCGTGCGGCGTCTGCGCATAGATCCACTGGTGGTTCTTGAACACGGCGTTGACCACCGTGCCGAGGGGCAAGGGTCGCTCGCGCTGCGCCCCGCGTCGCGTCTCGTACAGCGTGCTGGGGTAAGCGACCACCACCGGGATGTTGCCCGGACGGTCGATGCTGGCCTATATATAATTTAACACTCGATTACTGCCAGTTATATATATGTAGTTTGGTACTTGAAGAAAACTGCAATCTATACAGATAAATAAAATTTAAGTGTCTGTTTGTAATTTTAAATTGACAGCTTTAGAAAATGCATATGATGTGTATTCTTGACTGTCTGTCTATTTGTTCCGGCTAATCTCTGAAACGACTGCACCGATTTTTAATAGGACTCACTGGCAGATAGCTTATGTTACAAGAAGTAAGTAACTTAAGTTACTTTTATTTTTGAAAAACATTAGTTTCACGAAATAAAGCCACCCATGAAAAAGTAATGAAAACGGTCTAAACTAATTAACACAGGGACGGCTATTCATTACACATATTTATATAGCATGCCATACCCGACAAATCTAAATTATTCTAAATTATTGGGGTCCACCACCATTATCCCTTAAGATGTATGAAAATTCGTTTACGTCTTATTCTCAGACTACGGAAAATATCAGTTTAATAATATCAGTTTAATAATTCAAACACAGCTGGGGCCCGCGGTTTTACCCGCGCAGGGTTAACAAAAAAATATGTATCTTTTTCTAAAATAAAACTAGCCTAAGATACTCCCTATAACATCAGCTATCTGCCAGTTAAAGTCTCGTTAAATTTTGGTTTCTGAGATGACAGCCGTTTCTGAGATTAGCCATAACAAACAGACTGACAGAAGAACGGACAACATTTAAAATTTTTTTTTATGCATTTACCGTATACAGGTACATTCATTTGCATCGAGTGAAATGCTGTTAAATTACAATGAAAAACAGACACTCAATTTGAATTATCTGTATAGATGTACTGCTCTTAGCTTATTTTACGAGTCTCAGAAAATAGTTTATTCACTTTGCGTTAAGGATCAATTTCCAACAATATAATACGGTTCAAACAAAATTGGATAATCAGCCCGAGCCCAAGCCTAATAAAGCTTCAAAAAGTATTTCGAAAATGACGTCCTACAATTTATGGTTGTCCAATTTTGCGCCAATTTCGCGGCGAGGCGAGCGCCGTTCAATGCTCAACTCGAGGTATGGCACAAAAAGCCGAACGTATCCCATAATGTCATAATAACAACGCAGAAATGAATAAGGATCGAGATTTACAGGTGCATTTAAAATACTTTTGCAAGCCAAGGTATCTGTAATGCACGTCGAACTGTCGAACCGTGATAAATGACATTAGGCCCTTTGTTAAGGTATGGTGAATTAAGCTTGAGCGTACCTCGCTTAGGAAAGTGTCCAAATCCTTGATGTCGTATCCGAATTTGTCGTCTTTTTTGGTCCTTCTCTTTCTCCTGTGCCTGTGCCTCCTGCGGGAGTACTCCTCGGTCCCGCTGGTGTCAGAACAACTGTCCTGCTTCACAAACTGTTCACACGCACTCCTAAACCTAAGGTTGTGATAATACTCGTTGCGACCCAAGACCCTCTCCCTAGACTTGCACTTTCTAAAACGTTCATTTTCACTAGTTGTTTGTTTAAAGTGTTGATTGCTAACACTGCTAATTGTATAGTTTAGTTGTTCTTCATTTTGCAGTTTCTCCATAGGTAGTTTGGTGTTCTCCTTGAGGACCCACGTAAGGGATATCTTGGACTTGTGCCGACGGGCTAACGGCGTGGAGTGCCACAGACCCATCTCTTGTATCACCACCGGCTCGTCACTGTCGTCCGCCGCGGCTCCTGGCCTGCAGTCCGCGATCAGGTCCAACACTTCACACTGCGGCTCGTTCACCTGCTATTAAAAGTTCATTTTAACTCTCAATTTTATTGCATAATCAAATATGATAATTTATGAAAGCGGACTCTTACCGAATCATTTAATTCGTGCAGTACATCCTGTGCATTACCGGCGATATCATTTTCGCTGTACGGCGGCGGTAGCTCTTTGAATGAGATTTCTGAAAGAAATAATCGTTTAAATTTTACAATCGATCGTAACTCCCGGGCAGCGGATGCGATTAATAACATGATTTATACCACAGTCAGCTGAGCGAATTATTGGGCATAGCCGTCATAACAAAGGGAGTGGGCGCAAAACAATGCGTTGGTCGGCACTCGGCACTCGCCGGGGGATGCGACGGCTCCCGGCCCGCCGCGCTCTCTCGCGCGCTGCCCGCTGACCACTGATATCGTACACTATCGGTATCTCCCTCCTCTCTAATCTCACCACCATCTCACGGACCATACCACAGCTGCCATCCAACTGCTTCGCGCCTCGGGATACGATTCACAGTTCAGTAGGTCTAAAAAGGTCACTTTCGGAGAATCATAATGTGATCTGAATATGATTCATCACCGAAATGACAAAATGGTCAAGTGACCATATGAATTGCACTTAAGTAAGTGCAATTCATATTTATGATTCACGAATGAATACAATAATTGTAGATGTTCGTCCCTATGTAACTTTTATGGTTCTGCTATTTGTCACAAAAGCAAATCATATTTTGTGGACCATTTTGGGAATCTTCATAGGAAAGTGTCAAACAGGTGAATTGCGAAATATGAATTATTCCTGAATCATATTCGGATCACATTATGATTCTCCCAAAGTGGCCGTTTTAGACCTACAGACCATAAGGTTTCCTAATTCATTATTTAGAAGTCTATTACAAAACCGTAATAACGAAACCCTTAGGTATAGCCTTGCTTCAGTGATTGTCTGTCTGTCATACTAGAATATATCAACAAAAAAAAATCTAGGCCGACTCAAATCTGCCCAATACCGGTACAGACTGTTAGTCACTTAACAAAATTCTAAACATATTTTTACGCAGTCGGGATTTTCATTACATTCTTCAGTAGGTCTAAAAAGGCCACTTTGGGAGAATCATAATGTGATCCGAATATGATTCATCACCAAAATGACAAAATGGTCACTTAAGTGCAATTCATATTTATGATTCACGAATGAATACAATAATTGTAGATGTTAGTCCCTATGTAACTTTTTATGATTCTGCTATTTGTCACAAAATCAATTCATATTTTGTGCACCATTTTAGGAATCTTCATAGGAAAGTGTCAAACAGGTGAATTGCGAAATATGAATCATTCCTGAATCATATTCGGATCACATTATGATTCCCCCAAAGTGGCCGTTTTAGACCTATTAGCGATTACAATATATCTAAAGAAATGCAAACATAAAAACCATCGATAAGTTAAATTTTACCTACCCAAAATAGTACCTACATAGAGCGTACCGATGAATGATGATGAAAACGTTTCTATGATACATTTCTAAAAAGGATAAAAATTTAGATGTTATTATTATCTTTGTTAGATAAATGTGTGTTTAGAAGTTTGCAGAATTCGTCCTTTATATTTTTCGCTTTTAGAGTTTTGGTAAATCGTGTTTGCACTAGCAGCTCTACTGTCTTTTTCTCATAATGTATCATTGGGTGCTTGGGGTGGTGAGTAAATTTGCCAGTCACGACCCACGACCCGCTAACTGCAAGGTGCTAAGAGTCAAACACAACCCAACTGTCTGGACGCCGGGCTGACATTTGAACATTTCTCACGCCTCGTATTGTTTCAACGGGATCCATTCAACACCTGTGTTTATATTTCGTTATCTCTTTGCCCGATTTGAGGTCCGATTGTTGGAAGGTAAACTCATTATTTTCTGTATACGAAATACCATAATATGTAAATATACGTACCACATACATACTCACGGTAATAATAAGTTGATTGTGGTCGGTGATTTAACTGCCGTATTCAATAATACCTTTTTTTTTTTTTTTTTTTTTAACGTGGTAAAATCCTTTTTGGATACGCACCCCTGCCACGGGGGCAGCAGGGGGGTTATGTGGGACTCCCACCCACTAAACATCCACGGTGTTCCTCCACATCGCCTGAACGGGGGGGGCTCGGGACCGCAAGATACACGCACCGACGCCCCCTCCAGCGACTGGTCTTTTCGACCCCTCTCCTGGTACCTGGCTGAACCTGGCTTTTCTCTCCTTTCTCGGTTCCGGAACCGAGACCTGGCTTTTACAGTGCCGTCACCTTTATGGGGGGCGCGGTTCCGCATTCGCACGGTCCCGAGGGCCCCCCCAGCAACGACAAATACCTGGCATCTGGCATCTCCTGGCTTTTACAGTGCCGTCACCTTTATGGGGGGCGCGGTTCCGCATTCGCACGGTCCCGAGGGCCCCCCCAGCAACGGCAAATACCTGGCATCTCCTGGCTTTTACACTACCAATCGCCGTTCCGGGCGGGCGCAGGACCGCTTTCGCACGGTCCCGTGGCCCCCCCCGGCGACTGGCAGACACCTGGCTGGAATTATCAAAACATAACAGCCCACCGCCCACAGCGGCCGTCGTTGTTGCGTCCGCGAACGGAGACAATTTTACAACTTTCTTTATTTACGAACGTTATAAAATAAACTTTGATGCCCATTACATTTTACTCCGTGATTTTACTCGTTTATCACGAATTCCTCAGAATTGGAAAGTGCGAGCCGCGAAACTGGCGGTGCGGACGTTGTTCCGACGTCAATTTCGCGGTGTTTTGCCTCAGCTGTACCTGTACTCTTAAAGCTAATTAGTATTGTTACATGCTCGTGTAATACCTTCGTAATGCTTCCATCTTACATTACAGCACTACCTTCGAATTTCGACTCCAAGAATTCATCACTCAATAAGAATATTCGTACACGGACCCACTTCATTAGTTTCGCCACTAGACCTCACCGCAATAAAAAATAGATAAAAAGTAAAAATGTAGGTTCTCATAAGATTTTAGTGACATTCATCAAGACTTTCGCTTATTTATCTATGTTGAGATGTTTATTAGTCTTTTCATTATCATTATCTCAAATATTTGAAAGGATACCTACTTTGTTCGCTTATTTTAAAGTTAAGTACATACTTTCCTATCCTTAATACTACACGGATTCCTTTTAAATTCCAGTTTTATACGACAATGATCAAGATTTTTTCAATGATCACGTCCCGTCGAATGTGTTATTTTATTTAAAGCTTTTTATAAAGGTTGCGTGAAAACTGAAGACAATGCGTGTCGCACTCACGCGCACATAGCTATGGGAGGAATGCGCCCGCACCGCGGCGGAATGCACGTCGCGCGGATTGCTGCACGACTGCCGAAATCGTGCGCACATGATACCCCGACACCTCTGTGAATCCAATTTATTCCATTCCTCAAATCTTTCATCTTTGGAAGCTGCATGGGCTCAATCGAACACGACAACATAAACATTGAAGACTTAATAAATTCAATGGTAGATATATCGTATATCAGCACCTTGCGGGTGATAATTTGGTATTGAAAGCGTGAATAAGCTGCGCTGATCACTTACCATGGTGAACCGTATGTGTTCTTGTCACATTTGGTGGTTTGAAAAAATACAAAGGATCCGTCCATACTTCACTTACAAGAAAATTCAAATTTACCCCCAACTAGGTTTCATTTGCCCCATACACAAAGGCCAAAAGGTAGGTACGCCTACTTACTTAGTCTATGTGGCTTTTAACAAGGCATCGTGTTTTTTCAAAGTCGTAAAATAGTAAACAATAAAGTTTATAGCAAAGTTTACAATCTTAACTAGCCATTAGGCCAGACATATTATTATGGAGATGGTATCAGAAACACATTAAAACTCGCCACGGAATATTTTTAACTAACGCCTACACATTTTAAAGGTTGTAATGTAATAATTATGAATTATTGCATTAACAACATAAACGTTTATGGAGATAGATGTGCTTGTACAGGCATCGTGATTTTTTTTAGCTTGAGTTCTAAATGCTAGACATACATCGAAAAGTTAAGTTACTTGTATTGAACTAGTCCATCTATATTGTACCGTTAAAATCTAAGATTTTATTTTGCTCATTGTTGTAATAGAATCTGCTAATAAAAAGCGCTGATGTAAAGAGTAGTGTGATTTCGAGAGATTTACTTGTCTTGTATATATTTTTTAAATAATTTTTAACCATTCTAGTAGGTACATTATCAACTACAATTATTTTCAAGTAAGTATTGTATTATAAATAAAATTCAACGTAAGTAGCAACTATTTCTACCCGAGTTTGCACGATTCTTTAAAATAAGAAGCACGACTACTGCGTGACCTGGGAATGGTATATTTTGTGAATTGTCTGCAATCCTCGGAACTGGGAGGAGGGCCGGACGGAATTAAGGGTAAGTGTAGGCACCGATAATTGTACCGTGAGAACGAATGAACCGACGCACGGACCGACTGATGCATCTTCACACTCTTAGTATCGAAGCAGTGAAAGTCGATAGAAAATATTCAAATACGCAATCAGCATTTCAAATATGAAAGGTTTATTTTGGAAATGTCAAAGTCGAATTGTATAGGTAATTATTATTTTATGCGTGACCGACTTTGTTGCATAATATCCGATATTAATTAAGCTTGAGTTTCGATTTCTATGTTTGGCTAGGAATGTTATGTAACGAACCGTCAATAAGCATTATTTATTAATTAATGAATATTAATAGGGTTTGGTTTTGCTGCGAACAGTACAAACACCCCGACTGTCTGTGTGTTGCACGTGAGGCTCGGTGGGCCACGAAATACGCTCCAAGTCAGAAATGCCTTATCCTGGGCAACAACCCTTCAAATGGTATTGTATAATAACTTTTAGGGCTTTCATTTAGGCAAATAGGAAACTTGGACAATCACCCCGACCTCCTAAAACAAGGAACTTTTAATTGACCCACGGTTCAATCCCATTGCTTAGACCTCATCCAACTCGCCATCAATTACATTTCGTCCAATAGCTGCTGTTTTGACGCAGGCATCATTGATGTCTTTGAAACAATTGGCAAGGTCTACGCACGTAAGAACATTTATTTTGGGAGAGCTGAGTCGCCTGAACATACATTTCGTGGCCGATTCATAAGGGGTAAATTGCGGGCGCATTACCGCATCACTGCCCGCGCATCGGGCCGCGTTGCCTGCGAATAATGCACGCGCAATCATGATTCGTTGTACATTCCTACTTTTAATGTTACCTGTAAAAATAAACAAATTAGAATACGCTTTACCCTCACACACTCACACAAAGGTATTAAGTTGTTTGAAATGTCTCTTGAAGAAAAAAGCTTGCTATGGGTGCCTATTTAGTGTTTGTTATATCACAATATACCCTATTATACATTTTCAGTAATTTACTTGCATTGTGGTCACTCACGCTGATGATTCATGTTTAATATTTTCTAACTTGTCTCGCCGAACAAATATTTATTCTGCGCATATTCAAATTCGCGTCGTGTCATGCTAGTTACATAGATACAAATAAACTAGTTTCGTGAGCTGAGAAAGTAAACCAAAAAAATTGTGTTTTTCGTTACTCTAATATTTACTATGGACGTGGTCGATCAACAATAGAAAGCGAATTGTTGGGGTCAGTGGAACGGGCAACGCTTTCTTAATGTCGCAAATATCGCGAAGTGCAAAATAGCACCATGTCCAATAGGTAATGTTGATGACTTCTGCCCGGCGCATTCGATACGGTCACTCGACTGATAGTGCTGATAGGTACAGTGGCTGAGACGTCTCGCAATTAATCACCTTCGTCGGGTTTATCTTGGCTGAATAGTTGGTGTATTACAAAAAATGCAGCCAGTATATTATTGAGATTACCTTATTGGTATCTATAATATAAGACAAAAACACAAAAAGATATTTAGAGTATTTTGTCCTAAACTACTATCTCAACACCAATCTCCATATTACGACTATTAGGTATATTAAGGGAAACCAAAGCCATTTTATCTTAGTGTACTACACTTAGTAGACACCTAAGTGTAGTGAGGGACATAGGTAGATCTGATGTAGATAGGTTGTACGTATCATGATCCCGGAATCAGCTACCAGATACTTAGGTAGGTAGGTAATGGGCGGTCATCAAGCACACGGTCCTGTCATTTGCACGCGTTAGTCTAATAGCCAGCGACGGAGCACTCGAGAGGAACCTTCAGGGGATCCAGCCGGTCACTCTACTTCATCTAATCGTATCGGATTACGAAATATAGCATATTTTATCGTGTAATTTGTGCTCACTGAACTGACCTGAAGTGGATGAGGCTATTATATCCGAGTCGTTTATTATACCAATTCGAAGTTACGGTAACTAAAATGTCATTTTGTTTATGTAGACGATGCAATCGTAAGTTCGGTCTGAGAATCGCATAATGTTGATGCAAAAGTTAATTATTACATTTGCACGGGTTCAAAGGTATCATTAATAATTCGACGTAGCGATGGTATCAACAAGATGCGACCATGTCGGCGGCTTTTCGGCGAGCGCTCGGAATTCCTTGGCTTCGGGAAACTGCTAAAGTTGCTCGAAAGACAGCTTTAAGTAGAATAATTTAAGGTTATGCGAGATGCCGGATAAAAAACATAAAATAAAATATATTTGCGTGGGGCACAGCAATTAGGGGGGCGGAGAGCGTCTGCGCGGTTGACCTCCCGACCCGGGCTGCGCCCGCGCTGGGCCCTCGCCTTCGCCTCTCGGTGACGGACGACGCGACGGCTCGCGGAAAGAATTCCAATAAGTATTGCAATCTTTTTAAGAACTTTAACCCGCATCCATGAAATATCGATATCAACGTCACACCCATTAATCAAGTTTTTCATGCATAATGCTTATTTAATAAGCCCAGGTAGTCGGAAAACATAAGTGTGTTGATTTAAAGCTTGACTTAATAAGTTATACCGTAGGTGCATGGCAATGGAACATTGTCTAAGTTTTTTGTGTAGTAAGTATAGGTATTTGTTTACAGAGCCTTAAAAACGTTCTAGAAGAGAACTTATTAAGTACTTAAGTCTGGAATTCAGTCTCAAAATTTCCATTCCAGGCCAAGTTCTTTTCAGTATTACACGTATTTTAACATTCTTAAGGAGATGCAATTATGATAGACGGGTATCTTACGCACGCGCTCGCACGCAACGTTCCGACGAAATGTAGGCGGAGAGCACCCAAGCCAAGTATGGTGCTTTGCTCCTTTTGCAAAACGATGGCTGAACTAGCCATGAAGACGATTAATTTACGCTTACACGATCTGCACTTATCTTGCGCTGGAGAATTAATATGCACGTGTAGTTTACTGCGTATAACGACGCTAGTTACATTAGATGTCCTGTACTTGGAAATTGTTATGTGAGGTCCAGGAAATTAGCTAGTGGTTAGGTGGTCCGGCTGCGTGTGGATGGAAACGCAGGTTCAAATCTCGGTCTGTGATTTGTCACAAGATTTACGTTGACTGAAAACGACTGTGGTTTATTAATTCCAACCGAAAGGTTTTAGATTTGCATATGTATATTCCAAACACATTAGGGTACAAAATAGGTAAACAAAAAGCGGAAGCCGTAACGCGGTTTAATATAATACCAGATTATTTAAAAACAAAAATATACAAATTCTGGAATATTTTTATGGTAGCTGTGAATAAACTGCCAATATCCTTTGTGTGTTAATTCGGTACTGATTAGTCACACTGGCCAAATTGAGATTATCTGAGTAGGCAAACACTTCATATACGTATATGAAAATATTGGTGGGTAATGTAGATTATAATTATATTATCCTAAATATAATCACATAATAATTCACGTAGATACAAATACTACACACTACTATACAGTTAATTTCTATGATGGAACAAAAATATAACTTACTCTCTTTAAATCTGTTGAAGAACTTCTTCATAGCGCTGATATTTAGATCTCCAAGCGAAAATTGACCTTATTCGCTGATGCTCAGGTGCTTTTGTTTTCAAGTCGGAAGGTTCCTTTGGCGTAGGCTGGCCTCAGGAAGGCTCTGGCAGTGAGTGCCAGGTGGCCGGCAGAGCGCGCGCTCCACTAATGCACTGAGCAGCTGCGCACGACACGGTTGGGTGCCCATGACTTACCTCGCTGGATAAACTTTACTGCCTGTCTGTATCTGATTTTAACCCTACCTAAAGCGGTGGTAATTAAGGTTTTTGCTCCATTATATGGGTTCCATTCAAAGTTTTATTAATTTTGTATGAAGCTGGTTTTTTTGGGCACCGGTCACTTAGGTACTTTGCGTGAACCAAATCCAGTGTTTGTGTAAGTTTTTCAGTAAGCATGCAATCCTCATATCAGCTAATAAGATTTTATTTAGGTACTGACCACAGGAAAAGAAAATCTTAACGTCGGCGGTAGCGCCCTCGCTCGGTGAGATATCAGTTTTCGTCAACCTCATCGCCTTTGTCATAACCATGGCACATACACCGTTATCTCACAGCTATCTCACAGTGGCATCGCTTGCGAGTTTTACAGAATAGCACTGCAGAATGGAGCGAAGCCCCAGCGGAAGTGCGCTCCACTGCTAGTCGCGACCATACACCCCGTGCGTGCGATATGCTCCACAGACCACACGTGATGTATACGCCATGGAATTATGTATATTCAACACTTACGCAATTATAGGACTTGCTGCTCCAGAATTATGGCTTATAATAAATGAAACGAACAAATAGAGTGGCGCAAATCTTTGAATTGGTAAGTACAAACTATGTTGAAATAATATATGAATTCGTCTTCACTCACGCTCTCCAGAAGTATGGAGGAAATAGGCTGGTAGAAATGTTCAATCACTTACTTTGTAGTACTTTACATTACATTTAAAAGCTTAAATTAGTAAGTACTTAGGTAGGTAGTGTAGGTACCTCATCCATTGCATTTAGGGATTTATGCCCATGTCCTAGACTTTTCCAATCAAGTTATAGTCGGTAACGAGACTCTTTTTCATTAACTATTTACATAAAAGTCATATAGGTATGACAATTCAACATGTTGATTTCTTATTTTGACATTTTGTGTTAAAATCATAACAAACGGATACTTACACATTATTTATAAATCAATTTATTTTTATTTTACGTAATTAAACCCAAGACGTTTACTTTGCACAGTAGGTAAAAAGTGCTTTGAATTGAATCAAATAAGTATTGAATAGTTACAAAAATGACGGATCCAGATGAATCACGAATCAGCATCAGCGAAGACTGTAAGAGCAAGTCAGGGTTCTCGTTCATGGAGAAACGATTGATGTACGTGATGATAGTAAACGGGATCAATGTCACGCCTGATAACATCATCGATCTTGATTTCATCACCATGGAGGACTCGTTCTCCCACGCGGCCTTCAATAGCAAAGTCCGCGCGAAGAGCGAACTAGCTATTAAGCCGTCCAAAATAACCTCCGAAGGCGGCATGAAAGTGTACGCCACCACCATCTCCCTTGACGACATCCATATCGATCACACACTCAACACCGAGGAGGGGCTCGTCACTGCCGATGAAGTCCTCGAAATGGCCCCCTCCGCCTTTTACTTGCCCAAGTCTCTACCGATCATGTCGTATCCGTCTGAAATTTTAATCGTGCTCAAAGAAAATGAAACAGTTTTCCTGTTTGATTTGCCATCATACTCCTATGATAAAGGTTCTCCTGATGGAAACATTGTCGAGGAAGAAAATGAATTCTATCAATACATTACTGTTGGGAAAGGTAGAAATAGAAAGATGGTCGCGGAGGAAACCCAAACAAAAGAGTGTGTGAGCCAGACCCGACACACATTAGCTACTAGACCGCAGAAGAAGAATGCCATCGCGTTTGCGTCCATGTGGGACATGCATGATACGTACGCACGCCTGGCTCTCATCAAAGAGGAGGAAGAGCCTGACGAAATGGTCATGTACCAATCAGCTGGGCAACATCTGCTGCGGAAGAAAAAGAAGAAGGGCGCTGACTTTTCACTGAAAAGAGGTAAAACGTTTGAAGAAATAGCGGCGACTCCAGAGTTCTACGACGCGGTCCTCTTGACTCAACGAGTTCTTGCCACTGCAGATTACACTGACGCGCAAAAGAAGTTCCGTGGTCTCATCCAGATGAACCCTTTGTCGCTAGATTTAATTTATATTTACACCATGAAACCGCTGTGGACTTTAGAATGTGAATCTACAGCCGGGAGACCGATTTCATGCATTTCTTTCAACCCTAAAAATGAGAATATTTTAGCAGTTGGTCATGGAAAATTTACGTATGCCGAACATTACACCGGTCTAGTTTGTATCTGGTGCACTAAAAACCCTTGCGTACCGGAGAGAATGTATGAATTCGAATATCCGGTAACATCTCTTTCCTTCTCTGAGAAGAACCCAAACTGGTTAGCTTGCGGTTTTTGCAACGGCGACGTTTTGATACTAGATATCACTTCGTACACTATTCAAATACTTGCACAAAGCAAACGAGATACGAATCCATGCTTCGAGTCAATATGGGTGACAAGCTGGCGCGGGATAGATAAGGAAAACGAATACGTTATGACCGCTTGCCAAGACGGCAGAATTAACAAGTTTACAAGCACAAAGACTCACGATTTCATATGTACGCCAATGATGCGGATAGCGACCGTGGAGGGAAAGCTGAAAGGCCTGCAAGTTACCAAGGCTTGTTTGAAGGTGACAGTGCCTATAACGAGACACCCGGCCGCGCTTTGCATGCGCTGGCATCCCACAATCGACCACATGTACTTCGTGGGCACAGACGAGGGCTGCATTCACAAGTGCTCGTCGCACTACCTCAACCAGCACATCGACGTGATGAGCGCGCATGCAGGGCCCGTCTACAATATCGACGTGTCCCCCTTCATGCAGACTCTCTACGTCACATGCGGTGCTGACGACGCTATTCGGTTGTGGATCGAAGGGATGGACGAAGTAATCATGACCTTAACTTGTCCAGCGGCCGTTTACGGGACAGCATTCTGTCCCATCAACGCGACGGTACTTATTTCTATAAGTGGGAACGTACTGTCGATTTGGGATCTGCGAAGAAAGACGCACATGCCTTGTGCTGAGTATACGTTTCCGAATAACGTGGTGCTGACGTACATTAGGTTTTCAAAGTCCGGGGACAACGTGTTCGTGGGAGACACGACGGGACGAATTCACACGTTCCATCTGGAAGACACGCCTATCCCACCATTCTACCAGCTCAAGATGTTGGATGAAGCCATCAAGAAGGCTCTATGCACCAGGCCGCAGCTCCTAAAGCAGCTTGAAAAGCTCGTGAAGTTCAGAGGTCGTACATAAGTTGTTATTTTTGTTAAGATTTTTTGACGATTCGGGTTAAGTAGTTAATCATGTAAGGAGGTAGTCATTGACGACTGATTTGTATTTTTAATAAATATTGCAATACGCTTTATTTGTCTTTAATTATAATATAATTGATAGAATGCCTATAAAACTGTTACTTCATTACCACTACTTAATACTTAAAGTACAAAATATCACAAGTTTCTTATACCAAAGTGCTTAGTGACCATAGTACTCTTTTAATTCAAATTAATTGTATAGGAATGTAAAACTTATATTATATGTAGTAACTTCGACTTTATATTCTTGGCTTCCACCTACAACTCCACTTTTACGTGTACTCTAATAGTCTTTTTAATATACATCTTTAAAATTATACTCCATAGAGTTTGTGACGTAAATTTAACTCGCACTTCACGCCATAGGTACTGTCCGACGAGATCACCTTACTGAGTAAAATTCTTAATAGAAGATAAATAAATGCATTTAGCAATCGTCAGGAATTTTAGTCATCTAGTGTATAACGGTTTTTTACTAAATGCGTAGTAAGTATTATTGTAAAGATGATTTGTAATACAGATATACCTATACCTATCAATTGTATTTCAAACTTGTCTATTAGGTATATAAAGTACCCAGGTCTAAGTACAGTAAATATGTATGCTTGATTAAACTCTATAGTAGTAGTTATTCACCTTCCCTTAATAAAATATATCGCGGGTTTTTTTCTGGGCCTAGCACTTTTTAATGCGAATCTTTTCTGACGAGCCTCATCGATCTGCGCTTGGGTGGGCAGCTGCATTGGCAGTAAGTGATCCTGTGAACAAAATTAACAGTTCGATACATGCGTCACGAACGTTTTGTTGTTTATTATAGTTTATGTAGAGCAGCGATTGGAAATAATGCAGAGAAGAAAATACAATTATAATGTCACAAACCACATTGAAATTCATAAACGTCTGAAGATCATGTAAGATCAGGGGCGCGGCGTCATAACTACATCATTTTCTCATCTGGATCGAAAAAAACTTTTTTCTTTTAATGTGTCTAAGCACTGGATAGACGACGAATGGAATTGCTGACTAAACTATGATGCTGAATAAGCCTTATCTGAATCCAGGGGTATAGGTAGGTACTAGCTCGTCCCTACATGCACGGTCTGCCGACTTATTCCGGGCGCATTTGAAGAGTCAAATACCCAAGCATGAAAGCTAAGGCGGTTCTAAAGGTAATTAACTAATAGGGTCCACATTTCATGATACGATAGTATAGGATGAAGATATTTCGAACTAAGATCGTTTGTACATTGCATATTAAGCTTTACTACCTTGACATAATGTGAAGCAGCCATTCGGATGTATGCCTGCAGGCGGGCGTGCCTGGAGCCCGGCGCGGCGGGCAGGGCTGCGATCCTACGCGACAGATCCACGATGCCCTCACCCATCTTGCCCAGGCGGTCTCGCAGGGACTTCGCGTCTGATAATGAATATGTTGACTGACCTTCTAGCAGGCTTTGTTTGATCTGAAAAAATATGCATAATTATTCAAATTAAAGCTGAGACTTAGTCGTCGGGTAGGGAGTAGAAGTGATTTTTTAACACTAGGTATTTAAGTATACACATGACGTCTTAGATACATCACGTTGAATTAAATTTAAGGCTAAATTGACAGGTAAAACAGCCGACAGAAAATTTAACACGCATACCCACACTTTGCAAACAACTGCAAACATTGGGTAGGTATAGCTCATGAAAATATGACGTAGGTAGGTATATAGGTGTACTCCTTCCTATGTATTCCTTCATCATTGCATTAACTTTGAAATCATAGGTATAATTTACATACCTAATTCTTCATAATTAGGTATGTGATCTGCAGTTCTGTACAGTGGCTTAGACAGATGAGGAAAATATGAATCCGAGAATGACCCGTCTGGCTTAAACAATAGATTGGCTTGACTACCTAACTATTTTGTAGGCAACGGGGAAACCGCAAGCATTGCATTACTTGCTTTTATCTTTTATTTATTAAATTGTTTTAAAGGCATAATAAGGATTTATCTCAAGAAGAATAACAATTTCAATGCATTTCAAACGAGGCTTACCGCATGAGTAAGTAGTAGGTACCTTTATTAAAGTAAAGATATAAAGTCGCGGTGGCCGTGGGGTTTGACTTGTCGTCTGCTACGCAAGCGACGCAAGTTCGAATCCCAGCGGGGCCTGTACCAATGAGTGCAGTGATTTCACACCACGTGCTTTACAGTGAAGGAAAACATCATGAGGAATTCTGCTTGAGAAGTTTTTCAAAGACTTAAGTATGTATAGTAACTGAGATGGCGATGGACTCACCATCTGTCACATTGACACCTACTTAATCATCCCCTTCTTATTAAGGGGTATAAGAAATAGATGTTTGCCGATTCTCAGACCTATATGCACACATAATTTCATACAAATGGGTCTAGTCGTTTCGAAAGAGTTCGGTACCAAACGCCTTGACACGATAATTTTATATAAATTATTAAATATTATAATATAAACAATTACAAAATAGACTCACTGTGGAGTAAATCTCCAAGACGGGCCTCGATGCATCTATCAAGTCTCTCATCTGGTCATGCATGGAGACCAGCGTGACGTCATACTCCTGTGCACACGGCTTGCGCAACTCCACTAGGTGTTCACATTTGGCACATAGACGCAGCTTCTTGACCTTCTTCTCGGCTTTCAGGGTCACTGGAGCTGATGGGAGCAAAGCTGCTTCTGAGAAAGTGAGAACATTTATTTACAACTAGCTGTGCCCCGCGGTTTCACCCGCGTAGATTTAGTTTCATCCTTATCGTCGCGGAATCCTAATATTTTATTTTTAATAAATAAAAGGTAGCCTAAATCCTTTTTCAGGGTCTAAAGATTGTTTGTGCCAAATTTCATCAAAATCGGTTGAGAGGTTTAAGCGGGAAAGCGTAACAGACACACAGACAGAGTTACTTTCGCATTTATAATATTAGTAGGGATAGTAGGGTTAGTAGGGATTTCTATAGGACGCACTTAAATCAAGCTGCTTGTGTTTCAGGAGAGACTATAGTGAATATATTGTTTCCCGTTTTTGCAACATTTTCCATTGACGCTTCACTGCTATTGGTACCGTAATGTTATAAAGCCTTCCTCAATGAATGAGCTATCCAACACGAAAATAAGTTTTTAATTCAAAGTAGTTTCTGAAATTAGAGCCTTCAACCAAACAAACAAACTTTTCAGCTTTATAATATGAGTATAGTCATGTCAGTTTCGTCATCCCATCATCAGTTCTGCCTTTAAACATCATCCGGATCCTTGCAGGAAGTCGTATGACTAGGTTGCTGTAGAGGGATTAACCGGTACTATTATGTGAATATATTTTTGCAGTTTTTCCCAATAGAGGTCATTGTTGAACTGTTATCATTCAACATTATGAAGTCATGCATATATTGTTCGCAATACCTAGTTAAAAGGAAATATATTTTTACCTTCCCTACACAAATTTAATATTTCAAGTTTTCGTTCATTTAATAATTTAATCAAAGTAGGTTTAGAATAGGTATATATAACGGAATTTTCTAGCAGACCACGTTCGGACTATAATTTTAGAACGACTAAGAACCGTGTTAGGACCTTTGCGAACTTTAGGCCGTTCCTCGTTTGTTTCTCGGACCTCGGAGGAGCTCCAGGAAGAGAGCTTAATAACAAAATGTACTCACTGGCGTCATCAAAGTCGGAGTACTTGGAACAGCTGCGACATAGCACTGCCTCACACAGCTTACATCGCTTCTTGGTAAGCAGGACTAAATCTTCACAGGCGGAACAATGAGTCGAAGCAGCATCGCCTGACAATTTACTTTTTAACAACTGGAATAAATTAAAAACTAAATGTTAATAGGTGATTGAACCGACTTTAGAGAGATTTGTCATCATCTCTCTGGCCTTATCCCAAACATTGTTGGGGTCGGCACTTGATTCAACCTGATGTGTCTGATCACCTGATTTTTATACGAAGCGACTGCCATCAGACCTACGTAGGTTACGTAGGAACTTTTACGAGGAAAATCGGTAATCAGTTGTCAGACTGTCTTAGGCCTCCGACTGCTAAAGATATTAAATTCGCAACCGGGACCGTGCTCTCCGATGCACGGAGGAACTCGGGCGGTCACCCATCTAACTTCGTCCATTGAATAATACCTAATTATGCGCAATAACCATATCGGTCTCTGCATTGAATTTGTTTAAAACGGCAGCGTTTGGACAGCCATATCAGAAGCTTTAATTAATTACCTAGCGTGACCTTTTACAAAATAATCAGTAGGTGACCCTTAGCTGAAAAACCGACCTGCTATTAGCTAACCGGAATAAAACATTGTATTCATTAGTTATTATTAATACTATTCTAATTATTACAATATTCATTAGTTATTATATATGCTCACCGTATCTAGTTTTCCCCATGGTGACACCCGTGTAGACTTAACTGAATTTAAATACTGTTTTACCCAAGTATTTAACCCAAATTTGTCGCTTTTATTTTTAGGCCTGCCGTTTTAAATGTAAAGGAAGTGAGTTTATTGGGTTTATTTATATTAGAATCATTTGATATTTTCAAAATGTCGAATGTGTTTAGGTAGGCAGGTACGAAAGTAGTATTATATAGATTTCAAAAAATCTAAAGTCAGCAAATCCCAGCCCACCGCCTGTAGGTATCATTACAAGGTATGTATAAGGGCCTAACCTACCTATGTACCTACCAACGTATTATCAAATTATATTTACGTAAACACTGTTTTGTAGTGTATTGTTGTGTGGTACCTATTGTTTGCGAGTACCTATATGACGATTTATAGCTACGTAATAAGTGGTTATAGTATAAGATATCCGTCGCGTTTCCGTCACAGCCGCGCAATATTATGCAAATTGCAAAATACCTCACGCACGTGGTAAAATAAAAACATTCCCGGCTGTCATCCGCTCTTCATTACCTACACAAACTGTCGGTTATATAGAATAGGTACTTATATAATAATTAATGATTTGTCACATCTCAATGGTGGTAGAGTTCGGTCCCACCCTACACCCAAGGGTATGGTCAGGGTGGATCCGGGGGGCTAGGTATTAAGTATGAACAGCATGAACTGTATGACCACCTCTCAGAAGCCTTCTCAGCTAGAAGATTCATACAAGAAACTCGCGCTTGCCAACCAAAATTCTCGCAGATGAATTGAACTCTACAAGGCAAACCCACAATTTCCTTAATTTCGGAATTTTTTATTTGGGTTACCGAAGATTTTGTAAGCGAGTGTGTTTGGTAATTTGGTAATGGCAAGGAAAATTACAACCACAAAGTGGGATTCGAACCCGACCTCGCCGACGACCTGCAAAACACGCTAAATAACGAGACTTCAATTGGCAGTGAAACTGGATCTAAATCTAAACAAGCCTTTCTTTGGTGACATCGAAGTCAAGCCACATAAAAAAATCGTGCAGCAATTCACTGTTACTTAAAACTTACCTTTACATTCATCCGTTTGGTCAGACTCTTTTGACCATCGCCTAATTTTTCCATTTTCAATTCAAGCTTCTTAGTGTCCTCTGTGAGCTGCTTGATCTTAGCCGCTCTGTGCTGTTGGAACTCAGTCATGCGGTCACGTGACACCCCGATCACCAGCTGCTCGCTGACCACCTCCCAGTCACTCGGGTATATGTCCCCAATGATGTAAGTCATGATGAAGCGATTGATCTGGTGTATTATTCAACTGTCACCAAACTAATAGAAGTTGGTTGCGCTTGACTGAGTCTGGAAAGCGTTTAAAATTAAATCATGAACCTAAAAGATCCTAGTAAAATTTTCTTTCGTTTATACGCCCTGTCCTACATGAACATAATAATAATAATAATAGTAACCCATGCCGGTTTGGCTACGGTAATCCAGCTTTGCTTATTGACTAGGAGGCTGATCGTGTGCCCTTATGAGCATAATTTGCTCTTTGAATGAAATGAGCTTTGGAACAGAATCTAAAAGCTTAACTTCCCAAATTTAAGGGTAACTTGATCACAGACATACTTGGATTAGTAAAGGTCTATGTCTGTAAAATGAATACTGAAGATTATCTCTACTTATTTTAAAAGCGGCGAAATTTTTTGTTAGAAACTTACCACATAAAGTCTTGTGTCTTGAGTGTAGCAGAAAAATAACTGAGAAATATTTGCAATAAAATAAGCACGTTTTCAGAGAGACTACGAGTAGCGGGAAAGCCCGCCTCGGTGTGTTACCGCCACTAACTAATGTAAAATGATGAAACATCGCACGAAGCGTTAGCTTTTAAATACTGTTAGGGATTGGCCATACATTACAAGTGGCACTAGACAGCACGCCAAGGCAAAAGACAAAAAAGGAGGAGCTCGTAGCACAGTTGCTATTCGATCAGCGAACTTAAGCAACCATACGCCTAGCCAGTAGTTGGATGGGTGACCGCCCGAGATCCCTCCGTGCCTCGGAGACCACGTTAAGCCGTCGGTCCCGGTTGCCAATTTAACATCTTTGGCAATCGTTACGGTCAGAGGCCTAAGAAAGTCTGACAACTGGTTTAACCTAGATTGCCGATTTTCCTCGTAAAAGGGGCTACGAAGGTCAGATGGCAGTCGCTTCGTATAAAAATCTGATGATTAGTCACATCGGGTTGAATACGGGAGAAGGCCAGGGAAATGATGAGGTATTGGCCATACATTACACGTTGCACTAGATAGCACGCTAAGGCAAACGTTGGATGGATTGTATGACAGATGATTTGGCTAGAAAGGGAGTGAATACGGATATGACAGCTGGTAGAAAGAATTGGAGAAGAAAAAGAAATTGCGCGGATCTCAAATAACATGGGATAAGGGCAGGATGATTGATGGCAGAAGCATATCTTGAACGCGATGCAAGTACCTACTTTAATATAATCTATCAACCGAGAGGGTAGTTATTATAGGAAAGTACTGGCAGTAGTCAAATCTATACATCTATATCTATACATACAAATAAATAAAATTGAAATGTCTGTTTGTAATTCTAAAATAACAGCTTTTCACTAAATATGAAAGTATATACGGTACAGACAACATTTTTCTCTGTCTGTCTGTCTGTTTTTTCCGGCTAATCTCCGAAACGGCTGGACCAATTTTAACGGGACTTTCACTGACGGATAGCGAATGTTACAACGAGTAACTTAGGCTACTTTGATTTTTAAAAACATTAGAGATCCGCGGACAATCATGAAATTAAAATCTACGCGGGTGAAACCGCAGGGCACAGCTAGTATATTGGTATACATTGGTGTACATTTAGTACAAAAAAAATATAGATAAATAATAGCAAGTCTGTCAACATTCTCCGATGTAAATGATTCCATATGTGTAGTTCGCAGTCTGTATGGCCGATCCCTTTTACTTTACGGACCGGTCTTGGCAGTGTCTTGTGATTATTGGTATTTCCCCGCCGAATGTATGAATCGTTGCATAAATAATTTCGTTGGAATCGTTTACCGGAATCCCCCTTGCTCGCCAGGTGGCAATCATTGTATTACAATGGGTTATCCCAAGATATCTTATCTGCTGCTTATGGGCAAGATCTACCGGCTTGTTCTGGGTTCAATACATACACTCAGGTACTTTCATATACTTATAGTTATTAATTTGGAATAACAGAACAGACACAATAATTATAACATAACACAAACAAAGGCTTGTATATAATTATATTGAACTGAATAATCATTGTTAGTCACTCCAGTTGAACACTTCGTGATAAATCGCTTGAGACGCGAGATGTGAAGTTTGTATGAAACTAAATTTACGCGGGTGAAACCGCGGGGCACAGCTAGTAGGAAATAAACACCAGTGCATAATATAAATAGCGTCGTTTATTCTTATCCATAATTCATAGCTTTTACTTAACAATATTGCGAAATAACACGTTAATTTAGAAATAGAATAAATTACAAAAGGTACGCCACGGTACTGTAGAAGTGTAGACGAAAACTTAACATAATTTAATTACAATTAAAATTGGTATGACTAGGAGCTGTTTGAGAGCATTTGTAACTGGTACTCTTTCTTGAGTTCTTTTAGATTCTCTTCTAATATCGCCACCTGGGAAAATAATCACGGTTAGTTATGTAGAATAAATGAACTTTAAGACTTCAGACTAGGGCGTCCTCTTAATCAACGAAATACGGAATTTCAGTCGAAAGTTCGCAAAGTTTCTAGCACGGTTCTTATTCGTCCTTGTATTACGTCTGAATGTGGTTCGCAAGAAAATTCTGGGACGTTGATTAACGAACGTAAATTCGAGTGTGGTAGAGCAATACAATAGATACCGAAACTTCAGTTGATTTTGTTCGTTTGCGAGGTTTCGTTTTCGGAGAAAGCGAATAGACCCCTTATGCGTTATGCGCTACCAAAAAATTTCGCCCTAACTGCGGTATTTCATATAAAAACCGGCAAAGTCCCGAGCGGTATTTACCTGTACCCATAGTATAATGCTCACGTATGTAAATACTAGGTGGTGCCTGCGACTTCATGTTCGACAGTTCACACAACACAATTTTAAATTATACTAGCTGTGCTCCGCGGTTTTACCCGCGTAGTTAACATTTTTTTTTTTAATTTTTTAATAAAAGTGGCCTTAGTTACTCCTTGTAAAATTAGTTATCTACCAGTGAAAATCGGTCCACCTGTTTCTATACCTACAGCATATACTTTCATATGCATTTAGTGAAAAGCTATTATTTCGGAGTTACAAACAGACACGTCAATTTTATTTATCTGTATAGATGTATAGATATAGATTATAGCCTGTGTTATTCTGATGTATCTATACAGAATGAATAATAAAGCTTATAGAGCTATATTATTGTAATGCTTTCGCGTTTATAATATTAGTAGAATATATGTGTTCCAGCACATATATCAATGGTCGTTTTTACGGTTCAAACCTCACCTCTTCAAAGCGCAGCTCTCTCCGCGCCTCCTGTATATATCCCCTGATGATGTTCATCTGTTCCAAGAGTGGGTTGTCATCGTCATGGTTCGCGGTCCTGCTCGCACCGGGACCAGCGAACTCCTCGACCCTCTCCCTCTCTCTCTCCATCCTCTGCCTCTCCATCTGCACTTGACGCTGCGCTCGTTCGTACCTCTGTCTGCGTACTTCTTCTATCTGCGCCTCTGTTGGTAACTTGCGGAGGGAGAGGAGCTCCTCCTAAAATATTAGAAGGATAGAGATAGAGAGTATTGTTGTTTTAAGAGAGGTAGCTAAGGTAAACAAGGAAAACTAAGGAGTTATCCGTAGCAAAATGTCCGACGCGACATCCAAATTTGTATTTTTATGGGATTTTATTTGGTCAAAGAATGTTTTTGTGTACAGCTTTGTGTAAAAATTGTAAAATAAACTCATCCAGGTTTATAGAATTGTAATGCAGAAATTTCACTGAAGATACCGGCAAGGACCCATACTTATGCAGTCCAACATCCAAATTCGTATTTTTATGCTGACTGAATGAAAAATACCCCCACTATTTCCGCTGCGCGGTCATAGCTAGTGACGGCACGTACAGGATTAACAAGTTACCTTAATATAATGTGCAGCAGCTTGTCTGATAGCAGCGTGCAGCTTGGCGTGGCGAGAGGCGGGTGCGGCGGCGAGCGATGCGATCTGCTTGCTCAGCAGGTCGATGCCCTCGGCCAGCTTGCCGATGCGGCCGCGCATCGCGTTCACGTCTCCCAGGTTATACGTCGTCTCGCCGTCGAACAGACTCTGGCACATCTGGGGTTACAATATAATCAACATGAACATTATTTATAGGCTCTGGTATGGCACTTATGAACCTCAAAGAACTGAGGGGTTCCGAAACATAAGACTTCTAAAGACCAGTAAGAAACTAAGTAGGTATCAATTATATTTTATTACAAAGTAAATAATATTAATTATAATAAATTCCATACAATTTTATTTGCAAAGTGAAATATGTTTAATCAATAGTAATAGGGTTGGCTTTTGATTGGAAGGTAAGGCTTGACACAAACGGTCTACCGACCACAGTCAAAGATGACCAACAAACTGTTTACATGCTTGGTGGCCCGATTGAACCAAGCCCAAGGTTTGAGCTAAGAATATTTATTAGAATGTAGATTTAGTGACCAAAATTTTGTTGTGCAGATAAAACATGACAATGAACAGTAATTTATTAAAAATGCAATAAACTGGTATTTTATGACAGTCGCTATCAAAGATAATGATAGTTTTATTGGTCATATGGAACTTGTCAAATATAGAGGTCTCTTTGACCTACAAATGACCTTTTGACCTCTATAAATCCTGTCACGAGTGATGAGTGCGCAGCAAAAATAGTGGGAATACTGCGCATGCTTTTATTCGCCTCGCACCATACTTATAACCAGAGACAGACTCATAAAATTACTACTATATTCAAGACCTTTATCTACACAAATAATATACCTATAATTTAATATAAAAGTCAAAAGTCAAAAATATCTTTATTCGATTAGACTTTATACAAAGCACTTTCAAATCGTCAGAATGACACAATTTACAGGATTATACATGCTACCGCCAGGTTCGGAAGGTTGCTTTTACTGAGAAGAACCTAGCAAGAAACTCAGTAATTACTCTTTTCAAAAATATTATACAATTTAAAAAAAAAAAAACAAAATAAATCATTTGAGAAATGTAAGCCCATGGACACAGTTCCAATGTACAAATGTCGATAAAAATTAACATAAAGAAAAGTCTAGTAGTTCTATTTATATCTAAATGCGTAGCTTGAGATGACCAGCCCCACAAGCAGCACCTGTTCACAAGTGTGACGAGAATGCCAGCCATCGCCCTCCTCAACCATTATAGAGGGAAGTGAGCGACCCGTCACCCTGACGCCGCCGCAAGCAAAGGCATTTTAGTGAGCATGACAACTCAAGCCAGTCAAAACAAAGATCAAAAGAAATATTAAAAAGAATTGTAGCATAAGTACAGTGTCCATGAGACTACTTACAATATTTGTCTGGTAATACATTATTCCAAGTTTCCTTATCACACATATAATCACTAACTGTATAATAACCCTTTTTAAGTAATACAGATTTTACAGTTTCTTTAAATTTATCAAAGGGCAAATTTACAATACATGTAGGTAATTTATTATAAAAGCGTATACTTTGCCCTAAAAATATACCTTTTCATACATAGCAACAGCAGGTTTAGCCTGGTCCATGAGACTCCTCATCTCTCCGTAAGCAGTCATGAGCACCGACTTGGCATTCCTGCTCTCCTGCACTTGCTTCCTCAGTTCCACCAGCTTGTAGCAGTGCTCGCACAGACGGAGACCATTCTTCTCAGTCACTTCCTCCACCTGCGACGGCTGTGGGGCTGATGGGTCTACTATTGATCCTGCAAGATGGTAATGTAAAGTTATGTATGTATACCTTAAGGTGGATATTTTCTACTGAAGTAGACAGATTAAAGTCCCCATTTACCTTACTATTTGGCAACAGTTGAATTGAATTTGTGAATTATAAACCATTTCCATAGTAAGGCTCTAAAAGTACTATGATTTTTAAGATTCCCTCACTGTTATAGCTACATCTTCAACAATTAACACAAGCTATATTGCTAATCAAGGTTAATTTAGGCACCCGTTATAACATGCATGCAAAGTGGCATACAGAAGCTAGTAAATTATTATTTGACTAGCTGTGCCCCGTGGTTTCACCCGCATAGATTTAGTTTCATCATTATTGTCGCGGAACCCTGAAATTTTTAATAAATAAAAGTAGCCTAATTACTCCTTGATACATCAGCTACCTGCCAGTGAAAGTCCCATTAAAATTAGTCCAGCCATTTCAGAGATTACCCGGAACAAACAGACAGACAGAGAAAAATTTTAAAACTTTGTTTTTTATTGTCAGTAGCGTGTATATTTTTTGGAATTACAAACAGACACTTCAATTTTATTTATCTGTATGTATAGATAATGTCAATTTGTTGATACAAACTGAGAGTATAAAATTTCACATTCCAGTTAACTGATGACTACAAGAAAGTAAAGAAGATAAATAAATTTATTGTATACTTACTAGCTACATTCAAATCTAAGAAAACAGAGCAATCTTGACAGAGAATGGAGCCACAGAGGCGGCAGTGGTGCTTCCTCCTCGTTAAGTTGAATGCCTTCGCACAGTTCGGACACAGCTTTACTGAACTTCCATCCAGCCAGGGAACTACCTGAAAACATATTATTTTGCTTTGCTTTGTATATATTGCATAGTTTGCAATGTTAAATGATCCATGCACAAACTATGAAAGTTATAAGATATCTATTGATTTATTCAAAGTATTAGGAAATAGGAGACACTAATCAGAGGAGGAATTAGAGAGAAGACCCCAAGAATACAAAGTTAAAGAAAAGGTGTCTATGATGTTGTATAAGGAGATCAAAGAGATGGCACTGGACAGACACAAATGGTAAGAGTTGCATCGCATACACCAACAAGAGTTAATCTTAAATTCATGATGGTGATTAGGATACTATTACTCACTCAATTTGAAATGTAATGTATGGACATTTAATTTCAATTGTACCATTATATGCACCTGCTGCATTATTCTGTAAGGTATTTCAACAACTAACTCAATGTCAAGTTTTGATTTAAAGTATATGAAGTTCAAATGTGTGTTTGTGATGTATCAATTTCTGATTGAAACTGACTGACACTGGACATTGCATATGTTGCTGAGATACCTTGGAAAATAATTCAGCTATGTTGTTTAACAAAATATATGAGAAAATATGTTATCTTACATCTTGTTCATGTTGTTTTCTCTGGCCAGGTTCCGTGGGCATGTTGCATACTAGCTTGTCCAACCTAATCAATAATTTGTTAGTCTCGGTCGCGTATCTCTCCAGACGCGCCGACCGCACGCCCTTGAAATAATCACTCGAACTTCTCGATACGCCTACCACTTGTTCCTCATTCGTGTAATAAGAGTCTTGGTAATTAAATTTACGCGGAGTCACCTGGGCGTAACTCGAACTCTGTTTTGGTAACAAGCCGAACGCATTTCCTACAACAATTTAAAATGTTAACACTCTGCCTTCAAATTTTAATGAAATCCAATACGTTCATTAGTTTACCGAATATGTCCTTCAGAGATTTTAGAACATCCTGGTCTTCTGAGTGGAGACTTTCGAAGTGACTCGTAAGCTGTGCGGCTGATTTTAAGTCAGCCTTACATATAGGACACAAGAAACCCTCTAAAATCTGTTCCTCGTTAGCTGTAGCCATTTTTATTATTAGTTGTACATTCTAATTCCAGTTAATCTTAATGCGAATAAAAACTAATCAGCAAGTAAAATCTCTCTTGTTTGTAATTTGTACGTAAATCTGAAAGTGAAACAACCAAGAAACAAATCAATCAATGACATAAGGAAGACAGAGAGGTTTTGTCAGTTTGACTTTGACAGCTTCGAGCACAAACAAAACGTTTATATATTTTTATGAAAACTAAACATTTTGTGTAATCATGTTTTTAACATTCAAAATTAATAAATATTCTTACATACAGAAAACAATATATTGTGTTCTATGAATACGGATAGTAGTTCACAACGAAAGAATAAACACAAAATGCGATCGGCGTAGAATATGTAGTCTTTAAGCGCAGTGGATTTATTATATTTCAACCCATAGACAGACAAACCAAATAAATAAAACAAAACATTTACAAAAGTGATTTCATATATTCAGTGACATTAGTGAACAATATTTTCAGTTCCTCTAGGACAGTTTTAGTCTCTGGCCAGTCCTGTTTCTCTGCAGCTCTGATGACGGCTTGTCCAGTAAGACGGGCCGAGGAGAGTTGCTGGTCAGCTTGGAGCTTGTCACTATCCTCTGCCTCCTGCCGAGCTTTCAAACTATGCTCCAACAAGGACTGGGCAAGTTCAATAACCTTCTTGCAAGTATCAGGGCTATTTGGCCAGTTGCCACTCTGAAATAATAAAAAGAAAGTGTTTACTTTTTACAACGAAATTGCCATTGTGTTGAATAATCAATATTATTGGGTTATTATCAGATATTAATCTAGTGGTTTATAATACCTGAGTATATCCCCGATAAGCCTTCAGAAGTCTCTGCGCCTTTAGCAAGTACGTGGGACTGAGGTCTGAATACAGCTGCCAAATCTCCGGCCTATTTTGATGTACCGACGTGATTCTTCCAAACAACTCTAACACTCGTTTTCGTAATCTAAAAGTAACGGTCACTGACATTTTAATATATAGCAGTACTTTTCCACGCAATATAATAAATTTACACAAAACATAAAATCGATCTAGTCCTCGACTTCCTATTCCCACTCAATGAATGTAATTAACATTTAATCATAACACCAAATTAAATCAATTTTTTATTAATATTATTTTCTCACCTGGCAGCACTATTTCCATCAGCGTCTTTACTATCCTGCACTATGGCTCGCACTAGCAGGGTAAGCAATTCTATATCTTCGAACTTGTGCTGAAGGTCGAGAATGCGGTGACAGCCGCGGATCACGTCCTCGAAGTGACCAGTATCCATGCTCACTACTATTATGTTCTCCCAGAGCTGAAATTGAAAACCATTATTAATTAATTGTATAACCCTTTCCTCGCGGTCTAACCCGCATAGGATTAACGTTGGTATTTTTTTCTCGATAATCTAATCTAAATTGACTATGGTACTCCTTGTAATATCTGCCAGTAAAAGTCCCGTTAAAATCAGTCGGTATTTTTTTTTTTTTTAAGTGCCATGTACACTTTCATATGAAAAAGTTATAAGAATTTGGAATTACAAACAGACACTTTTATTTATCTAGACAATTTTATTTATCTGCATAGATAAGTGATAAGGGGGGAAATGCATGAATATGGATGAAGCGTAAGGAGTATGTAAGGATCGAAGCAAACGGTGTCCTCTGCCTACCCCCATGGGATACAGGGGTGAGCATATGTATTACCTTCCAGTTATCATAGTTGAACCGCAGTGCCTCCATGAGCGCGCGGTAGGAGCGGCTCTTGTCCCCCTGCTTCACGTAGACCTTGGCGAGGTTGTTCCACGCCTCGAACGAGTTGGGCTGAAGGTAAGTGTAGCGGCGGTAGGCCTTCGCTGCCGTCGCCCATAGCTCCTCAGTTAGGGCTGCGTACCTGAGATTCATATAAATTTAAATCGTGATACTCTTGTGAATATCAAATTGAAAAGAGACGTGGTGGACGTGGGGGTTAAGCAGTCGCCTGCTACGTTATTCAAAAAATAGTTCTTCAAAAAAATTTTTTTTTTTTGAAAGTTTGTTTAGAAATTACTCATTAATTCAAGTGTTTTAAGAATAGACTTTCAGGGTAGACATAGGCTACATCAGTATACCTACAACACCACGCTAGTTAAAAAAACAGTAGAACTACGTTTTTTAATTCCATCATCATTTTACCTCACATTTTATTTAATTGATGTCAGCGAGATGGAGTAAACTGAATTGAGTTCAGCTCTCAGAACTCGTGACTTCAGGTATACAGTTTTAAAACTAATAATTTCAATGACTATACGACACTCACCCTAATCTCAACCAAACACTCTCCTGTATGGAATTGATTTCGACCGACTTCTCAAAGTGTGGTATACATTCTTTATACATTTTGTGTTCATACAAGTAATTGCCCCAGTGTCTTTGAGCTCTGCTGCTTTTGAAGTTGGAAAACTCCCACGCTTTTTCGTAGCATTTAACGTCATCTGGAAACGTAATATTTTAAACCTTAGCGCTATACAAATAAGGTGTAAATTAATATGTTTTTATGAATGAAGTTGTTTGAAAGTGTACCAGTAGCATCGCCCAATAGACAATATAATTTCACGGTTGGATTGATATCTATTTGTTGTTGGATCACTTCAGCGGCCTGTAACAATAGTTGCAGTTTTATGAACATAGTTGTAGACATACGACTTTTTCTGTACTCCAAATTTCGTTAGATGCCATTATGCGGCATAACTTATGCCCTACATCTCTTAACGCGTTCACTGCAAACGCATCTATTTGTGAACAGTGAGCAAATTTACGAAGCAAATGCGAGGTTAGCAGTGAACGCATTTATTAATTACTAGCTGTGCCCCGCGGTTTCACCCGCGTAGATTTAGTTTCATCCTTATGGTCGCAGAAAAGGTAGCCTATGTCCTTTCTCAGGGTCTAAAGATTTTCTGTGCCAAATTTCATCAAAATCGGTTGAGAGGTTTTAGCGGGAAAGCGTAACAGACACACAGACAGAGTTACTTTCGCATTTATAATATTAGTAGGGATTTCAATAAATTATCTGACTTCTAACATTATAGCTGGAATCTGTTTGTTTGTTAATTCCCAATATCCAACCTACTGTTGAAATGTGATAATTGTATTAATTTATCTATCACCTATTGATAAGGTGCCTAATGTACTTAATATAAAACATGTCTCTAGAACTAAGATCATAATGTGCCTTAAAATTTTCAGTACTTATTCGCTATATAAGACATCTATAGCCAGTTTGCTGAATAAAATACTATTAAAGTAGAGGTAATTGTTTATGGTTGAATGGCTCAATGGCAGCGAGTATACCTTGTGCCTCAACTGCAGCATGGTGTAGCAGACGATGACGTCCTCCCAGAGCTGCAGCGCGAGGAAGTGTTCCAGCGCCGCCTTCACCAGCCCCAGGCTCAGGCACAGGTCTCCCAGCTGCTGCCGCCACATCCACGACGGGTGGAGACCACTCGCCCATAGGTATGACAGCCTGGCCATTGGAATTATTAACAATTTACTGTATGAACTATATTACTGGAGAAAAATAATGCAAGTAGTTCGAAGATCAAACTACTTATCGGACCTCTCGGAATACAGTAACCATTGTTAGTAAACAACTACGCATTAATATTTTGCAAGTTTAAGCACCAATCTACGGCCCTCTTCCCAGTTTTTTGTGGTCAATGCAATATTTATCCCTCATATAGAATACCTGTCTCTCTCTTACTAGACATACCCTCTTTCACACATGTTCAGTATTACAAATCTTTCAAAAAAGTTACAACCTAACTTTGCCTCAATAATTTTGACTTAAATGGTCAGGAGATTTAGCATCTGGGAATGCGGTTCCAGTTAGCTAGCAGTCCCAGTCGCCTAATTTCTCATGCCTGTCTGCTTCCTTCATGCCTTCCAGCCTATTTACTTCATACCTGGTGGTGCTGGACACCACAGCCTTCTCATTGACAATAGTCTCGCACTGAAGCATGGCCCGCTCCACTGTTCTCTTGTGGTTGGACTCCAGCTTGCATCGCACCAACAAGGCACCGACGCGCGTCGCCCACGGACCCTTCTTCTGAGACAACACTGCTTCTATGTATGGCTGCAACTCTTCCGTTGCCAGGTCATCCTTCGGTTGAGACTTTTGAAGGTATTGCCTGTGTTAATTATAAAAAAAAATATGCAAGTAAATCTTGGTGTTTCAGTCTCGCCAGATTTGTAGGCTGTGTCAATGTGTTAATAATGAATGAGCTAGTTTTCATTATTGACACATTTATGGTACACAAATGAATGAAAAAAAAAAGAATGAGTATGACCATTGAAATTTATCAATGTTCTCTGACTGGCCTGTCATTCTGATGATTTGAAAGTACTTTGTTTAAGTGTGATTAACTAAAGATAATTTGAATGTGAACCAATATTCCAAAATTACACTCACACAGTCATTAAACACAGTGTCTGCTCCAAGCTAGGCAGCTCCGCTTGATTGACTTTATCCAAATATTGTATCTTATCAAGTCTCACATCATCGTCTAGTTCTATGTCTCGAGGCAGTTCAGCCGTTCCATGGCTCTCCTCGGCACTTGGACGAGACACATTTGAGTCAAGCTCACTTGTGAGAGCTAGCTGTGGCAAGGTGGTTTGTTGGAACTTGGTTCTCTTGCCTAGAATACCTGTGGAAACATAAAGTTGGTCTCACTAGCTTTCCACATTTAAGGGATTTTTTTAAATGGTCTATAGCAGTCAGTGTGGTATTCATTACAAACAAAAATATATATTTTTCACTTCATGTTCATTATTCATTCATTCATTATACTAGTACAGATTCGTTAATATTTAATTTAAGATTTAAGAATAATTGATGTGAGGATGTGAGCTTAATAAGTTTCCATAAAAACATCAAAAAAAATTTCTTAAATATGGAAAAAAAATTAACATGAGGCTAGACTTGAACCCACAACCTCTGCCATCCTCTACAAACATCAATGATTTTTTGAGGTTTGTAAATCATTGTAAAATGGATTGTTTTAAAATGAACCAGACAACATCTCATAAGTATTTTAATGAATAAAATGTAGTTCAAGCACATAAACACAAACCAGTCAACTCCAGCTTCAGCCCAGCAAGTTCCCTTGCCTTGACTAAGTACTCCTCAACTTTCTGCACCCTGCCATAGATGAGGTATGCCTGAGCTATTTCCAGCAACAACAGTATCCTCAACCGAGGGCTGTCCTGCAGGGTCTGCAGCTCATTGGACAACTTAGCTATCAGGAGCTCCAGATCTGAGTACAAGGTAGCACTGGTGTCTTCTAGGGCTCGCTGGTGAACCACTTTACTTCTGAAATGCCACCACAAGTGTAGCTAAAATATTAATAAAAATTATATGTAATGTAAACAGCTACTGCAACCTTGATACCGGTTAACTCTATAATGCTATGCTTGAACTTATTACATACTAGCTTCTTTTTGCTGCTTTGTCTACATGTTATTATGGATCCTAAATTAACCTCAACTTACAATATTTCTAATCTCCATGGTGAAAGAATATTTAAAATAGTAGTTCTTGAGTTAAATTATAAAAAACATACAAACAAATCTTATTCATTTTACCATGCCAATTTAACTATGAGATGGAACTATATTGAAAAAGTAATCTTACCAAATTTGTTTCAACAGCATACAATGCATTGGTGATTTGTAATGAAAAGTACAACAACTCAGGGTACAGGATGTTCACATAAATAGGTTCTGAATCCCTCTGTAGGCACACATTTGCATTTATTGCATCCGGCCATTCTGTACCAAAGTACTTGTCCAATTCTAACGTCTCTGGATGTGGATTCCAGTTGTAGTCACAAAAGGTCAAGAATGCACTGACAGCCATTGCAAGGACCTCTTTAGTGGCATATTCACTCTCATTTTGTATAGTTTTCAATAGCTGGATTAGGTTATTGGTGTCTAGTTCTGTAGTTAATAATCTTTTACATAGATTATTGTTTTCTAAAATCCAGTTCCCAGACCACAGTTTTTTGAGGACTGCATCATCTGAAAGTTTTGTTAGGGCAATATTAAATAGATTATAAAACATTTTTTTGATCTCACTCAGTGAGAGTGGAGCTTCAATTACACATTAAGATGTATCGGTACCTGTATCATGTTGTTGGTCGAAATTGCACAAATATAAAACCGTATCAAAATTCATATTGCTGTTTCAATATCCAGTAAATCCTTAAATATTTACTTGAATTAGATAGAGTTACTATCTATTTTATAACCTAGAAATAAAATACCCGCATAAATATGTCAAATACACGTTTGGTTATTTATTTTGTTGTACTTACTTTTCCTCTCTGTGGCACAGATAATATATTGTGATTCGTGCAGTATATACCACAGAGTTCATCATATTTTTATGTCTATGTAAACAAGATCTTCCATAGACAAGTAGTTGAGCGTTTTAGAGATAAGAGAGTAATCAAAAAGATGTTTTCTTTTAATTTTTAATCTTCGGTGTAGAACAAACAAAATGGGTGTGCTTTTAGGTTAAGTTAAAATTATGATTTCGTAAGAGCTAATTTGTGAGGAAAAATGAAATATATTTATAAAATGGAAACAGTGTTAGTTACTTTGACGGCGGTCCTATGTATTATATTAATTATAAAACTACTTTATAAACTTCGGTAAGTGCTAATGAGGTTATAGAGAATCGCTTTCCCGCCCGATAGAAAAAGTACATTAAATTAAATTAATTGTTGCAGGTCAGTCTTGCCTTGGCGAGTCAATTGTTGGTTCTGTAACAACTTCTTCTGGGTTAAATTACTAGATCGCAACAGTTGGACTTGTCCAAAATGTGAACAATATAATGGTTTTACGAAGGTAAGGTTATCAATTATCTACAGATTTTCCCTGACAATCTCACAATATGTTACCTACTGATAAATACGCGAGCTTACATAATTACATACATTATGTACCTGTACATTTGAACCATTTCTATTGCAAACGTACAGAACACAATAGTTGTTGGCAAAATATCAGGTTTCTATGTCATTATTATACAAACCGGTAAAGAGGAGAAATTTCATAGCAAAGATAGCTAAATATATATTTCAAGGTCACTATAATGTTGCAGAAGCGGGTCATTTAGGACTAGTCACATTCTTTGTAGATATTGCAATTTTTTTTGAAAGCACACAGTTACTTTTATTATAATACTTAATCACAGCTATGAAATATACTTATCCACTTCTATATGTTTGCTAATATAGCAATTACTTTTTTTTTGACAAGTAGTTGGTTTAATATTTCATGTCCAGTCCAGGCTGGAAGGGAATGTCATGGGTAGTGTAAATAAGGTGAAGTAATTAAGGTGGCTAACAAGCAGATGGCCCTGAAATAGTATGCAATTACCGCAGCCTATGGTCAGTTGCATTACCATGGGTCGACCCTGTCCATATCTCTATACACTCTTCTTGAAGAACCCCATGCAATACTTGTTTGGGAAAACCATGTTGGGGAGTTTATTCTTCAACTTGAGTGTGAAGGAAGCTCTTATGGAAATGAGCAGTGCATGACCATTTGGGTTCCGATGCTAAAGGGTGATAATTAATTCATCACCTATGGCCCCCATTTAGAGACCCTTGTGACAGAAGGGCATTATTTTTCAAGGATGGTGATTACAACAAGCCTATAGCAGCGGCCCACGCCAGCGAGCAGGTATCTAAGACAGCGAAGGTGTTCCAAAGGAGTCCGCCCAAGAATGGGCTGTGCAAGATGTGCAACATCAACCAACAGCTGAAAGTGGCACAGCTTGCCAACTTTGTTCCTATGAATGATAACAATTTTGATATAGAAATTGAGTCCTACAGGTGAGAAGTCCAACACCCCAATCTAGCTTCCACTCGCAGCTTGTGGGAACTAAGATTTTACATTTAAACACTTGACCTCAAATGCCCCCCCCTTAAGGGTGTATTTTCGAAAAATCCTTTTGTTATATATACTTACACCTCACTAAGAACACACTCCAAATTTCATCAATCAGTACTTTATATTAAATGTATTGGTATAGATTTCTCAGAATGTGATGATACTTGTGCCTATACTATGGCAATGTTATAGCTTCATTAGATAAAAAAATTGGCACCTGTTTCTTACACGAAGCCCAAAATTATTTACAGTTGGAAAGTTGGCAGCTAGATAGGAGAGCCTAAATTTGTTCTCTGTATTAACTTTGCCTTATCGCTGTGTACTAAATTGTCTACCAAAATGTGTTATCATGTTTAATTACTCACCTCACCACTCTTATCATTTAACTAAGTTGATTGACCTTGAATGAAGGCGTTGTATGTGATAATTTAGCCCATAACATATACTGGTGTCAAATAATTAAGTCTTAAGATTTTTTCCATACAAAATCTTTTTTTAATATTTGTATATGGTCACTAGAATACATTATGGTGTGATATTTTTTTGGTAAGGTATATAATATTCTCTATATATAAACAAAATTAAAGAGTCTGTTTGTGATTCCAAAAACAGCTGTTCACTTGCATATCAAAAGTACTTGCATAAAAAAAACTAGTTTTAAAATTGTTGTCTCTTTGTTCATGACATAAAAATAAAGTGTACCTACAACCGATGATACCGAAGGGCACATCTGGTTAGTATATAAGAGCATAAGGGACTGAGAATGGTGAAGAAAATTTGTGTGTGTCAAAAAATTCCCCTAGTATTAATATTTCAACATATTTATTTGCAGGGCTCAGCTTGAAAAAGCCTATAAACTTTGCAGTCCATGTAAAAAAGTTCTACAAATGAAGCTGCACAAAGAGAAAGAATATCTTTTGGGTTCAAAATTATTGGAGAACAGAAGTCTGGATAAAAGAACCAAAAAACATGAGAAACGCTACCAACTTCTGAGAACCCTTATCAACAACACCTCAATGGTGATAGCCATAGTACTACAAATAGTCCTCATGGCCGAACTGTACAGGAACATGATGAAAAACAAGAATTTATTTAGCACTATAACTAATATAAAAGATATATTGACTGGACTGTTAGAAAGACTATATTCTATAGTGAAAATGAAGACACTGATGACATTCCCTACAGTAGAACATTATCTTAATGATATAAATACCATTTTATACACTGACTTGTTGCCAAGAAGTTTTAATTTTAGATTTGAACATGTAAATCATATAAGTGTGACCACACAGAAAGCTTTAGGCGGCTTTGTGTGTCTGATACAGATTATTGGACATATTTGGAACGTGAATAGCCTGAAATATACAATTATAATTGACTTCCTGTGGTCAGTATTTGTAATTACATCTGTAGCACACCACTCTGTGGCTATAGATCCCATATTTATGAGTCTTATTAAGGTGTGTATGAGTTTTTTTATTTTTATTTCAGAACATAAAAACAAAGTTTTGCACAGAGTTCATGCCACTCTTATCAGATACTCTGATGGAGCAAAAACATAAAAATACTCTTACAAAAAAATATATACAAGATTAATGTCTGCATCTGACCAGCCCTTGCATCATAACATATAATATTCTAGCATCCGCCTAGCGAACTTATTTTTGTTCTTTATACTAAACGTACTTAGCTACCGCTCGCGACTTCGCTCGTTTGGCCCTTAAAAGTCGGTGCTATTTGATAATAGGCTGTTTTGCTATCAGTCTATTTTGCTCCTGTGGTATTCTGCTAATCAGATGTTTTACTCCTGGGTCATTTACATCTAATGTGGTTTTATTATATAGGACATTTTGCTTAGATCCCTCTGATAGGTAGAGAACCCAACACAGTTGGTACAATTACGATGTTTTATTTCCAGATGGTGAGTATAGTAGCAGTTCTGTTAGTGTACAAGAGGATGAGATCAAAGACTGCAAGCGCTGCCAAGAGGATGCCAGTTACACCTAAACGCATGAAGAACCTGACCAACTCCAGCATGAGTGCACTGATGGATGACGACGACAACATGACCCTGGACACTGACGACGACGTATCGCTGAGCAAGTTCGGCCTCCACAACTACTCGGAGTCCTCCAACGAAACTACCAGCCCATTGAATGCCAGTCTCATGAACGGCAGGTCCTTCACACCGAGGAGTGAGGGCATGTGGACCAAACCCAAACTCAACTCCACATTTTGCGTCAACACCATGATTAGTAAAAGCCCAAGTTCAGTCTCCGACACTGTATTTGTAAAGCCCACGTTCAACAAGTATCAAAACTTGACAAAAGACGATTCTGATTCAGACCTCGATGAGAGTATTAGTTCCTTGTGTATAAGTGGTCCGAAAAAAACTAAGCAGAAGACTAATTCCATCTTTTCATTGCGGAAATTCACCGCCACTCCCAACTTTGTCGCTCCTTCGCCTATGACCCGCAACAGGCCTCTCATATCGCCGAGCAAGCTGGGCCATAGTACTTCCTGGGTCGCCGGCGGCTACTGGGGTTCTGAAGGCGAGCGCCAGCTGTTCAACATCGACGGCAGTCGGTCGTCGAGCCAGAGTTCAGGGTTCGAGTCGCAGGCCTCGAGCATGAACCAGCGGAATGTATTCTCGCAGCCTCCATCGCGCGAGGAGTCCGTGTGCGGCGAGCCGATGGTGCTCGACCGCTTCCCCAACTCGAGTGCCTTGAACTCTTGTCAGACTCCGCAGGCCTTCTCTTCTCGCATCAACTCCCCGGTGTTCCCTCAGATGCAATACAACGGCCACTTCCACATACCGCAGCCCCGATTTGCCCATCAGCCGGCCGTTCCTTCCAGCGTGTTCCCCGGCCAGCCGCGGTACGTGCCGGGTATGTTCCGCGCCCCCGGCGGGCCCGGCCTGTTCAAATTGCCCCAAGACAACCATTTCCCGTCGCGCTAATCGCTCATTCGCTAGTCAGTCGTCTTGACGTTTCTAATACTTTTGACTCATACATATTTTTTGTCTTTATATTCTTCGATACATTTTTTTTACTAAAGTTCCATGAACTGCCATTATTTTAAGAAATCTTGTTAAGTTATGTCATCTGTTAGTTGTAAGCGGTTATTAGTTGTAATGTTTGAGACTAAACTTAGTGGTAAGACAATTTGCTGATCTCGTGTTGGTGCCAGGTGTGTTGGCTATATGAAAGCATTAAGAATTATTGTATTGTTACAATTTTATATGTGGACGTCACTGTCCTTTTTCTCGAACAAAATGTGATATTGTAAAGACTAGTAAATTTTGCAAAAAGTAAAAAGAGAAAATGATTCTTGATGTTATCATCGTTTTGATTTTGTCATCTTAAATCGGAAACTTTTTGTAAAGCTCCTGCAAAAAAAAAGTGAAAAAATATAAATTTGTTTCATTTCATGATACACTGGAAATATGTGATTGGTACTAACGAGTCACGCGCTTTCCTATTGTCCCTGTGAAGGTAGTGGTGCGGCATGGGAGGCACGTAGGTCTCCTCGTACTGCGAGGCCGCGTAGTCGCTCACGTCGGTGCACGCCCATTCATACTGTTTGTACTTGCGCAAACCCCATTCTGTTACGTTTCCCTAACACAAATTATCAAGCAATGAGAGTAACATATCGCAATCTTTCAAAAACGTGGTTAGGTACTATATCGCATTTAACATTATAGATGCTAGGAGTAGTTTCTAGAAACTACGTTGCGCTGTACTTGTCCTGCCTATGAAGAGATACTTTACTACAAAAGTCAAAAGAAGGATAGTTACCTAATAATTTAAAAAGTTCTATATGCACGGACTAAGGAACGCTAAAATTATAATATATAAATGCATACAAAACACTTCATGAGATCCGGCTGCGGATAAAACTGATGTTTACATTTCTTGTAATATCGTCGGTCGGGTCCGCACAGAGGCTTTGGTAGGTGGTTGTAAACGAGATCGTTGGTTGTGGCGAAGTTTTTACAAGTATCATGGCTGTCATGGCGAATAATTGCATTCACGGAACCCTGGAAAATAGTAAAAGGGCACCATTAATTTCTGAAAAGCAATCAATATTTTTGCAAACAGGAATAATACAGTGGAACTACCTGCAAGTTATTTAATTTATTCAAACGAAAATCTGGCTGTCGGGATTCAGGTTTCATGTTTTTGTAATCAATTTCATCTTTCGGTGGGAAATAATATGTACCGGCTTTGGGGCACTCGATCCTATCCTCCACCCAATTACCTAAAAGATGAATTAATAAGGTTGAGAAAATCTTGCATCGCTTAACCATTGCGATTGAGCACGATTGCGTTTAAGAAAATCATGATGCGTATATCAGGCGTGCTTGATACATTGCGATAGATTTAATTACTTACCTATAATTTAAGTGAATATTTTAAAAGATATCGGCATTTGAAATAAAACAGGCGACTGAAGACTCCTACGTCTGCCGCACTGAGGAACCCCTCACCTACATTATTTTCTCGTGATAGAAGTGTTGGTTAGCCTACCAGCTACGCTACCTCTGTGCTATGAGATTAGAGGCAGGTTAGGTGAGTGCTTTCACGAGTTATTAACGCCAAGCGAAAATACTTATTTGATTGCGCATGGATGTGTGTTCGCTCTCGGGCGCCAAAATATTTTGCGCTTGTAACTAAATAAAAGAAACCACGTCGTAAATCTACGTACCTACAAGAACCCCATTACTAAACACTGGAGTGGGTACCAATGCCTTCGCTATGGCTTCTGCTCGTGTCGGCGACTTGGCTCTCGCACTTATCATGGCTATTAATATAATATGTAGTACAAACTCTAAAATAATTATAATTGCGTAAATTTCTAAAAGGATGATCTATAATAATTACCAATAGTGTCATAATAATCGGACCGTCTATCTGACATGTTGTTAGAACTTTTTGGTAGAATCACTAATAAGGTAAAGTATATGATAAAAGGTAGACAGATGTGGGTATAGTTGTCTATGCTCACCTTAGGTACAGACACACAGGCACTATTGTATGGTAAGTAGAAGATTTAGATATTGAAACTAGGTTAATTATAGTGACTACCTATATATGTCTATTATTTTATTTTTATCAGAGGCATGTGCTGTGCGGTAACTCTTGTTGAGCGGATTTGATTGCGCCTGTATAAATATTAATAGCAAAATGTTTCAACCGACACACATTAATTCATTATTAGAATAAGTACCTCCATAACACTTTTCCAGCAGTTTATTCATCATATTTAGCAATAATTTAAGTTACTGTGTACTTTCTACTTTTACTTACTAACTTGAAGCTATACTTGTAGAAGATAATATGGTATGGTATGGATAGTAATAGATTTATTTGACTAGGCGCCTTAACATTTTCCAAGGCATTGCAAAGAAGCAAAAACCCACTCACTGATCACAAAAACAAATATATTTATTATCCACTGTTGCATCGTGGGTATTTAACAATATCAAATAAGAAGGACATGCCCAGGATTCAAAAGACCTTTTAAAGAATCAGCTTTGCTTTACTATAAGTATTGATGTGATCATTTCAATGAAACAACAAAAATAGCACATATACAATGCAAATATTTACTAATCAGTAGTAACTATTTACCAATAACTATTACCTAACTTTCTAAATATTTGAGCATTGAAATCAGGTTAAAATATTCATACTTTCTATAGGTACCTATTTTATTAATTTATACATACAATTATTTACAGACTAATTAAAGAAATAACAAGATGAAAAGGAGATTATCAATCCTCAAAACTAAAATAAATGGTAATTGCAAAACAGTCTGAAGTTTGCAATATTATACTGCTTGATGCTGATGAAAATTAAAATGATTTATTCTGCTTAGGCCTTGCAACCTATGAACCTGTTTACAAATAATGTAACTAACTTATCTTAACTTATACACTTAATATACTTAAAATAAAATGATTTTCTTAATATCATAATTCCTGACAGTAGTGAAGATGTAGTTATCAGTCTGTCTCCATTGGTAGGGTGACATTTTGCTTTGGTAAGGCGCACAGTAGGGCAGACAGTTGACTTTCAAGAGGACCGGCTATCTTTACTAGGCCCTTTAAATTCTTCTCAACGTGCACGATATCTTCGTTTATCATCTCCATGTTCTGTAAATAATCAACGGGTGAGATAATAGAACTGCAATATTACCAAATCTAATACACAAAACTCAACCCTTACCTCTATTAGAGAGATATAAAGACGTTTTACATCTTTATCACCGTATCGTATGAAGCCGCTCACGTTAGACTCTGAATCCGATGGTGCAACAGACGTCATTTTGTATAATTAATAAGTGTTGTGATTTAGCCTGATAAAACACGTTGAAACATGAAAACGTAAATTAAAACCGTTGCCTTCAATACAATTTACAATCAAATCAAATGGAATAGATGGATGGCCGGTTGTTTGAAGAGAACACTATGACACTATGACATTTGACATTAACTGACTGTTACCAATAAATTTGACACACAATCTCACGCTGTCAGAATGTGATACGTTCGAAAAATTTTTAGGTTTAAAGATATTTTATGCTACGCACGTAGCTGTTCCGCAATGTTCTTTATTTTAGTATAATTAAACAATATTGGTTTCATAGTCAGAAATAATTCAAGTAATTATTTTATTTTCTTGCTAGTCATTTTACCCGTAGGATATATGTAGATAAAAATGTACATTGGGATGTGAATATAGATTTTTGAACGAATTCACAATGTCAATGTCACTCGCTGCTGCGGTCTGATTTACCTGCATTGGAGAAAAGCCAATTTTTTACGGAAATTCCAATTAAAAATCCTTCGGGAGTGAATTTTGTGTGAAAATTATAAAATTTATTTACTAAAGAGTGTATACAGTGCTGTTGAATCAAACTGCTATCGTATGCGTAATAACATCCGTCTTAGTACATTGTTTTTGTTGCGTTTGTATTATTGATTTATAAGTTTTGGCACTTAGCGGTACCTACATTCAAATATTATTTTATCCCAACAATGTTACCATGAAGTAATGTGGATCTTAGCAAAAGTATTTACCATCTACCCCTGCAGTCCCAGGTAGGACCTATTAGTTGAATTTTTAATTTAACTTTAGACAGATGTTTATCTTTTTCTCTCAATAAATATTTATAATTACAGAAATTATATATTGTTAGTTTGGTATTATTGATAGAAAATTATTATTTTCCTAATGGTCAATTGTTAAGCCACATTTTCTATGTTAAGTCCAATATTGTTATTTATAACTATTTAAAAAATAAACAAAATACTTCTGCACCCCATGATTGCCAGCTTTACCCTTTTGATATTGGCATGGCAACTTTAACTGAATATTGGGTGTTTTAACAAACCTGTATACCCCTCAGGGACCTTTAATAGGAAGGCATGATTAACCGGGTGATGTTAAGTTTACATGAATTTTTTTGACATAGCTTAAAATACTCAACAATATGAAAAGAAGAATAAAATGCACCAATCTATCTTCTACCTGACACCTGTTCTTGGTTTTATCTTTAATTAAATTGATTATCCTTACAGTTCACATTCATCTATGATAGACAATCCTCAACCCAAAATATATTTATATATTTTATATTCCGAACCTTAAATTAAAATTCAGGTATAAATGAATAATATTTTCTGGATGTCACATACAATAAAATATTGATTAACCAAAGTGTTATTTATAATTATTATCTCACTAAATCCATGTCTATGTAGTACATAGAGCCAAAAAGGTAGTATGAAAAAATCTGTATAGCTTCAATCAAGGAACAACATAATAAAGAAGTAAATTACACTTGTGGTTGGCAATATGATGAAAGGAATCCTTATGATTTGAGCAAGTGTAGTTGGCGTCAGTAGGTCGCCGACGGCGCCGGTCGGGCTGGCGTCGCGACGTCGCGATCGCCTGCCGCCCAGCCGCCGCCCCGCTTGGCGCACGAGCCAGTCACCCCTCAGATACCCTTAGTAATGCTACTCTTAAGCACACTCCTATTTGGGACATCTTTATTTTTATTTATTGTATTTAGCTTTGAGTTTTTGGATTCTAATACTAGTAAAATTTTTGTCTTAGTTAGTAGTGCTATGTAGGTTTTTGATTAGATATTTCTACAAAATATTATTTTTTCAAGTCTGTAATTTATATAATTTTTTGTTTACATTGGTAGCAGTAAAGTGGATGATGTGTAAACAGTGAGTGAAGAGTCATGTCAGAGGAACATGACTTGAACTGTACTGATAATGAATCTGATGAAAAATGCAGTGATGGTAACATAAATGATGAGAGACTGAAAGACAATGAAGACCCAGCAGAACCAAGTGCCAACACCACCAAAGATATTAGTGCCATTAAAGAAACCAGTACTGAGATTGCAGTAAAGGAGGAACTGTGTGATGTGAATAAGAAGCCTTCAATAACATGGAGTCAAAAAGGAACAGAGTTCAAAGTGTCATGGAATTTACCAGAAGGAGTCGCTACGCCGGATGATTACATCGCGCTATGTTACGCAGGTCAGTATCTTGCCAAAAAATATGTACTGTATGATGCAATATACAGCTCCAGGACGAATGCCTTAAAAACTGTAGCAATATGATTATAAAAATCACATGGATCATAAAATTGGCTCGCGTTAGATTCGGATACTAAATACATACCTAACCACTTTTAAACGGGCGGCGATCCCCCGACTTGTCATTTGGGGCATAATATTCTTACTCCTTTTCTTATTTCTACCAATATCCTAAAACCAAATCTATTTTTCTTGTGATTTAGGGGTAAACAGAAAACGAACACTTCTGTTTGAAGACCATAAAATAAATAGATCTAATAGAACTGTATTGAACGAAATATCTCATCAAGTAAGCAGATCTTGATAGTGTAGCCGCAAGTCGTAACTGTACTCCAGCCGGCGTCGCAACACCGGTTCGTTCGACGCATTAATTGACAACAGGAAGCAAACGTGCTATCTAACTGCCTTTTGCTGTACGCACTTGGAACAGACTCAAATCACATAAAGCCGCGTCCAAGTTCTCCTAAAGTTGTGGTCAATTTCACCAATTAGTTGCAGACCCTTGCAATTCTAGTGCATATGTTCGTGATTATTCATTAAAACCTTTATTATTGGAAACATAATCCTCCCGACTGAAGATTACTAAGTATGGTAAATCTTTGCGGGATTTCCGTCTGTTGTATGGTTTTTTTGGAGGTCTTCCTAGCATAGTTATTAATAGAGTGAAAAACTTGCAACCTTGCCAACCAGCCAAGATAGGCAGGCTGTATTCTTAACAAATCTAATATTCTTGTCCGAAGTAAGCAAGCACTGAAAGCATATATCTACCACTCAATTTGGACTGGACTCAATTTGGCTGAAGTTGGAATCTCTGAGATCATTGCGTGTCGGCTATGAATACTAATGCGAGTTAAATTCGGGCGAAAAACGCAACTGCATCATAACAACATGAGGCAAGCCGGGGCACGTGCTGCAACGGCTATTATATAAGTTCTAGCTATATTCTGAGAGCCTTTCACCGGTACCGTTGTCGTAATTTTCTTGTTTGCTCAACTATTATTGCTGTAAATCTTTTGGGATCTCGTGAGGGATCACGAGATCCCCGTGTAAAACAGCTTAGAAGATTGAGATACATGAAATAAGAGGTTGAAAAACAAATTTTGGTATGATAATCTATAGGCAGATGAAGAGTGTCCTTTTTACCCCTTCGTTCAAACTTGCTCTCTTATCACATTCTTCGTTTATGCTATTGGTTTTAAGGTTTTCTTTAATATATTTAGCAACAGTTCTTCAAATTTGGATATCTATAAAATCCAGTAACAAATATGTACCTTTGCACGACACAGATGTTTTCACCTCACTGTAATAAAATCTACACTGCTTGCCTGGCCAACATACTATATTTCTCTCATCTCTCTCCATATCTAGATTACAAAACGATTACGATACAAAATGCCAGCCACTCTCCAATTTCTTCTGACTTTCGCCATTTCAATGAGTACTTGCATTAATTGTGCCAGGTCGCTTTCGTAATTGTATACACGTACGACTGGTTACATTGCAAAATTGTCATTGTGTATTCATTATTGTGAGCAATAAATTTCGCGAAATGACCCTTACGTTATGCAGTTCCACAAAATGTTGTGAACAGGAAGCTGACTTGCGTTTCTTTGCATTTCAATGAGTGCGATCGTCACGATTCTCGATCCCATTGCGGTAAAGAATTTCGTCGGTCAAATTGGTGAATCGCAGTTGCACGTGGCGCAGGTCACCAGTCGCCACTCGCCAGTGCCACACCACTGAGTCGGAATGAATGAGGCGAGAGGGCCGGTCCCCCGCGCTCTGCCCCGCCACTCGGTTTGTGAATGAAGCCCCCACGGGCGGCGCGTGCCGCTCGCCGCTGCTCACGCTCAGTCGCGCCGACAACCATCGCGCCACCACGCGAGCGCATGTTCCTTTTTCCAAATTTGACGTTTCGAAATTTGGAATCGTGCAAGTTGATAGTGCTACAGTTAATATTGACAGTTGACATTATAGTGTATTCTAACTTTATACTTATATCAAAGTTTGCTTGTGTGTTGCTGTGGCTGCAGTGACTGGCAGGTCACTGTACCACAAGAAAACTAGCCCCTGGGAAAGCCAGCGGCAGACACCGTTTGTCGAATACAGTGAGTAAGTACACCATTGCTAATGAGTGTTCTTTTCTTTCACTCACCATGAAGGCTAGGCTGCCTAATTAATGTGACACGTAGGCTATGTAGGCACATTGAACGAAAAATACAACGGTGGGTTGGGCTGTAGGTGGGTGCCCACGTAATTTTATTTTAACATTACTAGTAGGTGTAGTACAGCACTGTGTCGCCTCTAATATAATAGGACATCATTATTACATTCATGCTGTATCAATGGCTTGCTTAGTTAGATAAGGGACAAACAAATTAAGTACAATCGTCTAAATATTGTAACGTATTTCCTCGTTACTTATTGTAATTGCTTGTTATTATCTTGCATAACAAACATTCTAGAATCCGGAATTACAAATTGTTGGTCTCTTGGCTAGTTTAATTGATCAGCTTAGACAGAGTTAAAAGGTTGCGTAATTGCTTAAAGCTTACTTGTTCCGCGGTTTGAAGGTCTTTGAAAGGGTTTAATTTTGAATATGAGCATAGTAAAGGATCCATTCCTTAAGCAATTTGGAGATTCGTAGCTATTGCAGGAAAGTAAGTAGGCAGGGCGTATTTCAAAGCTGCTTTCGAAACTAATGTAACGAGTTTTAACGAGTGAAAAGTAGTAAAATAAGGAGATAATTTGATTAAAGAAAAGCAAGCTAGGATCCAATAAGTATACTTTTTCCTTCAGACGATACAATCATTAACATTGCTTAGACTTATATCAATCATAGGGTTTACTAGAACATAATAACACGAATGAAGAAACCTAATGTATGTAATATTAGACGATCCCACCATATATAAATAACACTAGACCGAACGAATACCCAATAGCATTATCTGATAGAGCAGATGTGTAGTGTATTTGTTTATAAATTATTTGTAAGAAGTCACAGTTGAGGCGCCAAGTTTCACAATGGCACAATGTGTCTGTAAGCGGCTCTACCTGGACCCGATTATGGCCATTTTTTTCAAACAGTTCAAATTGATGAGTCCCCATTGTTTGTGAAGCGATAGCGATCTCCCGAACACCGTTTCGCGAGTTACTTTTTTTCTCAGTGCAGAAGCTCGCTCGATGCTAGGTGCTATTCACACATTGATAAGTATTTCCCAGCTTCTAAACATAAATTGATATCCAGCCAGAAACATCAATAGTATGTATTGTATTTCGACGTAAGAAGGGATAACCATTATTCCTATTGTATGAATCTAAATCGCATTTTCTAGCCTAAAAGGCATCTTTCTTGCACATCGAAGGAAAGTGCGAGAGTTTAATCGAGCTCATAGATCTTAGGACCGATGTAATCTATCTCGCTGGGGGTTAATAACTATCATTTATCATGAGACTCGGCGGATATTACATTGACACGCCTAGAACACTCCTCCATCTCAACTGATCTTGTTGCTAACATAATTCGACAGGCTAGTTATTTCTAGTAACCGTTAATGATCTCTACTTCTACTTTTCCAAAATTATGCATTGTGTGTCTTTCTTCTATTTACTTTACCTTATTATCACTTACCTTAGACATTGTAACTAAAGTCGTTAATCAGATCTTACTCAAATGTAGTAAAATTACCATCCATTTCTGATCTTCTAGGGATAAAGTCTACGGTCAAACAATCATAACTGTAGCGTTTCTTCTTATAGGTTTTGATTTCAAATGCGGTCTTACAACGTTGTAAGTGCGAGTTATGACTGTTTGTGTTATTTTATGACTCCTGAGAAGCTAGGTTAATGTGCGGCTTCCATTGACTAAGGTTTTGTAAAAGCTATTGGGCAAGTCTGCGAACCACAAGCAGGCATGACCCAACTCAACGAAAAAGAGAATAAATTACGAAATTATGCTTTAACATCAACAAGAAAAGGTACTACCGACCTACCTTCATGAATTTGTTCTGATTTTACCGTTACCCACTAGCATTAGACTGAAGATGTTTTATTCTGGAATGTACTTGCTTAATTTGAATGAGAATATTTGAATGAGTTCAGGCATTGTACAACTGTATGTAAGCATGCGGTGTTCACCTTTAAGTAATTGTACATTTAGCTTCATATAAATATATGTCGTTTATGTGCATGTAATAATGTAACAATTGTTGGTGATCCTAAATAAAAAAAAAATTGATTGTATCCAAGTGTTCTTTTTAACTCAGAGTACAAACTTAATTCTGTTGTCCTCCTAAATTTCCAATCAAATGAAAACTACCAATTCATATTCTTAGGGCTAGTTAGGTCTTACACTTGTAAGCATTTTTATAATCATTTTGTAGACCTATTTACTTTAGAAAGTTAATGTTTGTAGAAATGTATAATGATCGCCAGAGAATAAACTTTTATTAGGTTAATGTAGCCCGCTATTACCGATGCATCGTGTAATGAAAATGTTATCTATCAAGTGGACACCCGTTTGCGGGCGGAAATTAAATCGACACGCCCTCTTTCCTGGATGTTGCAGTTTCTATTTCAAACACAGTTTAAGTTCAACAACTGGCAACTAGTATCCAAACTACATGAAGTATATTATCATTAACCCATATAGCTTAAAACCTACCTTTGTTTGCCCCTCCGTAATTAATTATATTTATATATAATTTCTCTCATTAAACAATAAAAGTTTTACTCCTATTCGTGTTATTACATCCATATTGACACTATTCCCAACAGACAAAGGTGGGGTTGTGAATTTTTTTTAATTAATATGATACAAAAAATTGTGTTTAAATCAAAGCGTTGACACTTCCTTTGTCTTGTATTTCAATACGTGGCACGTTGAACTGTTAACTTAATAATTTGCTGCAAAATTTCATTGAACTTTGCGCTGGCGTCATTGTATTTGGTTGAGTTATTCTCACGAACTTTTGTTGGGAGTCGAGGAGCCATTAGTCAAGAGGTGGATTGCGACAAGTGAAAGAACTTGAGAGAGTTTCTCACGACTCCAGCAAGCACACTAAAAACAATGCAGTGTCCCGCTGATTCGCTTGAAACTTAGTTAACGTTTGCAATTTTAATGAGCTTTCTTAAAACAATGTTTCGTGCAAGAAAATACGGGTTTCAATTACTGCATTCGATTGTACAGTAGTTTTTTATGGAGGCAGCTTCTTGCATTCGATGTTGTTAAATCTAACATCATTGCCGTGCGGTGTAATAGCGTCTTCCGCTGTTTCCACATTGCCGTTAAAGCAAATTACTCATCGGCACGTCGTAAAGAGTCGACGGATAACACTTCGCACTTAAGGGCCAAGCATTGTTGTCCAGAGAAAAACATAGAGAGGAAGCGATAAATAATGTTCGAAGTGTATACGGCTGTCCGGTAATAGGTTAGGTACGCTATCGCATCACTCGCCTCTCGAATCTCGACCAACCACATCCACTACCCTTCTATAAATATTCCAGGCTCATATATTTGTAAATTGACACCGATTGTCCTTGTTTACATTTATCATTCGAAGGCGATATTATTAAGACATACTTAAGCATTATTTAAAATACTATTAAGGAAGTGATTAAAGTCATTGGCATTTAATTTTATAAAGACATTGTAGTTGGCGAGTTCGTTCGAGTAACACAGTCGGTTATTTGTGGAACCGATTTGTATTATGGGCTGTTGTTTACAATTTGCTGTTTATTTTTAAACGGTCGAAGTAGGAACAAATAAGCGGAAATCCCTGCGAACGGTAACAAAAGCTCGGTTGACTTTGAGCACTTATTAATATATGTCCCTTCCGGACCAACCCTCGGCTGAGGGTGCAACCGAAACGGAAGTAGCATGCGTCCGCCATACTTTGGTTCCGTAATTGGCGGCACGGGCTGCACTTCCGGTTTCCTATACTTTTTCAAATAAAAGTACCAAATGTTTTAATTGTATTAAGCCTGTTGAAATGAGTAGAAGTACTTATGTATGTTTCTGACAGAGATTACTAAAATATGTGCATAATTATAAAATATATATATCTGTTTTGATCAGCAGCAGTCGTAAACAAAATAACTGAAGCGCTAGTAAATTGGTGCGACTTCCGCTTCGCATTTAAACGGCTGCGCATTTTTTTTAAATAACTCGCTATCACTAACGGCTATGTTTTCATTACATTGGTATTTGGAAATTATTCTTGACCTATTTTAGTCCACAACAATGTATACTCACACGTGGAAAGTCCCAGAATTTGGCACCATCGTATTTTCTACTTCGATAACGTATGGGGCATGTACAAAACATCGTCCAATTGGGAGTTGATGGCGCGCGCATTGAATACAACTTGTATACAATTACCTCTACGTCCCCTTGGATCACCATAGACGATGGACTTAGGTAGTGAAACCAAGGACGATCGCATGTAATCCGGTCAATGAAGTCACGTTCACTGCGTCTCTGCCTTGAATGCAGCACACGTGACTGAGGACTACGTCAGCGCAGGTCCGGCTTCAAATTTGGCGTTTCAGTAAATTCTCCCAGGAGGATATATCTGGTTCCCATAAAAAGATTAGTGAAGGGTAAAGGTGCTAATGCCTGTGTATATGCACATCCGGTCCGTCGGGGTCCGTTAATTGGTCCGCGTAAAAGGGATATCGTGTAGCGCGCCCCCGCAGCCCCCAGCTTCCTGTTAACGACATCAGCCAGGGCGAAACAGGTTGACATCGTGATTCGTGAGTCCCTCTCACTTTGGAGATATGTAGCCTTAAAAAGCTACTTGTCCAATTAAACGAGCGGATATCACATCACCCCCGTTGAGTTTTGTCTTCTTTCGATCTACAGTCACGAATTCCTATAAGCACACTTTTACATTGTGGCCACGATTAATGCTATGTCATTCGATATCCGATATCTTCGGTAGATCTCTTTTTGCCACGGATAATACGCCATGGAAATGCTAATTGTCATTATTGATCGTCGCACGGTCATCTACTAGGACTGTAATATGATTTGTGATACAGAGGCTAAGTTTTTCTCAGAATGTTTTTGTCGTGTTCATAAATGTCATTGTTTTTCTCTGCTAATGAAACATGTTCGCTTCAATTACAGCGATTATCCTTGTTTTTATCCGTGCGTATAATGTATGTTTTTCTTTTGTCGTGCGGTAGAGACGGTTGCTTTGTCGTACACTTGGGACAGGAATCCATTTCGATGTCCCTCGTGTATCAATAAAATTGTCTTGAATTTTGCTCGTTTCTATCAGTACCAAACTTATGCAGGCTATTACAGAAAGACCTCTTGTTATGATCAAATTTCAAGGGTTCTTATGCAGTTAGGCATGACGAAGGAGCATTATTATTAAAAATTTACCGAGTCTTGCGGTTCATTCTTCAATGTCCAATTCTCACTTTCAAGATGTTTAGACTTTTAAGTTTTGCAACTATTATCTAAGAATAATGTGACACTCCGCTCAAGTTGTCCACCGCTTATATTTCTGAACTTCGCGCAATTGTATCTGTAGCCAGTTTTTTTAAACTTATGTTTTGTATTTCAAAATTGAAACGCAAGTTTATGCTTGCTATTGAGGTCCCTGTATGCGTACAAGTTACATATTTAAAACTCGAACACGGTAGTAGGTACAGACGTAGGAACTTTAGATTATCCATTATCTCATTACTTTCTTATATATATAAGGGTTTATCACTGTTCTTGTTTCGTATGTGAACTTTTCAGTTGCATCAATTATGTAGTTGGGTCCCGGAACACCATGACTTCATTACGATGTGTAATCAGTGTGTTCCCATGACGGACTTCTGGACTGTGACCGTTTCACAGCCATCATTCGCGACTATGCTCAGCGTAGCATGCAGCTCTTTAACTACCAACCATGCCTTCATTGTTCAACACAATTATACTCCAGACTTCGCTTTCAAGCTGATATACTTCCATAGTATTGAGGTATACAATGAATTATCACTTCCTCAATTTAGAACAATGAATCAAAGCCCATCTTAATTTATATTCGGGAAAAGCTTCGAAATTGCACTTACTAGTTTTCCTAAAAGGTGCCGTCCAAGAACACAACTGTCATTCCTAGAAACAGCGATGTATGCTGAAGTGAATAGAAAGATCGTACTCATCGTCAAAAACAATGGGTGCTAACTTTCCCGTTTAGTGGCCGCCTCTAAAGAGGATGTGAACTGATTATATTATAGGATCATATGACTGCGTGCAACACACAACAGACGAACGCCGAGATCTTTATCTTTGATAAAGCTTTTATTCCACCCACCATTTTTTAGATTAAATATTAGGCTATTGCGTAGAAAGAAAATTCTTTTAAGTCATTTATTAAATCGGACCGGAACATGATTTTGGGGCCAACAGGAACTGATCTAGAGCCATTGTTTACATAATTTATAATTCTTTATTAATAGCATTATTTTGCGAAGACTCGCGGCGACGATAGATTCGGGCAACGTTCCTCGCGTGTTTATAGTCTGTTTGATGTGTAAACACACGCTCGGGTATCGGCTGATATGTACCAGTTTGTTTTTGTTAGTAGACCGTATTGTTATCATTCACCACTCATTCCGATAGACAATAACGACTGACTTCTGAATGGGTAATTCATTGTTCCTGCATTGTAGTAATACACAAAGCCGCATGTACTGTATCCTTATCCAGTATGATATCTGCTACATTCAATAACACATTTGCATATTCGATTATAAAATTGCCGGATGACAACCTTTGCAATTATTTAACGCCTATTTTTGATGATACAACGCGGAAGGTTTGTTGTAAAGTTTTACATGTAAACTGAGATAGCAAGATAGTGGAATAGCTTATTTATTAGGAGTAGAAAGAGGTTCCGGTCGACTGGCGCAGGAAACCCGCAGGATATATCAGAATTAGAATCGCGAGCCGATGAACGGTAGACCACTTGCGCCACGTCGGTCAACCGCACTTCCCATATCCGTTTATCAAAGCCCCTATAAATCTTACACTTAATACTTTCCACGCAATCTTATTTGATTTGCTTTCCGTTTTTTGTAAATCACGACTAAGTAGGTTGTTAAATATTTGGAAAATTTCATACCTTATCATCATTAATTATCTTATTTCATACCAAATATAAATAAGTAGGAATACTACGTTAAAATATGCACTGCTTGGTGATTGCGGTTAATTAGATAGAATCATTTTAAAATAAGTTTATTCATTAATGCTTTCTCGCGTCTTTATTTGCAAATCTGATGAATTCTGAAATTCTCTGCCCGCTGAGGTTGAAATGGTTTTGTCGATTTATTTTCGATGTTTCTCGTTGTCAGACGAACGGAAGTCATTATGCGTTTTCCGCCGAGCGATGTACTGGTGCCCTGTAAAAATGTATTCATTAAATCAGCAGGCAGGGTTCACTGTTGTGTTTCTTAGGAGATCTGATGGAATTTCATGTTTTTTTCGCTGTGACCTGCGAATGCAAGATGTTCAAATTGCTTCTCTGACCGATGTTGACTTTGGAGCTTTTGCTATTGATCCTCGGGTATGCTCATTTTATACGTATCTAGAGATATGAGGATCAGGACGGCCCCTAGCACACACCCGCCCGGGGGCATGCGACAAATATTGACTCTACAAATATTTGTCCAGTACAAAAGCACGTTCATCTCCGACTACTGCGTGCGGTTCAGAAGGCGGCGAAGGTAATACAAGTCTGTCCGTATATCGGCGAGATAACGTGCATGTTTGCACAAAACAAATCATGTTTGCTTACTTTATGTCCTGAGGATAGCTGGCACGGATCACTAGCGCTTAGATGTATGCGTCCTCACGTTCTATTTGTATTACATTGTGGGTATGTGTGCATTCAGAGTCAACATAAGTGTACACGCATTTGAACCTTATCTGGTGGATCATTATCAACTATCCTTCTAACTTATCTCCTAATAATTTTGCCACGCTCTCAATATAACTAGTTTTCAAAGAGGATTAACTCCCAGTTATTCTCGAATTTGAAAAGCCGTAGTGTTCATCATTGAATCATTCATTCATAGTCTAGCTAAACAAAAACATTGTTGTCATCCTTAATAAAATTAACTTCGTATTCGAGTTCATTTGCCAAGCATTTAGAATCTGTAAACAAGTCGTGGCCAAGGCCGGGTATGTTTACGCGTCTTCTAGCTAATACGACCAACGAATACATCGGCCAGCGTCTCAAAGGAATACTATCATGCTCTGCATGACAGCAGAACCTATGTTTAATTTCTTGGTCACTTTATTATACAATTTATCAGCAAGATGAGTTATTTCTTGCTATTCCTGCGTATAATGGTTTAAATTTTGCATCGGAGTACATATAATTGTTTCTGTATGTGTTATGCGACTGCCATAACTAGACAGTCGACGAGAGTAGGTAATGGTTATAATATGTCTATTGATATTATCATAGACTCGATATAGTCGGGTGTTGCGAATCGCCAACGGAAACGAACGCCAGTAATGAGCTTCGGATGTCGCTCACCTATTGTGCTTTGCTAATAGATATTGACTTCCTTACTTCACTCGATAGAGGTAACAACACGGCTCCGTAATGAGGCATTGTTCGCCTTTCCACATCTTATTCTGTTTTCAGATCGCACTTCGGTTCGTGATCCAATTGCGGTGGCTACCAATCACATTTCCTATATATGTGTTAGTTAATATATGAGATCATACGAAGTCGGATCTTACTTATAAATCCAGGTCAACGCTCCTTCACGGATCTGCAACGGCAATTCAACCGACACCAAATGATAATGGCTCTGGCATTTACTCTAAAGAGTAAGTACCGAGAAGCGAGGTTCATGCTTGAGTCAAGAGGTTTTTGTAAGTGTGCCGCAGAGAATCATAGATCACGAGCTTATTGGTGTTGCGAGGCGGAGCAATACCATCCCAAACGTTTATTACACAAACGTGTTTCATGGTAACAGGTTGCAACCTTAACAACAGGATAATGATATATTAAACTATCATTGCCAAGCCAATTTACTGATGAAAAAAAAATCTCAAAAAACCTGCAGATTGTGTTAGTGGTATAGTTTTAAGCATGGGTGTGATTTATTACCATTAACGCCCATTAATGACAGTGGTTCTCAAATAATGGTCACGGTAAAGTGTTCTCATGGTAAATGCTGGTTGTTTGTTCTGGGAAACGGTTTGACGGGAACATCCGCACCGCAATGTTCCGCAGTCTGGCTGAGAATCGACGCTTGACCGTTCTTCCGTTTAACTTGACATTTTCTAACTGTTACTACAGCGTCGGTTGATCTTGCTGCAAATTGTCTCCCGTTACCTGCAAATGTGGTTGTGGGATCGGGCAAAGGCTAGGGCCATGACCTCTTGCCTCATGCCATGGTCATGCCATCATAGATTGATTATGATTACGAGACATGTATATGGCGTGTATAAGTCTGTCACTGTCACACTGACAAATTTTCATGGCAAGATTGGTAAGGCCCCTGGTTTATTCAGGATATATCTTTCCACTTATCTTCAAGGTTTGCTTATAAGAATACCTACATTTAAATTAAAATATTGTTTTGTTTTGAATTAAACAAAATGAGACACAAAAAATGTGTTAAACTTCCTCAATTTTTTTTGTTAAAGTTCGTTTTTACTATGCGGACGTAAATAGTATTAATTTTTGATACGCACAAAAGCCGTTTATGTGATAATATTCGTGGTTGTTAGTGCTATCGGAAGCCGTATTATCATCTGGGATGAAATATGGTAACAAATAGAGTGCATTAGTGTAGTTTGACCAGATGTTGCGAGTGCGGCGTCATTAGCCCATCGGTAATCCTGTGAGGGCACGAGCAGGCACGCACTGCTAAGTGGGTTACCGTGCCGATCCTATATTCAAGGTCGGAAACTAATTTATGACACACCCATTCAATACCACTTTTAACAAATTAACACAAAGCAATAAACACACCGAACCGGTTTAGAGAGAAATTAACTTTGGAATAGTTTCTATGTTGAATGGAGATATAACATCGAGCTCCGATATAGCGTCCTTGATATCGCTGGTCTCGTTTCACTTCCTGTTCGGAGGCGAATTGTATACGCTGAGCACGCCACTCATTCAAACTCAATCAAAGGATCATGAATGAGATGTTTACCGCGTATGGAAGTGCGTACCTACCTATACCTACATATGCGTACGTTGTAAGTATTTCGTGCGGTCTTCAATCATTTCCTGTTCTGATCTCAACTACTACCTTCAAAAGTATTTGATGGGAGAGTTATCATCATTGTGGGATTCCCAATTTCGATAGGAAAATTTACACTGTACACTTAATTGTTTTACATATCGTGAGTTTTCGGTATTCCCCTCTAAATTCAAATTATGGAATGAGCACGTCCTACCCATACCACACGTTGGCAATTCTTGAATCTTAAATTAGATTTTCTATAGGTATGTGGGTGATATTTATGCTGTCCGTAGGTCCGCGGCGTAGGGCGAGCCGTAGGGCCGTCCTGCCAAGGCCAGCGAGTTCGTTAAAGCCATTCATGGATGCTTGCATGCAGCCTCCCGCGCCGTCCCGCAGCGACAGGACTGCTCCTCGCCGACCCGTGCTATGCTGGACTGGCCAATTGATCACTTACTTTTTAAATCGATCTGGAAGCAAAAAGACACCATGCGCAATCGTAATTCACCGGATGCACTAACGAGTGTACATTTTTTAAACCCCTATTCTACATCAGATTGTTTTTGTTGTAGGCCGCATTTCCGCTACGACTTTGTCCAGAATGTTACATGTGCAACGAGTAATATCCCCTGCATTACTACTTATTAGATTATATTATAACAATCAATATACACCGTATCAAACTGTTTTTCTGCAGCATATATTCCATTCACGTTAGATGGGCAAAGGCATGTGTATTACACCCGTGTGCAAACTGCGTCGTCTGGTTTATGGTTTCCTACTAGTTAGACGTTTGAATAGACCTTAATAAATAGGAGATGAGCCTTTTGATCTGAATAGCAACGCGGAGCCGCTACATGCTTACTGAATGAATACGCCGTCTTGAATTATGCTATGAACTATGAAGGATGACTGAGGTTCATTTGATTCAACTCGCAATTTCTAAGAGATATCTTTACGACATTGCATTCCACAGAATACTTGGAAATAAATATGTATGAGGTTTACAACCTTCGACATTGAGTTGACTGATGTCCGTCCATAATGATGTAAAGACGATATTATACTGCTTGGACCAGTCCAATATGACCCTTAAGTGGAAGGAAATGAATCACGCTGGATTGCTTCGATATTGGAGGAGGAGCGGCGTATTTTGGACGTGCATTGTGGGCAATTCGTCATGATTTGCGTATGTAAATCAATGGAGTTTGGTTGTGCGGGCGTAACGGTATTTTCGTCGGTCCACGAGTCCACGACAGGAAGGCGGATGCTATAAACACACTTTCAGCCGTGTAACCATCACCGCATAACTGCAGCGCTTTTGGTTACAATTTAGAAGATGTACAAGTATTCTCGAGTGAGGAAACGTACATTCTAGAATCCATTCTTCATTCAGTATGCAAGAAATAAAAGGTTCGTGTCAATTTGAGTCCTGGAATTGCAAATATCATTAACAAGAAGTTATTCCGGACCATACATTTATTTTGGTACTAAGTAATACATGTTATTAAAAGTACCTATACATATGTGCGCAAACAAAACGTACAAAAACCGATTCCCGCTTGCCTTTCCTCCACAGCGTGTACTACCGGTGTGGAACCTGTTTTCAATTATAAAATTGATATAGAATATACGGCTATGTATAGCCGAGTTGATTACTCGTTTTCTGCAACTAACATCTAGTTTAATTGAATTTCCTGGATAAAAGAAACGTATTTTAATTGAATATAATATGTCGGGCGGATCGTTAATAAGATGTCAATGTTTTTGCTGCGCAAATTAAAATTGCAATTTTTTACCACTGACTGAGGTGTTTATCTGGCAATCAATATATAGTCGACCTGATGGTCATTTATTATTTATTTTTTATTTTATGAATAAAGTTACTCCTTGTAATATTACCTATCCGCCAGTGAAATTCCCGTTAAAATCGGTCTAGCCGTTTCTAAGATAAGCCGGAACAAACAGACAAACAGAGAAAAAAAATAAAAATTGGTTTTTATTTGTCAGTATGTGTTATTTTGGAGTTCCAAACAGACAATTCAATTTTATTTATCTGTATAGATATAGATGTGTTCCGAAATTAGAAATCTTAACTTTCTGATCAATCTGAGCGTTCACCGGAGAACCAAAGAGTCTCCAAGGAGTAATATACAAATATTACGTTGCAAAGCCCATTCAAAAGATCTTAGCTGGTATCCTGGTATCATCGCCATATGCAGCGGTACTCCATATTGGGACTTTCGACTTATAAGTTTGACATAGTATAACATTTACGATGAATGAAACCCCAAAGCAAACTTCGCCACAAACTTACAAAAGCATAGTAATAAACTAACTTCAGATATGGAAAGTGACTGATGCCACTCCTTTTTTCTCGCGTTTCTTAGTCTTTGGTGACTTTGAGGATGCTTTTAAAGGCACGAACCGAAATTTTGTATTTCTTTAGTGTGACTATAGTGAGGTATGGTGTGGCAGGCGGTGTGACACATGCTGTAACGAATATGGTCCGCTGGTGAAAGTAACAGTGCGTATGCGTACGGTCGATGGCCTATTTTATGTCATCGCTCACATTTAGGTGACTCAAACATGAACCAAAGGTTCAGGATACCTAATACACGGCATGAGTTAGAACGAGTTAGACTGACTCCTATAATAAAGTTGGTGCTTTTATAGACTTTCATAAAATATAAAACTCTTTTACGTAGAATGAAGCACATTTTTCGTCAGAATCCCAAAGGAGCTTAAGCGCTTACAGTAATGCGGCGTGCACTCATACTAATCCAGCTCGAGAGAAATGGCTGCTAATGGACGTGATAAGGGCTCGGGCCTTGTCTATTTACAGCGGCTCTATAATGTTCCACTTACGTAAAGATTATATCCATCGCATTCACTCGCCATTAGATCTTTATGTAAACCACAAGAAATGTATCAGATATTCTGCGTTAGCATAACGTAATACAGAACATACCGTCTGATTACTTCCCGTCTGAGCCTATTCTAGTGCAAGCCGTTATGCAAGGCACTAGTGTATAAACAAAGCTAATTTGTGATCTAACAAGAGCGTCGCCAAAGGGAGTGCTGTCGCCGCCCCTGCACGCGAGCCCACGTCTTCTCCGCCCGCGTTTTCTCTATGTATGCCACGCCGCACCACCCTACGCAGTGTACGCTTTTATAAAGACTTCGACCAATATGAATTTCATTAGAAATGAAAGTGTCAATTATTTATGTTATTGCGTTATTTATGACAATGAGTTGCAAGGAATTTTGAAGGCCTGCTTTCAGTTGTAATGATGTCACACCCACAAAGTGATCGATAGACCTCCTAGGATCATAGAATGGGATCAACGATCAATATGTGTAGTAAGTGTGGTGGGCGACCGGTCGACGAACTGCGCGGGCGCAGGCTGCCGGTGGTGCGCGCTCTAATTCAATTTAACGACAATCCACCGCACACGGTTGACAATCTGCTCCGCTGTCACCGGCAAGTTACTCAACCGTCATTATACTAGCCATGGTTAATACGCCAACAAATTGGTTCTCCGGGGCCTTGTATCAAATTTGTTTTACACCGTTATCATGTTGAACATTATTTTAGGCCTTAATATTGAACGGTAAGGTGTAATAAATTTGTGACGTTAGGTGTTGAATAACTGGCGTTCTAAGAGTCTTATAACGCCAGTTATTCAACATATATATTGGGATTATCTTCTTGAGTAAGTTTTAAGATTGTCAGCGATGTTTAAAGATGCTGTCGGATTTAAATTAGAATTGATTTGTATTATTGGGAAAAAGCTTTCTTTTGCATTGATGCATCGATTGTCTCGTATCAATGCATTACTTTGGTTGAGACCGGATCTGCAAGGATGGGCTGTGTCACCTTGAATGCCGGATGCCGGCGTTCTGACGAAGGAGCTATCGGCCGCCAATCGTGTGAGCGTCTCGCCATATATTATAGCCGTCTCTCTGTTTGTCTTTGCGGCTGCGAGGGCCGTTTTTATTTTACGACCATCCACGTCCGCTCCGCGAGTCCTCGCCCAAGGTCGACGTTTCTTATAAGCAATCAACCGGTACAGCGATTGGAATTATAAGTTCGCCGCATGCACCTGAAAATATTTTGTCGCCAACAAAAAGTTATCCGCAATCGCATGTGACAAGTCCTGAGGATTAAATGTTTTTGTTGTGATGTGAGTCTCTGAAGATGGCAGCGGATATGCTTTAGTATGTGGGCGACACCTACGGCTTGTGCGCTTGACCGCTCTGAGCTCGAACGAAGTGACAAATTTAATATCATTCTATTTTAGTAACTCATCAACATCGCGTCTCATGTCATTGAAATTCATTCATCGCGTGTTTGTTGCAGGTAAATGCTGCTCATTAGCAATACAATGTTCCACTGAAGATCACCTACACATAAGCAGCATTTGTAAGTTTTCTACGTTTATTTTTTGTTCACCGCAACATTCACACTTTATTATTGCTCTAATGCAATACATAGGTGACAATAAGTCTGCACAATATCGGACTGCATTACAAATTGTAACAGTACAAGTGTTTTCCGCATCCTCCATTGTGTCGCTCGCTGTCCAGTGCAATTTAATCATCTCTTCTTGTAACAAGATGTATTGGGGCAGTTTTACGATGGTGACTCTCGAGTGCTAGTATCGCCTCTATAGCCCGCTTACACAGTTGAAATTTGTTTGAGAGTAAAATTCTGTGGTTCCCTTTGATGTAGAACGGGAATATCGACAAAGACGGATGTCCGGTGCCGGTCAGGATTTGTTTCACACGAGTGCTGGGGCTCCCTGGGTTTGTAATATATAAAGAAAGTAATCTTCGAATTATTCTTATAAAATGCTCAATATGTAAGGCTTATATTTAGATGATATATTTTTTATTTTAATATCCATGTATCACATCACAAAATACTGTCAAAATGTTCGTTATGGCAACGATAGAAATAGAGTTTACTTAAGAAATAACAATTTTTCACGGGTCTCATCGGAAGCCGGGGAGATGAACGGAGCCTCTAAAATCCTTCCGGTTCTTTTGATATCGCGGATAAGCGGCGTGTGTGTGCATCTCAAAGGGCCAGTGTGTTTGTCCGCCCGAGCTTGGGTAAACATTCATTTGTTGCGCGGCTGTGTGATTTGAAGCTTATTGTAATTTTTACTGTGTGTAGTGCAGTTTTATTTTGTAGGGAAGGGTCCGATTCATATTTATTATGCACGTGCATATCCGAATGTTAGCCTAAGTTTTAGGTTTTTTACCGTAATTTCGGCTATGCTACAACATCCGCGGTCTGGTAGGGAGGGCTGTAGTAGAGATGTTGATAATTTATAAAACAAAGATTACAATTTATGGAATATTGTGTTATGAAAGTGGAACTGCACCAATAGAGGGCTTCTAATGCTGTAGTTAGTAGCGGTAAGACAATTTTTGTACCTTTACATAGTACAGTATATTATGGTATTTGGCGAGCGGTGTTTGGAGGCATTTTGCATACAATGCCCATGTTGGTTGCGCTTGCGCAACGCCGCGGTCATCGGGCCGGATATGACGGCGGCAATGAGGCTCTACCCGCACAAAATATGCACTGCACTTATTAGAATTAATGATTAATGTACTTTTGACTGACTTAATTATCTATACATAAATAAAATTGAAATGTCTGTTTGTAATTCCAAAATAACAGCTTTTCACTAAATGCATATGAAAGTATACACGATACTGACACTAAAAAACCAAGTTTTAAAATTTTTCTCTGTCTGTCTGTCTGTTTGTTCCGGGTAATCTCTGAAACGGCTGGACTGATTTTAACGGGACTTTCACTGGTAGGTAGCTGATGTTTCAAGAATTAACTTAGGCTACTTTTATTTATTCAAAATATTAGGGTTCCGCGACAATAAGGAAGAAACTAAATCTACGCGGGTGAAACCGCAGGGCACAGCTAGTCATCAATAATAGTGAACATTTTGTTCTACTTAACTTTATCAAGATGATAACACGTAACTCAGTCTGCAGCAGCATTTTTATGATAACTCCTAACCTAATAATGATATTGTTATACGAATTCGTCTGATCGTTGTGTTTATTTTTCTTTGATTTTCGTGTACAAACTTTGATTTTACTGTTCAAGGGCTACCGTAACGTCATATTGCCATGATAATTTAACTCGTATTATGAGATTTATATGACTTGTATAAGTCTGTCACTGTCATACAGTGGAACGATGATGGCATGAGGAGCTTCTAATAAAGCAGCTCGTTTGTTTGTAGAACATAAATACCTACTTAAATTTCCCAATTTCAATTCAAGTAAAATGGTGCCCAGGGGATATTTCGATATTCGAATCGCGTGTGTTCATTTTTATTTTGATTGTGTGTAATTCTGTCTCTTGACAGTTCGTGCGTGTGATGCTCAAGTCCTTGGTCCATTTGTGGTTCATGTGAAGTATTCCTGCGGCGGGTGGTCCCAATGCAAGGTCAGCTTCAGTGCGTCATAGTACTACATGCATCGCACGTTGGGCATCGCTGGCCGGTGCTCGCATCCGGTCCATTTAAATTACAACCATCCTCGTACTGTCGTCCTTGTGAATTGCGTTCATTCCTCTTCATCACCATAATTTTCGCGTGTAAAAGCACATGAATTCTATTTAAGTTCACACACGCTCTCAACAAATGATATCTGTACTATGCATAATACACTCGTACACTTATTATGAAAATTGCTTTACATCTAAATTCATAAATTTAGATCAAGTCGTTTCATTTTAGTATGAATAATAAAGATAATGGAATGTTTGCCTTTTGAACTGTCCGGCCGGCGGGCGCCTCGGCATGATAACTGCATATGACCTGGGACCCTACCGTGAGCTCTTAATGTTATAATTATTTCACTTATATTATGAGACACATATGTATTTAACGTGTCTGTCACAGTCAAACCACAAAATAATAAAATTCTCATGGTAAATGGTGAGGCATTCATGATCATCACCCTTACCAAGATCATTTATTGATATTTATTATCTACTCTAATATTATAAAGAGGAAAGAGTTGATTGTTTTTTTGTTTGTATTGAATAGGCTCCGAAACTACTTGACCACTCTTGAATATTCTTTCAGCAATGGATAGCTACTTCATCAGCGAGTAACATGGGCTATATTTTATCCCAGTACTCACACGGAAACGGGAACTAAGCGGGTGAAACCGCGTGACGTGCGCTAGTTTATTATTATACAGGTTAGACGATTAATTCTTGTTATTTTTACGGAATGTCGTGTGCCTGTCGTAAAGCTGGAATATTCTATCTGAGTGTGATTGTTCCGACCCGTATAACGCGAGCATTGAGCATCGCTATCCCAAGTTCATCGGCCCACATTGTGCAATGTTAAACAACATTGTAACTCTTGTAAAATGTAAATTGCAATTCACATCACACGTTACTTTACTTAACTTCACCTTGATCTAACTAAAATTGCAATGTTTAAAGTCATGGTTATTTAGTGCAATTTCCAATTTTGTTGGGGCTTTCGAAACCATTTTCAATCATTTTGTTTTTTATTCTGTGTGTGTATTATCAAGATTTAAACTAGTTATCTTTCTGGTATGTCTAATGTTATATATTGATTTCGGTATAATCTATAGAAACTACTTTTGAGGTTTTATTAATCCACTTTTTATTATTTTTAGAACCGACTATAAATTCAATGGGTATCTTCTGTCTGTACTCCACCTTGTTTTTCTTCTTAATAAAGGAGTTTTGTGTTATATTTACTGGTGAAAATGTTCCGACTTCAGAAGTTCAGATTAATTTCAATTTGACAGGTATTATTTAGCGTCTTATGACATAATGAGTGAGTATAGCTTAGAATTCAGGCCTGTCTCATATGATAAGCGATAAGTGTTGAGTTTCAGTGATTTGATTGCCATTCTTGTAACTAAATACTCAACACGAGAAGCTCTAACAGTCATGAATGATATAATTGTTAAATCTATAAAATTGTCAAATGAGTAAACTTTGAGGAACCAGGGTTCATTAAGTAGTCACTCTTGAACCAAACCATCAAAGATCCATCAGTCGTCAAACGTATTAAGGAACGATTGAGTTTACTTCCTACCCTAATATATAAATCATTAATTGTATGTAACGAGCAATTGAAGAGGCAGGCGTGGGAATCATCTCGCCAGCCCATCATCGAGATACGAACTTCCTCCCGCGTGGGAATAGGACATCAATACTATCGATGTCTGAATGCCTATTTAATGTTTATGGCTGTTCGTTTAAATGCTAAATGAGATTTTCTACGACTATTGGTGTTCTGTACTGTAGAGTTTAGTTCCTTGCTTTGGTATGCGATGATAGTATGTGATAAAACTTAAGTAATAAAAAAATATTTGAGACTGTGTTTTAGTTGACAAGAGCAAAGTATCCGAAAGGATAACGCAAGGAATATCTCAATTAGTAGAAAGTTTTTTGTGGATATCTAGAGTACATAATAACTTTTGGGAACACATATCTATATCTATACAGATAAATAAAATTGAAGTGTCTGTTTGTAATTCCAAAATTACAGCTTTTCACTAAATGCATATGAAAGTATACACGCTACTGACACTGAAAAACCAAGTTTTAAAATTTTTCTCTGTCTGTCTGTCTGTCCGTCTGTCTGTCTGTCTGTCTGTTTGTTCCGGGTAATCTCTGAAACGGCTGGACCGATTTTAACGGGGCTTTCACTGGAAGGTAGCTGATGTTCCAAGGAGTAACTTAGGCTACTTTTATTTTAAAAAAACATTTAGGGTTCCGCGGGAATAAAACTAAATCTACGCGGGTGAAACCGCAGGGCACAGCTAGTATTTACTAATATTAAAAAGAGGAAATTTTTGTACTTTTGGGTCGTACGAATAAACATACTTAAAACTATTGGAACGATTTGAAAATTATTTCAGCAATGCTTAGCTGTATTATCAGCAAGTAACATAGGCTATATTTTATCCCGGCACCCATACGGGAACAGGAACTATGCGGGTGAAACGAAACCGCGTGACGTCCGCTAGTATTTTCCTAAATTATTAGCAAAATAATATATCCACCTACGTTCTGTTCGGGTTGATTAACCTATAAATACAACCTCGAGCTTGCTAGCGAGGATATGTTAATTGTTGATTTGGCAGTAATGGATGTGCTCGTATTCTTAGACGTTCGCACGGTGCATTGTAACACTGGAAAGGAAATAAAGATACTTAATCAGTTCCCTGCTTAGACAAGGCGTGTAACTGTACTTATCTTGTGGGAATGCAACGCTCTACTTCACGTTTGCACCAGCACGTTACTAGAGACGATATTAACTGGAGACTTCATTACCTTACCTGCTAAAGCTCAAATTGCAAATGTGTTAATTCAATGTCAGACCGAAGAAGCGCAGTTAATTTACTTTGATGACGTGTTTTTTTTAAGTATCTAATCAAATTATTTTATTTGGTGAGAAATTATTTATATACATATCTTCGTCTTAAATTGATGTGCGGTCTAAAAGTGTTTATGAGTTTTATGAGAGACTTGTAAAAATAACTAAATATCTTGATGGTAAGATGAATATACCATCTTATTCATCACATATATCGCGGAATATATCTGTATGTTATGTAATATTCGTTAATATTGGAACATTGAGACACACTAGCATTCAAATATTGACGAATACATGAATATACAGTAAGACCAAGATTAATCTGGGATCATGGCCGCACGGGATACGGCGGGCGACAGGGTAGTTTGTCGACATTCCTGAGCCATGACACGATCACTAGTCCGCGGGATATTTCCCTTTCGAAAGACAAAAAAAAACCTTATAATTCCACTAATTATATACGTCGATATGACATCTTAAAAGAAAATCTAATAAACGCATTACGCGCAAAGTCATTTCTTCACAATTAATGTTAGAACTCTGTAACAATGGGGTAATTACTGGCTGATTTTCGTTGCACAATACAATTGAGAGATCGACATCGTCCTACAAAAGTATTCTCCATTTTAAAAAGGCTTTGTTTTTGAAATTCTCACCGTAAAATATAAATCTTAGTTAGCGTTGCAAACTTTAAACATTAATATTGTGAAGCTAGATATTTATATTTTGGCGCAACCATTGTGTGCAAATATTCAAGAAACGTTCCCACATTATACGTCGAAATTATAGAGATTGTTTCAAGCGAGTAAGACCATTATTTAAATGATGTAGAGAATATGAATGGAATATGTATGTTCGAACATTACCAGGCGGAAATCCTAGCGGTGACCCCTGACATTCTACAGATCATGGTCAACGTGATAGGCAATTTGAAGAGTATGTTATCATCTTTTATTACCTACAATAAAGCTCGACCCTTTGATCGATTCGATTGTAGTCGTGTCCAATCGAGTTTTCGCCAATAGAATTATACTCGTACAGGAAGTACGTGCGGGCATTCGGCTCGTTAAAAGGCCTACACAATGCGAAGGCCTATTCGGCGCAGGCAGATTAAAACTGGTAGAAGATAGGGTCGCTTATAAATTAATGCAAATGTGTTTATTGGATGTGTAGGGCCTTGTGACGATAACTGTCTTTCAAACCTGGTGATATGCTCTAGCCATCTCAAAACCGTATAGAGGTATGATGTTATAGCATCTGAATGACGTGTTGATTTGTTGTTATTGTGATTTGCGAGTCGCTGTTGACTGCCTACGAACTAATTAATCATACTCACTTGGTTCTTGTGAATATCACAAATTCGCTTGAACAGTGTCAATCATCTATATCAGTCAGACCTCTAGTCTAGACATATGTAGTTAAGAAGTACAATACTCATCGTCGTGCTGATATATTACGCTTGACGGAATTTAAAGATGCTTTTATAAGTAATCTGTTTTTCAAGAGTATTGATTTCGACAGTCAGCAACAGCTATCAAAGCGTTATCCATCATCGTCACCCGCGTGTCCTTATCCGATGTTATTTGGGCTCGCCGCCTTATTGGAACATTTATATTCGTTTTCCAGACGTGGAGGTCGTTCGTCCCGGTTCTAGTCTGCGGTACCACTCTTTAGCATGCCGCACTTTCCTTGAAAGCATTCCCTCTGCGTAAAGTATTAACTCATTGATACGCCACGCATTTAGAATATATTATTGATCCAGCTTTACAGAGGTAATCGCCGTCTGCTAGTTTACATTAAGCCTGCAGGGGGTCTACTCTCTTTCTCCGAAAACGAAACTTCGTGAACGAAAGAAAATTAAACGTAGTTTCATTATCGCTTTGTTTTTATCATACTCAAATTTTTCTTCGTCTAATAATTTAATTAAAGTTGGTTAAGAAAATATAAACATCAAATAATTTTCTAGCGGACCACGTTCGGACGTAATTTTAGAACGAATAATAACCGTGGTAGGAACTTTGCGAACTTTCGGCCGAAGCTTCGTTTTTCGGAGAAAGCGAGTAGGCCCCCAGGTTATAAAGAATCTACGCATGCGCAAAACGTCCAAGATTATTTCAGTGTGAGACTACAAGAATGTAGTATTTCAATGTCGAATATATTCGAATTTACGATAGCCATTACGTGTCCAGAATGGGAGTAGGTAACGAGCGAGTCGATAACCGGTCGATGTTGATCGGCAAGGATGTCGCTGGCAATGTTCCCATAAATTCCGCGGAATCGTTCGAGATTTATAATGGCGGTGGCGTAACGGTGGCGCGACGCGCATGCCGAGCGCACGAGCCTACGTGACGAGCCCGCTTCGTGTGCCGTCGTTGGTTGCTGATTGCCGCACTCGCAAATCACATGCATAAAAAACTGAAATTCTATAGCGGACGTGCCAAAGCTTCTGAATTATTAAAGCATTTCTGGTACCGCAAAACATGAGAGCGTTTCTATGTTAGAGAAAGCTAAGCCACAGGAGGCAAACAATTCGGACGATATCCCAGTAAACTCACCCCGGCTTTGCAAAAATATCCCTGCCTGACGGGAGCGTAATTTTTGTGCAAAAAATTCGAGGCAAATTTCTCATAAGTTATGTCTTCCTAGAATTTCCCTGGCTGCTATGTAGATAATTTCTACCGAGTTAATAATCCGAATATTAAGTATACCATCATTCCATTACCAACCCACTGACTATTTCTCCGATTCAATTCTTACTACTGTAGCTGTCTCACGAGATATGTCCCACAGTCACAAACCCACATCGGATTATACCAAAAAAACGTGTAGTAAATTGATTTCCAGCTAGTTATGCCCTAGAGTTAGTGGTTAAAACACAGTGGGAGTTTATTGACTTGTCGAGCTTGAGAGCTGCGAGCGCGCAGCCTGTTGGCGTATGTAGGTGTTCTCAAATATTTGCACATGCTTAATTCTCTGGCCGGAGACAAGTTTGCTTTATTGCCTAATCGGCTGGTTAATTCTATATTTTGTCACCTACATCTGCGTCTGGCCCAGCATTCCACGTTACTTAATGTTCACGTAGGTGTGTCCCGCGACAAGCAATGACAACTAGCGATTTATATGTATGGAGCGGCTGTCAACATAAGATCCGTCTCCATATGGGATTAGAGATTTAATAATATGATTTTTCGTAACAATGCATTTGGTCCGGTTCAACGACACCATTATTGGTCGGAATGACGACAAGACGTCAATATAATTTATGATCATGATGACACTTCGGCTCAAGTGCATATTTTGTTTGCGGGTAGGGCGCGGCACGTTCGGCATGCGCCCGCGATCGTTGCGAGGCCGCGCGATCGATGCGCGTGCGCAATATGAATGAATCCCCTCCCTCCATGTCTGCGCCGCGCCCCCGCCATCTCGCCATCAATGGACCGCACGTGGCGATCGATACTACACATTAATCTGAATGCAGGTCGCCATATACGGCACGCTAATGAACAACGACTATGGTAAAATCGCAATGGAATTGTAAGCCATACAAACACAAGCACGTGAAGCCAACAAGTATGATGTATAAGTGTATGGTTTAGGATCTATATTTGAATACGTTTAAATAATATGCATACTTTGTATTCGAAAGTCTCCAATTTAAGATAACCATTAGTCTGCTTGGATTTGATCCGTTCACAATAATGTCAATTTCCGATGCTTATCATTGAGCCGAAGTGATCGCCAGTAATTGACAGCTAAATGCCCTATTAGAGTCACTAGCATAATTGAGTGGCCAGCGATGCCATAACACCGCCCACGTGCGCGTACGTCTAATAGTGCTTGCTCTTAGTAAAACAATTTTTATTTGTTTTGTTTTTCGGAAACACTAATGAAATGGACTAACAATTTCGTTCATTATGAAAAGTTATTGACATACCATAACAACGAATAGCCATAGACGGTGTTAACGGGCTCCAATGGTGCCCTTATGTGGAAACTGACAGCGCACCATTGCGGGAGAGCTATGGCCAACGGGTGCAGTGTTTGCCGGCTATATTCAGGGCCCTTTTGAGGTGGCAACCATATCAAATGGTCAGATAATATCTCGCCTTTTACGGAGAGTGTAGCTTTGGTCCGATGGAACAAGGCTGATTTATAATGAGCGGCTTTTGCTGTACCTAATTAAATATTCATTTTATCATTTAGGGCTCCTTAGAGCTCGACCTGTTTACTCTAAGATGCTAGTTACCCAACTAGATAACTAGCATCTTAGAGTAAACAGATTTTAATGCAAACTAGAAGATATACCAATACACTTAATACAAATTGGCAAATAATAAGACTATGATATGACAGATACTTACACGTATACCAACCAAGTTCATGCCTTGTTATTGTGGCTTAGTTTTAAGAAGGCCTCCACCGCCCCCCTTGGAACCTCAGCTAAGGCATAGTATAATTAATGGTACAGGTTCATCGTTCACTATATTTGGTGCACAATAGCGCCTGTGAGCCCACTACACAATCACTGTATGGAGTCCCATCCTGTTATCTATTTCAATGAATTGATTTAATGGTGTCGTAACGAAGGTATAGTAGTAAAGCATGCGCACTCTAGAATTACGTATTATTAGTAGATAATGAGTCACGCCGGATTAACATACGGTAGAAAAACATCACAAGGCCAAGGAGGCGAGGTTTCCTTTTCCAAGAAATCGAACGTTCAATTAAGAGAAATACGTGAATAATTTGCAGACCAACGTGATTAACTCAACTCGCTGTATGGCTAATTAGGCATTGCATCATGCTCACGCTCCGCAGGTTTCTTTATACTGGCCCTGTAATTGTGAAAGCTTCCTACAGTACGGTATACGCTTAAGATACAAGGGGTCATTGGCTTTTTATTACATAACATAACAAACATTAGATACCTACATTGTACGTATCACAACAAAAGTCATTTCCTTATTGCATGTTGAAGCGCATTCATCATCTGGTATTGACATTGGGGGCGATAAGTGTCACCGCTGCTTGTTATCTCGCGAGGTGCTAATGGACACTGTCGTCACACCATTGTATTTAACTTCCAATATCCGCCGCTGTTTCGGTCTCTGTCTATCCGTTTGTCTGCCCACCCTGGAAATGTTAAGTGATCTCGTAAAATTAACCGGTCTCTTCTCTGGAATCAAAATGAACGGAAAGGAATTTTGAGGTACGTCTAAAAGACACGCGATTTTACAGAGGCGAACGAATTAACCTTCGGACGTCTTTGTTTTTTATCGTCAAGTTCAGAACGACATATCTGGTTTAAATACCCTCTTAAGTCTGTTGCTGCATTTAATGTGTTGAAACTTGAAAGCCAACCGTACGACAGTTGTAGACAAAAGCTGACAAGTCCCACGTCTTGTGTTGTAGCTGCAATGCAATCGAGAATCTGTCAATTCGTCACTTCGCTAATGGGAGTCTGTCATCGAGCCGACCCCTTTAATGTTTCGTTTCCTGACATCCAAATGTAGTTCTTGCTATCTGAGAAGGATACAGACACCATATGTTCTAATTTTAACTTTCAGTTTACGTAGAAGGCTAAAAGGATCAATCTGCGCGTGGGTTTGATTGGCATACTGATCCCGAATGAGAGTTGCTTCGTATTATGAAGCCATGTGATTTAAAACAGTTTGAGATATTGTATATGTTTATGACGTTCGGAGTGAGTTAAACCAAGTTGTCATCATGACATATTGACAAGTGCTGTTGTTTTCTTTCGTTGTCGCTGCATCTGTGGTACGGAAACATTCGTGTGAAACGGAGAGCTCCACTTAAAAAGATATTACGCTCGTTAGAAAAAACTGTTGTTAAAGCAAGGGGGCGTAGGCGTGAAGAGACAGATGTGCCGCCGGGTCGAGGAGTGACCGTAGTTTAGTTTAACTACTGGCTTCCGCCAATCGACCGCTAAGGGCGGTGGCCTGCATAGGTCTAGTTATCTAAGAATTGCAGAAGAAGTTCTGCAATTCTTAGATAACTCTTACAACTAGCAACATACTTAAGAGTGCAAATTCCTTGACCATTTGGACGCAATGTACTCGCTTTTTTTTGGATAATCATCGCATCTAAAACCTACAAGCTCCTTGACATGTAGGCATTTAAAAGATTCTGTTTTTTTTATAGTTGTATACGATATATAACGGTACGAAATTATGCTCTTAGACAACTATACTTGATCATTACTTCTGGAATTGATCACGTTACATATATCATATTTAAGTAAGTATCGTAGATTGTAGAATAGAACTGATAAAACCAAAGCTCATAACTCTTAAGCTTTTTATATATTATCTATCTCTGTATGGAAAATGCATATTGCCCTACTTATTGTAAATGCTAGGTCAGCAGGTCAGTTACACGATAAGGTCTTTTGATAGCCCTGAATGAATTATAACTGCAATCGTACAAAGGCTTGCATTAATTATCCACTGTACACGGTGTTTTTGAGTATGGTTCATATCGACCTCGATTTTTTATTATTATATTAACGTAATGAAAATCAAAGGTAGCTTAAGATTATAGACGTGCAGTCTTAGCTTTGATTCTTAGATAGTTCCTGGCTGCCAGTACCGTGTTCGAAATACGTTTGCCAATTGCGTGTACCCACAAACGCACAGTTGTCATGTGAACTCGTCACAGGAACCAAGAAATGATAAGCATTATCATTATGTTTTAAAACCTGACTCATGTCGCGCTGTCATAGTAAATCGCAAATCCCGCGGAAAGCTGTCGAGTGATCTCCGGCAGACGCGCGACATTCGTATCTCCTCCCATATCCTCCGGACGGAAGCCCGGACGTTACGTCATCGGCCGGAAATAGGCGCCCTCTGTGTCACCGCGCGTGTCCTCACGTCACCAGCTCCGCCGTCATGAACCAATTTACACGACTAATCATCGTAACACATGATCTAACTTGAAGCTGCTTAATGACTTGAAGAAACGTAATCACCGTCATTAAACTATTTTCAGTTAACGTAGACTGTGTTCAAACTGTAAGTGATGTTGCTGTCAGGCAGTCACAAATCGATCCGAACAAAAAAGTAATGGCAACGATCAATCCCGCTCCTTAGTCTCTGTAATCGGATAATAATTTCCGAACGGAAACAGCGTCGAGATAATACCCAGATTGATCCACAGTCCTACGTGTCTGTTTATTTGTGCTTCGCCCTCTCCGATGGTGAACAGGTACTTCGTTAAAATGATTCATTTTCCTCGACGGGCGTCCGCTCTCGAATATAAAGTATTCGTGACGGTTGACGCAAACATTTCCACTAAGCTGGTATATTTACGAGCGCATCGACCACTTAATCAGGGGCAGGAAGATGTTTGCCGTCGCTCGTATATTAGGCCAATCAAAATATGGTAATGTCGGGGCGGATCCATCTGAATTTACTTGCGGAATCAATTTGCCCCCTTGAAATTTATGTTCGTGTTTCCCCAATTAACTGGCAATTCGGTGGCTTCGATTATTTCGCATAAAACGTGCGGGCGACTCCCGCATCCGGTGATTACGTCTGGCGCATAATTTGTGATGCGCTTGCGCCGGCCCACGCTCGGCCCGCTTGATTTTTGTTAGATAAAAAACGGAAGGGTTCGCAGTCTGCGGTCTCCTCTGCGCGCAGCCATAAGCCCAGTTCGCTCGCTTGTTGTTTGTTTTTACAACCGAGTGTTTTGCACCTGCAACCATTTTTATATTTCATGCTGGTACCCGCCGCCGGTGCATTTAAATGAGATTGGCGAACCATTTTTGTCGTTCTTTTTTATTCTTATTTCAAATTAACGTTCTGTAACTGTATAATATAATTATTCCTTTATTAATAAACCCGCATGTAAATTTATCTTATTGCACATGGCCAGAATGCATAATAACACGCTTAAAGATCGAGATATGATATGCTCTTTTGAGTTGAGTGTATGTACGTACAGTTTTGTATTGAGGTCCACGATCATATAAGTGGTAGTCGATCGTCTTACTTGTTAACTATAATGCTACGACATAGCATGAGTTACTTAGTTGGTAGGTACATGATAGCATTAATGAAAGCAATTAATTAATAATGATTCCTGTTGTTGCAGAGTCGGCTGCGACGGCCGGCGTCGTCGGGCGCGTGCCGGCGAACGGATGCGCCAGCGGCGACATAATGTGGCTTCTTGATGAGCCCAATCAGCCTTATGAAGGTAGCCCACATTTGACACTAAGTTTATTGCCCTAGACCAATTAAATACGAAGTTAGATTATAGGTTCTACGCTGAAAGATGAACCAATCCTTTCAGACTTTCACATTGATGATATTTTTAGTAAATGAGTCAAATTGATGATTGCAGATTGTGAGCAGCTGCTGTGTTTCCGTTACTACAATGGGGAGGGCGAGGAGTGCGCGGCGGAGTCGCCGTCGCTGCCGGCGCGGTTCAAGGTGGACCTCAAGAAGCTGCCCTCGCGCCTCAAGGAAGGCATGTCGCGCAAGCGCAGCGGAGACCACGTCTCCCCCTTCTCATACAACAATGAGAGCTTCGAGATGAGTTCCGAAAACCCACCGAGGGTTGAATTCGTCCCCGGAACCAGTCAAGACATCAAACATCTAAGTGAAACCGTCAACAAATGCTCAATTAGTACATTAGAAAGTAACGGGAACAATCTCGAACAAACTAAATGTGATCCTAGTAAATCCCTTTTTAGTAATGTAAGTAAAGAATCTCAATCTGTAAATATTGAATCTCAGAGTGCTATAGACTGTAAACCGACATCATCGGGAGTGAAGAAAAAATGTCCACCGCCCGTAGACACCGGTGGGGGACACACGTTAAATGGCGTCAAAAAGAAATCGAGAGCGAATAGCGGTTTCGATTCCCCGACGTCGCCTGGCACGGAGTATTACAAAATATGGTCGCCAAAGAATCCGTGTAAGATAATGAAGTTCGTGTATGACGTAGAGGGTGCCAGCGTGCCCAACGAGGCGGAGAAGTCCCCCGTGCCGCCGCTGCCGCCGCGACAGTCGCACAAACCGCTCGAGAGGATGCACGCACTATCCCCGCCACAGGTGCCGAGACACAGAAAACCAAAAAAACTTACCAAGCCCGAAGACGCATTCACGTTTGAGTTGATAGACACAGACGAACAATTCTTCACTGATAACAATATTACCAACTCGGCAGCGATGCAAGCTGAAATAAACGATTTCAAACCCGGGGAATTTTACTCCGGGAAACAGGTAGCTATGTCTTCGACCGCAAGCTTTTGGCGAGGGGGACAAAATGTCGCCCCCTTGGCTACGCCCGAAACCGATGGCAGTTTATGTGAATCCACTGTTTCTTCCATGAAACTAAATAGGTTAAATGAGGATAAGAAATCAAAAGATGTACCTGAAAGCAGCTCCCCTAGCGTTAGTAGAAATAAGATATTATTCATTAAAGATATAGGACCCGATAATTACATAACGACAACGTTCGCGAGGAAAGACAAAGTGAGTCCACCGACGGACGTCGTCGATGGTGTCAACCTTACACCGAACCACGCCAAGTCAGAAGAAAAAGCGCAGTACACGTTCCTAAACGATATTAGTAATCATTCGGAATTCGAAGATGATAATAGGAATCAAATTGAAGAAAAACAAATAACATTAGTGAAAGGCCACAAGCCGCTCACGAGACAGAGCTCTGGGCGCGCGAACACACCGACAATGATGACAGCATTCCTCAACTCGTCCCACGTTGACGCACCCACGAGGGAGATCGACAACAACATCTCGAATGCACCGAGTTCCTGTAACACGTCCAATTCAACATCCCCCGTCGAGGAAAGCAAAATGCTCCCGAGCGTGGGGACGATGATAATGAATCGTAAATATTCCTGCGACAGCTCCACGCCCACTCATTCCAGCTTACCGCGGCACTTGCTGAAAAACCTCGGCTGCGAGGGGACGCCTAAGCATTCCCCTCACAAAACAGTGAACAGCACAAAGAATACTGGTGACAGTCCGATGAGGCCGCACCCGCGGGTTTTGACGCGAGTGGCGGCGTTGGCCGGCGCGCCGCAGTGTCCGCCGACGCCCACGCACCACGCGCGGAGACCGCGCCCCATGCCGCCGCCCGACCTCCAACCTCCTCCTGTGCAGAACGCCGAAAGCAGACTGCACGACAACTTTGAAATGGTTGAATTCACGAACGAGCTCAGGACGTCAGAGATCAGATCTCCCAACCTTGAGTTCGTGAATAGTAATCACTTCACGATAGTGCATGCCGGCCCCCCTACAGACGTGGTTCTGAGGAGGCCGCAAGTGGCAGACGAGAACGATGACAACGACAACGCCGTGGCCTCTCCCACGCCTTTGAGGCACATGGCAGGGATACGGCTGCCTTCGATACCTGAGAGGGCCTCCAGGCAGATGGCGTTGACGGGTGACTTTCCCGCGAATATGATTGGAGGCATAATCGAGTGTGAGGAGCCATTGCCTGCAGGTGAGCTATATTTAATCAATTACATTCTGATAGCCTGGGATTTAGTAACTCCAGTTCGATCCTCGGTGAGGGTAGATTGTGTGATGTAAAAACTAGAGTCCTAAGGCTTTACCTCTAGGTAACAGTTGATAATCATTGCCAAACTTTGATGGCAAAAGAGGTCATTACTGTATAGGTATGATGTGTGGTTGCAGGCTGGGAGGCTCGCATGGACAGCCACGGGCGCGTGTTCTACATCGACCACATCAACCGCACCACGATGTGGCAGCGGCCCGGCCTCAACGGCGCCGCGCCGCGCTCGCCCGCTCCTGAAGTGCAGAGACGCCAGTTGGATAGGAGGTACTTACTAACTGACACCATTATTATTTATTTTTTAATTGCATATAAACTTAATTTTACTAAGAACAGAACAAGTAGAAAACTTGGCCCAAATCAGTGTCTCTCGGGATTGCGCCGAGAAGGCTGGTTGCATTGCCACGTTGAATTTATTTACCTATATTATTAGTAGCCATGAACGTATGTTCGAATCTCAGCGGCCTGTACCAATGAGGCCTCTAAAAAACTGAAGCATTTACACCACGAACCTTACGGTGAAGGAAGAGAGTGACCAGATTTTTTTATCGATTTGTTCTCAGTCACAACTTCTATAATAATTAAGAAATATTTATACATACATTACACTGTACTGTTTCATTAAACTGTAGCTTCAAAATAGGTACCTACTCTTCAGATATTAGTTAGTTTTATTAGAACTTATGGATAAGTAAATAACTACAAAATTCAAAAGCAACATTTAAATTTTTAAGCAATGCATATTTTTATAAACAATACATACGTCATAAATACGCATGCAGACTGCACGTAACATAACCCCGTACATATTTGTGTGTTATGTAATGTAAATATTGCACGAATCATAGGGCACTTAACGAGCTTGCAACGTGAACTAGTACCAGTTTGCCGGTTGTCACTTAACAACGCTTTTACTTGCAATTTTGCTTCACTACATAATATACTTAAATGTAATTCACTTTATGTTACGGTGAGCTACTTAGGGCATAGCTAGTTCTCAGCCTCCACCTAACAGAAGATCGTATCCAAATAACCTTGTAGTATTGTGTACTGTGTGAGCCGTGGTGAACGTGGGTTTGAGCAGTAGCCTGCTACGTAAGCGACGCAAGTTCGAAGCCCAGCGTGGTCTGTACCATAAATTTTTCTAAAAACCGCATATGCAGTGATTTCATACCACGTGCACGTACGGTGAAAGCAATCGTGACGAAACCTGCATATGCCTGAGGAGTAATAAAAAACATTCTTACGCTGCGGTGACCACTTACTATCGACTGGACCGTGTGCTTTACAGCCACAGCTTAGCGTACTTTTTTTAATAGAATTTCTTTCATTAAATGGATCTTTTTTCCTTATTCCAGGTACCAGTCCATCAGACGAACGATGACGCGTACCCAGTTGTCCGAGGAAGAGCCACCGCAGTTATCCCCGAGTGGGAGTCGAGCGTTGTCCCCGGCGGGAGGCGCGGAGTCCCCGGCGGGGGGCACGGCGTCCCCGGCAGGGGGCACGTCATCTCCGGCGGGGGGCATGATGTCCCCGGCGGCGGGGACCATGTCCCCTCGAGGACCCGAGCCTGCCCCCGCGCCGCATCCAGCCGCGGAGTTCCTCGCACGACCTGACTTCTATTCCATACTGCATATGAACCAGGTAAGCATTATTTCAGGCACTTCATTTTTAATCGCTTCATTCATTCAGGCATACATATTACCACTTTGAAACCCTCACGAGCTAGAATAACGTAACGTGAAGAATTGTAAATACGGTAATATTGCACCATCCACATAAATTGTTATTTTTAAAGTACCGATTACTTTTCTGAAATATCCCTCACTTCTGCTTCTAAATGAGCCTCGTCACACTTCCCTATTGTATTCTGATTGTTGCTTGAGCACAAACTTATTTAGTGTTATAAGTGAGTAAGGCTAAATTTAAGTAATTTAGGGATACTTAAGTATCAGAAAACCTGAATAAATGAAGGACGCATTTTTATGCCGCCTGAGACGGCGGTGGACTCGCACATATTCAGTGTAAAACTTGGTGTTGCAACACCTATGCTTATCCTTTCGGGTTGTCAACAAATTGTACTTAATTATAGTATCATGCACGGTTCAAAAACCCCATTAATAACTAATCAATTAACTTTTCCATAGTGCTGGTATTAAATATTTAGTAGCGCATACACATTAGTTAGCTCGAAAGAATGTGTCGAGGTTAACATCATGCGGGTTCATGTCAATTCTCTCCTGCGCACATAGCATTCTATGACGCGTGCGTCTAATAAGCGTTACAATAAATACTTAAATACATGAGGGTCCGATTCCGAATTAATACATCGTAATGTGGCGTGATGTAATGTTACTGATGATCTCAAGTACTTTCATATAAGTAGTACTCTTTATTTGGAGTGCTTGAGTATTCGACTGTATGATCTATAAAATCATGTCTTACGGACGATTTGATACTACTTAGTTAAAAGTCTAATTGATATTTGTGAGTTTGTTTGCAAGAATTTGAACATAGAAAAAATATGAGGAAACCTGCATTTGTCTGAGAAGAAATTCATGGACGCGTAATAAAATTCAAGGATCACTCGCAAGTTTATTGGGAATAATGTTGTTTTCTATATTTTCCTATCATTAGTTGCGTCGAACACATAGCCTGTCCAGCACTAGTATCGAGGTCAGAAAATAAAATAAATAGCGGAACAAAGCATTGTAATGTTTTTATATACTCTTATAACCATAAACATGGACTTCCGCAAAGTAACCTGATTCTATTAAATATAGTCAGAAAATAAGTTTATTATATTAACACTTACCCTCTTTTTCCAGGAAGCGTCATCCCTATACAACTGCAACTCGACGCTGAAGCACATGATCTCCAAGATCCGCCGAGACACGAACTCCTTCGAGCGGTACCAACACAACCGCGACCTCGTGGCTCTCGTCAATATGTTCAGCGACCCCGAGCGGACACTACCACTTGGATGGGACACCAAGCTCGATAGAAATGGAAAGGTTAGCGAAAATATTAACGCCTTATTACGATAGCACTAGGTCCTCTATTGTTATACATATAATCCACTGTTGATTTAGTGACTTTTTATATTCGCGTCATCTCAGCCTAAGGTCGGTGGCGAGATAAGTATTTTGCAAGGGTTCATAGACCACAGTAACCTTTTACGTTCAGGACGAGTACGCCTTTGCCCGAGAAAACTCAAGCGTGGGTTATCAAATAATAGAGTGAGCCTCTAACCTGACGAAATTTAACGATGGTGGTACTTTTTCCCCAATCAAACCTAGGAGAATTGAAAGTGCATTTACTTCAAAAGAGTTTCGTCTCTTGGTCTTGGTCTCGCACTGCTAGTTTCTGAAAGCAGCTTCCTTCCCTGTAAGCTTAGGTGGAACGAACTCCCCTACATGGTTTTTCCAAACGAGCATGGGATTCTTCGATAAGAGTGTGACGATCATAGTCACAGGTTCGGAATCGTGGTGTATTGCAAGCGACCGTAGGCTGCAGTAACCACTCGTTTGCAAATATTGTTTTAACAAAAAAAAACGTTGGTAATCCTTGAATTCTGAAATTCTTCTTAGAAGTTGGAACTCGAATGGTATATAGCAATTGGTTGTGTCAGCGTTTCTTCGTGGACCACGTGATGCGGCGTACGACGTTCATCGACCCTCGCCTGCCGCGCGCTCCCCAGGCGGGACCCTTCTCCCCACTCCTCCCGCAGCGGCGGCGACCAGCGCTCCACGATCAGGTGCACACCACAATAAAAAATAAAATAAATAAACACATACGATACTTGCACAGTTTTATGGGGATTGCGGTCGCAAGAATACCACTTACAAAAGCACATACTATTTATTTTGGTTTTGTTATCTCGCTTAAGAATATTATGTGACTGTTTCTTTTGTGAAGGAAAATGTTAATCTGTCAATGGCGTATGACTAGCATATAAGATGTGGTGATATTTTCTAAAGATCTTATATACTACTAGCTATGCCCTACGGTAGCCCGAGGAAACATAATGTTTATTTTTTAAATACAAGTAGCTTCAAGATATTATTTTTATTGAATGTCCCGTTGAAACTTAGGCTACTTTTTTTTTCAAAACTTTCGGTTTCCGCTGGCTACCCAGGAAATTAAGCCTACACGAGTAACCGCGGAGCACAGATATATATATCAAAATAAATCACTTAGAGTAAGATACGAAATAATGACATTTTAAATTGTGCAAGTATTCTTGTATGTGTATGTGTATCGCAGTATTGGTGTGTTGTTTCGTTGTGTGCGTCCTATATGTTTTGCTGTATGTTGTTCTGGAATTGTGTTTCGCTTTTTTTTTTTATTTTGTTTCGTTTGTGTTGTCTTTGTACTGTTTGGTTTATATTCGCACGTTTGGGCTTTTGTTCTCTTGTTTTGATGCGAGTAGTTGTAGATTATCATGGGTTTGTAGGTTCTATATACAGGATTTAACACGAAATTCTAATCATACTTACGAGAGAGACGAGAAGAAGGATGAAACGTGTTCGGCTATTTTTCGTGTTACGTCCTGTTGGCCTAGACAAAGTAACATTCTCTCGCGCTTGCTCTAATGGAAGTGATACAATATGTATGGGAATGACGTAAATCGGTCACGTGACATATGTCATTCCCATAATAATGTTACTTTGTCTACATGTCCTGTATAAGTTATGTATTATTTTATAGTACCTAAAGTATTGTTGTTTAAATTTTGTAATATTTTTTTACTAGTGAAGAAATATTTAGTCTCTTTCGTTAATTTCTGTCTCTCTGTAACCCTTTCGCGGCTGAATTCCTGTTTTTTATTGATATAACTTACCTACACCTACGGCTATGTTTTAACTATGACACATTAATAAGTCAATCTATTTTTATGTTTCGAGGGATTAGAACTTTTGTAATAAGACAATATCTATACAGATAAATAAAATTGAAGTGTCTGTTTGTAACTGAAAAATAACAGTTTTTCACTAAATGCATATGAAAGTATACACGGAACGGACATAGAAAAACCAATTTTTAAAATTTTTCTCTGTCTGTCTGCCCGTCTGTCTGTCTGTCTGTCTGTCTGTTTGTTCCGGGTAATCTCCGAAACGGCTGGACGGATTTTAACGGGACTTTCACTGACGGATAGCTTATGTTACAAGGAGTAACTTAGGCTACTTAGATTTTTTTAAACATTAGGGATCCGCGGGTAACCATGAAATTAAAATCCACGCGGGTGAAACCGCGGGGCACAGCTAGTTTATTCATATAATTATGTATGTTAGAAAATGCGGTGCACAAAAAGGATAAATATATAAATAAGAAGAATTTTTGGAGCTACATACATACATATGCTCACGCCTGTATTCCCCGAAGGGGTAGCCAGATGTGTTTAAATAACAACACCCACTTTTCACCCAAGATGATTAAGTGCCAACGTGACAGATGGTGAGTCTTTCGCCGTCTCAGGCACTATACACACGTCTTTGAATTACTTCTCAGACATATGCGGGGTTTTAGGATTCAGATTATATGTATTCAATAAACATATTATATACTATAAGAATTGCTCGTTTAAAGGTATAATATAGTTAAAATCATAGCCATAGGTAAGGTAAGGTAAGTAATATCAGTAAAATTCAGATGTATGTATAAAAAATAAATGTATCCCATATTAAAACAAGTTCATTTCAACAGGCACCCACTCCACCTCCGCGGCCGCCGATCACGACACTGGATGCGCAGGCGCATAACACACAGCAAGAGATACCTGTAGCCTACAATGATAAGGTGAGATTCTACATTAATTTTAATATTTCATTTGAATTTGTCAAACTCATAAGAGCTAACATTTCTTCATTTGATTAGACTTGAACAAGAGGAGCTCGTGGCACAGTTGCTATTGCGCATATCATTCGATAAGCGAAGTTAAGCAACCATACGCCTAGCCAGTAGTTGGATGGGTGACCGCCCGAGTTCCCTCCGTGCCTCGGAGAGCACGTTAAGCTGTCGGTCCCGGTTGCCAATTTAACATCTTTGGCAATCGTTACAGGTCAGTCGGAGGCCTAAAAATAATCTGACAACTGGTTTAACCCAGATCACAGATTTTCCTCCTAAATGTGGTTGCGAAGGTCAGATGGCAGTCGCTTCGTATAAAAATCAGGTGATCAGCCACATCGGGTTGAATCAAGTGCCGACCCCAACAATGTATGGGATAAGGCCGGGGAGATGATGATTAGACTTGAACAAGGTACTTCAAAATCGTACATGACTATACAATAAGTGGTTACCACAGCCTATATTCGTTTGCAATGCCAGGCGTCACTATACTCGAAGAAAAACCCCTATTTTACTATGAGCTATGATGAACGGCTAAAAATGGCTAGAAACTCAGCAACTTTTCAAAAACATGCTTATATGCTTAACACACAGAATGGCATTGCAGTATTATCTTTGACAGGTCATCTAATTCCATAAATTGGCGGTACTTAACACAAAACAAATATTTTTTAAAAAATCTCACTGTCATCTTAATACACGTTGTATACATTATTGATAAGAAGTATTTGTTTGTAGGTGGTAGCATTCCTCCGTCAGCCTAATATAATGTCGATACTACGCGAGCGCTGCGGCTGCGGCGGCGCGCTGAGGGACAAAGTACTCGCCGTCAGGGTCGACGGACCATCCGCCTTGCAGAGGTACCAGAACGACCTGCAACTCACCTGTATGCTAAGGTAAACCTTAACCAGCTACATATAACGTTTAATATTAACTCAGCTTTATCTTTTTATTCTGAATTAAATTAAAAAAATAGTTTTTAACAGTATCACACAGCGCCATCTAGTTTCAAATCAAGCAAACCTTGTAGTATCAGAAAATTAAAGTGATATTTGGGATAAGCAGTAAAAATGTTATACATATAAATATTGGCCCTAAGCGAGATTTAAAACCCTCCTGGCAGTGATATACTTTTAAACATTAGTAGCATTACAGTTCAATAGCTTTAGTATACACTTACTAGATGGCGCCACATGTAGTTAACGAAGGTATCAGAAACTAGTTCAAAATAATTTGGGGACAAATATGGACTCTTGAATATTTTTTTACTCCGGTCATTCGTCGATCCGTAAAAAAGGACAACGTTACCAAAATACTTTAATCACTAGCTTTTGCTCGCGACTTCATACGCGTGGAATAGTCATTTTTAGCTTACGCTAACTTTAACCCGCGACTTTGTTTAAGTCACCTTAATATATTAGAATGTACAATATCAGTAAATTTGTGTCACTTTTCCTTGCCTTTTTAAACTCTGCAGTACCTACTTACAAAAAACTGTTTGAAAACTTGAGTATGTTAGTAATAGCAGATAATTGGCAGCTACACTAAATATTTCCGCTAACATTTGCGTATATTGACGGAACCCACTAATTTGTCTCGCAGTCAGTCATTTAGTACCGGTACATTCGTATTGTACAATTACATTTCGTATGTTCCAATTACCTAGCACAGTTAGTTAAAATTGCCAGATTTCTGCGACATATTTGTGAATTGACCTTCATGTTAATGAGGGCAAGACATATTTTTTATTGAATTTGGAATCGTAATGAAAAGAAGACATACAATATTGACTGTCAGAGATACCCTACTAGCTTTTATACACTTTTTGTATACAGTGTGAATTTTTCACTGCCGCCGTCACAAGTCACCGCGTCAAAGTTAACGCAGATTTTATATGGGATCGGAGCAGCGCCTCTTTCGGCCTAAACATGACACTATTGTGAGCCCATACAAATCTTCGTTTACGTTGACGCGATCACTTGTGACGGCGATTTTAAGAAAACTCGCGTTAGGCCTTCTGATTATTTAACTGTATATTACTCTGCAGTCAGAGCCCTATTCCAAATTTCATCTATAGGTCCATTCGTTTCTTTCGCTCGTAAGATAGATCTTGATCCTCTAAGTTAAGTTAAGTGAAGGTTATGCTCTGTTCAATTCTTCGACCAGGCCATCTTCTTTACCCGGGCCTAAACAGAATAATTCTAAAATTTTATTCATTTCATTGTTTGCATGCTTCATAATTTTTATTTTTATATTCATCGAGAATCACGATGAAAAGTAACATCAACACATTTTTATTTAAAGAAAACTGTTACTTCTTAATAATAATACAATAATATACCTAATTAATTCCAAACAAATATCGATTGTAAATCTTGATAAATAAGACTGTTTTTCAATTGAATTTACCTCTTCCTGTTTGTTTTATTGAAATCCTAATTTACATAGTATCTACAGCACTTAATGATACGTTTTAGCAGACCAGTGAATGGTGTTGTCATTGTAATAATTAACTAGGAGCTTATGATTTGTAGGCTTGTAATACTGGCTTTAAACTAAATTCTAAATGAATTAACGTAATTCTCTGCTCCGGTTATAGATTTATTTTAGTTGGAAATTACTTAGGTATTGTAACTTTGAGTACTGACTACGTTACCTACTTTAATGGAATAGCTGGGCATTATATAGAACTACAATGCTATGGAAAATTTTATTTAGTTACCAACAGGAAAAGCTTTAAGGTAAAATCGATGGGTATGTATTATTCTTACTCGAAGGACCATAAAACTAGAATATTATGATGTATATTGGTTTTCATTATTAGGAAAAAATTGTACTACATAAAGTGAACTGAATGTAATAATTAAAGTTTTCTGACATAATATTATTTCTTCGCATTTCAATTTCGTGACGTCATGGTGTGGCGCATGGCACATCAAATGCGAAATTAAAAATAATAAAAATTGCGATTTGACATAAATTAAGAAAAACATATAAGATATTCTAAACTTCAATTATTATTATTCACTTTCAAAGCAAAAGCTTTTTTTTTTAATAATTTTATTATTAATAGGGATCTTATACGGATCTTGTATCTATGTATACTTCGTTAAATCAGGTCATTTACCCCAAGCATGCCATGGACAACCAAGTTAACACTTTTTACAGCGAGACTGCGCACGCGTCGTTCAACGCCTTTATAATCGCGAATTAATTATTTAGCCCTTGACCAACACGATGATTTAATGCGCACGATGTCTTAGTAAGCAGTGCTTACTGATCATATTTCTTTAATCCATTCTTTTATGAAATCGAAATAGGTCAGTAAATATTGTTGCCACATTAAAATTTAATATTTGTTTTTAAATCTGAATAAAAAGGTTTATTCACAAAGCGTCTAGCGGGCAGTGCACATTAGTCAATTATTGATGTGGTTTAAAATGTCATTATATATTTGTGTGAGATTTTTCTATGACAAACGCTCAAGAGGCGGCTACCAAGATTCAGTCTCGTTAGGAAAAAATCATGATTCCGGGGCAGCTTAAAAAAAGGTGTAATTATTAGAATAATAAAAAAACAAAGTTGTCCTTGTAAATATTTTTCTAATATAATGTTTCTCACCGTTTAAAATGTCCCTCAACTTCCACAAATATTTCAAGATCAAAATTAACCAAATCGGTCCAGCCATTCTCGAGCTTTTTAGTGAGACAAAAGAACAGCAATTTCCTATTAGTAGAAATTTACTATCGGAAAAACTGGCCTGAGCTAGCCCTAGATCACTAGGGATGGAAAGAGGGAAGGGAGGCCTATGCCCAGCAGTGGGACACATCGGGCTCATAATAAAATAATAGTACCTAATAAATGATAAGTAACAGTGACGTTACAAAATCGAACCCGTCGGAATAGATGAGTGTGGTTAACCATTATCACTTTGCTAATTGGTTATGTTTTTTAATACATTTTTATGACTCTCCTTATCTCATAAAGTATTTTTTAATTACTTTATTACAAATATACCTAAAACAGGTTTTGTTACTAATTGTAAAAATTGGTTTTAGATTAAAAGTCATTTGTGCTGTTAATTAGTTATTCACACACAACAAAAGGGTAGGAAATTTGTTTATTTGTCACATGCTACGATAAATATATACTTAGTCCCTAGTTTATTCATATGCGAATGGAATCGTAGTAAAAGGTAAGTAACGCGTTAATACCTAGCAATCTTCCGAACTCTCTTGTGCTGTTTTTTGATTGTGTTAATAAATAAAGTTCTTTTCCATTTCCATTCCTATTAAGTATTAGAACACATATCTCGTTTCGTTTTCTCGTGAAAAAAATTGACGCGTTAAGATTTTTAACCTTTCAAGAATATTACTTGAAAGAAGACATAAGTGTAAATACGACGTCGGTTTATATTCTACTGCAATTAAGTGCAAATCGCTGCCATTATGTCTAGTTGCAACGTCTAGAAATATTAATGTACTCAGTTACTTTCTTCCATGGATTTATTGCTTACATTGTTTTCTTTTTTGGATGTTTTTTTGGTTCGTGCGTGATATAAAAGCATAGTGAATCCCAGAACAGAAAATAATCGCTCTGCAAATTTTCATATTAAATTTTTTCCGACTTCGAGTTGAGTCCGTTTAATGCGAGCTGATGGTAAATGATCACCGTAGTAAGTATAATAACGCTTGCAACTTTTGTCACTAGTAGGTATTCTAATGGCTTTGTACAGGTGCCGTCACGAGCTATGAGCGCTCAGCGATAATAGTGGAGGTTTCTGCGCTTGCTTTTATTTGCATCGCGTCATACAGACTGACACAGGCACTCTATATCAGTGACTGTAGGCTTATACAAAGTAACATTCTCTCGCGCTTGCGCTAATAGAAACGATACAAAATGCATGGAAATGACAAATCAGTCACGTGATATATGTCATTCCCATATGTTTTGTATCGTTTCTATTAGCGAAGCGTGAGGGCAATGATACTTTGTCTACAGGTCCAGCTCATTTAAGGTCATCGCTCTTAACTCGTGACGGCGCCTATACTAATAAACCAAAACCATACTTAGATCTTTATTTGCGGTCTTCCGTTAAGCGTATCTCTTAGAGTAAAACGCCTATCGGCCGCATACATCTAGAAGTGGCTGTTTAAATTCAGCGTGGCACATGGCATTGCACCGTTGTTGCACCGGTCACTGTCACTTCTAGCTGTATGTGAAGCTTTATACGGGATAATGTCATTATAGTACCCTTTGTAACGGTTTGTGAAATTATTTTAAAGATATTTTTATTTATGTACGCGTACGTTAAACCATCTGTATTTGACGGTTGAATCGTCAAAAAGACCATTATACATCCAATTAAGGCATATTTTGGTCAGAACATGATCTATATCTATAAGTGACAAAAGTTCGCCTGAACCCAGAGGTTTATGGAATAATAAGATAAATGAAATCAAAACCTCCTCTACTTAACTATATTTTATGTTTTGCTCCAGTTTCATTTAAAATATGATTTTAAAAATACCTAAAAATGTCAAATTTTTTTGGCTTAAGTCATCGGCTAATGATGCCCCATGCTGTTAAGCTGTTATCTAGTACACTATCACGTGATACGCTACTAAAGATATGCTGCTAAGCAATTCCATCCATATCTTAGTGTACCTCAATACAATTTGAGGAACACGCGCGCTTCCTGCCTTAACGATAATGCACGAAGTCAATTGTGAGACTCATTAGTGACAAATGCTAACTGCACCAGTAATTACATACTTTACTCGTTATAATACCTAATGTAATGAAGGTAATGAATCAAATATAATACTTTTTCATGTGTGATAAGTAAGATATAATAAAAAAATCGCGCTCTGATTCCTAGGACTTCTCCAAACTAAAAATACCTATATATCTATAATCTATAATAACATATTAATCTAAAGATTTTGTTTGTTTGTTTGCTTGAACGCGCTAATCTCAGGAACAAAAGGTATAATTTGAAAAAAAAATATTGGTGTTAGATAGCCCATTGATCTAGAAAGGCTAAGTATATATTATTATAATCACGCAAAGACCAACCGCTGGTTAAAGTTAGCGTTAGCCCAATGTAAGTATTCCACGTGGACGAAGTCGCTGGCAGAAGCTAGTTCACTAGGTATATTTATTTATTTGCTTATGCACAATATTATTTGCTTGACAAATGCAACTAATTCAAGACCTAGGCAATTATTCCTTGACTTAGAATATCTAAGTGGAAGTTAACGGTTTCCTATGATACAAACATTACGTTACATTAGTTTTTGTGCTCGTATGCGAAGTATTTAAAAAGCATTGACATATTTTTGAACACTGAACAGTGTCGATAAACGGGTGACGAGTCAAAGTTCATTATTTGTTATTCAAATTATGGACCGAAATACTCGAACGATAACACTCACTTGAGTGCCTCGAGTCGTGATAATATGAAACAATTCTTTAAAATCCCTTTGTATTTTAACATAAACACGTCTTCAACTACAGCTTTTTAATTTCAAGCGATCCCGTAATTTATTGCACGTGTTATACAGAATCTGAATTGTTTATAACCCTCAATGCCGGGATGTGTAACATGCTCCCGATATAGGGCGCACTGAGCATTGCGCGACTTGTTCAAACAAACCTCGGTGACCGCAGAACGTGGAACGTTTCCCAATTGACACATTTATTATCGACTAGCTGTGCCACGCGGTTTCACCGACGTTGACTTTAATTTGCGGAAGACCATTTCTTTGCAAATAAAAGTGAGTTACTCCTTGTAACATTAGCTATAGGCCAGTGAAAGTCCCGCTAAAATCTGTTCAGCCGTTTCAGAGAATACCTGGAACAAACAGACAGAGAAAACAAATTAAAAATTGTTTTCTTTTTATGTGCTCCTTACATATATATACGTATATACTTTCATATGCATCAAGTGAAAAGCTGTTTGAAATATTGAATTACAAACAGACACTTCAATTTTATTTATCTGTACATGTATTGTATGGATTCAGTATATTTATCCTTCGCAACTGTTTGGAAATACGCAAGGTAACAGCACCAATGTATGAAGATAACACAGTTTTACATACATGAGGAGGATTGTATTTGCTTATGATATTATCACTGGTGAGATCGTTTGCGCTACACTTATGTGCTCGATAAAAGAGCCGCAGATTTTCAGGGCCATCTCTTTGTTAAAGGCTTATATTTACTACATTCGTTGGTTTACTAGATGGTAAACCTTTGTGGCATAGTTGCATCATGATGATGTCAGTGAGTCGAGGTTCGATTTCGGAGCCTACGCTTATTCAACTAAATGCGAAGTTTCAGTTGAAAGTTCGCTAAGTTCACCTCGCTGTTCTTATTCGTGCTTAAATTACGTCCGAGTTTTATAGAAATGTACTAGCTGTGCCCCGCGGTTTCACCCGCGCAGATTTAGTTTCTTCCTTATTGTCGCGGAACCCTAATATTTTTAATAAATAAAAGTAGCCTAAGTTACTCCTTGAAACATCAGCTACCTACCAGTGAAAGTCCCGTTAAAATCCGTCCAGCCGTTTCAGAGATTACCCGGAACAAACAGACAGACAGACAGAGAAAAATTTTAAAACTTGGTTTTTTAGTGTCAGTAGCGTGCATACTTTCATATGCATTTAGTGAAAAGCTGTTATTTTGGTATTGCAAACAGACACTTCAATTTTATTTATCTGTATAGATATATTGTAACTTTGTATAAATATTAACTTTATATTGAGTCCCATCGAATATCTTTCATATAAGGTGCTTATTGAAATAATTGCAATTGTAATACAAATAAAATGCCTGTTAAATATTACTCCTTGATGTTTAAGAATAGAGGCCCGGAGTTTTAATTAGAAATAGTTCCAAGAATTGAATGGCACGACCGGATCGGCACATCTGTTGGATTCCTCCGACGACAATACTCGTTGTATGATGCTATGGCCATTAACTTCGGCTATGAATTACGGTCATGTAGATTTATTATCTTAAGACCATCGAGAACTAATCCGAATACCATACCGATTTCTTCATCACCAAATCTATACAGATTAATAAAATTTAAGTGTCTGTTTGTAATTCCAAAATAACAGCTTTTCACTAAATGCATATGAAAGTTTACACGCTACTGACACTGAAAAAACAAGTTTTTAATATTATCTCTGTCTGTCTGTTTGTAACGGGTAATCTCTGAAACGGCTGGACCGATTTTAACGGGACTTTCACTGGCAGGTAGCTAATGTTTAAAGGAGTAACTTAATACTTTTGTTTATTATAAATATTAGTGTTCCGCGACAATAAGATTGAAACTAAATCTACGCGAGTGAAACCGCGGGGCACAGCTAGTATATGTATAAGTGTTTGGTTAATGTAGTTCATTATTCTCAGAATTAAACCGTTTTACTCACTCAATCTGACTAAATAAAGCTGTTGTATTACAGAATTAATTATGGATGATAAAGAATATTAGATTTCCTTTTTTTTTCAAACATCTACTTGCAATGTCAGTACATGAATTACCAAAATAGAACAAGCATGTTTACAAACCAAATATCGTATTGCCTTACTTTATGCTCATTTGAGATTCTAAGAGAAATAATGAAAGTTTTAAGATAATACAATCTTTGCGGAATTATAATTAATTCCAAGTGAAACTTATCATTATGTTTTCGCTCGCCATATATTATACATATACGTCTGTTAATCTGTACTTTGTGATCGCTAGACCATGCTACTCCATTTACTCTCAATTTGAGTTGGCATAGTTACGAGTAATTAAGCTTTAGTATTCTCCATGTTTACAACAAAAAACAATTCACTAATTATTTTATTGGTGAGTAGACGTACTTACTACCTATAAAACTTATTGATAAATTATCATTAATCAAATCAAATAATTAAAAAAATATCAAACAATAAGAACAACAAAGATATATTCTACTTTTGAGAACAATGACATTGTTTGCAATGCCTGTAGGATGAGATATTATTGTCGCCTTTAAGGCAAAATACACTCTGGTTACTTAATATAATTTATTTAATTAAATAAATGTAAATCGCGGGAAGGCGTGCTGAATAAAAATAATCATTATTCTAGACTTATAGTAAAGTTGTTAGCTATCCAATGTGCATTATGCAATAAGTGAGTCACACATATTATGGCGACGGTAAACTAATTAGAATGCACTAAGGAACCACGAAGCCTTATTAGTGCGGAAATCCTACATGGAAAGCTACGGAGGAAACCTTTGCATAGCTTTGTGAGCGGACTGACGTAAGGAGTTATACTCCTGGGGTGCTTTAGGGGTTTGACCTAGATGCTTGATACATTGAAAAAAAGACGAGAGCACCGCTGCTTACTCCTTCGAAAACCCTTCTGTGATGGCGTTAGAATATATCCTAAGTACTTGCTGCGAATATTATGAACGCAAAAGTTTGTAAGTATGTGGTCTCAGTCTTTGGTGGTAAGTCTTTTGTGCCAAAACAACTAAATGGAAACTTCACAATAATACGGCTTATACATCAGGATAACACATAATTTACAAAGCTGTCTGGATGTGAATTGTCCAAAATATAAAGATAAGTCAAATTCTGCGCAGTAGAAATCACGGGCACCACCTAGTATTGTTGTACAAAAATAAATGAATAGCTAAACCATTAGTATAAGATAAGTATCAAAATTATAATGGGCATGGTATAAAGTAATGGAAAATAAAATATTTGCAACTAATGTCCATATCCGTAAATTACGTGGAAAATAATGACGATCATATACTGACTTACAAGATAATTAGTTAATCGTAATATGAATTTTATATATGAGGCGTAAGATTTATATTGAATTGTGGTGGAATGTTTAAGATTAGTAATCATTGGAATAGTTCCATTAGTTGACATAGGTCCACGGATTTAGCTGTAACTGTCATTATTCGCTTTGCACTCTTTGCTTTGTCTGACTTTACACGAGATGGTATAATGCCCATCATCACCCTGACCTTATCCCGTGTATTGTTGGGGTCGACACATCAGATTTTTATGCGAAACGACTGCCTTCTGATCTTCGTAACCCCTTTAAAATCGGCAGCCCGGGTTAAACCAGTTGTCAGACTCTCTTAGGCCTTACCTGTAGCAATTGCCTTTGGCAAATGTTAAATTGGCAACCGAGACCGACGGAACGTGCTCTCCGAGGCTCGGTGGGAATTCGGGCGTTCACCTATCCAACTACTGGCTGATATGCGCAATAGCAACTATGCCATGTCCTCCACAATATGTTGTATAATACCCGAAAAGTATGAATTTATATTGTTTATCGACATGTCTAAGGAGATGTATAGCTTTTCTCCTCAAAATGTCTAACAAATAAACACAAGCATCAATAGAAATACCAGATCGTGCCCTAGTCCGGTAATTACGTACAGATATAACCTGCTTATTACCATCTGTGCGGGAAGGTCAGGGAAATTGAATAGAATCGACCTGCCACAAATTATATACTGCCAGGGACCCGCGCCGTTTGATTAGAGAACCGGAGCGTCCCAACTAAATTATGTACATTACATATTACATCAAATTTTACTCAACCATTTTTGTTTGTAATTATTTGTAAGCGTATGTTTCACCGAAGATCTATCTAATATTGACGAGGTAGTCCGTCGATTTACCTGAGTTGATAATTTTGTCAGCACTCGACAGCTAATTTATTGTATATACATAAAGTGTTACAAGTTATTAAAACGTATGTAAGTATATCTAAACTAAAACTAAATAGCGGAACTGAAAATTTTTAGGAAATATAAAATCACTAATTTGCATTTTTTATTGTTAATCCTATGCGGGTAAAACCGCGGGAAATAACTAGGTATAAATACAATTTAGATTTAGCTTATTGGTCCTTTGATCCCAAAAGCTTGATCAATCATTGTATAAGTGATGAACTCAAATTTCCATCGACACAGTGAAATCACCATAAAATTCGTTCCGCTGGCGAAATACTTATTTTAAATTGTAACAGGAATAACCACAGGGAATAACTCACTTAACATGCCATTACAGAGTGAAATATTATTTGGTTTAACTGAAAAACAAGACGAGTTACTGCGTATGATATAAATACCTTAATATAAGAAGAAATATAATCTATAAATTACATATTATAATTGTTAAAATTTGATTGATCGGAAAAGAAAACATAGTACTTAGTTAATGCGACATTGTGAAAGTAATACAGTTGTCTAGCTGTGCCCCCCTGATTTACTCGCGTATACTTAATTTCATGGGTGGCTTTATTTATAATAAGAACATTTTCAGAAGTTTTAGAAAACATTTAAAAAATATGAATGAATTCGGCAAACCCGTTCTCAAGTCCGTGTCCAGGAAAATAGCGGCTATTTTCTATGTACTCTAGCTGTTGCCCGCGACTTCGTCCGGGTAAATATATTTCATCCCGTTTTTACAACAGTTTCACACCTGTTTGTCGCAGCGTAAGGTATAAATGAGCCTTCCTCAATAAATGAATACAAAAATACATTTTATTTCGAACCAAACAAACAAGCTCTTCAGCTTTATAATATTAGATATAGATGTGTAGCGTGCAACTGTGTTCTTTGAAAACCAATCTAAAGATCTAAGAATAATTGATTAAATACTACGTCTTAGTTAAACACGATCCCAACGAATGTAGAACGTTGTTTTTCAGCGCGTGTCAAGGATTCTTAATGACGTGATGAGTTGTAATAATCATAATTACATAATTATTGCTAACTATCATAATTATTCTTCTTATATTTCATCCATTTAACAGTTAGAACAACAGCATCCATCTTTCTTGTGAAGAGATTTTAATTTTATATACTGCGCAAAAGTTTTCAGACTAGTTCACATCCTTAGAAGTAACACTGAATTATGAAAATGAGCCAGAAAATAAATACAGACACTCTTAGAGCATTATTTATCAAGCAAAAAATAATCTTTATTTCCCAAAATTCGTGTACTTCTAACTAATTATAATCTCCTGCTTACCCTATGCAAATTATATATATCACTATTTTTCTTTAATACCCCTTTAATGGGTTCATCAACATCTAAATATAAATAAAAAAATATTGGATTCTATTACTGTTGGCTGCTGGAGCGCAAAATTAATCTGACTTGTATTTCTAAACGGACAAAAACAGTCGTTGATTAAAAGATGATCAAGATTCAGTAAAAACTGTAAGTATTCAATATGAATCGGTTCTCATAACTTCAATTCTCATATGTGATAATTTCACGCTGTCCTATAAGCCTATAAGTAACAGTCTTGATGCAATCTCCTCCCCGGCGGTAAGCATTAGAATACTTTGTCATTCTGACGACTTTAATGTATTCGAAGTCTAATAAAATACAGATGTTTGAATTCGTATGTGTGGAGACGAAATTAGCCACGATACCGACAAACTAAAGGACATCACATAACATAAAACTATAGATGATGTTTAGAATAGTAGAAGGGATCCTACTCACTATGTAAATGACGAATTTGATTAAATTCATACATTTGGTTACGCACTTCGAATGTTCTAATTCTCAGAAATTCCATTTTGTATACGTAAATATTTATATAATCTTTGGTGACCTATATTGATCAGGGTCAAGTAAAGATTCATGCGGAGGCATGCCATAGACACTCTAGGATCTCTGACGCTTTGTAAACGTTATGTAAATTGAAATATTGAGGATGGGCCCTCAATATTTCAACCCAGACCAATGTTTTATTTAACACTTCTAAGAAATTTTACAATTTCATTTATCTCGATTTATTGAAGTGTTTTGAGATGAAGATCCCTGACTTTGTTTACGGCTCACGTCGATGTAAGCTTGAATGCGTCTAATTGAGTTACAATTACGCAGTAATGAGCCGCGAATAATCCCCACGAAGGTTTACTATTCTGATGGATCGTTTGTTTGTTTGTTTACTCTGAACAAAACAATTCTATCGCAATAAAATACACATGCCATTTCTGGAAACGTTCGAAACGATAAATTGAGTTCCTGTTGAGGTTCTAACTATACATTAAAGTGAGCTCTCGTGTGGTGAATGATAATGCATCTTAAAAATCTCAAGTTTGTTTTGTATAAATTTCCACTCCATACAAAAGTATAGTAAGAAGTAAACAATGCCAACCTAAATGGAAATTATAATTATCAGGGGTTCCGCAAGATTGATCCGAGGGTCTTGCACGGCATGCATCCATTACCATACAATCGAACTGGATGTCCCACTTGCGATGTGATTGATAACAAAACAAATCAAATTATACTTTTAACATTCCAAGAATAGCGTCTTGAAGATGTCGAGATGTATGTGTAACAACACTTCGAGGTAATTCGGTTCATTGATTCTGGAAGCTGCAGGAAGTGTACTTTAGTTTATGTTTATGCGGTGAAATCAATTGAATTGCGCATTGAAATACATGCGTGCATTATTTTGTTTTACGATAATCGAGATTATTATTAGGTAGGCTCGGTTTTTTATAATGCAATTTGTACTAACGAGACACAACCCAACGAAACTACTACTAAGTATTTATTGTTTGACAAAACTTGTTATATTTTTCTCGGAAAATTATCTTGAGATGTTTAATGTCGGAGCTTATTTCCAACAAAGCTGAGCCATCAATATCATTTAGTCGGCTGTCAAATAATTTATAACGTTTATGAGTCATTTGAACACTAAATTAGGTTTCTTAGGAAGCCATAAGTTTTGTGCTGTCATGTTTGTTAGAACACTTCGAACGTTTGATAGTGTTTATTTCAGTCTCAATTCATGGTTGGTGGCAATGCATCGATCGGGTGAATCGAATCATCACTTGTTTAGTTTAATTCGTGATTCGTACCATTGATATTTGTTTAAAAAAATCCTGCTTCGTCCCCATTCGTTTCTCCGAAAATCATTTTTTTATTATCATTTATTAGATCGTCTTGATTTGTATGCCTACTTCTTATCATTTTGTATGGGTCAGAGATCATCACACCTTTAAGTGTGATGCGTCAGAAATTCTGCTAGTCTAAAACCATATGGACATTTTATTCTGTGATAAAAGCTTTATATCAGAAACCATAGCTTCACCAGTCTCAATTTTGCCATTATAGAATTTCAAATGAATTTATCGAGGAATTATAACGTACCTTGATCGTGTTTCAAAATTCTTGGAAGGTCTCATAGTAAATAGTACCTACACAGAAACTCATGCATTATTTAAAATCTATTTTTATTTAACTGAAGAAACAATGGTCAAGTCAATAATTATGTTATGAGCATTGTTTGGCGTGAGCTGCGTCTTAATCAATAACACCAAGTGAGTTAGTTCTTCCTACTTGGATTTAATTCCCAAATTGACTTGAGGACCGTGGGCTTAAAACAATTCGGGCAATTCAAAAGATATCATATTCAAATCGTAAATTTGTTTATCAAATGGATACTGATCTCATGTTTTTCCCCCCCTTGGTGCGCATTTTATCCTTTCGTATAAATGATTTAATTCCATCCTCAGCGGTGGCTGGCTATTTTGGATCGGATGCGCCCCCGTCAATGCGGTGTCCTGAAATAGTTCGCTGATCCTTTACAAAATAAACAAATATCCTTGTATATTTACATATTTCTTGGAAGGCTCACCAAATGGTCCAGTATATTATTATTGGATCCAAGCAGTAATTAATTATACTTTAAATTATCTTACGTTGAGTTTATTTTCAGATTTCTCTCAGTAAACACTGAACAATGCGAATCAAATAAAATGTTTCTTATGTATCAATAAAGCTTTTTTAATTGTAATAATAATGAACGTGAAATAATCCTCGTCTCAATTGTTTCAGGTAAGCGATTTCTATGAAGTTCACGGACGTTACTACTGGAAAATTTAAGAGGTAAGCAAACGTGCCATTTATACGGAAGTGCCTTGCAATCCCTTGAATCTTTGAGGTCGAACATACAAGGATCCTTAATGTGTGAAATTTGGATACTGAGTTTATAACAGTGATTCTACCTATGGTCATACCGATGACCATTCGGAAACCTCGTGAATACCTTCTACCAGCTATGACGGAAAGATTTTTTAAATATTCATATAAGGGCTAGGGTCGGACAAATATGAAACATTATTTAGTATTTATAGTTTCCTTTTCCTAGTCTTTCTTTTTGACTGGAATGGATTCAAGTTAGAGCGAAATCTAAACCTGTCCTTCATATTTTTAATTAGAGTCGGCAACTCGTAACTCGTACTGAGTTACGAGTTGCCGACTTACAAGCTTTTCAGCACACATGTTAGCGTTATTATTCACGTTGCGATGTCACGTTACCTTCATTATCTGAATTTTGTATTCAAATTTTAATACAATAGGGTTCCCACAATTCCTTTGAACTAATCACCTAACAGAATTGTAAAAAAAGCTACACATTTAAAAAATATATAAAGTGGACATTCTGGTCGTGCTGCTGATTGATGTCAGATTGTATTTTTATTCACACAATAATCCTTTGAAATAAATGGGCTAGGATTATTAAATATAACATTAATAATAAAACATAGTTAAAAAAACTATTTTGCATAATATCTCAGCGGTTACTGTACCTATCTGCTTCGCGGTGTTCATTCAAGTCAGGATTTCGTCTTATCTATAAATACGCTACCCAATTAATAAACGTATGAATCCTTTAGATTCAGAGTATCTACGGCAACGACCGAAAAATATGCGTGAAGGTTGGATTGAGCTAAGCTGGGATTATAAAGATTAACGTAAATCAAAACATGAATAACATAACCAACCTCGCCCTATATTCCGGTAACAAATCTTTTGTCAATCCGACGCGACTGCGTGTAAACAGTTGAACATCAGAAGGTATTAGGGTATCATGGTATCAAGTAGGTGTAATTAGTGTGAACAAAACAATGGCCGCTTAATGCGATAACATCAGCGATGTGACTGGCCCTAATGACGACAATAAAGATACCACACTGGACCCTTTAGACGACATAAATGTATGTTTCAAAACACCTGGTCGATCTAGTAGTAAATAGGCTTGGGTTAAAAAAAATATTTAAAATTGTATTGTATTCTTCTTCTTCTTATCGTGTCGATGACAGACAGTTTAAATTGTTGTAGCCCAGAACTTGGCTACTTCAACAGCATTATTGGTGGCAGCCATTAGATCTTCCCGCGTGCAGCTGGTGGGGCACGATATATTGTATTATATTATCATTATTCTATTATTTTAAAAATGTACTACATATTCTAGGTAACCGTAATGACCTATTTTTTTTCGAATACCTAATAATTAAATTAGATGATAAATAAAAGGATGCGCTTGCAACGAAATTGTAGATGTATGCATGAACAAATTTAAATTGTACATTATCTCAATGAACCTGATTAACATACACTGCAAATGATGAACAACTATTATTTCCCGTATAAATTGTCTTATAATGTTACTGGTGCTTATCGCTGTCGTTATCCCTAATAAAAAAAAGAAATAAATCATCCAAAGAATATTTTTCCGACATCTCAAAGTAACGAGGAAAACAGTGACCCGACAGTTTAAAATGTAATTTAAATAAATTTGATTGAGGATGAACTCGCGTGCATTACTTGTATGCAGATCATACATACGCCCATTTTTGGCGAGAGGTCGTGTTCAATATCGCACACGCTTCCCACGGTGTGAATAAGTTTGCCAAAATAGCGTTAGTATTGGGCCGCAGGTGCGTTGCCTCGCCAATGACAATGTGCTTTGTTATCATTGTGACAAGACCGTACACCAGGATGTATGTAATTTTACAGGAATCCCGTCTGTTTTATCCCACCCCATTCATATTTTGCGAAGTGAGATATTTTGCGGGTTTCTTTTTGATCAGAATATGTATATGTTTCTGATAGAAATGCTAGTTTTAATTACCTACTACTACTACGATATCTTGTGCTCGTGAATGAACTAATGGGTTTCTAGATCTGTGCGCGAAACAATCCAGCTCGAAGGATCAAAATGTGCGCGAAGTATTTGGTCTATCGAACCGAATTCTGCCGCACACAAGATCTTTACTACGGTGAACTCGGGTGAAGTATGCATTGAGATCGTGTAGACTTCGATATTTGGATACATTTATTATACAGCCATTTTAAAACATATTTATAGCTTTATGCTATATCTGAGTCCGTATCCCTTACATGTTGCATGTCTACTTAACCCTTGAAGGGTTCACCAAAATTTCTCCAAAACCGTTTAACTCTAATAGCACAAAAACCCGCAAAGCTGCTGCTTCACATGTCAAGCACAGATCTCGCAGCTGTTACTTCTCAATTAATTTAGTTTTGTTGTAATTTCATGGACTTTTTTCGTGTACAATTTTGTACGGGTCATCCCAGTACACATAATATTCGTATACCCTTTCTTTAGACGGTAACAGTGGAGTGTAGATTTTTTCAAGCGCATCTAACGGTACGGCTGAAGTACGGTCGTGGGCAGGTAGAGGCACCCGATTCTAAGGATCTTTTGATTTACGTTTTTGTTAGCTAAGGTGTGTTCCCTGAGCTTTAGCAGTTGTGCCTACTATTGAAGGTGGATTTGTTAGTTCATTGTGTATACGTACACCGATAAATAAGGTTGTTTGCAAATATATATTTAATTTATCTTTTTTCATTTCAAAATAATGTCTAATTATGGACATACATCTATAATTTACGCAAAATTTATGACTCTAGAACACCGGCCTAATATGAGATATATTTTTTTAATTTACTGACTAGTAACTATGCGTAAATTAAATTCACATTTGACTGGCATCTATAGACTTCACAAGTCTAAATACAACGCCATTCGACAGACGCGTGGCCCAAACAATGCAGTTGACAACAATACCAAACAATTGTTTATTATAGTCTCTAATGGCAGTGTAATTAGATGACGAACAAAGTAACGTTACATTGCCCGTTTGAATAGAGCCCCGCGCCCTTGCTCCTTTGTCCTGCGATCGGTGAAAGTAAAAGTACGGTCACCAACGGCGCCCGTTTATTGCCGAAGAAACTTTATTTACAGAAGAACCGACTTGATACACGTAAGCTCATGCTTTCCTAGAAGGGTCCCCGAAGGGAGGCAGATGGCTTACTTTACCACTTTTACCTTTCGTTCCTTCGTCGTCTCATAGAATCTCAAAATATTTTCCTCCACCCTAAGACTTGTGGTATGCCGCGTTTTTATGCATTAAATAGTGGGGTTACAGATCGGCGAGAATGGAGCTTGCGTGGTATGCTAACAGGTGACTATTCAAACCACTCTGCCACGAAGGCTCCTGCTTTATTCTACGGATAGTTAATATGCCCAGTAAAAACGCATAATGTCTATTTTTTGCTAATTGTAAGGGTCTTTAAAACACAAAACAAAATCCCATGTCTTACTTTTGAAAAGGCTTTTTGTCTAAAAGGAACATTGAAAGGAATAGTAAAACAACACCGTTCATCAAGTCGATACGCCACCCTGCTGTGCGAGATGCGCACGCGCACAGAACAGAAGCGGTCCGGTCGCTATCGACCATTCCTGTCGCTCGATCACCCATCTACCGCAAACTGACAGGGATATATGAGAAGAAAAAGTTTAATATTAAGCGGTATAAAGACATCAAGTCTAGAAAAAGGCTTATATTTTGTCGCTGTATATATTTTAACTCATGAATGAAAAAAATACAGTTAAAGTATTTAAACAATAGAGTCCCATTGTATTTAATCAAATTCAGCGGAACAAAAAGTATCTGTCATCGATAATTCGTCCAGAATCGAAGAGGAAAAATTATTCATCTATGAAGGAAACAGATACCGAAGAAATGGTGACCAAGATTAAGGTTGAAGTAAAATACCTGTTAAGGCGTTTAAGGACGACAAAAGTTTGCACTGGATGGATACCATATCACACAGATAGAGTGAAGTGCCTTAGATAACTTACATATCAAAAAGGGATGATAGATATATAGTTCAATTATTGAATGAATTTGATCCTTTCGGTATACGTTAGTACGCTAGAGAAAAGCATGCAATAAGTATAAATTTAAGTTATTTCCTGAAAAGGTTAGGGCCTTACATAAACTGGAGACTGTGATCAAAACTAAAAAACTGAAAAAAAAAAAGCCAAAATAATGCAATATTTTTTAAATCCGTTCCCTCTTTTTATGGTAATCTTAATGTTACATCGTATTTAAAATACGTACTAAAATGTACTTCATTAGAAGCATGATTTGCATGCTGTTTAAGTGTAGGGTTGTAAAGACAGTCATATGAATAAAATAATATTGTTGTGCTGTATTTTACTTGCCTAATCGAATTGAGGCAACCATTTCCATTTAGTTAATACTAAGAATAACAAATTAGTTTTTTGTACGTTACTCGGCCTAGTGAAAACTTATAAGCAAACAGCAACAAGCTTAATGCTTGTTTGTGTTAACGCAACGATAAATCTAGAAGACACATTGAAACGCAAAAAATATTTGCAAAATGAGACCAAAATATTCAACATCTGCAATATGCATGCACACTTTCAGGTAAATACTTTTATTACTAACTATCTGTGCCCCGCGGTTTCACCCGCGTGGATTTAGTTTCATGCTGTTTTTTTTAAATAAAATAAGCCTAAAACACTCCTTGAAACATCAGCTATATGCCAGTGAAAGTCCCGTTAAAATCCATCCAGCCGTTTACGCGTGATGCCGTGACCAAGGGAAATGGGGTTTCATTTTTATATATAAGAAGATAATTCATTATAGATATATTTTATTCAAATATAATATAAGTTTAAAACATTGACTTATCAGCCCTGATGGCAGCTAAGAATAATAGGTATATGGTCATATCGAAGCTGGCGATGCGTAACTCCGTGCGCATGATTCACCAGCTATCATCAAAACATACGCCCAACGCGACAATGTGCATTTATACAATCATTGATCGTATTGTTACTATTCCCACTAATAATTTAATATACATTAATAATAAGTGAAGCTTTTCAAACGTACCTAACTGTACTTCTAACCTCAGAGTAAAATGATAAAGATTCAGAACTTTACTAATATTTAAACTTATCATGCATTGGTTGTGATGATACTTCAGATCGATACAAATCCTTCGCGCATAAAACTATGTAGGTATGTTTACATACACTGTAGGTTATTACTATTTAACAAAAACAAGATTTTTTAAATGTGTTTCCATTAATGATTGGCAACATTTCTTCCTGGCATTATTGTATTAGACACCGATATAAATGTACTGATGTAACCTGAATTCCACTAAGCTCACAAGAATTGAATGCCTTTGAGTCATTCACCAAGTATGGTACATTTTAATTACATATATATTTACGTACACATAAATAACATTACGTTAGTACGTGGAACTTTTTACACTTGAAACTACTTCTCACTGCTTAAATAGAATATTTCAAATAACTAGCGGACCTCAAGCGGTTTCACCCACATAGTTCCCGTTCCCGTGGGATTACGGGAATAAAATATAGCCTATTTATATTATTCAGTGATAATGTTGCATTCAGATGGTGAAATAATTTTAAAAATCAGTCCAGTACTTTTTGAGCCAATCCGTTACAAGCATACATACATAAAAATTTTTTTTATTTATAACATTAGTAAAGATTGGGTTGATCTCACAATATGTATAGGAAAATACTGAATATTGATTGGATAAAACTGGACCAAAATCCATTGCGAGCGCTAAACAGCGATGGTTGATTTCGTAATACGTATTATTTAGTACCAAATATTTAGAAATTATATGCTTAATTGAAATAGAAATAACTATTTGCAAGCAACATTGTTTGTAACAATAGAGACACAAAATGCTAGGAGAATATTTCAGTACCTATACAAATTCATAAACTCCTTAAGGAATTTCTGTAATATTTTTCACAATTTTCTACTACACAATATGAACGTGACATCACGGCTAGTGCCTACTATATTACTATAATTTAGGTAGTCATAAAATAGCGTAGAAACAATACCATTTATCCTTCCATTGTGCGTACAAACTGGATATTGCCGGAAAATATTCAGTAATGATAACTGAAATGAAACCGCAGGCTAATCGCCGGGTTCGCTGTAAACGTATACATAATAATAATGGCTATGTTTTACAAACAGGACAACCGGGAGAAACCATTTTTGATACTGATAACTTTACACACAATACATGCTGTGGAATATTCTGGAATGTTGGGTTTCAAAACTGCGTTTCAATAAGCGAATCAAATTTAAACTAAATGTTGCTTAAAATTGGTTTACTTATTTTTGAAGCACTGACATGTTGTCGTTAGACTTCCACAGGGGCCTAAGTTAATTTCGGTAGTAGCTATGCCACAAAAAGGTAACAGAAACAGCCAGACACTTTTCTTTCACAAGTACACAGATCTGCCAAGAACTGATGCACATGATGGTTATAAGATTACAAATGAAATTTCTCTCCAAGTTCCTATCGTGGGTCATATAATGGAACGCCACTTTAATCTTGTCTTACCTCATTAGCTTTCTCTTTGATCCTTCAAATAATCGTATTATCCTCGTTCTTTTAGAATACTTAGCCGAAGTCGTGTACAAAATCACTTCTGTCACTCATAAATATAAATAACGCATCGATTTCTTCATTCATTCAGCATTCATACCTTATTTTAATGTTTTTGGCTGCCTCGTTGGAAAAGTTCAACACGAAGTCCTAATCCCCAGGCCCATCTGTAATTTCCCAGTAGCAGCCTGGAGTCTGCACGAGTATTTTTTTTAATAGACATCTTGAATATCTAGTAAAATGCTTTATTTCTAACTCAATTACAATGTCGTACGTGCAAGTCAATGATGTTAATACTGCATTGCTCGAAGTCAATTATGTGGTCGCTTCTGTGTTGTAACAGGATTACAATCCCAGGAGCGTGTGGTTACCAACCAGTTACACACAAACTGTTCTATTTTTTGCTGTCCTAGCTTTTTCTTCCCATAATAGTCTTAGGTTATTATTATTATGGTCGGGACTCATTCATTGACCCTTATGCAAAAGTCCTATATACACTTTTAAAAACAGTAATTATTGTCAATGCTTTAAAATATGATCACGCCATCTTAGAAGGATCCCCGAAGGGGAAGCAGAGGTGTTATTATAACAACCCCTACGAATATTTTCAGCAAAGATGGTGAGTCCATTGCTGTCTCAGGTACTATACATACGTCTTTATATTATTTCACAGACATATACAGGTTTCCTAACGATGTTTTCGTTAACTGCAAAGCTCGTGCTCTGAAATTACTGCACTTAAGTTTTTTTGTAAAATTCATTGGTACAGGCCACCGGGATGCGAACTTGCGTCGCTGGCGTTGTAGGCTATTGCTCAAACTCCCACGGCCACCGCGGCTCATTTTCTAACTTTAAATCTAATAAATTTAGAACATACAGTTTTCTGTTCTGAGGTTCACAGACAATCTCTTTTATCTTGAGAACATTATGAAAATTAGCTACAATTTAAAGTTTGCTCGGGTAGCCCACGTGTACACAAACAGGATGTGAACTCGTGACATACGAGTCCCCTATTGTATGGATGGGCTCTGATGAAGATACGGCAGCTAACAGATATAGGTCGAGATAACTTGAACACGTGTACAATATAACTACATGCTAACTATTCATAGATGTATAACATCGTCGTTTGTAGTTTTAAGTCTTCTTTTAAAGGTACCTATAATCAAATGTATAAAGGGAAGGAAATATTATAGATTGAATTTTAGGATATTTATTACATTTAAAATATGCCTGTTTGGTCTAACTAAAGTAATGGATCGCTTGACTATCAAGGGCCGCATAGCCATTAAGATTCTAAGCAAGATGCAAATATTTTGCTTTCTCAATGAATATCTCAATAACACTAAAATTGGACCATGTGATAGAGAGTCAGGTTAGGTAAGAGTGTAAACGCTGTAGTTATTTTAGGCTTTGGGACCGAAGTATTTTAGGCGTTATTGAATTGAATATCCTTCTATCAACTGGTGGCTATTTCCAGATACGACAATATCCACTCGTCCATATCATCTAAAGGCAGTGAACCTTAAAATAAAACCTTATCTAGGGCCTCTAAGTAATTCTACAAATGGGTTATGTTAAATTCCTCGGGGCACAGATATTATTATGCCCACCACAGGTTTACTTGCATGTCGGTAATTGCCGCGGCTCCGGTGTCTGGCATTGGTACAGCGGTCAATTATTAAATATGCATTCTATTTATTCTAGTATCCATTTCAGACCATAATAAGCAACTTATTGATTTTTGCTGAAAACCACAACCTTTTTCTTTGACAGTGGATGAGCTATGCCATACTCTTACCAAAACCCACAGTTATTATCCTCGTCGTGTTTGCATGCTTGCTTAACGAAGATAACCTTAGTTACGATAATACCACAGGTTTACTTTTGCTTACTTTTTTACAATATTTACTTTTCTTTTGACTTTTTTACAATGGAAATAGAAACTCATATAGATCTCCGTCACCTCACCGTTGAAGTATCTAACTATTAATCATTTTATTTAATTTTAATATGATAGGTTAAACACATGCTCGCATTCAAAATGGTTCGGATTTAGTTACTAATCAAGCAAAGTAGAAATAAATATATTATAGGAAAGCTTCCAGTGTAATCTAAAAATAAACTTATTGGAGAATGTCTGCAATCCAATATTGAGCCGATCGTGAATTTGCGTCATCTTTCTTGAAGTAGGTATTTGGGTGGGCACGCTAATAATGAAACCCACGCTTCAAAGCGCTGCAGTAAAACGCAGCGTAAATATTCAACTTCAACAACATACAGATAATGTTTCGTTATGTCGCATTTAGGTACATGTATTTCTATGACTCACGCAGGGCTGAGCTCACACTGAAGTCTGACATCAACGTTTGATCCGTGCTAAGTATATCACTCGTCTCAACTAGGTCATGGACTAAAGGGTGAGCGATTAAACTAGTTTCAGAATATTCAACTTTACTCCAGATATTCTCTTCTATATAATTATATGCAAGATATATCTTAGTTAAAAACCACAGCGTCATATCCAAGAGTCATTAAAGAACACATAGTTATTTACGTGAACAACTTTGAATTGCTCGCCAATCAGTATTGACAAAGGCAGGTTGTGCACCACGCTATGTGTACCTTCAGGCGTACGAATGATCTGAAGTTTGAAAGCAGCACGCAATCATCGCACATGGGCGACGCAAGCTCGAGGGCACTTCCGCGTCCACGTTGAAAGAAAATACAACGATTCCACACGCGAGCTTACGAAGTTGCGAACGACACCCCCGTAGCGGCCGTAGCATTAGCCCCTCAGCGCAAGTCGGCTCTACGAAACGCTCAGTCTAGTCCGTGCCTCCGCACCAGACGCACGCCTCATATCCTTCGCTCCACGCGATCGACGAGATCGAAACCTCAGTGACGGTGCAACTGAATTTATATTCAAATTAGACAGTCGAATAAGTTGTCACGTGTGGACGATTGTATTGTAATGAGCTAACTGTGGTCCCACTATCCATATCGAAGGGTGGCTTTTTAGGGACACTTGAAAAACATTACATAGGTAGCATGTATGAAATTTGTTAAGTTATGGAGTTTGTTATGTGCATTAGCCACATAACCAGTGAAGTGTGACTGTACCAGTGATGGTTCTCGTCGGGTTGCTTGGAGGCCGGCAAAATTAACTCTTACACGGAGCTTGGGCCGCGCGCGCTGCCGCCCCGGGGCGCGCGCCGCCGCCAGTTCATCAAGGGGTGGAAGAAGACCATGGGCGTCATCTCCAAGACGTTCGGCGTTGTTTTCAGTCTGTGAGTCATTTTCTATACATAATATTGGTCTGCTTCTTAGTTCTCTGTTCTAGTTTTCAACTCTACAATATTATAGAGGTTCGACAATTATTGCATTTTAATGACATTGTTTTACAATGGAAACTCTACCGGCTGCATGCAATTATCTACTGCAATGAGGATTTTCGCTCGTTACGGCAAGTTTTCTCTACATATGCATAACTTTTCAAGATAGAATTTCTCTCTATCGCGTCAATTTATCAGCTACGCAACTAGTAAACAAAGAAGGGCAATAAAACTGCTATATTATCCGGGCGACGACGAGGCAGTGGATAAGTGCGTTGCGCTTGCGCAACTGCTCCTATTCGCACGTTTGTTCACAAGCGGAGACGCGCGCGCTTTCAGCCGTCGCTGCGCCGGCGCGTAACAGAACGTACTTAGCTCCATTCATCTTAATTCTCAACTATCGTCTCACATCTTACCTCTGTCTCACGCAAGTCGCAACTCAATGCCTGCTACGATTCGGTTATGCAAAAATTACATCACACACGATCATTAATTTCTCCTCTTTGAATCCTCATTGTTGCTTAGAAATAAGTATTCTCACGGTTCCACTGCAAACTGTCAAAAGCTTTCACTGTTTGATGAAGATAAATTTAATCTGAACAACACCATATTTTCCTTGAAAACATGAGCAAGTCGGAAATATTTATCAACAATATGTCACTCGTCTGCGCATCAAAAGCAATGTTAAATGTTGTTTTGAGTTCTTGCATTGTTACTGAAATCCGTTTCAGTCACTGAAACTTAAAACCTTCCTTTCTGTAACTAATTAGCTCCTTTGTGTGAAATATTTTGAAGGCGATACGAATTCTCGTATAAACAATTTGCTGTCAATTGTTCGAGAGCAATTGTTTGAATCAAAGAATTAGGTAGTTTCTCGGCAGTATTTAGCGATCCTAACATGACCCAAAAAGTTTTTCGAGTATTTAATAATAACTCTGTAGAATGATTTTGTAGCGTGTTTTCTGCACGCACGCTGTCCAAATTGTTGGTTTAGATACATAATAATCATTAAACACCTCACTTTAATGCACTGGATACAGCGTCGGGCTATCATCAAGTGCAACATTGATTATTTTGACCGTAAATATTAAATATTAGATTGTTTTTTAACGGATCGATAATTGAAATTATGAACGAGGTGATTAAACAATTGATTGATGTTGTAAACAGTATACGCGTATACGTTAATTACTGCGGTATTATAATTACACATGAGGTACTTACTTGTATTTGCATTCCACTACAAAAGTTATCCATATAGGCTGTAATTAATTTATCTATTCCTATTTATTAAAAAAAATCAGTACGACTTGTCCATAACTTACATATTGTAATGTAATAAGTTAGACCGACTCACGATTTCAATCCGAAATTCGCGAATTAAAGGTGCAGCGTAATCTAGAGCGGGATAAGAAATTATAGTGACGTCATCAAAGTATTAGCCAAGACTAGGCCACTGTGAGGCCGCGGCTATCGGCCTATATATCTAAAATTAATAGACCGCTGTTCCGTAAATGTGGAAATGCAGCGCCGCTTTTATCTAGATCGGCTATAAAGCTATCTACGTCAAATGCATTCACTAATATCACCGCTACTATTTTCAGAAAGGCTATCTACAAAATTGCTTTAATTGTTGTTTGCCGTTCGATTGTGTCTACATGGACTTAAATTAGAGCCTCACCAAAGATAGAACCTTAATTAACGTCAAAGGTATTAAGAGCATATTTTATGTCAAAGTCGTCAGTGGTGAATACATAAAGCAGGGTAATAATCATTAACTCGCCCCAACAATCAAGTAAACAACTCTCGTTCACCTAATTCTAATGGAGTCCACGAAAATTGTGTAGTCGGATGTATTCTTAATTCTTATCCTACATTCTTTTTTATGAAAATATTATTTTTGAACTCTATGTTGACAATGAGATTTAAATAAATATATATTTTGTTTATTTCAAATGCCTAATTATATAATTGTTTGGGTGATTATTGATCAAAACTAACTCATTAGTAGTTATTTGACCACGTTAATCCCAAGTGAATACAGCATCAATATGCAATTGTCCTGCGTTCATATTTTTCTTCATTTAAATCAAGGTTCTTTTAGCTACTAGCTAGCAAGCGGCTTGTTTGAATGCATAGAACGGTTGCAGCGTAATCTCTCCGCTTGAAGAAAGATCCGTTGTAAATGCTTTCCCTTTGTAGTATTTACTAGGATTTCGGGAAAGGCGGCGACGATCAAAGCAAATACCCTTTATTATGTGGACACTTATAAAAGACAGGAGTGTATAGTGAAAAGGAAGAAGTAACAGCAACTCCGACCGTGTTTTGATGTTTGCATTTAGGTGAAAGTGAGCTTAATTGCTTTTTCGTCGTTTGGGCTTTATGAATTTTTTGATCTCAATTTTAGCTCCAGTATTGGAAATGTACAATATTTAAGCTAACTTCATCCGAAAGCATTTATTGCAGCCTAAGACGAACGAACTATACTCAGATAATTTTTAAAGACGTTCTAAGTTTTTGTCTTAAATGGGAAAATTTAATACTTCATTTTAAATAAAATTGATTATTCATCGGTCATTATCTGTTCCCTAAACAAACCACAACCCTGATTTATACCAACGCGTAAAGTTTAAATAATCATTAATACAAAACGTTAGTTTTTACGGTATCCGTAAATCTATCCCTTTAGTGATCATGTGACGTGCTCCCATATCGTTAGACGCGGCCCAATCAAATTCTCGTAAAGAGCAGTTTCGGTCGTAATTTACTCGATATGGGAACTATGATTCTTCGAGATGGACTCGATACCATATCGATTAACGAACTGAGCTTTTATTTTTATTCTACCGCGGGATTTTCAGCTCTAACACTTTGTGTTACAAGTGATGTATTGCGTATTTCAAAGGCTGTTCTGGAAGAATTTGGACGCGTTAGTACCGGTCGTCACGTTTGGGCAAACACCGTGCTGTGTATAATACCATGTGTGAAGAATTGTTTTTCCTACGCTCGTTGTTTTTGTAACGATTTTATTCATTTATTCTTTTCTTCAATACTGAGCTGTGGGTAATTTAGGTACGGTCTACATGGCAGCTCATGGGCTGTTTATATAATTGTATTTGCCATTTCTGAAAATGGAGGTATCGCTAAAATCATTAGGAGTACTACTTCGTGGCTCGCATTGAATATGGTGAGAGCTGTGTCTATTCATTCGTAATCGTTTGGCTATCGTTCCCAAATAAGGTTGGTCTATAGGGTAATTAGTTGGTAGTTTGCCTTACGTGTTCACATAGTTAGTTTATAGCAAGCTAATATTTTATGATGACAGATTCCGCCGGAAATGAATTTGTTAAATGTGTATGATCCAATAAAATTAAACTATACAAAAGTTGTTGTAGGATATTACAATAAATAGAAGGAAACTCAAACGTTCTTTTCGTAGGATGGATAAATTATATTTTAGATATTGTAGTGACGATTCTGTTGATCTAGAGGTGATACGCCTGTAGCGCTTTAGACCCGCTCAAAACAAATATGTGCGTGAATGGGTTACAAGTATTTGCTCTGAATCTGGTTGTATTGCTTGTGAGGATTATTTTCCTCTTAATTATTACCTTTGTAATTATAATTAGCATATGTGCTCATAATTATTCTTAATGGATTCGCATATCAATCTCTTAAATTATGTATTGCAACATAACTTCACACGGTTTTCGCAATCTGGTCGCCAAATCTATGTATCAATTTCCTTTGGTTTGCAAAACTTCCACCAGACCTCCATATTCAAGGCTCGTTTTTCTAAGTCTGTGTCTACAATAGTCTTATTCCAGTGTCCAGAAGCAGTCGTGTGGAATGGCATTGTACAAGCGGGTTTGACTGGTGGCTACTGGTCACACAAGATGAACTGGGAGGACAATTTAAATTACTCATGGCATTACAGGGAAAAAATTATGATGCGTCTTATTTTTAGTTTTTTTGCAAGGATGGTCTATTTTCATTCATTGCTTTAAAGTCATACTTATCAGGCTTGTTACACGATAGTTCTATTTCTTTTTGTATTTTAATTACTCTTATTAAACTGTCAGTCTTCGTGTTTGTAACATCCTGTAAAAAATGGTCAAAAACAAAGTGTAGACTTTCTGTGTGAGTAATCAGTATGTTTTCACGGTAAACCGCTAAATCCATTTTAATATTTATGAGTCGCTTGAATCCCGATGATAAGATAGCTTCATACAAAGCTAAAGATCTCAGGCGAAGTGGTGAGTGGAAGCTAGTAAAGCTTAAAGCCATTCATTACTTCAAAACAGGTTAAATTGTACAAAATGTTGAAATGTATACCGCGCGAAAGAAATAAATAAACAAAGGCGCAGCGGTTGCGCAGGAGTGTTCAATCGGTCGTTGTCCTTCTGTTTCCTGTCATTAATGTTACTCATTTCATAGATACTGGTGCTATGTACTTGGCTTCACGAAAGTACATTATTGTTCTATTTCTATTAAGTAACAGTCGTTTTTAGGTTAATAGTTGAGACGCGGTCTCAATCATTTTACAAATTTAAAATATAGTTATCATCGCTCTATATGCGCAAGAGAGGCTTAGACTTTATTATACTTTTTCCATTGCGAATGTAGATGTAACAAGTTTACATAAATAGATAGTGATCTATTTTCTGATAATAGTATTTCACATTATCGGTAATGGTACTAACAAAATAATCATTTATATCTATGAATAAACGAACGTAGACAGTACTATTCTTAATATGGAGGCATGCCTTAACAATTTCCATAGATCATTATTATCAGCACGAACAGTGCAAAGATCTAGGTATTGCGTTAGGATTTTAATATTAACCCACTTTTGTATTTCTATGTTCTACAGATATCTATTAATTTTGTTTATATTTTGTTGTTAATCAAACCGCTTTCGATTCTCCAGCACTTTTCACAAGCTCGATGGTTGTCTGCGTACATGTTATATTGCACTCGATGAGGCTTCACATCAGAACCAAAAACATAGTTTACGAAATTCTTCATAACCTGATGAGAAACGCTATCTTCAAGAACTCCAAGTTTAAGATGATACTGAAATATTTCAGTTACTCAACGCAGAAATAGATAGTTGTACAAATTGAATACTGTCGTCTGTATTGTGGATGAGCTTAGTAATGTGTTTCACTTTCCCATTTCTGTTTTCATTTATAGCTCTATCAACTGGTATCAATTTAAAACAAAATGTTGCATAATTAAGCGGTGTACGGGTCAATAGGGGGTCAGGGCTCGTGTCCCCCATTGTACACCATTGTGCACGCTTCCTGTCTGAACTGTTGTAGCAACGGACTTGGTAGATAAGGGCCCATTTAATTAAGCCGCGTTTTTAAACAAGCCGTTTATATTTAGAACTTTGCTCCCTACTTTAGCGAGAAAAACCGTTTCGTGACTAAATAGACTGCTTTAAAACTAGGTTAAATATCCTCGATACAAGTACTTAACCAACTAGCATCTATCAATGATAATAAACATTTAAGCTTTGGAACAGATGCTTTAAGCCCATGCATGAATGCAGTTAAAGGCAAATTAGTTCACAAACACAAGCCAGTAAAGTGACATATAGAGTGGTAATTCACTAAAACAGTTTACGATACATCTGACAGCAAGCCCTCATTGTTTCCACGCATCGTATTGAGCTCGACTCACTTCACTGGAGCTTTGAGAATGCTTTATTTAATGACACACCCACCATATGCTGGGCAATAACGTATTTTATTCATTTGTTCGCCAATTTAAACGGCAATAACGGAAGTGCTTAGTTATGCATTATTCAGCCTTCATTTCTGCGAGGGTTAGGCTGGACGGTTGGTGGTTGGGCTACACGATCATTCGGGCTCGTATGTAAGCCCGCGTTTGCGGCACATGCAATAATAAAATGTGGTATATTTCCTCGTTATCTGAGAAGCCCAGGGCATTACTAATTGCACAGAGGGGTTGTTGAGGTATATTTTAGCGAAAGCAAATGTCACTTGACCCGGATTTTATAGGTTTGTGGCGAATGGTCGGGTAGCTTTTGAAGATTTCTCTCCCCTAAGTCTCCTACATGTATGGGTATTGTCAAAATTGCATGCAGCAATAATTTGAAGAAAAAAACATTAAACTGAATAATACTGTGTGAATGTAAATGTAAATGCCTGCTATCAAAATAACCAAACATCCTGTAAATAGCATTTAAAATCGATATTCCTATAACATGAGCTTACCCTAGAGCTATTACGGTTATCAATGTAAACAATCACAAATAGAATATTGTGCTTCAGCATTTTATTCGTGCCCAAGGACATGTTCTAGTTATAGAACACCACAAACACTGGTATAATATATTATGTATACTCATTTTCAAAAAATATTTGACTATAAAATCTTCTATATCCTTTCTATCTGGTAGATGCGCAGGGAATTCCGGTCTTTCGGGATTTTGAGTATTATTTTTATTCTATGGACAGATTTGATTAAAGAAATTGGTCCAACTCGGTGTTTTCATACGCACATTGCTTATCGCAGTAAACAAATGATACACTGCCCCTAACACTCGCTAATTAACGTGTCTGCTAATTGCAAACAACCTCGCTGAAACTTCATCTTGCACCAAAACAACTTTAAATTCAAGGATGAAACGAATTGTGTTTTCATGTCGAAAATTTGCAATTAGCAATTTTGCTATTTTACAAGCTAATGCATGTTGCTAATCCTGTTAAAACGTTCGTTTATCATTGCCAAGCGATACGAGTACTTCGAGTATTCAGATTAGCGCTAGTCCTTGCGTATCGATGCGAAACATTAGTTTGTCTACGTTTCGCGTCATCGATTCTCCTTTAACTACTGCTTTTGCTAATGACTATATGACGTTAAAGTGACGTCATTTAGCGTTAATTGAAATGTCAATCCCTTCTGTTTTCGCGTCGTCTGAGCTAACTACCCACGCTAGTAAACAAATTTGATAAGAGCTTTTCGCCCTTTTGTTTATGAAGAATAATATAATATTGAAATACATTTTACTCAAGATGATTTTTAGATTTACATTGACATCACCAATTTCTGGGGAAATTTGGTACACACCATTTTTTTTAAATAGTAGTTTATTGTCTTTAAACTTTCAATGCCAATGACCGGGTGTGCCATCTTTATCATTTTATCATGTTGTTTGTGTGCGAATATTGACATATTGAATATTTGAAAGCAAACCGCTCTTCAAACTTTGCGAATAATCGTTTCCGATACGATAAGCGCGAACTTGCACTTTTGAATAATACTTTTTTGTTTTTGAGCGAGCAGATTTTTAATAAAGAACCCTTCTTCTCTCCATTAGGTTGATATCATAATTACACGCTTTAATTGTTTATCGTGAAGCCTATCATTATTCCGAACACCTCAAAGCGGGTAATATTCAATGGTGTATCATCTAGAACCTTAATTGCAGCTTAGCAAAAACATAACCCTCATAAATTACCGACGAACGTATCTATTTAGGATTTAAAAAACGAGAATCCTTTCATAACCGACAATTTTAAATTTTAAAACAGGTAGAAGTTATTATTGTAAATATTCGTATTTCATAATCTTTCTTTCGATGGTAAGAGAAGAAAAGTATCATACCTATTATGTGCTTCGACGTTATAATCTTCTCCAGAATATAATGATGAGCAAAATTGAGGGGAAAAGGCAAGTCAGGAGGAACAAGCTGTCATGGCTCCGAAATCTAAGGCAATGAACTGGGATAAACAGCGTGGAAGAATTGCTTAAGCTTGCATAAATAAGGACACATTTGCGGAGCTGACGACCAACCTTCATTAGTGGAGAGCCACCGCAAGAAGAGGCCTGGCTGAGTTTCTTGTCTATTCTTCTCAGGAGTTTCCGAACCGCTGGTAATTTTCTCGACGTTCATGTGAATAGAATAAAATAATAATTTTCAATATTATTGTTAGTAGACACTAAAAGCCTACATTGTAAGTTTATTTTAAATGTCGCAATTATAAAACAACCTTGGTAATAAACGCATTGGAAACGGCGGTTAGCAGTTAGCACTAATGTGTCCCATACATGAAACAAACACGAAGACAATGAGACGAAATACAAATAAAAATACAGTGGGAAGTACTTAGAATGAGCAATTAAAGTTAGTAGGTGTTTGCTAACAAACGCATTGTTCAGTCAAATTAGAACAGCACGCGATGAACCGGCTACAAACTATAATTAAATATGCGTATTCACTACTGCCCTGCGGTTTCACCCGCGTAGATTTAGTTTCATCCTTATTGTCGCGGAACCCTTTTTTAAGAAATAAACGTAGCCTTAGTTACTCCTTAAAACATCAGCTACCTGCCAGTGAAAGTTCCGTTAAAATCGGTCCAGCCGTTTCGGAGATTACGAGGAACAAACAGACAGACAGGCAGAAAATTTTTAAAACTTTGTTTTTTAGTGTCATTAGCGTTTACTTTACTTTCATATGTATTTACTTAGTGAAAAGCTGTTATTTTGGATTTACAAACAGACACTTCATTTTTAATTATCTGTATAGATGTATAGATTGTAGTAGGAGTTACTTCGCTTTATTAAGTATAACTAGATTCCAAAACTCTCATTAGAGTCGGTCCAGCCGTTTCAAAGATTAGCGCGAACAAACAATCAGATAGAGAAAAAAAAAAAATATAATGTTTTTTTTTAAAATATAATCCAGTCGTTTGCATTTAATGAAAAGCTGTTACTTCGGAATAACAAACCCTCATATTTATCTGTATCAATGTATAACCATAGACTAGCTTCCGTCTGCGGCTTCGCCTTCCTTTAACTCGAGTAACAACATCCTTTGTTATTCAGCAATAATGCAGCATTCCATTAGTCAAAGTTTTTTTTAATCGGTCCAGTCGTTCGAAGCCTATTCGTTACAAACAAGCAAATGTTTCCTCTTTATATTATTAGTATAGAATACTAATTTACTTTCATTACATTCATGTTTCAGTTGTTTTTTTTCTTATTCAAATTCCATACACTTTCTATCGACTGCAATCATCAAAGAAATAAAATAGACTCAATGTAAACACTTGCCCGAAATTACAAAGATGCTTCGCACTTTTGGCTTTTGTAGAGGTAAGTTATTGAATTTGTTTTTGAAATTGAATCAGGAATGTTAATGCATATGCATTTCAACTTCCGTTTCCAACAGAGACATTGATAATGACGTAAAATAAACAGCGGTTGTTCATGTCACGTAGCCTCAAGTAGAAAAAACCTGTCAAATATTCACAAGTCACCCTTTGTTTCTCGATACGAATGCAGCATTCATCGTAGGAAGTAATTTGGCGCTATATTAGACACGTCCCAATTCTATTTCCACTAAGGTCGAACCAATGCCGGCGCATAATAAATTATCTTAAACCTAATTTGATTTTTTATTTAATCAAACGCTGAGACGAGCCAGTCGTTCACCTAATTGCTTAATGCTTAATAGTTAACACGGTACCTATCATAATTTATAAGCTTTTTTTTGTAGATAGTAGGTACACCAGCCCATGTAATACTTTATTAGTCGTAGTAGGTCCTAAATTATAGCTTTAAACTTAAACTTAAAGAGCTATAATTTCTCATACTTAAAATAGGAAGGCGTTCAAAATTGGTACTGCCTTAGTTTTAAATGACGCTTCATTATCTATACATATATACAGATCTATAAATAAAATTGAAGTGTCTGTTTGTAATTCCAAAATAACAGCTTTTCACTAAATGCATATGGTAGTACACGCTACTGACACTGAAAAACAAAGTTTTAAAATTTTTCTCCGTCTGTCTGTTTATTCCGGGTTATCTCTGAAACGGCTGGACCGATTTTAACGGTACTTTCAATGGCAGGTAGCTGATGTTTCAAGGAGTAACTCGTTCCTTAAATAACGAATGAGTTACAAGCGTTGTAGGAACTTTCGACCGAAACTACGTATTTCGTTGTATAATAGTTGGCCCCCTGAGATTGCTCAGATCAAGAACTTCTGTTCTGGGGCCCTACCGTGACTTCTTATTGCCATGACAGATATATATGTGACGTGTCTAAGTCTGTCACTGTCACACAGTGGAACTGTGTGACTGTAGTGTATAAGAGCTTATAGTAAGGCCCCTGATTATACACGATGTTTTATATTTTGGGTAATCTAAACTATTGTGTTGACAATGAGAACTGTTGACTCAATACGACATGTATTCTCGGAAGTAATAGGATACTTTTTGGAGTTCTCGTATCCTACTCAAATGTTGAACTCAATACGTTCATAAAACAGCATTGTGTTTGTATTTTTTATTCAGTAACGTAATGACGATAGCCGTTTTACAGTAAAAAGAAAATAAGTGTATTTCCTAATTCTCGTATAACTAGGACAAGGCCGTTCAAGACTAATATTTACGTTGATATGTTAGCATTAAGTATTTATAGTGAAACTGTAAGTACTTCGTGTCCATACATTCGAGTGCTAAACGTATCGTATGCCAAGGAAGCTCGCCTACTCGTGACAGCCTCATTTGATATCTCCGAATTTGCCTTCAACGGAGATGGAACATAGAGAAAAGCTGTATTCAATTAAACGCTGATTGATGTAGATCTGCCTTTTGTATACAATCCATTTCATAGTGCTTTAAGAGACTTCCATTTGGAACTCAATCCGATAATGATTTTACGATGAGACCACAACAAACGGCAAATGTTTTTGCTATGATAAATTCGCGTGGATTGATTTATGTGTTTTGGTGGAATGTTTGTTGGAAGCAGAACAGTAAATGTTATGGAAAGCAAAGGCCAATAACACCTGGTGGCCGGTGAGGACGGGCCCGGGCCCGCGGGCAAGGCGTCACGGAGCCCTAATTACAGTGCCTCCGCCCGCAGCCTCTAACACTGGAATTTTACTTCGCCTCTCTAATATTAACTTCGGTTTTCAAGAGCAACTCGAAACTTTTGGTAATTCCTCTTTGTTGTTACACGCTTTCCGTAATTTGATGCTTAATTTTGTGGCCACATATTCTGACCAGTGATTTTATGTTATGTGGATTTTAGGAAATTAACTCCAGTATTAGAAGGATTTCTATATTTTACCAGTTTTTTTATATGGTTCACAAATGATCCGATCTCGTTCGCAATCGTAAAATACGATTTAAATCTACCACGTGTTACTAAACAGTTCTCCGGTTCTTGTAAGTAAATTATAGAGTCATCAGCGACAGCTGGTCGGCTTTGAATGAATAATTTAAGTACGAAGGCTGTGCGCCGGCGCATCCGTCCGTACCTGGTGAAAGTATAACCGACAATAACGTCGTAAATAAAGGCTGTTGTTTCAACTAGTGTAGTTAAAGATTATCCCCATCGCGACCCCGACCGATTTATCCCTTTACTACCTGACTATTAAAACAATACAATAGCCAGTTATCAAAGGCCGTCTGAACACGGTCACTGTTAATTAAATAACTACCATAGCTGGGCGATTGCATCTTCAGCCGCGTCATGTTCAATTGATGCTGACACAGAATCAAGACGTCAGCTGTGTTATCTGTTGGGCTATCAGAGCTGTGTGTATACAATGAGCGGTGGCCGGTGGGCGCGCGGGCACTCCTCGCGCACCTGTCCGGGACGTGACCGGCGCTCCGCCGCGGGCACGGACGCGCCGCGCGTGCGTCTCGCCCGCTCCAGGCGAATGCCGCCGATACTCATTAACTTTTGGGGATTGGTGGCCTTTCAATGATATATGTACGAGATGTGCCGGATGCTTACGTAATGACCGCCCCGGCCATTATCCGGCCAGAACCATTTCGCCTTACGCGTGCTAAGCGTGATGAGGAATGTTGCTTTTTAGAAAATAAAGATGCGATTCCAATTTGTAGTGGCATTGCGTGTCGGAACCTATTTTCTCGACGATCATGTAACAAACCCATACAACTTCAACACGTACTTGCACCAGGTAATATCTGTTCGTTTCCAGACCCTGTGTAATAATATCAGGTCATTCCCACTGGGTCGCCGCGCGTCTAGTAGGGATTCGAATCTAATGATGCGCGTCCAACCTCCGGATTTCCTTAAATATATAAGGGTCTATAACTCTATATCCATTAATTTCTAAACGATCAATTACATTCGCCAAATGCCTAGTAGTCATGTAAAGATTGCCTGATATGTGGCAAGTGTAAAGACACCAACGACTTTGAGTCCTTTTAACGTATTGACAGTTGACAAAAGTCAGTATCGCAAGGTGGCTGTTTCCTCAGCCGATGTCCTCCGACTGTTACAAATCAATTGTACAAACAATAGTGCTGGCGATAATGTTGCCTATTTTGCTGCGCACGCGACATTATATTTCTGGCACGTCTCGCGTAAGAACTAATCGATCAATTAAATGGTATTCGAAGGTTTCTCTGGTAAAGGACTGGAACTTTACATGACGCATTTATTTAACTGCGGGCCTCGATGTTAAAGATTTGGACTTTCGGGGAACTGAATGTTTGGTCGACGAATTGCGTTGAAATATGGAGCTTTATTATGTCTACGAGAAAGGTCGTTGCGTAACAATAAAAACAATGGGCCAGAAGTGAGCCCATGGAGCGGGTCGAGCTCGAGCGAGCATTATTCTAGCGGCGCGGTGCCGGAGCGTGCGCACACGGCGCGTCTTCACGTATTATTCCGGCCCAAATGAAATTATTATACTAATTACCGAATCTCGATCACGAGCGGGGCGGAGCGGCTCTAAATCTCCAACTCTCCTAAATCGATTACGGGTATTACTACTAGCCTAGAGGTGCCCAGAGCCCACGTTTTGTCTCTGTCTAATGTGGGCCGGGCACGGGCTCCTCTTTTTGGATATATCTCGGTTCATTGCACCTCGTGGCATTATAATCGGAGGCCTTTTTACAGGAAAGCTCGTGCTTTCCGAGTGAATTTGTCGGATGTATCAAAAGTATTTATTGTTTTTTTTAAGATGAAGTCGTGTGCTTTACCTCCCACATCAGGTCAGCTTTGATCGAGCTCTGTAATTGATGAGCGTTGGATTCAATTAGCCTCACACTCCTGCGCCGTCTTAGTATCAATTATTGTTATACATTGCATTTAAATGGTTCACGCTCTGGTAAATAACTGAGGAGAACGCACTTTCACTGTCTCTAGTTCATATTAATTAATTACTCCTTAAAATATTAAGACTATTTAATTACGCGTCCCGGCATTATGTACAAATATGCTAGCTATAGACCGCGAGTTAAGATATGATATGACCCACTTACTACTTAATGATTATTTTTAATGGGGTCTAACACTAATAAATTTATAGTTTAGTTTTAAAGATAGCCCGGCACGTTTTTCTGCATAGAGTCGTGTTATTGATCAGTAAAATGTATTATCCGTGACTCGTATAAATGAGTTATGTCATTATATGGCGGCCTTCTAATGGCCTACGTGTTTGAAATGTAAAGTAAATAATTGTCATCGAATGCAGTCCAGTTTACGGCACACTTTTTCTAAATGCGATTTCCGGAATATTGTTCTAACTCACAAATAAACATGCAGTACGCTCTAGGGACCGCCTTCTCATCAGTGGTGAAATGGAGCTCATAATCCTTATACCGGGAGTGTCACTTCTAAATCTCCAACCTGAGCCTTTCAACAGATAACAATTGACGGTTTTAGTTAATACTATCAGATAACAACACTCTGGATACCTAACTATACCTACCGCTGAAAGACAAGTAACGATACTATAAGAGCCAGTGCTTTTATAGTATCGTTACTTGTGAAGTGACAGTTCACTTGAATACGACCTTCCAGAGGTGGAGGTTCTGTCGAAAAAGCTCGGTTAGCTTGGAAGTCCCTCACGAGTAGGATATCTATGTTTTAGTAGTATCCGGCTCGAAGGACCAAAAATGTAGGGGTAGCCAGTAGGTAGTGTAACTATGTGATGATAATCATAAAACTGACATAACGATAACTTGATATAAATTGATAATGATATTGAGTGCCGAATGCGGGGGAAAGAAAACCGCTCCGTCGGAATGATAAAAATGCACTGATTATAATCGTCGTTTGCTTAACCTAAATATGCTATGATGCGTCGGCATCGACCGCTGACGCTGCACATTTTGCATACGGAAACCCGTACAATTTTAGTGTTAGGTTTCCAAAGCTTTCAGGCTTCTAGTGATGTGTATGTTGAATTCAATGTATTAAATGTTATATGTGTTTGTCCCCAGCCTGTTCGAGCAGGAGATAATGAGCTATGTTCCCGCGGGCGGGTCGGGCACCGTGGTGTCCACGAGCGCCTCGCCCGCCGCGTCGCCGGCCGCCGCCCGGAGCACCCGCGCCCCGGCGCCTCAGAGGAGGGACTTCGAAGCCAAACTACGCGCCTTCTACAGGAAGCTCGAGAGCAAAGGATACGGACAGGGACCCGGCAAGTTAAAGTGAGTTACAATCAAAGCATGATGATTATGATGCGTTGTTCATAATGTCCATAGCATTAAGAACCTTACAGTTGAGTTACAAATTCTGTCTAGTGACTTGGTTTTGGTGGTCGGTTGGTATTGGTGGTGGGTATTGACATCCCTTAAAATAGGTCGGGATCCACTCGTCGAAATTCGCACCCTGTACTCACTCGGCTCAAATTTTTGAGGTTTCCACTCGTCCACTGATATATCTAAAGTACTAGGACGTCAGAAGTTTAAAGAGGTAGCTTTCGGTAGAGTTCAATGATTTTCAACATTATGTCCGTATCATAACGTAACATTTACACCAGGAGACAAGTGGGTACCTTAAAATAGATAAATAATTGACTGTTCTCCTACGGAGGGACCAATGGGCACCTATATAGGGGCCAAATCTACATTTCTAAGGGACGAATATTGAGGGCCCAGTGGGTCCTGACCTCTTAAAATTAATTTTAATGTCAAATTCACACACTGACCATGGACCTGTACCATTATAGATTACACATCCGCCGCGAGCACCTGCTAGAAGACGCGTTCCGGCGCATCATGTCGTGCACCAAGAAGGAGCTTCAGAAGGGCAAACTGTGCGTCCTGTGGGACGGCGAGGAAGGGCTGGACTACGGCGGGCCCAGTCGGGAGTTCTTCTTCCTGCTCTCCAGGGAGCTGTTCAACCCCTACTACGGACTGTTCGAGTACTCCGCCAACGATACTTACACCGTACACGTCTCGCCTATGTCGGCCTTTGTCGATAATCATCACGAGTGGTGAGTAATCAATTAATATCTATAATATAAAAATGAATCGCTGAATGTGTTGCAAATCTCAAGAGCAGCTGAACCGATTTTGCTAATATTTTTTTTAGAATATTCCTTAAAGTAAGAGGATGGTTCTTACGTTGAGAAAAATTCAAAATTTAAGAATCGACTGTTAGGGTGTACGAAGTTCGCCGGGTCAGCTAGTTTTATATAATAACTTAGTATAAAGCTGAAGCGTTTATTTGTTTGCTTGAACGCGCTAATCTCAGGCACTACTGGTCCGATTTAAAAAATTATTTAAGTGGTAGATAGCCCTTTTATCGAGGAAGGCACATCATAGGAATGGGTTATTATCATCCCACAAAAATCAATTCCGGGTTAATGTTAGCGTTAGCCCAAAGTAAAACAAAATATTAATTGTCATTGAAAAATATATTCTAAAACCGTATAATAAATATGTAACAATAACTCCACAGGGGATAAAAAGACATACGTAAAATGTTATTATATTAAATTATGTGTTATTGTGTTATTATCCTACAATAATAATAAACAACAAGGAAGAGGCGAGTAAATGTATGTAGTTGTGGCTGTGAGCTATAATTGCATTTATTATCGTCACGCAGTCCCACTTATTGTCCCATTAGTGGGACTAAGTACATGTTAAATTCGCTCGCTATATAACGAGAGCTAATGAAATTACTGCATAAGAGGCTTGATAACTAATAGCCCCATCCATGTAGCTAGATCATCGCTCAGGAAGAAAATTACGCCTTGCATAACTGAACTGCAAACTAAAGAAAAAACGCTACGCCACTACGCTATTATTTTTTAATTTACGGTACCAAAATGAAACGTCGAAGCCAGTAGTTCTTAATACTCTGCGTAAACCGAAGGCCCCCTGGTCCCTCTCGCTGGGCCCTCGTCAAATCCACACGACAACTTGTTTATTTTTTGACACGGTGATCTACCAACGCACAGTCCAAACCACTGGACGGATCGGACTGAAATTTGGCATGCAGGTACATGTTATCACGCAGGCATCCGCTAAGAAAGGATTTTGATTAATTCTACCCCCAAGGGGATAAAATAGGGGATGAAAGTTTGTATGAAACTAAATTTACGCGGGTGAAACCGCGTGGCACAGCTAGTTAAGTATAAAATAGCCAGTCCAGTGTGAAGTGGAGGTCAGTGGTTTCCATAATGAAACTTAGAAATGCCTTTGACTGTTCTAGAAAACCTTCATTAATAATGAATGAGACCAAAATAGGTTTGACCTTTGTAAAGAACAATCATTGTGATTTTCCAAACTTCTAAATGTAAATTACTTATACCTTGTCCAAGGAAGTTGCCCTGAGGTTTGGTATTGAAGCACCTACAAATCTCAATAATATACGAAACCTTATCCAATACCGTGCCTGCGTGAATAAGTGTCGTGGTGGCCTCAGGGTTTGAGCAGTCGCCTGCTACGCAAGCGGCGCAAGTTCGAATCCCAGCGGGTCCTGTATCAATCAGTATTTCAAAAAAAAACAGTGTGTGCAGTGATTTCACACCACGTGTTTTACTGCAGACTTAATTTTAAGGGTGGCCAAAGTCACTCCTTGTAACATTATTCGGTTTAGCCGTTTCGTTTTTTTCGAGATATGCCGGAACCGACAGACAGACAGTGAAATATTTTTAAAATTGTTGTTCTGTATGGGTACCTTACGTAGTTTCATATGCATTTAGTGCAAAGCTGTTAATTTGGAATTACAAACAGATACTTCAATTTTATTTATCTGTATAGATGCTAACCATACACGGTAGTAATAATTCTGGTACATTGTTTTCAGTAAATATTGTATATTGTATTGAACCACCCCAACAAGAAAAAATAGGTACGATATTTAAATGTATCGTATTGTATTCGTCCCAAATAGGGATCTTAACACCGGTATTAATTCATTAGTTACTGTTTTAATGCATACTTAATTATACGAATACGGGTTTAGCTTCCTGTGGATTTAAATTTACTTATTGACAACTAGCTGTGCCCTGCGGTTTCACCCGCGCGGACTTTAGTGCGTTATGTAACGATTATTTTCAGGTTTCAAGAGAACGGTATAAAGTCCTATGTCCTTCTCCTGGTTCTAAGCTACCTCCCCACCAATTTTCAGCCAAATCGGTTCAGCCGTTCTTGAGTTATAAGTAGTGTAACTAACACGACTTTCTTTTATATATATAGATTTGAAGGTACATGGCGTAATTTTGTGTAGGATATTTTTTGGGTTTTCTTCAGGAAAAGGTAATGGTTATATGAAACTAGAAGAAATCTTATTAAAACTGGTCTTTACCTAACCTAAGTATGTCAATTACTTGTGTTTTGAAATTGATGATCAGTTTTTTAATTCATTTTTATGGAATTAAATCATTTTTAAGTTTGTGTGTCTTAATTTTGCCGTCATACAGTTTAATACTAGTACGGAGGGTAGATTTCAATCTCATTGCTGTTAGAAATCGAACTAAGCAGATGTTCAACTCAAAGCACATAATTATGCATACCATCATACATTGCAGAAAGAAATATGTTTTACGTAATTACGATTATTTAATATCTGTAATGATTAACTAAGGAAATTGATGTATAACACCTATCTTATGTTTAATTAGTCTTGTTTATATACTTATGTTTTGTTTTTTTGTTTAGAAGGTATGTAATTTTATGTAATTTTAGTGGTATAAATACTGATAAGTCTTTATTGTTCATTTGCCTAAAAATAAAAAAAATATAATTAATAAAAATAAGCATCATATGTCTATACAGGGCCTAGACTTTCAAGGCGAACATTTTTGACAAAGAGTATCGGTTGGTACATAACAATTAAAAAAATATATGAAAAAAACCCATTATTTTTTTATGAAATGGCAATAATTACGTAGTGTATTTAAAAATAAAAAGTGAGTAAGTAAAACGACAGAAAAAAAATGCTTATTTTTTTTTTCTTCATTAGACAAATATCACCTAATAAGTATAAGCCCTATATCTCATCTCATAAAGTTCAAACTGAGTGGCCTGTTTTAGTAATCTATTTATAAGCATCGGTTCCGGCGGCCGCGCGCCTCCGTCCTACAATACGTTATACGATAGAATTACGACAAACACCCAGTATTATGTTACCCTCGAACACTCACTTGGACCAAAAAAGGTTTTTTGTTGGCGTTGTCTGTCAATATGACGAAAACGTAACATTATCACATTTCAATAGCTTATTCTTAAGTAGTGTTATGTGTGAGTGACAATTTCAATTGAAATTGTGATGTAATTTACAAATAATATTGTATCAAAATCATTGGTGGTTTAGCTTGTGAATCTATGTCGTCTGATAACGAATACTTTTAAGGTAGAATTATTATTAGAAAGCACGTTTCAATCAATATTCGCCTTCCTAAGCCCAGTGGTCCTAAGACTGTAGACAATGTAATACCATCTTCACGCTTCGCAAGAAACGATACGAAATGTTTAGGAATGATCTATGTCACGTGACAGATTTATGTAATTTCCATACATTTTTTATCGCTTCTATCTTTGATCCCCGCTATGGGCAGATATTTGCGTCATCAGTGAAACTTGATCAAATCGGTTCCTATGGATCTGCTTTACATGTTATATCCATAATTGTAATATTAGTGTTAACGTAGGATTTTTTATTGCCAGGTTCCGATTCTCCGGTCGAGTTCTTGGCCTGGCGCTCGTGCATGGCTACCTCCTTGAAGCATGGTTCACGCGAGCGCTGTACCGAGCGCTGCTGCGGCTTTCTCCAGCGCTTGAAGACGTTGACGCACTAGACGCACAGTTCGCTGCATCGCTGCGGTGGCTACAGGTACCAAATTATGTTCACTAGCGCCATCTTGTGAAAATACTTGTAACTCTTAGGACATTTAGTTGTTCAAAATAATCGGTAGATGTCGCGCCTATGCCAGATTGTGCAATGCGGACAAAAACAAACCAACGTGATTTATCTATTTTTAGTTGTAAATGAAGAGGTTAGAATTTAGAATGGTTATGAATGTCGGACGGAGTTATGTACCAAACGAATTATTAGGGTTTATCTAAACTACTATGACGACTGTTGGTATTTATTATGAAAATATAACACCCATAGTTGTAAAAGGGATTTACGTTTTCTATGTTCGGTCTTTTAAGTCAAATACGCAAATAATTTTTGCCAAACATATCAAATTACTTACTCCTTTCAGTAAATGTAAATTTTTTTTTCTTTTTAGCGTTTCTGTTATACGATTAATTCGTTATTTCCCTATACCAATTTAGGTATTTTTGTGTTTTATACTGTTGTTTTCTATACCTATTTAAGTCCTGCGGTTTTCCTGTGTCGACTATTTTTCCCATACAAGCATTTAATCGTATTTATATCTAGAATTTTTATTTTTATTATTTGACCACTAAATAATCTAAGCATGCTTAATGGACCCAAAATCATAGTATAAAATTCAAAATGTCTTATTGGTTTAGTAATAACTTTCAAATCGTCAGAACGACATGATTAACTACATGATCGTAAATGTTACGTTATAAAGTCCGTAGTGTTCACAAGTGGAAGTGAGTATGGAGAAATGATAGAGTAACGATATTTGCAGTCAGCACAATGCGTGGTTTTCAAGCCAACTGTATCGTTCACAAGGGGAGTACCTAAGTATGGAGAAATGTATGTAACGATGTTTGCAGTCAGCGCAGTGCGTGTCGTCGCTGGAGCTGACGTTCGCGGTGTCGGAGCGGCTGGCGGACGGGCGCGTGGTGGAGCGCGAGCTGCGGCCGGGCGGGCGCGAGCTGGCCGTCACCGAGCGCAACAAGAAGGACTACCTCGAGCGGCTCGTGCGCTGGCGAGTGCAGCGCGGCGTGCACGACCAGACCGAGTGGCTCGTCAGGGGCTTCCATGAGGTACACATACCTATACGTCACATACCTATATAGGTGCTGAAAATTGTGAGAAGAATTGCGCATGTATGGCGAGACAGATCCAAAGAATGAATACTGCGCATTCAAGGTCAGCTTTCAAATCTCGCGACTGGACCTGAACGTGAACCGAGATTTAAATTCGATCTTTATCGCTCTTACGACTAATTGGCCTCGTACGTCTGTGTCAGATGATTTAAGTAGCGTCATTTAGTCGACACTTTCGCCAGTGGCTAAGAGGCAGATACGGGAGCGGCAGTCTCTTCTTTTAAAACAGACCAGACCTTGACTACCTTCTCGACATTTTACTAACTTGTACGTAAGTTGTATGTTACCGTAGTGATCGAGGTGTAACTTTTAAAACAGGGGAGACCTTGGCTACCTACCATACCAACTTGTATGTTACCATGGTGATTGAAGGGTACTTAAACGTGTTTTCCTTGTCCAGGTGGTAGACCCCCGGCTGGTAGCAGCGTTCGACGCGCGCGAGCTGGAGCTGGTGGTGGCGGGCGCTCCGGAGCTGGACGTCAGCGACTGGCGCGCCCACACCGACTACCGCGGGGGGTACCACGACCACCATCCCGTCGTCATCTGGTTCTGGCAGGCCATCGACAGGTAACTCACCAAATGATACACACTCACTAATATAGGTATGCAATACGGGCCTGTATACCATGGGAGTAGGGCGTAGGCACAGTTTATAATATAAGCTTACTAAGCACAGTGGATCTAGATAATTTTTTTGCAGTATGAGCGTTTGCTTCATCAGCGTGAGGGTTGTCACTTAAAGTTTTTATAATTAACGCATGAATTTTAATGTCAAAGTACTTAATGTCCATTTGAAGTTTAGAAAAATAGCTACTCTTTTCGCTACGTCGAGATTCAGGCTTCATACATTTCCTCGCGACGAAAAAAATCTTAACTTTATTCCTCGGGATTAATAACTTACGTAGGCTTTAGAGACACCTGAGAAAATTTACATTAAAAAGAATTTTCATGATGTAGGTTGAAATAGAACACCATTTCAATCATAATTCTACTCCACGCAACAAAATATTTAAAATGATTATTTCTATTCATTATTTTATTTATACTTATGCTTTGTATCCAGATTCACAAACGAGCAGCGTCTCCGGCTGGTGCAGTTCGTGACGGGCACTTCGTCGATCCCGTACGAAGGTTTCTCCGCCCTCCGCGGCTCGACGGGTCCGCGTCGCTTCTGCGTCGAGCGATGGGGGCGCGTCGAGTCCCTCCCCAGAGCACACACCTGCTTCAACAGGCTCGACCTGCCTCCATACCCCACACCACACCTGCTCTACGAGAAACTACTCCTAGCCGTCGAGGAAACCAATACTTTTGGCATCGAGTAGACTTTACACTGTACGACATACTAGGACCCAAAAGAGTAGTCGATTTTTAGACTTACAGTATTTATTTGCGTTTTATAGGACATTCGCACGAGTTCTTACCGCGGTTTATACTTGATTGTCCAATATGTACTGTGAAGTGTGAGTCGAGAGCTTTGGAAAAGCTATGGTATTGACCCAATACACGGCGTCGACGAAACTTCTGTCGCGCTCAGAGGCTATAAACAGGTTGCAAAACTCATTTGCAACCTTGTCTACTCCGCGTCTTATTACTAAGTGGTTAAGAATGAAATTCCACCAATAATTTAACTCTTTCAATCTTGAAACAACTGAATTCAACCTTGTGCTTGGTAATAAGATTGCATGCAAAAAAGTGCGCAGCGGATTGTTCATCTGCGTTACGTGTATTATTACAAATGATTAAAGAAGTCGTCATTTAAGTAAAACTTGACAATCGAAAGTGTTACTACTTGATATGACAACGGCCGAGGTCGAGTGACTTGTGGTCGGTAGCGTGAGCACGCGCAGTGTACGCGCGCGGGCAAGCAAGCCCTTATAATAAATACAGAATAAATTATCGAAGTTCGATAAGTGTATTGTTTAGCCCTGAACGTCAAGATGCGGTCCCGATAAACAATATCGAGTGGGTTCAACGGCCGTGCACGTACATTGTATGCACGCCGGTGTAAATATATCGCGACTTATTACGATCACTTGTCAATGTAAATAAAATAGTCAATTGATAGCATAGCATGTAGCCGGACAAAGATAGTGTTAGGTTAGCGAGTAGGAGTGGCGCTAGTGAGCCTATTAAGTTAGCAACAACAGCCACTTGCCCTATGAATTTGTACTTTATTAACGCTTTGATTGTAAGTGAAGTATACTGTGGCTGTGAAACGGGGCTCAAGTCCTGTATTTAGATGTAACGCTTAATGTCACTAATTTATAAATTATATTGTAACCTTCAACTCGATGAGTTGCAACAATTTATTTAAAACATCTTTGAATTGCAACATTACTTTACTATAATTATTATGAGCATCCAAATATATAAATTCTTTGACAATATTGCTTACGAAAGGACAAGATATAACACGAACTACATAACTAGCTAATGAAATAAATTAAGTCCATTTTCACCTAATTTACATTTTAGTTGGATCGACATTATACAATTAAATTGTTACTACCTACACAATTGTAGAACCTGCTTATTTGTAACAGCATAGTTCACCCACACCTCGTCGCCGTGGTATAGGCAAAAGGCGCTATCATGGTATCCAATCTCATTTTATGACAATTGAAAATAGCCTATATCACTCGGAAGTGCCAGCTTACTAAGTTGAGAAATTAAAAAAGTTTTGGTAGTTCCGCAGTTCGCCTCACATACTAACATAGTTACACTCAGCCTCATCAATATTAGAATAGTTATAGACATGGACACAATGTCAATCGAATTGTAATGTTTTTACACTTAATTCCAACAAAAAGTACTAGTCAGCTAATTCAGTTAAAGCAGTTCTGTTCTGTCTACCAAGTGTTATGATATGTATTATTGTAAATTCAAATGAAATTGTTTAGTATGGTGAGCAATTTGTAATTGTTTTTCCATTAGAATAATTTAATGTTCCTTTGTTATAATTTCTAATCTTTGTATAAATCATGAAATTTCTTCTAATAATAGTATGTACTAAAACAGGTAATAAGCATTTGATTATGTTCGGTTCATAGAACAACCAATCTGATTTATATTAAATGTAAATATGTTATTTATTGCTTATGTACTCATTACACTCGCGTGTAAGTTAATTTGTATAAGTAATAGCTTTATTATGTTGAATATTTAACTACATACATTGTGTATTGTTTTATTGTGTAAATTTTAAGTATACTGTTTTTGTGTGAAAGTGATAAAATGTGTCAATATACAACATTACTTACAAACACTGGTTTTATTGCGATAACTTATATACATGCAATACCTGATAAAGTAGTTGTGGCTTCCCACTGTATTGTCTGACCACATCCTACACTGCGGAATGATTTTATATATAAGGCTAAAGATTATCAACAATTATTCGAGAATGATTGATATCCAATGAGCATAAACAAGTAGCGTGCATAGTGATATAATATCAGGCAAGTGTCAGCGACTGGGGGAGGACAGCTTCAGTGCATTAGGAACAAGTTAGTTTGTTAACTGGAGTTAGTACTGTTAATTGAAAATAATTAACAAAAATATCACACATACAAAATGTTTATTTTTCAAGAAGTTTGTGTAACAACAAAAATCAACCTTGTTATTTTTAAAGACCTTATCTTTTAAACATATATAACTATTTACAGTTCCCAAAGTGTGCATTTGTCAACACAAACTCATGATATAAAATGCAACAAGGGTTATTTCTTCACAATGTTCTACTCTAAGTTGTGACGGAGTTAATTCATTATAGCATGTCACAGTCTGTATGTTAAAACTTAATCCTTACAACTCGTAAAGTTAAATCATAAGCTGGTGTGATTACAATATGATAAAAGCTACATTATGATAGTTTCGTATGCATTAGTGTAGCTGTGTTCCAAACTAAAACTTAAGTATATCCTCCCCCTCGTTCCAGAGCGCCAAGCAACAGTCAATCCCCGTATTGTGAGAAATTACCAAAATAAATGTCGATCTAATGAGTAACCATAGTTAGCTCAAACCGACTTAGTTCCAATGTAATATATAATACACACTCGTGTAAATATTTTGTATATTTACTTCAAAAATAACGGTACATACAATATTTAATTTGTATCTCTATCATATTTTCAAACGGGATTGGAGCGAGTTAGCTCACTATGAGCATCTAGCCAAGAGAGGGAAAATCCTTGCTGTCGTCGACTTTGGGCGGCGCGGCGAGGCTGCGCGGCAGCGGGCGCTCCTCGGGCGGCGCCTCCTCGCGCGGCGGGCCTCGGCCGCGCCCACGCCCGCGGCCTCGGCCTCGGCCGCCGCCGCCGGCGCCGCGCCGCGCGTTGTCGTTGAACGTGAACTCGATGCCTAGCACGCGCTTCTGGCGGCCCACGCGCTGCGGGTAGTCGGCCATGTCGTACTCGTCGTCGCTGTCCTCGTCCTCGCCGCGCTCACCCTCCACCTCCTTCTTCTTTTCTAGCTTCACCAGGTTCTTCCACTGGCTGAGGTCCTCGCCCTCGCCCGCCTTGCGCAGATTATACTGCGGCGCCATGCGCTGCGCGTTCCGGAGTGCCTTGTACTCGTCCAGAGTGAGCTCACGCGGCTCGTCCTCCGCCGGCACGGGCTTCTCGGCGTCGGGCTGCTGGCCGTCGCCGGCGGCCGCCGTGTCAGGCGCCTTCTCCTCCACCACCTCGCCCTCCGATCCCGTCTTGGTTATCTCGTCGATCTCGTCCTTCAGGGTGCCCCAGTTGTGGGAGCCGCCGCCCTCGCGCTTGTCCACCGGCTTCACGCCGGTCTTGTCGGAGCCAGACCTCCTGTCAAACTCGCGCTTTCCTCGGTTTTCAAAACCCGGACGCGGCCCGCGCGGTCCTTCACGTCCTTCACCACGATTTTCGCGAGGCTCACGAGGCTCACGCGGTTCACGCGGCGGTCTCGGCCCGCGGCGATCAGCTCCCTCGGGATTGTCGCTGAAGTTGCGTCGCTCGAAGTTAGGCCTGCGGTCGCCAAACTCGCGCCTTGGGGGCCTGGGCGCACCGTCCTTGGTCTCGACGGCACCGTTCTGCGGCCGATCCTCGCGGCGGCGCGGAGGCGGACGTTCCGCATTACGTTCGATTGGTCGCACCGGTCCCTTACTCTTTTGTTGCTCACCGCTTTTATTTTCCTGAGACTTCACATTCTGGGTTTCCTTGATCCCCTTCCTAGCAGCGACGATGGCGCCTTTAGGTTTGGTCTCAGGTTTGCCCTTATTTTCTTTTTCGGCCTCTTTGGACTTCTTTTTGAGCTCTTTTGCTTGCTCTCGCGCTTTTAACGCATCAAGAGGATCGGACTCATCGTCCAAGAAAAGAGCGTATCTGTTATCAACCCCCACACCGTAGGAATTCTCCATTGTGATCCTCTTGATGATTTAATCACACAAAAACTGGATGTTATTGGATAATTTTCACGCACTTTAGTAAGGCGACATTTTGTCTTATTTTATTGATTTCATTTAATATGGCGGACGAAAGCGAACGCACCTTACGCCATATGACGAAAAGGAATAGAGAAAAGAACAAAAATGGTCGGCACTCGGTAGAACTGCTCTAGCAACTTTTTTAATTTTTGTCTATGGTCTTCACGCCGTTGTCAAATAACACAGATATTCTAGTCGATGTAACCCAAAGTAACCTAATAAGAAGGAAGTATTACAAAATATGGTAATTTTTTTTTTTCTTTCTATCTATCCAAAGTAGAATTTTCCGTTCCCATTTGTTGTTATCCAAGAATATTTCATTAAACAACACTAAAAATACAAGTTCCTTGTATATACATATAATTCAGTTTTTATCACTAATAATTTAATTAATTACTTTTAAGAATTGGTACTGAAATCATCATCGTCATCACGATCCTCTTGCACTTAATTTCTGTTTAAAGCAATGTGTTTTTCTATTCCATTTATTTCTATCAACTGTCATTCTGTTTGTCCCTTTCTAGCCATATCACCTTTCACAGAGTCCTTCCAATCCAATTTTCGGTGTCAAATCATTAATAAAATAGAATAAATAGAACGTTCTCTTATAATTTGTCTACTATAAAATTGTATCATAAACAAAAAATACTAGGATAAATGCTCGGCCCATGAAAATAAACTTAAGAGAGTCACAGACCACACCCAAATAAAAATATGGGCTGAATGTCAGCTTATTATGTGTATGCAGTCGTTCGTTGCGTTATGCCACACCTAACTAAATCAATACTTTGATAAACATTACTGACATATGTATTATGTTACTTGGTTTGTTTTTTCGAGCCGAAGTGGTTCCGTAGATACAATTTATAAAATACTTTACAACGCAGTGAAGGATTAAAATCGCTAATAAGTAAATGCTCTGTTATCTGATATCACTGTGTGTCTTAAAACTATATTGCTAATAGAATTAATGTAGGTATCCCTGAAAACTAACGGTCGTAGCTACTGATGGAAGCAAGTCCTACTTTTATCCTACCAATATTACAAACGTGAAAGTTTGTGAGTATATAATGATTGTTACTCTTTCACGCAAAAACTACTGAATAGATTTTAATAAAACTTTCCTAAAACTGGCTGAAATGGCTTATATCAGAATAACAACCTATAAATTAAAAGGATATTGTGCGAATTGTCCAAAATATAAAGATACGTCAAATCCTGCGCAGACTACGAGAGTCACGGGCACCAGCTAGTATTATAATTTTCAAAGCAGCTTTTATGATCGTCTACAGTGTTAGGTTCTTTTGTCTCTGCATACTCGAGCGTGATGATATATTTTAGATTAATATTCAAAAATTAAAACGTAATAGTGAAATTTAATAGCGAAACGTGCGTAAGCTTTATTTGTTTACCTTTCATTGTTAGTTACAATTCCAATATTGTATTTGTATTTTACTTTTTGTTCTCAAGCAACACAGTTACTAAATCAGCGTGTACCAGCAGACCTCAGACTCAGATCTTCAGTCATCATGGTCTTTCTGCCTTTTACAATATTTTACCATTTCTGATACGGTTTTGAAAACATGCAGACCATTTTTGCTAGCGATCCTCCAAGGACTATATAGTTAAACATCATGCAAAATTAGGTTTACTTTTTGCAAGGACCACCACCGGAACCAGCTGGTCCCAAGCAGGTTTCCATTATCATGCCACAGACGAGGTAAGGATCGCAGTCAGCACTTGGTCTTCTATCTTCAAAGAATCCCTTGCCCTTCTTTTGCGTGGACTTTTGAATACGAACAGACACACTCCTGCTGCCAACTGCCGTAGAGAACTTGTCGAATGGTGCCGTTTCGTGTTTGCCGGATAACCGCAGCCTGTTTGAGGCTTCATCAATCTGATAATTTTTCATGTGTTTCATATGATTGGCTTCTAATTTCTTTACATATTCTTCGATGACCTTATATCCACCATCGTCACGCGTTTTTTTGCAACTAAAATTATGATGCATACCTAATCCCGGGTGCAGTTGCCCCATAGGCTTCGGATGATATGTAACATGTACACCGAAATCTTCGGCAACACGGGCCATAATGTATCGTGACATCCATAGATCATCTGGGCCCTTCATACCTACTGAAGTACCAATCTGCCATTCCCAGCAGGCGTACATGACTTCGGGGTTTGACCCCTCATAATCGAGTCCAGCATAAAGGCAGGCCTTTTGATGTGCTTCAGCAATATCTCTGCCCACTACATATTTTGCGCCCACGCCACAATAAGAATACTGATATTTAAAATGAGGAAAGCCCCCTCCTTTCGGCCAACCAAGTCCCCATCCATCGACGTCTAGCAGAGTGTACTCTTGTTCAAGACCAAACCATGGCTCCTGCTCTCTGTGAAATTCAGTTAAATCAGAACAAAACTTCCTGTGATTTGTGGCAGCTGGTTTTCCATCAATATACACTTCACATAATAATAAAACGTGAGGCTCGCATCTAAAGGGATCCCTGTAAATTGCTACTGGTTTAAGTGCCACTTCAGAGTTAGCTGTAGTAGCCTGTCCTGTGGAGCTGCCATCAAAAGACCATGATGGCGCTGCGTCTGGTGCGTAAGGTACGCAAGTCAGTATCCTGTCCTTGCTCCTCATGTTTATGCCGGAGCCATCAATCCAGACATAGGTTGCTAATACTTTATTGCAAGGATACGGAAGCCTCAAGTAACGATCCAATAGCTTCTTGTTCGTTATATGGTTAATGGAGTGTTTTAGTAAAGTTCTCTTCGAAACATTGAAAACATTATAATATTTATGTAAAACTGGTAAACATTTCTTAAACAGCACATCCATTTTTATTTGCCTTTTAAATCAACACTCACATTTAATTTAACTTTTCATATTTTTTCGAGATACGGTGAATTTGAATCAAATGACAATCGTGACAACAATTTTAACAATAATTTTTATTATGTTTTTAAATAAAAATCACGCCGTTGATAGTTAGCAAGGAGGAATTTTATCTGTACGGAAAAAAGAACTCCCATCATCATGTTTATTTTTTGGCCCGATTAAACTTTTTGACCGCAAAATATTTCCTGTATTGGGTTGGGCCGAGAATCATCATATCATAATTTATTTAAGAGCTAGGCTCATGTCGGTGAAGCAATCGCCAACCCTCTCTGTTGTCCGCTAACACTTTGACTTCCTTGTACGACATGACTCTGACTTTTTCCTTCAGCTGTTGTACATAACTAATCCTTGGTGTACCTCCCTCCCTAGGCCTAGAAATGTACTACAAATTTATTTGGGTCAGGTGTTGAATTAAAGTTACAGAAAAAAATACAAGTTTCGGCTTTATGCACATGTTTCTGCAAGCAACGCACAAACTCTGTACGGGTCGCAATCACCTGCTGGTCTCCGATCTTCAAGAAAACCTTTCTTTTTTGTTCCCACACTTCTTTGAAGCCTTATAGATGCTCCGCGATCTGCAACTGCCCATTTGCACTTATCAAACGAAGCTGTTTCAAATTCACCAGTTAATCTCTTCTTATTCTCTTCTCCATCACCAAGTCCATAGTTTTTCATATATTTAACATGTTGGTCACATAATATCTTGCAAACCCTCTCAATTTCCACCATACCTCCGTCATTACGCATTTTATCATTGCTAAAATTGTGGTGGCATCCAATCCCTGGTTGATTTTTACCCATTGGTTTGGGGTGATAGCTAATGATTATGCCAAAGTGTTCAGCTATTCTCCCGAGTATGTATCGACCTACCCATAAGTCATCAGCAGCTTTTATACCTAGGGTTGTTCCCACTTGAAACTCCCAAGACCCCTTCATTACCTCTGCGTTTGAGCCACCATAATCCATTCCAGCATATATGCACGCTCTTGCGTGACTTTCCACAATTTCTCTAACAGAGAACATCAACTGGCAACACTGGCCGGAACTGTCAAGTCTTTACGTCTCCGTAAATTTTATTGTAATTAAACTTAAAATTAGTAATAGATTAAGATAAAACTTATTAATAATTATTAATTAGTGTATAAATATTAACCAAAAGTGTTCGTGAAGTAAATCTCGCAATACTTTCGTCACAATAACAACTTTAAAATTACGACTTGTGTGAACTGTCAAACAACGGACGTTATTCAAAGTTTCAAACCTATAGTGATTCATCGGAACTAAAACCCGGGGAGTATAGTGTTTTATAATTGTTTACTCATAATAATACCACACATTACATCCCTCACTTCCACATAACACTGCTCATAACCTATGAGCAACGTCCAATACACACCTGGCCCAGTGACAATCTCACTTTACTTGACTTGTTAGTGGAAGTAAAGTTGAAGACAAATACTATCGCCACAGACAGATATACACTACCTTCTACCCGTTAAATGCTATTACTGTGCTAAAATATACATATACACTACCAATTTTATTGTGGTTACACATTACTTACTGTACCTAACAACTAAACAACTTAGTTTAAACTGCTTCAGATCTCTCACGTCTCTTAATTTGCATTCCAGTCCTCTACAACAATGAATACCATGATGACCCGTAAAGCAACAGCCCGGGATGTAGAGGACAAACTCAGGAAAACATTGCAAGAACTAAAATTGTCTAAAAATCTATGCGACAAACTCCTACAAGAGAGGGATGAGAGTGAAGAGGAAGTATCTAATATCAATAGGAAAAACAGTCAGTTGAAGAGGGAAATGGCCGAACTACATCTACAATATACTGTAGTTGAGGAGGAGCGGAACCAGTTGCAGAACATTGTTTCATCGTTCAATGAGTGCAGCGACACCCACGAGAGGGCCCTGACTCGCATCTCTGAACTGGAGAATAGCTTGAGTCTTGCTCACACACAGGTGACCAAACTGGAAACAGAGAGGGACATCAACCAGACCACCTCCGCGCTCAGCCTCTACGATGAACTGGTAAACACCGACTCCGGAGCCATGCCAACCGACCATCTGGTTACTATTGACCTTACTGATGATGTTTCTTCGAATGTACATATGTCTAGCCATAATAAATTAAAAAAGTATGTTAGGTATAATAGGTTAATTAAAAAAACTAAGAAATTAATTAAAAATCATAGAAAGTTTTTCAAAAATGTAAAATTAACAAAAGACTGTTTATCCTTAAGAAAAACAATTGATTCTTATGAGTGCAGTTTATCTAGCTTAAATTTAAGATATGACACTGACATCCAACGATTGCAATCTGACTTGCAGAGCAAAGAACAGTATTTAGTTGATTTAACTAACAGATACATTAGTGCTCAGAAACAGATAGATGAGCACATTTTGGCTACCACCGAACTAGTCGATCTTTGTAATTACAATGAGGAGCGCTTTCAGTCATTGACTAATAAACACACTTGTGACTGTGTGCCCCCATCATCACCATCACCACCATCCTGCAATAGTGAGCCGCTGCCACTGCCCTGCAAGTTGCAGGTTGCTGAGTTGAATGAAAGTGTGGAACAAATAAACTCAAGTCCACCAGAATACAAAACGGTCATGTATTCAGATAAAATCGGTAGGGATTTTAGTTGCTATTTAAGAAATAAATTATCTCATGCTGTAATAAATTACTGTATGCCAGGAGCTTCATATAGACAAATTGTAAATAAAATAATTAAAAACAATCATGACAGTCACACAACAATCATAATCTTAGTTGGACAAAACCCTAGTATTACCAAACGGGAATTAATTAATAGTTTTGAGGACTTGACAAACCTGCATGTAGGCAGGGTTGTATTGTGCACTATTCCATATAGTATTAGCTATACTGAGACACAGAACAAGCATTTATCATACATAAATAGCTTATTGCATAACATGACGTGTCATAATGAACGATACATACTGTTTGACACTAATAAATTTATTAGTGGTGTAAAGGTAACTCGGGAATCTCTTTACATTCCCAAGATATATAGACAAAAGCTTGCTACATTGTTAGCTTATAATATTAACACTGTTATAGCCAATATAACAAAGCATAGGTTAAGTGACGAGCCAGTGGTAGATAGATGTTCTACTAGCACTGTGACCAATCTTATTGATTCTTTAAACCATTAAGTCAGACAACAGAGAAGTCAGGTGCATGTATTATGCGTCTGCTACACCAGAATATTAACCGCTTCTCTGGCAAAATTCTTGATCTAGAGTTATTACTAGACAAAATACCTATTGATTTTCTCTGTTTTACTGAAACTTGGTTGAAACCAGATACCATGATGTTTAATATTACTAATTATACCATTGCCAGTTCTTATAACAGACTCTCAGCGGAGGGAGGTGGTACCATCATCTTACTGAATAGTAACTTTAAGTCCAAAGAGAGAAAGGATATTACTAGTCTTTCTGTAGAGCGAGTCTGTGAAGCGGCTTGTGCAGAGTTGGATAATTATATAATTGTATGCGTATACAGACCTCCATCCTCTGATATTCACTCATTTTGTTCAACAATGGAGGTCATTCTTAAGAAAATATTTCGAACGAATAAACAAATATTGATATGTGGTGATTTTAATGTAGACATTTTAAGAAGGTCTTCTGAGGCGCGTTTATTTATATCTCTTTTTAAATCATTTAACCTGGACTTTGTATTTAATGAGCCCACGAGAATAACGGCCACTTCCTCTACTTGTATCGATAATGTAATAACTAATGGTAGTATAATAAAACAGTCTCAGATAAGTGGAATTCGATCTGACCACATGGCTCAACTAGTTGAGTTGCAATGTAGTAGGCAACCTTCTAAATCTTTTAGGGAATCTAGACCTCTCTCTGTCCATAGACTGCTGAAGTTTAAAAATAATGTTGAGTTAAAAATTAAAAAAGCAGAGTCTCGCGAACCAAACAAATATTTCAATAAATTACATGATGTCATATGTACAGAATTCAACAAGGCATGTCCTAAACAACAATATAAATTAAATAACAGATTACAGTTCAACAACTGGGCAACCAAGGGCATAAGGAAAAGTAGAGACACTTTATATGAGTTATACCACAAGAAAGCCCAAACAACTAATGTCGCTTTTCATAGTCACGTTAGAATGTACTCAAAATTATTTAAAAGAGTTTGCCAGATTGCCAAATCAAAACATATAAGTAGTGAAATTAGCCGCTCTGATGATAAAATAAAAACTGTTTGGAAAGTTATAAACAGGGAGACTGGTAGAAATAAAACTAAAGAGCAAGTAAGTAAGCTTAAAATCAATGATAGTATTATATCGGATAAGTTAGAGGTCGCAACTGCTTTTGAGAATTTTTTCGCTAACATTCCCACAGAGACTACCAAACATCTTAACTCTAGTCCGAATACAGCTGAAAGCTTATTGAAACAATCGTTACGAAAAAGCTTCCCAGATTTTAGTTTTAAACATGTACGTCCTATTGACATCATGAAGGCATTTAAATCGCTTAATATTAAAAATACGGAGGACTTATGGGGACTCTCAATTAAAAGTATCCAATCTATTATAATAACGATTGCTCCCGCATTAGCTTCTATTTTCAATTTATGTATAGATCAAGGTATATTTCCTGATATTATGAAATATAGCAAAGTAATACCGATATTTAAAGCAGGCTCTAAAGAAGATCCTTCTGATTATAGACCTATATCGATTCTTCCCGCGCTTAGCAAAATATTTGAAAAAATTCTGCTTAATCAGATGTTAGCTCACTTTAACGTACATAACATCTTGCACGATCACCAATTTGGCTTCACTAAAGGTAGATCAACAACGGACGCGGCAGCAAAATTAATAAAACACATTTTTGAGGCTTGGGAGGGCGCCTATGACGCAGTAGGAGTCTTCTGTGACCTTTCTAAAGCTTTTGACTGTGTGGATCATCGTACGCTACTTCTTAAGCTAAACTATTATGGAATTCGCGGAAATGCTCTCGACCTTTTATCCTCGTACCTATCAAATCGTCATCAGAAAGTTGGCGTCGGTGGTGTAACATCCAAGGGGTCAATAATCAAAACAGGCGTGCCGCAAGGCTCCATACTAGGCCCATTCCTGTTTCTAGCGTATATCAATGACCTACCACTTGTTGTAGAAAATATCTGTGATATTGTTCTATTTGCAGATGATACATCTTTAGTTTTCAAAGTGAGTAGAAAAGACAAAGATCTTAAGGCACTAAATGAAACTCTAACATCTGTTTCAAAATGGTTTGATGCCAATAATCTCGTTTTAAATTCTAAAAAAACAAAATGTATCCGATTTTCACCACCTAATACATCGCAAATAGATACAAATATATCATTAGTTGGGAGTCAATTGGAGTTGGTCGAAAGCACAGTATTCTTAGGTCTTACCTTAGATTCTAAATTACAATGGGGCGCCCATATTGAAGCATTGTCAAAAAAGCTTAGTTCAGCTGCGTTTGCGGTTAGAAAAATTAAACAAATGACGGATATTGATACTGCTAGATTAGTCTACTACGCTTACTTTCATAGTGTCATGTCATATGGCGTATTGTTATGGGGTTCCGCAACAGACTTAGATTCAATTTTTATACTTCAAAAGAGAGCCATCAAGGCAATATACTCGCTGGACCCCCGAGATTCTCTTAGAGATAAATTTAAAGAAATAAATATTCTCACCCTACCGTCACTGTACATTTATGAGAATTTGCTATACATGAAAAAAAATATTCATCTATTCAATTTAAACTCGGACATTCATTCAATTTCAACACGAAATAAACACAAAATTGTAGCTCCTAGATTCAGGTTAGCAAAGGTAAATAAATCATTCATGGGGAATTGTGTTCGTTTCTACAATAAAATCCCACAGTCAATAAACGCGTTAAATTATGATAAATTTAAGACACACATTAAAACTGTACTGATGAAGAAAGCTTATTATACAATTTCGGATTACATAAATGATAAAGACATATGGAATTAAAACTCTGCACAAGTAGCTCCTGGCAATGACATGGTATGCAAACATGATATGTAAATCATTTGGTATTGTTTTTACGTTTTTAATTATTATTTTTTACACATGCATGCTGATACAATTTTCACTATTGTGAATAATTTATGATGTTTTTTTTTTTGTAATTATTATTATTTTACTGTGTAATGAAATGTACATGATGCCAGCTGAGTTTCTTGCCGGTTCTTCTCAGAAGGCTAGTTTCCGAACCGGTGGTAGATTCCTCGACGTTCATAAGTGCCTTACCAGGGCCTAAACTGAATAAATCATTTTCATTTTCATTTTCATTTTCAGAGACATATTCTCCGATACCACAGTAGGAGAATTTAGATTCTGTCACAGGATACCCACGTATTTTCGGCCACCCCAGTGGCCACATATCATTATCAAACATAGTATATTCTTGTTCTATGCCAAACCAAGGGTTCTGATCCGATATTTTACTTATCACTTTAGCACAGTGCGCTCTATGATTTGTTGTTGTAGGAGTTCCATCACCGTAGAATGTCTCACAGAGGACTAAAATATGAGGATCCATCCGAAATGGATCTTTGTAAATGGCGGCAGGTAATAAAATTGTATCTGAGTCATGCGTCTTTGCTTGGCCAGTGGAACTGCCATCAAATGACCATTTAGGAACCATTGATAAATCTTTTGGTGCCTTTTCCAAGATGCGATCCTTAGAGCGCATGTTGATTCCGCTACCATCAATCCATATGTAGGTAGCAAATATCTTATTCTTTGGTAACGGCAAATTAATATAATGATTAAAATAAGTGTTAGTGGGTTTTTTTACTTTGGTCATTCCACATGAGTCATGACTAAGTTTGCGGACACTTTGCTGGTAAATTGCTGCGAAACATTTATACATAAAGCTTTTATAAAATACGACGCCAGATTTGCACATTTTATTCAAAATGTATATAAATTTTGCAGAAAAATACTATGGTAACTATGTAATTAATTAAATCTATGTGGCTATGAGTTTGAGAATTTTTGATATAAAAGACGTAAGACTATACTAGTAAGCTACGAATTGTATGTTTTTTATTAGTGTATAAGTGTATTCTTTGCAAAATATAGTCGTCGACAATGCGTTGGCTTGCTTACCAACATAAAGTTGTAATTTAAATAAAAATATTATATCGAAATTCCTACTTCTTATTCACGTAAACAAAACAAAACATGGTTTCAAATTGATATCTAATTTAAGCCATGATTTGAACAATTTAAAAATATATATTTCAAGACCTACAAAAGGAGGAATTATCTTAAGGCAAATTATGTATTACAATATCGTAGGGGAATCGAGTCAAGGATTCAATTAAAGTAAAATATATTTTTTATATATTTCGTTCATCGTACAGAAAAAAAATTGAACACCACACAGTACAGCTACATATAGAGAATATCATGTATCTTGTATCTGTTCATGTGTCATCTGTAACATGTTCGATTCCTTAAAAAATGAAGTACATGTGAGTGACAATGACAGCCGAATTCACTGTCTGTTTTTTCGATTGGTTAAATTTTTCGATTTTCGGCGGCACTTTTATGTCTGTTATGTCTTGTCTTGGTCGTATCGACTTTGTAATTCCATAATCATTTATTTGTTTCTTGTAAAGTAAGAAATTAGACAAGCTAATTACCGTGAGTTAATCAAAGATTACATTTTACGAAGAAACACTTAACGCTTTCAACGTTGAACCGTGGTTAAACCATTATTTATTTGTAGATGTAAAATATTCAGTTAAAAAAGGATCCCTTAAATGAAATGTTTGCTTAATTTGAACATTTGGGAACCTTGAAGATTATGGAAACGTAAGTACTTTTTTATTTTATGTAGATATCCCGTAAAGTAGTAAAATTCATGTTTAATAAATAATTTAGCAATTTAGAACTAGCGAGGCTGCCAGCATAATGTTTCTTAAAACTTTTTGAAAACTCAGCTATAATCTGCTCAAGCTCTATACAATTCCAATTCAATTCTTTTTAAGTAGCCATTCTTAGTGGAGTGGAAGATATTGTTCCCTGCGTCTCAAACAATTACTGAACACTTTAATTCTAGTCATCATCACCTTCCTGCCCTTATCCCATGCTCTCTGGCGTAGGCGCAATGTGTTCTTCTCTTCTACTCCTCTCTATCAGCCGTCATATTTGTATTCACTCCCATTCTACCCAAACAGCACACAATCCATCCATTCTTAGGTCTTCCACGCCCCATGTCACATACATAAACAAAACCGTGTTGGCAACTTTATCCTAATCCCTCCGCATAATATGTCCATACCTCGACAAATTATTATTCTTCAACTTCTCAGTCACTAGTGCTACTTTCAGACTCATCATCATCTCCCTGGCCTTATCCCATACATTGTTGGGGTCGGCACATGATTCAACCCGATGTGGCTGATCACCAGATTTTTATACGAAGCGACTGCCATCTGACCTTTGCAACCCCATTTAAGAGGAAAATCTGTGATCTGGGTTAAACCAGTTGTCAGATTATTTTTAGGCCTCCGACTGACCTGTAACGATTGCCAAAGATGTTAAATTGGCAACCGGGACCGACGGCTTAACGTGCTCTCCGAGGCACGGAGGGAACTCGGGCGGTCACCCATCCAACTACTGGCTAGGCGTATGGTTGCTTAACTTCGCTGATCGAATGATATGCGCAATAGCAACTGTGCCACGAGCTCCTCCTGACTTGCTGACTGCTACTTTCAGACTACCATGGCCAATCTCATTAGCCTAGACATCCATCTGAATATCCGTATCTCAGTTGCATGCAACTCTTTCATCCATCACCTTTGTGGCCTAACATTCTAATCCATGGCAGGCCTTATTGTTAACAGGCTACTCATTACATCTATGATGTACTCCTTCTATATAGAGTGACTGTGTGTGTGTGTGTGCCAAGCAATAAACTTCTTCTATTTTCCATTTCGGCTTTGACTGTTACAGTACCTACATTACACCACCTACAACATTCCACAAACTGGTCTGGATATCCAAATGTTCTCAAAAAGATCCAACCCTATAGGGTTGGATCAGTCGCTCAACTCGCACTAGGCACTCAGAGTTATAACTCTGAGTGCCTAGTGCGAGTTTTCTTAAAATTGCCGTCATAAGTCATCGCATCGATGTAATCGCAGATTCGTACGCTCACAATTGTGTCATCTTTAGGCCGACAGAAGCGCTTTTCCGATCCTATACAAATCTGTGTTTACTTCAATGCGGTGACTTGTGACGGTGGCAGTGAAAAACTACTAGGCCCTCTGATGTCAAGATTTAAATTCTAGTATCAACGCCAATGCAGCATTCCTGTGCAACTATGAGGTGATGCAGCTCCTGCAGCAGCTGAAGGACAGCACACAGAAGAAGAACAAGAGAGAAGGATCATTGGCAACTGTTACTTATGAGGTATGGAATAAGGTTGTCTTTGTGGAAAAAAAAAAAAATACTTATAAGTACACTCTAGTTTGATGTAATCTTACTAGATTACATATACCCTGTAAGTATTAAGTCTTCCTGACTGTCAGTCTGTCTTCATCTTACAGAAGATAAGTAATGGAGGATCACAGCACTGTGTCCTTACCATAGTGATGTGATCCTCTAGTAGAATTATTTACTGAGTAAGGTTGCCAGTGCGCCATGGATTGGTTGAGTATGTATGGAGTCACTGAGCTAGCTGTCATCATGTGGGCTCAGAGATATTATTCTTTAGAAGGTAGTCAATATGCAAAGGACTGATTTTGCAACTAACTGTCTGTCTGTTTGTTCAAATCAACAGCTTTTCTCTTAAGTGCATATGAGAGTATGTATTGTACTATCATAAACAAACAATTTTAATATCCTTCCCTGTGCTTGTAATGGCTAAGTTCTGAAACGGCTGGACTGTTTTAACGCGAATTTCACTGGCAGATACCTGATGTTACAATAAGTAATTCAGGCTATGTTTATTAGAAAAAATATTTGGTGTCCACGAAATAAGTCTCTGTGTAGGAAAACCGGAGCATCGCTTCTCTTTATATGAAAATACTAGCTGTGCCCTGCGGTTTCACCCGTGTAGATTTAGTTTCATCCATTATTGTCACGGAACCCTAATATTTTTAGTAAATAAAAGTAGCCTGAGTTACTCCTTGATACATCAGCTACCTGCCAGTGAATGTCCCGTTAAAATCCGTCCAGCCGTTTCAGAGATTACCCGGAACAAACAGACAGACAGACAGAGAAAAAATTTAAAACTTGGTTTTTTGATATCAGTAGCATGTATACTTTCTTATGCATTTAGTGAAAAGCTGTTATTTTAGAATTACAAACAGACACTTCAATTTATTTATCTGTATAGATATATGAAAAATATTTATTCAGTTTCGGCCCTGGTAAGGCACTTATGAACATCGAGAATTTACCACCTTTATTATTATTTATTATGCTTGTATTTATTAATTTCAGACAGTTCACTTCCTACAAGACACAGAATGCAAGAACCAGAGTGCAAAGGCTATACAAAATTTTCTAGAAGCCATGAAGGAGTACAAACTGACTAAAGTTGAGAAGTTAATGATGGTGAACACACCACCTAGGACCGAGCTGGAAATACAATTGGTAAGAGTTTGTTGGTATTAGTATATACATATGCTCACGCCTGTATTCCCCAAACGGGTAGAGGTGTTTAAATGCCACTTTTCACCAAAGATGATTAAGTGCCACTGTGACAGATGGAAATCCATCTCCGTTTCAGGCACTATACATACGTCTTTGAATTACTCCTCAGACATATCCAGGTTTCCTCACAATGTTTTTCTTCACCGTAAAGCCTGTGGTGTAAAATCACTGTGATGAAAAGGAAAAATTTTAAGTGAAATAATTACTATTTTTGTCTAAAAAAACATATATTTATGTTTAACTAGCCATGCCCCGTGGTTACACCCGCGTAGAATCCTTATGGTTGCGGGAACCTAATATTTTTAATAAATAAAAGGTAGCCTATGTCCTTTCTCAGGGTCTAAAGATTGTCTGTGCCAAATTTCATCAAAATCGGTCGAGAGGTTTAAGCGGGAAAGCGTAACAGACAGACAGAGTTACTTTCGCATTTATAATATTAGTAGGGATTAGTAGGGATAATAATATTTTTTAATAAGTATAAAAGAAAAATAATGTATGTGTATTCTTGGTAGATTGTGCAAGAAAGCGAAGAGCGTCTCTCTGAAGAAGAAGTGCAGAGTATTATTGAAATAGTCAACAAACACTTGTTGGGTAACCGCGGTAAATCATAAATATGCAATTATATTAGTAACTTTTTATAATATATATTATTTAGTCTATAATATATTCAATACATATAAGTATGTGTAAGTGTATTGTGATCCTCGGAGGATGAATGCTAGTGTGGCATCAAAATACTGAAGACAACAAATTTATTAATATATATACCTAAGCTACACCAACTGAAATAGTTATATTCAGTAAGTATTATATACTATATATTGTTTAAGAACATGTAAGTATATTTCTATGTAAATAGTCATATGCTACAGCAACAGGTTAGAAAATGTATTGTTTAAATTAAGTTTAAGAATCAAAATAATTTTCAACAAAACTGTTTATATAAGAAATAATTACATAGTGAAATGTGTAATTATTACAAAATAATCTGCTAAATCTGACATTGCTAAAATGTATTACAGGACGAAAAAAAACATAATTATCTCATCAAAAGTATGCTTTCATTTCAACCCTGTTAGGGCACAGCAAGAGGCATGAGTCACTACTAGGCTTATTAAATTATTATTGTAACTTAAATTTATTTCTATCTTCTATCTGTATCAATACATACAATAAATGTTACTAGTTCTGTTGGCAGTTATGTACAAAGAATAAGAAATTGATGTTCTAATCTAACTTCCCATGCCCTTCTCCTGGTTCTAAGCTACCTCCCCACCAATTTTCAGCCAAGTCACGGGAAAGTTAATAATTTACTCATACACGTGGTGATTTTATGATAAATATAGCACATGGGCGACACACTTTTAGATCGCGTAAAAATAGTTACCTGCTAGAGTTGAGTAAATACTGTTGAATATACTCTAAACTTAACAAGCATGGTCTACGTATAGGTGCTGACAATATATTATTATAAAATTATATTTATCGTTGAATGCATAAAGTATCTTCATATTTTTTCAACCAGCCGGCGATTTCGTCCGAGTAGTTACTTTCATGAATGACTTTATTTTGCGGAACCCTGATTTATTTTAAACGTACCCAAAGTAACTTTATGTAACATGAAAGTTCCGTTATAATAGGTTCAGCCTTTTCAGAGATTAGCCAGAACCTACAGTCAGACGGACAAAGAACATACATTTTTTTTTACATAGTTGCCATTAATATGCATTTAGTGAAAAGCTGTTAATTTGGAATTACAAACAGACACTTAATTTTTATTTATCTGTATAGATAGGTTCCTAATCGCATTTAGCTTCAACTGTTAAGACAATTTCGTAATTATTTAAAGTAAAAACCTATGCAGAAGAGGAATTAATACGCTATAAGTAATTTGAGTACTGAGACCGACACTCTGCTATAACTACATTCACACCAAAACTTTCATTGTATAACGGAGTTTAAAGTTCGAGTGTCTTGCAGGTTATAGGTACAAAATACAAAAAAGCCAAGGTCGTAAGAAGTTTTTGACCAATATCTAATCGTGTTATATATAACACACCTAATCAGTGTTTGTTAAGGTTATCACTTCATTGGATAACAGAATAGTTCGCGAACAAGATAGGTAAGTGACATTTTATACTACGAAATTATCAAAACATCGTAGTTTGAACTTAGATAATTAAAAAGTACTACTATGATGTAAAAATACACAACATTATCTAAGCTGGATCAAACTATAAATAATGTTTATCTTGTTTCAAAATTATTTTTTTCTTGAACTTTGACATTTATATTTTTTGCAGTGGCAACAATTAAATTGATTTATAATCTACCAACATCTTTTTAGGTTAATATTTTATTTCATTTATTTGCAATTAAAGCTTTTGTCTTTTTTTTACTATTGCGAAATATAATTGAGTTGTGTCATGTTATTTAATTCACAAGGTTTTGCGCATTGTATTCATAGCAGTGTGCGTTTCTCATGCTAGCTTGAGAGCTTATAACTTCTCGGAGTAAGCGACAGGTGGCGCTGTTGTAAAGCTACCTGTAAATAAAATTAAATACTCTCCATTATTCTAGTTTATCTACTTACTTAATGTGATGTGATGAGATATTTTTATTAAAAGATAATGATTAAAATTAAAAGTCAAACTATGCATTCTTAGAGAACAAAATACTACGAGCGCAAATATATTGATCGCGATCATAAAATAAATGATACCAAATGACCCAAATATTATTCAATTTAAGTCTTTCAAGATACCCTATGAAGAAGGAATTTAGTTTTAACACTGTGATTATGGCACACCATAAGTACCTAACGGTGCCGTCACGAGTTATGAGCACTGTCCTTGAATGCGTAGGCAGTTAATCTGTCTGTCTGTCTGTCTTTACGGCTTTAATTTGTCAATGTTTCAGGAGTATGGCACGTTTAGTTCTGTACCGCGCCGTGGCGAGTCCGCCGGCGCGCGCAGTCATGATGCTAGGCGACTTGCTCGGCCTCCAGTTTGATATGAAGGATGTCAATATAGTCACCGGTGAACACAGGGCGCCTGAATTTAAGAAGGTATTCCTCAAGTCTCATAGTCTCAAGTCTTTTATAGAGAACTTCGGTCGCTATTGATAACGCGGAGCATGAGTTCCTGGGATCACCGGTCGGACATAGTGTTATTGAGTTATTCTATCTGTAATTAGTTGTAGTTTCTCAGAAGCAGCTCGGACTCCTTTGAATGGATTAGTGCCCGGTTGGTGGCAATAGGCTCGTCCCCTAGTTTCTTAATGGAACTGTAGGTGTACTGTAAGTATACCTACCTCTGCCTACCCCTTCGGAGAACACAGTCATCGGTGAGCATATGTATGTATCTGGCATTGTCACGTAAGCGTCACGGTGACAGATGGCGAGTTCATCGTCAGTTCATCTCAGGTACTGGGGCCTTACCATGAGCTCTTATTGCCATGATAGTTTCACTCATTTTTTCATTGTGAGACAGATGTATGTGACGTGCATACATCTGTCACTGTCGCACAACTGAATTATCATTGCAATAAGAACTCATGGTTGGGCCCTTGTACTCAATGCTTTCCTACTTCATAGGTTTTAGATATATTTTTTTGAAAAACTCATGGGTACAACTACAAACCGTTGGGATTTGAATGCACTATTCAAACACTTCGACCACCACGGCTTTTCTATTCAATCTGCTTACCTGATATTAACACTATGTAATTTTGATTTCCAGTTGAATCCCATGGAAACTGTACCAGTACTCCAAGATGGTGATTTTGTCATTTCTGAAAGGTGAGCAATTAGTATACTTAACTACTACGCTAGGAAAAGGGTTATCCCGTTAAATGGACATTACGGGATTCTCGCCTTGGTTGGTCATTTCTTAAAAAGCCGTGGTGGCTGTGGGGTTAGAGCAGTCGCCTGCTACGCAAGCGACGCAAGTTTGAATCCAATGGCCTGCACCAATGTCTGCCCCTAAAAACGTGTTATGAAATCACTGCACATACGCAGTGATTTCATAACACGTGCTTTACGGTGAAGGAAAACTTCGTGAGGAAACCTGTAGGTATATGTCTGAGAATTAATTCAAAGTATGTATAGTGGCACGTTGGCACTTCATCATATGCGGTGAAGAGTGAGTGTTGTTACAAAACATAGGTGCTTACCCCTTCGGGGACCCTTCGGGGACCCTTCTGGGATAGCGCGAGCATATTAATTTTATTTTTAAACTTGCTGTACACCGCGGTTTTATTCGCGTAGATTTAATTTCAGGGATTCCCGCGGAACCTAATGTTTTCTTGTAAATTAAAAGTAGCCTAAGTTACTCTTTGTAACCTTATTTTTCCAGTCACGCAATAATGAAGTACCTCCTAGCCCAATATGGCGGAGAAAAACAGGAGGAACTGTACCCGAGGGACGTACGCACGCGCGCCCTCGTCGACCAATGCTTGTTCTTCAACTCCGGGTTCTTCTTCCCAAGCCTTAGGGCTGTTGGGGTTAGTTCTATATTATCCCCCTAAATAATGTAGCGTAAGGTATGAGTAAGGGCCTGGTAGACAAAGTAATATTATCCTCAAAGATACAAAATATACAGGAATGACATATGTCACGTGACTGATTTATGTCATTCCCATGCATTCGTTGTCGTTTCTATTAGCGCAAGCGTGAGAGAATGTTTTGTTGAGAGTTGACGTTTAATTTTGTGATACCAAATGATGAATTGAGCGAGAAAAGCCCCAGCTCACTTGACACGAGAGGCTTCTTGAAAGGTTGATGAGCATATCTGTTTCCTTGACCAATGCAAGCCTACGATGATATTTCAGGGAGCAACATTCAAGGGTGCGACAGGTCCTGATGAACACCACAAACGCAGTATCGAGGCGTCGTACAAAGTGATCGACGCTTACTTGACCCAGAGGCGGTATATGGCCACTGACCACCTAACCTTAGCTGACCTCTCCGCCGGTTCTACCGCCGCGGCCATACAGGTCATGCATAAAGTGGACGACAAGAAGTAAGTCACATAGCTATATATCTTGAATGTCTAATTCTGCTAACGCGGAAAATGCCTCCAGGGCATTAAACAAAATTCTAGCTGTGTCTCATGGATAAACAATAAAATATTACTTTGTGACTGCTAATAAAGATGAATTATTTAGTTCGGATCCCAATTGAGTAAAGAGAAAAGAACTCCTAATAAACCATGCTCAGCGATTTTCCACTAGCGATTCGCGAGATGTTTCAACAATCGGAATCGATCAAAATTATTATCGAGTCAACCATCGACCCGCCCTGGCGATGAAATAATTGAGAGGTTGTTTGATTGTTGCGATTAACGTTGGCGAAAAGTTAATCGTGATTGTTTCGATTGTTCAAACATCTCGATGCATGGCGATTGTTTTCAATCTCAATCGACGGCAGCGAGTTATCGTCACTCATCGAACACGGCGCGATGCATCGCATCGGCCGATGATCGGTTCCATTCGGCTATATTCGGCGCACCTCGAACCAATCGCTTGTCTATACAGATAAATAAAATTGAAGTGTCTGTTTGTTATTCCAAAATAACAGCTTTTCACTAAATGCATATAAAAGTATACACGCTGCTGACACTAAAAAACCAAGTTTTAAAATTTTTCTTTGTCTGTCTGTATGTTTGTTCCGGGTAATCTCTGAAACGGCTGCACCGATTTTAATGGGAATTTCACTGGCAGGTAGCTGATGTTTCAAGGAGTAACTTAGGCTACTTAGATTTTAAAAAAACATAAGGGATCCTTGGCCATCCATGAAATTAAACTCTACGCGGGTGAAACCGCGGGACACAGGTAGTATAAAATAAACGAAAAACTTCTCGATTATTTCACCGCCAGGGCAAGTCGATGGTTGACTCGATGAAATTTGACCGACTCAATTCTCTTTCCATTATTGAAATATCTCTTAATAGCATCGCTAACACCAGACTCCACATTTCATATTGTTTATAGGTTCCCTCGGTGTGCAGATTGGCTCGTTCGTCTGGGAGAAGAGCCGGTGTTCAAGACTGTCATGGCGCCCGGCGCTGCCTCCTTCGCTAAACTTATGACCAAGTTTTGGGAGAAGAATAAGAATAAGCAATAAATATATTTAAAGCCATGATTTACTAGCGTTTGCTCTACAATCGACATAGTATATAAATTATCACCAAGTTTTAAATTATCTGATTGTAAGCTTTTGATAATTCTAGATTTGATATTATTTAGCAGAACCTTAAGAAAAGGTATTAACATTTTACCATTGTCGATTTCGTTTGCGTATTGGTGTCGTGCGAAATGTACCTTTCATATATTTCCATCCACAACAAAATCAACTTCGTTAATACATGTCACTACTAAAAACCTTTACTTGGTGTTTTGTTCAACGTGTGATCAGATATAAGTACTATAATCTAAAACACGTAAATGTATATCGCTCCAAATGTATGATAACGTTCGCATTATGTTATCACGATGTTCACGATCTATTTGTTGTTACATTTACAACGAGACGGGTGAGTTTTTATCGTATTATTTAATGTTGTTTTTTTAAATTTTTTTTATTTACTACCTAATGAAATGTACATGATGCCAGCTTCTTGTCAGTTCTTCTCAGAAGGCTAGTTTCCGAACCGGTGGTCAATTCTTCGACGTTCATAAGTGCCTTACCAGGGCCTTAACTGAATAAATAATTATTCATTTATTATTTTGTATTTATTTAATTACCTATCTATTTGATTATAGAGTATCTTTGAATGCGCAGTCATTTATGAGTCTGTCACTGTCTATATGTATGGCGAATAAAAACATGCGCAGTATCCCCACAATTTTCCACTGCGAGCTCTTTACATGTGACGGGACCTGTAATTAAAAACATAATATAATTTGTTTGTCATCTTGTAGTCATCATTTATTTAAGAGATAGGCTCATGTCGGCGAAGCAATCGCCAACCCTCTCTATAGTCCGCTAACACTTTGACTTCCTTGTACGACATGGCGCTGACTTCCTTCAGCTGTTGTATGTAACTAATCCTTGGTCTCCCTCTTCGCTTCCCTTCTGTCTTCCCTTCTATGATGATTTAATGAAAGCGTCATGTCGTAATAGGTGTCCAATCATCTTGCCCCTCCTGTTTTTATGTCCAGACTAGCTGTGCCCTACGGTTTCACCCGCGTAGATTTAGTTTCATCCATATTGTCGCGGAATCCTAATATTTTTAATAAATAAAAGTAGCCTAAGTTACTCCTTGAAAGATCAGCTACTTACCAGCGAAAGTCCCGTTAAAATCCGTCCAGCCGGTTAGGAGATTACCCGGAAACTTGGTTTTTTAGTGTCAGTAGCGTGTATACTTTCATATGCATTTAGTGAAAAAGTGTTATTTTTGAATTACAAACAGACACTTCAATTTTATTTATCTGTATAGATGTATCTATAGATTATTATTCTTCCTTCCTCTACTCTTCCCAATAATTCCTCGTTTGTGATCTCTGTTCAACTTATACTCTTATTCAAAGTCAAAGTCAAAAATATTTTTATTCGATTAGACTTTTTACAAAGTACTTTCAAATCGTCAGAATGACATAGTAATACAGGATTATACATGCTACCGCCAGGTTCGGAAGGTTGCTTTTACTGAGAAGAACATTTATAAAACAACTAGCTGTGCCCCGCGGTTTCACCCGCGTAGATTTAGTTTCATCCTTATGGTCGCGGAAACCTAATATTTTTAATAACTAAAAGGTAGCCTATGTCCTTTCTCAGGGTCTAAAGATTGTCTGTGCCAAATTTCATCAAAATCGGTTGAGAGGTTTAAGCGGGAAAGCGTAACAGACAGACAGAGTTACTTTCGCATTTATAATATTAGTAGGGATCTCGTAGTATAAAAAGAGAATTGTGTGAATAAAATGTGTAGGTAGTGAAGATGTCCAGCCTTCTACTTTACAAGTTGGACGCGAGTCCGCCAGCCTGCGCGGCCATGATCCTCGGGGATCTGCTGGACTTGCAGTTCCAATACAAGGAGCCCAACATCATGGCCCTGGAGCACAAGTCGCCTGAATATATGAAGGTACCTTCTTTATTTAGTAATCATAGAAGTCGCACTCACTGTACCAAAATATTTTTAACCGACTTCAAAAGAAGGAGGTTCTCAATTCGACTGTTTTTTTTTTTATTTTACCTCAGAGCTTTCGACTACGAACAACTGGGAACCAAATTTGATGATTTTTTTTATTTGTCCTATTTCAATTTAGTCCGATAACCGCATCCATGAGAAAGCTATACATATAATTAGGTTCGTTTTTGTTAAAAAAAAACATAACTTGGGTCTGATAGAACGCATCGCTTTTAAACTACGTGACGGATGTTGATACGGTTTTTACTAATATGTAGAAGTTGAAAACCAAAGGGTTTTAGGAAAAAATGCACAAAGTCTAAGTGAAGCGAGCTACATAATTAAATTATACAACAGCTAGGCTTATGTTAATGACTTGACTTGATATATTTGTCCCCAGATGAACCCAATGGGGACAATACCAACACTCAAGGATGGGGACTTTGTTGTCTCAGACAGGTAATCATTAAAAAAAAAAATTTTAGTTCCATAAGATTTTTATGTGATTAAACTTCTTACAAAGTACATAAAAATCAAGCAGGAATGTATCAGGAAGGTTGCTTTTTGCTGGGAAGACCTCGGCAAGAAACTCAAACGCCTGTATTCACCGAAGGGGTAGGCAGAGGTGTTGTAATAACAACACCAACTTCTCACTGAAGATGGTTAAGTGCCAACGTGACAGATGGTGCGTCTGCCGCCGCGTCAAGCACTATAAATACGTGTTTGAATTGCTTCTCAGACATATGCAAAGACTAATCCTTTTGTTTTATCAAACAAAAATGTTCGTTTGTAAATAATTTTATTAAAGTAGGTTAAGAATGTACGATTATCAAATGATTTTCTTGTGGACCACGTTCGTAATTTTAGAATGAATAAGAACCGTGAATCTGCGAATTTTTGACTGAAACTTCGTATTTCGTTGAATAAGATCAGACCTCCTATGTCTAATACACTTCCTTTTTCTCCCAGTAACGCAATAATGGTGTACTTGTTAAGCAAGTACGGCCAAGACAAGAAGGAGTCGCTGTACCCGAGCGACGTGAACACACGCACAATTATCGACCAGTGCTTGTACTTCAATGCGGGGGTGTTCTTCGTCAGACTCAAGGCTGTTGCTGTAAGTTTAATTATATAATATAGGTGGGCTACTCTCTTTCATGGACAAACGAAGCTTCGGCCGAAAGTGCTCATACGTTCAGAAATTACGTCCAAACGTGGTCTGCTAGAAGATTCTTTGGAGATTATATTATCTACTAGCTGTGCCCTGCGGTTTCACCCGCATAGATTTAGTTTCATCCTTATTGTCGCGGAACCCTAATATTTTTGATAAAATAAATTGCCTAAGTTACTCCTTGAAACATCAGCTACCTGCCAGTGAAAGTCCCGTTCAAATCGGTCCAGCCGTTTCTGAGATTCAGACAGACATACAGACAGAAAAAAAATATTTTAATTTGGTTTTTCAGTGTCAGTAGCGTGTACACTTTCATATGCATTTAGTGAAAAGCTGTAATTTTGGAGTTACAAACAGACACTTCAATTTTATTTATCTGTATATAGATGTATAGATAGATATCTATACATTCTATTTATCTGTATAGATAAATAAAATTGAAGTGTCTGTAATTTCAAAAGTACAGCTTTTCACTAAGTGCATATAAAAGTAAACACGCTACTGACACTAAAAAAGCAAGTTTTAAAATTTTTCTCTGTCTGTCTGTCTGTTTGTTCCGGGTAATCTCTGAAACGGCTGGACGGATTTTAACGAGACTTTCACTGGTAGGTAGCTGATGTTTCAAGGAGTAACTGAGGCTACTTTTATTTATTAAAAATATTAGGGTTTCACGAAAATAATGATGAAACTATATCGACGCGGTTGAAACCGCGGGGCACAGCTAGTATTAGAATATACCTTAAATTGTAAAACGAACGAAAATGTAAGTTTAATGAAAACAAAGCGAATGTGAAAATACGTTATATTTACGTTCGTTTGCGATGTTTCGTTTTCGGAGAAAGAAAGTAGACCCCCTGTGTACTTTAGAAAAAATCACTATAACCATACCCACCTGATGGTAAGTGGTGGTAGGCTATGAACGTTACCAACACCAGAGTGTCTAGTGCGAGCTATCTTCAAATCGCGTCACAAGTCACCGCGTCGACGTAAACGCAGATTTGTATAGGCTCACAATAGTGACATATTTAGGCCGATAGATGTCGCTGTTTCGATCCTAGACAAATCTGCGTTTACGTCGACGCGGTGACTTGTGATGGCGGCAGTGAAAAACTCGCGCTAAGCCCTCTGAGTGTCACTCACTTATTACCTAGAGGTCCCGTCAAGATTTATCGCCTTGAATGTGCAGTAGTCATTTTAGTAGTCTCTCTGTCTATATGTATGGCACGAGGCGAATAAAAACATGCGCAGTATCCTCACTATTTTAGAATATATTAAGCCAAAAAGTCCCACCATAGTGAGCACAATGCCTAACATTATTTGTTTGCGATTCCGTAAGATGGAGGTACAGTCCCCAGTCGGGCAACTCTAAATATCGAACGAGGACCGCGTTATACACAACCTCTTTTGTTCTTGATCTTATAATGTTTATTTACCAGGTGCCAACCATCTACGAAGGCCTGAAGAAGCCGTCGGAGAAGAATTTGAAAGACATAGAGACTGCCTTCCGCGTAGTGGAGGCATACTTGGAACGGAGTCAGTTCATCGCGGCCGACCACTTCACCATCGCAGACATCGCCGTCGGAACCACTGCTAACGCTATGAGAGGATTCTATCCACTTGATGCTGATAAGTATGATCATCGGTGTTAAACTCTTACGTTATCTATACATCTATACAGATAAATAAAATTGAAGTGTCTTTTTGTAATTCCAAAATTACAGCTTTTCACTAAATGCATATGAAAGTATACACGCTACTGACATTAAAAAACCAAGTATAATTTTTTTTCCTGTCTGTTTGTTCCGGGTAATCTCCGAAACGGCTGGACAGATTTTAACGGGACTTTCACTGGCAGGTAGCTGATGTTTCAAGGAGTAACTTAGGCTACTTTTATTAATTAAAAATATTAGGGTTCCGCGACATGAAGCATGAAACAAAATCTTGAAATTTCACCTGCGCATATTATAAAAAGCAAAGAATTTATTGCTTTTTTGTTTGTTTGTTTGCATTGAATAGGCTCCGAAACTACTTGACCTTTCTTGTAAATTCTTTCAGCAATGGATAGCTACATCATCAGCGAGTAACATAGACTATATTTTATCCCCGTACTCCCACGGGAACGGGAACTACGCGGGTGAAACCGCGTGACGACCGCTAGTTAAACTTTTAAGTTGGTAAAACCGTTTTCAGACCCGTCACGTAGTTTAAAAGAACGATGGACTACAAAACATGAACACCAAATAAATATTTAAGAAAACCTTTGCGCGGGTGCGACTCACAGTTCTCCGATTTTGTGGGTTTTATACATCGCGACAGGCAGCAAATACATGTCATACGCAGTTCATGCAGTTATCCCTTCTATTTTCGCTGACCATTGCATAATGTAGTCAAGAAGCTCGATATAATTTGTCATACCATTGGGACTCGAACTCACGACATCTGCAAACCGTGCAGTTGCTCTTCCAACTGAGCTACTAGTGATCCTACCTCATGCGTCGAATTCCATCACTTGTTTTTTCTGTTTTTGAGTTTGGATACACCGACCAACAGATGGCGCTAGGCGACCCCTAAACCGCATGAGGTAGGATCACGAGTAGCTCAGTTAGAAGAGCAACTGCACGGTTTGCAGAGGTCATGGGATCGAGTCCCGGCGAGTATTTTTTCCTGACCATTTTTAAGAACATATGGTTTGTATCCTTAGATTCCCTCTGACCACGGCGTGGTTGGCGCGGTTGGAGCAGGTCCCGGCGTTCAGTAAATACAGCGTGCCTGGCGCAGCGAGACTCGCTACTGTTCTCAAAGCGTGCTGGGAGAAGAATAACAAACAATAAAATAAACATTTAAAGAAGTATTTTGAGATGGTTTAGTAATTTATTTACATACATACATATCCTCACGCCTGTATCCAATGAAGGTAGGCAGAGACCACCGTTTGCCACATGCTACGATCCTTACATACTTCTTTCGCTTCCACATTCATCTCTTCATACAGCTCCTACGGTTACGAGTGCTCCGACTTGACCTTTCTGAAAAGATTATTAATCTGGTTGTATATATAAAAGGATTATTAATCTTGGTTTTTAATAAAGTTTTTCCTTGAACGCCCTCTACCGACACTTCCTCTCACATTCGCTCTATTCATTTCTTTCGTTAGTCGCTTTTCACTCAGCCTGTTTCTGTCCTTGAATTTACTCAGGCATATGCAGGTTTCTTCACGATGTTTTCCTTCACCGTAAAGCATCAAGCTCATCCCGCCATCTCCTCCGAGATCCTGCCGCTTCCCGCCATATAATGAAACAATTTGAAATTAATCTTTAATCTTTCTCTTATATATTTAAATATTGCATACGGATATGTATATCAATGATGGGAATGGGAACCTCAATTAACTACGACACAACATCAATTTCGTAAATCAGACACTATCTACACATCTTTAAATAATAAAATTGAAGTGTCTGTTTGTAGTTCCTAATTATCAGCTTTTCACCAAATAAAAAAAAAACATTTTTTTTTTTTTCTGTCTGCCTGTGTTTGTTCCGGCTATTCTTTAAGCTTCCGCTATTCGCTAAGATTTAAACTAAGCTTTGCTTAGTTTGGTGGTAACTAGATGGAGGTGTGCAATATCCGAACATTATTTATTTATTTATTTACTCATTCCATATACTCCTTATGGGGCAAGGCAGTTGTTCCATTACTGACTGTAGAAATTTAAATAGACTTTTATAAGAAATTTTGTTGATTGAAAAATATGCAGGTTATCAATGAATTCGTGTATCAGGCAATGACCATGAACGGAATGAGATAATGGATATAATAAAATACATTTGAACGTGCGTTACATAACATCCACTTACTAAAATAGTGTGTCGCAGCATTCGGCATCGGTAAGTCGTTTTAACTTGTTTAGAAGGAATCATTTATTTACATGAAATATGGTTAAAAAAGATGTCGTTTTAAATGATAGGTACATAAGTGTATTCCACCCATTTTGGGTATGTAAATATTCAACATGGTTCTAACCAAGCATATATTTTTTATTTACATATAAGACTAAGGTAAACATATTCGGGCTCTTCGATTTCCGCGTTTTCTCCCGCGTAGTTAGTTTGATTAGTTGTTTTATTTCATTGAACCCAAATTTTTTTTTGTAACACAGTGGCTTAAGTTAATCCTCGTATTAAACGTTATCTGTCAATGAAAGTCACGTTAAATAAAATCGGTCCTGCCCTTTCAGACATGTACACTTTACAAACAGACAGCTTTATATTTAGATGTTTTAAATGTTTTTTCGTGTATGTGAAGTAAATTAATTTAGTGAAAAGCTAGTTAAATTGAAATTACAAAGAGACTTTAATTTTATTTATCTGTCTGTACCTATGGATTATTATAGAACTATGGGAAAACTAGTTTTGTATGCCGTAGTTTTAAAAGTAGCAGCTGAGCTGCTACTTTTAAAAATTATAGTTCTACTTATATACCTACTACTTATAGGCAAGTTTGTTTTGTTTGTTTGTAATGTTTTGCTAATACGAGTACAAATCTAGCTCTCCTTACTGACGGCACCTATAGCTCACAATATTTATATTTTGATAAAAACTATGCACATATACCTAAGTAAATTCGTAATACTTTGAAAAGAGTTATTACTTAGGTAGTTTCTTGCCCGAGTCTAATCAAACAAAGAAAATATTGAATTGAAAAAAAATCTTACGGTGTCCTCCCACTACCATCATCTTAAACAGAGCGTATTAAGAACTTCTGACCTTTAACGTTTTATTTTACGGTACAAAAATGAATGATCTTAAATGATCGTAATTGGTGTCCAGGTAAGACAAGATGGCGCGTCCAGTGTTGTACAAAACAGACGCGAGTCCCCCCGCGTGCGCGGTGATGGTGCTCAGCGACATCCTCGGCGTTCAGCTGGACTATAAGGATGTGGACTTCTTCAACTTGGAACATAAGACTCCTGAGTTTATGAAGGTATAGTGCGTTCATGAGTTGGAGTAAGTTCGACGTTTGATTGTCATTTACAGGGAATTACGCCATATTTTGTGAAGCGGACGAGTGTAGGAAGTTTTACGTCTCCTTACAAAAAGCAAACCTATACCAAATTAGGGCACAAATCTTAGAATACCCTATTGGGAGAGGATTTTGATGGAATAACTAATCGTTCAAAGATATTTAGATTTTTTCTTTTACGTGAATCGGGGCAGTTGGTCGCCTTCGCAAACCTTCATATTGCAAAAAAATAATGATGCCTTCTGTAATTAGCCATTTATGGTAACATAAAGGGCGAAATAGTTCGTATAATTTCTTCGAATCTTATTAAAATTGAGAATCTGTAGCAACTCAACAACTTTTCTGTTCTTCTCAGAAAGTCACTTTTCCGAACCGGTAATAGGTACCTACCTATTACCGGTTTTTTTCTCGACATTCGGGCCTTAGACACAATGTTGGATACCTACTACTCTAAATTGTAAGTTATATTACTAGGTATAGGTCCCCGTCACGAGTAAAGAAGGCGCATAAAATATTGAAGTTTATCTTCACCTCGCGCCGTACATATAGACAAAGACAGACTCATAAAATGGTCATTCTTGTGATAATTCTCGTAAAAACATCAATTCAAATATCGTTGTAGTTCCAACCTCGTTCGATTGCAATTCTATCGAGACATGGTATTCACGTGTTTTCCGATCGCGCTTCGATAGAACTACAACGAAACGCTAAAACTTGAACGCAGCTAAGCTATTACTCAATGATTTGTTGTCAGTACCATCATCCTATTTCCTACCAAGTCATTTAAAAATAATTTAACACGATTGAAGCACAATTTTATTTACGCTTCAACGACACTTCGACCCAACGACTTTAGAATCGACGGCGATTGACGGATGAGAATACGAAAAAGCTGTCTGCGACCAAGTCGCTACGATTTCGTAACGGTTTTCATTACGGGACTTTAAGAAGTACCCTAATACTCTAACCTGGTTATATAAGCTTTAAAGGTATAATTTGTATTGTTTCAGCTTAATCCAATGGGCACCATACCTGTTCTCGTCGACGGGGACTTTGTTCTGTCTGAGAGGTTAGTTAAGACCACAGTCAAAAAAGTCTTTGAAGTAAGTTCAACGCAATTTAATTCACTAATCATGTACGTAATGTGTTTTTATATAATACACTCACACATACATGCATAATGCTCATTCCTACCGCGTTATTCACTAAGTCGGTTTTTAAGCTACGAAATTGAACCTTATCCTCCAACGCTCGTCGTCGAGTTCGACGCTGAGAAACCTTAGTGAATAACGCGGCTGTATTCCTGAAGGGGGCTGTGTATATTTACTTGTAGCAAAACCACATTTCGCTAGTTATAGTACCACTAACCGAGAGCTGATTTAGACTCCGGGCTGCTACTGGGAAATAATAGTTGAAAAAACGTGATGTTTTATTCAGCAATTCTTAACCTCCCCTTACTCGTTGGTGATACGTAGCGAGGTTTAAGACATATATTAATTACTAGCTGTGTCCCGCGGTTTCAACCGCATAGATTTAGTTTCATTATTAGTTTCTTATTGTCGCGTATCCCTAATATTTTTAATAAATAAAAGTAGCCTAAGTTACTCCTTGAAACATCAGCTACCTGCCAGTGAAAGTCCCGTTAAAATCGGTCCAGCCGTTTCGGAGATTACCCGGAACAAACAGACAGACAGACAGACAGACGGACAGACAGAGAAAAATTTTATAACTTGGTTTTTAAGTGTCAGTATCGTGTATACTTTCAGATGCATTTAGTGAAAAACTGTTATTTTGGATTTACAAACAGACACATCATTTTTATTTATCTGTATAGACTAGCGGACGTCACGCGGTTTCACCCGCGTAATTCCCGTTCCAGTTAGAGTACGGGGATAAAATACAGCCTATGTTATTCGCTGATGATGTAGCTATCCATTGCTGAAAGAATTTTCAAGATCGGTCAAGTAGTTTTGGAGCCTATTCGATGCAAAAAAACAAACAAAAAAAATCAAATCTTTCGTCTTTATAATATTAGCAGAAGAAAATCACGTGCATTTTTAGTTACTCCTAGGTTTTTTTGCTTATACTCTGCTAGTAGGTATTTATACAGATCACATTGTTTTAATGCGAGGTAATGGTTTAGGTACGCGTGTATTCAAATTTCAAAGTGTGACGGAAAATAAATACACGTGATATCTTACTACACCCCTCCTTGTCTTTTCGCACGTGATTAATCGATGGCTTCAGGTGGGTTCATTTTCATTTTCATTTTCTTCGTGTTCCACAGAACAGCCGCGGTATTCACTAAGGTCTCTCAGCGTCGAACTCGACGACAAGCGTTGGTTTCAATCATAGGCAATTGAAAAAAACCGGAGAGTTTGTTTCGCCGTTTCTTCTCCTGACAGGCTTACATTTGAAAACGGTAGTAAATTAACCTAAGTTAGCGTAAGAGAAATGACGTTCAATGAGTGCTCCAAGTGTCCCTTATGTTGAATACTATATATAAAAAATAATCCGTATTTCCCTTGGTCTCGCCATCACGCGTGAACGGCTGGACCGATTTTACCGGGACTTTCACTTTATAATGCATGAAACTAAATCTACGCCGGTGAAACCGTAGGGCACAGCTAGTTTTTTTTTTATTTTGTTTAGAGGTTAAGGATCAACTTCGTATCTTTAAAACCGACACTGGTCGACGAGTGAGACACTGAGAAATCTTAATAAATAACGCAGTTCGTTGATAGCAGTTCTCCCTCTCTCTTCAGCAATGCTATAATGGAGTACATGATCCAGAAGTACGGCGGTGATAAGGCGGAGTCTCTGCACCCCAGTGAGCTGTACACACGCGCCATTCTCAACCAGGCCTTGTACTTCAACGCCGCTGTCTTCTTCGTTAGGCTGAAGGTTATTGCTGTAAGTTAGACATTAATGCTTACTTGAATACAGTCGCGCTCAGCGAAAATAGTGGGTACTAGCGGACGTCACGCGGATACACCCGCGTAGTTACCGTTCCCGTGGGAGTACGGAGATAAATATAGCCTATGTTACGCGCTGATGATGTAGCTATCCATTGCTGAAAGAATGTTCAAGATAGGTCTAGTAGTTTCGGAGCCTATTCAATGCAAACTTATAAAAAAAAACAATGAAATCTTTACTCTTTATAATATTGATACCTATAGAAAATAGTAAAAAATCTACACTTTACCACAAAAATAAATAGAAGTATAACAAAGAAATAATTAGAAAAACTGAGGGATTACATATACATATGCTTACTTACACCTGTATTCCCCGAAGGGGTAGGCAGAGGTGTTGTAATTTTCAACACCCACATTTCACCGAATATGATTAAGTGCCAACGTGACAGAGGGTGAGTCCATCGCCGTCTCAGGAACTATACATACGTCTTTTTATTATTTCTCAGACATATGCAGGTTTCCTCACAATGTTTTCCTTCACCGTAAAGCACGAGGTGTAAAATCATTGTACATAAGTTTTTAGAAAAACTCATTGGTACAGGCCCCCTGGGATTCGAACTTGCGTCGCTTGCGTAGCAGGCGACTGCTCTAACCCCGAGGCCACCACGGCTTCAGGGATTATTTAATTCTTTTTTAATTGATATAGGTACATATACCACTAGCCGAAGCTATCGCCTATAAAATCTAAACTATTATACATAAATTACTTGTTATTATTGTTCCAGTTGCCAACCCTATTCGGTGGGCTCAAGGGTCTCACAGAAAAGCTGGTGGCTGACATGGACACCGCATTCCGCGTAGTAGAGACATACTTGGAAAGGAGTCAGTACATCGCGGCCGACCACTTCACCATCGCAGACATCGCCGTCGGAACCACTGCTAACGCTAATAAAATATTCATCGATTTCAACGCCTCCAAGTATGTGCTCATTTACTTTTTTTCTTGCTGAAGGAACACAATCTGCAAAAACTGGCCGAAGTATATTCATGCAAAAATAAAAGCAAAAAAGCCAACGGCACGCAGTGTTCCCAGGCGGTCACCCATCCAAGTACTGACTACGCCCGACGTTGCTTAACTTCGGTGATCGGACGAGAACCGGTGTTTTCAACGTGGTATGGACGTTGGCGATAGTAGTGTAAAATTTTATGATCATAATCAAATTCTTGTCGCTCTATCGTCCCTAAATTCATAACATAATATGCACACTCATCGATAGATGGCGTTCTAAATCTTCATTCTTATATTTTTGTAATAAATTGTTTATTTCAATTATTACTAGTCAACCTGTTGGTTTGTACACTTTACTTTTTGTGCATAATTAGTATTTTCTCAATATATGTATTTTTGTCCAGATATCCACGCACAGCGAAATGGTTGGCACGCTTGAACGAAATTCCTGCTTTCAAGAAATATTGCGAGCCGGGGGCGGAGATCCTTAAAACTGTAATGGAGACTTACTGGGAAAAGAACAAACAGCAATAGATCAGTGTAATGTTAAAATAAATATTTTTTTTTACATCATCATGTCGTATTTTTTTTTGTTTTTCTGCTGTCAACTGTGGCGCCATCTTTTTTTTTCAACAATTTTAAAAGTAAACAATTCCACATGTTGATTAGTTACTGTTGCGCCGGAGGCTATATTTTTGGGAATATATTAATGCAGTTTTGTATCAGAGATTCAAATTTCAAAATTGATACTTGGACTTTAGAACATGATTAGTTTTCGATCACAGCTCCATCTATCCAAATTTTAACCAAACGACTACTGTATAGAAATATAAGAATGCTGAACCGTAAATGTTGTCTTATTTTCAACAACAGATGACACTACTGAAAGCATTATGAAACAATTAGCATGCATAAAATTGAGAGAAGAAATGTATAATACATCAATATCTAATTCCGGTCGAAAATAAGGCATTTTGTGCTAGAAAAATGGGTAATAATTTTTGTTTTTCTCGCCCCTGAATTATTTTCCTGTTAGTAGCGACATCTTTAGTTTAATAGGAAAACCTTTATTGTGTTGGAGCTAGTGACATCTGACAGCAAGTAGCCACAGGTTTAAGTTATGTTACTCATTGACCTTGCTGAGCAACTTTCGAACTTAGAACCCGAGTACAACGACATTCGGAATTTGAATGGTATCGGTCGGTTGGTCGGCGCTCGTTCGTTCGCTGGAAGTCGGAGTCGCTCGACTCGGCAGAAACGTGTGAGACGAAGTGCGGTCGACTCGTCGATGCGCAGCTGTCCCGCCGTACTTGTCAATTTACAATTTTCGAAACGCGTGTGTAAATAAACAAAAAATATTACTTTTCATTGCGAATTATAATGTAGTGATACAAATGTTTGTTTAATAATCGTGTCGATATAAAGTGGAAGGAACGTTTTGATTGCAATCGTAACCGCTTCTCGCAATGACAAGGGAGAGCACTGGGTTACCTTTTGAGAAACCGGAGGCATTAAAATGTTTCACGTGGCCTAATTGATGCCTTTTTACGTAAATAAGTGTATTCGTTGATTTTAAGGACTACTGTGAATCGTTTAGTGACGCTAGAAGTTTCTAACCGTTCTTTCGGCTCGGTCGTTAGTCGTCTACACGTTGAAAATGAGTGTTTTGAGTGGTTTGAGCAAAGCTGACATCATGACAGCGCCCGATGGGCTGTTGGAATTGGCCCAGGAACAGCTCCGCAGCATCATGCGCACGGAGCCCATCACATCCGTCTACCATGTGGAGCAGACACCCTTTGCAAGGTCAGTTAACTTATCTTTTGGCATTCATACAGGTGGCTCCTTTGCCTCAAAAGTTCTTTGAACTACTTTGTTAAAAAAAGTTAGGAAGAATCGACCAATGGCTATTGCTTCCTTACTTTTCCAGGTAGAAAAAAGTTTTAAGTAAATAAAAAAAAGAAATTGTGTTCTAAATTCTGGAAATGTTTGCATTGTGTATTTAAAACAAGCTCCTTCCTAATCCTATTACAAGTGGGCTATAAATACATAAGTACAACTTATAACACATAATACAAAGTTAACAATGAAATGATATGAGCCCATGCAAACTTGTTTCTTAGTAAAATAAGTAGGTACCTGCCTATTTCATGGTCAATACTGATAAACAACATATTTTATTACTACACTGTACATACACAATCTGCTCATATCTTCATTTGTGTAAAATATGATATACTTAGATACCTATAGGTCTTGATATAGGTAGGTACATTGTTTTAGGAGTACCTTTAATCACAAAATACCTAGTTGTGTTAAGTTAGTAAGTCCTTTCAAAATGACAAACCTTGAAGTTTCTAAAATGTGTCAAATATTCACATTACCCAGATGCTATATAACCTTTGGTGTTAATAAGATACTGTTATAATCCCAAGCCAAAGTTTAGAAACAGCTTTTCTCAAAAAATGGGATTTTAATATTTCATTGTTGCATGGGACTTTCAAAGCTTTTTACAACATGGTTACAACCCTATTTAAAATCTACTACCTGTTATTCTGACTAAGTAAAGTAATTCTTGAGTTCAGTAATAAATAAGTTCAATAATCATTAAGTTCTGTAAGTTAGTTGGTAGGTAGAAGTACCTACCTGTGTTCCAAAGAGAAGTGATTATTGAGTTCCTAAATGCCTACATCTATATTTCATATAGATGAAAGATTTGTTTGTTTATTTCACAAAAGAAATATGCTCTGAACTACTGAACAGATTTATAGAAACATTTCACTCATAAAATGCAAAACAATAATAATAATACTTACTTAATATTGAGTAAATAATACTGAGTAACTTACGCTATATTATTAACCAAGTTTAATTCAGGATCGCCAATACAATTTCTAATCAAATAAAGATATTTCTGAATTTTGAATTTGAAGGTGGGCTGAACTAGCTATAAATGTGTAAATTCAACTTTCCTAAATAGTAAGTAAGTAATAATATGGTATAGGTACTCAATACAAATAGTTTTCAAATCAAAAACATAATTGTATTTTGAGTTGTATGAAGATTTAAGATGTTCTGAACATTACTTGGCTCCTCTCACTCTCCTTGGGTTAGAATCTAGCTGTCGGCTTGAGTAAGGAAACATTGTGTATCATCAATGTATATAATTATTGAAACAGCTTTAATATTAAAACAATATTTTTAGTTTTATAAGTAAGTACTATTTATTTATATTGTTTATAGTTTACAATAACACTAAACTCTAGAAGACACTAATAACATAAAAGCATGTTTAAAGTAACTAGGCACTCATTCACATTTCTCCAATTCAAAGAAATTTCAAATTTCCGTATAATATTAAGCTTATTATACATATATGCCTAGATACAGATAGGTAGATGAGTTATATGCGCTAATATAGTGGGGATAACTGCGCGTATATTTGTTCATGTTGCTCCATACAATACCAAAAATGCAATTACTATGTATTCAAGGACAGCCATAATCAAATTCAAGTCATAATTCGTGACGGCTCCTTTATATCACTAGTCAGTAGGGAATTATGCAGCATATTATCGTATAAGTACCTAAGCGTGTAGGTATAGATTTGTGAGATAACTGTGGTGAGTATTATTCACTCACACTTATTTACATTTTGCATGCAGCTATCGTGCAGCACGTGTCGTTAACGTCATATGTATGTATGTACCTATCTATTACATACATATTATTGATGGAACGTACATCTATATAAAATATAATTGCTGTTTTTTGTCTCGTTTGAAAACTTGAGAATGACTGGGACCGATTTTGGGTAATTTTAATCTTCATGTAGGTATTTGTGAAAGTTCAGAAATGGTTTAAATGGAGAGAAACAAAAAAAAAATAAGCCAACTTTGTCTGCATATCCGTCCTTATAGAAGCCTACACCTTTACTTAAATGGTGCCTATCTTGTTGAAAATATTTTAGGTAAACTTCTAATGGTTTTTGTTCTGACATGACTTCAAACTTAAATAATTCAAATAACCTAAAAAATTTTTTGCTGATTGCCCATCGATAAACTAATAACTAATTTAAAAAACCTTGATGGTACCTAAATAATCGGCAAAAAATAAGACTGGCATGACGTAGGTATCTTACGAAGCTTGAATCAGCATCTTGTCATATCCCATCTATAGGTAGGTAGAGGTAGTAGGTAGGTACTACAGAAGTAATATTCCATCTATGACGCAGCAAGGTCGTTTCGCGCACCTATCTATCGGTCGTCAGAGCCACATCGAGCCTTCGGTCAGTCAACTAATTGCGCGGTTTTTGTTAGATGGCCGCTTGTTCTCAGTCCTCCCCTTAGAGAACGGTCGAAGGAAACTGGTTTCAAAGCAGTCCGACCCGTTTGCGTAACGAATCCATTTCCCCGTTTATACCATTTGGCATTTAAGCTTTTTTAAGTCTTCAAGGATATCTTATGGACTTATGGTCTGTCTAAAATTTGGGCTTGCACATTCATCATGTCTACCAACTCAATGTCCTTAAGTGATCTTTGGAATTTATGCTGTTCTTTCAATGCCTTTGGTTATTTGCTTAAGTAAACTATGTATTGGTTAGAATATCCTAAGTACCTAGGTATTACGCATTGCCTCACTCTTTAATGGTTTCATAAGTATTGCTAAATGTGTTCACTGTCCAGTACTGTTATGTCATTAATTATCCTTATTCAAAGTGTGTAACTAACATTTCCACCTCAAACATACCGATACCGACTACATGTTCACTATTGTAGATTTATTGCATCAATTGTTAGTCAGTTTACTAATTAGGTAAACAATATGTACCTGCGGCAAATTCTTCCTAGTATTTATTAGTTTATTAGCAGGTCATGTTGAATTATTCAGCGATGAATCGGTTCCAATTACTAACGCGTATCGTTTAGTATAGTCTACCTAATGTTTATCTATTTCACACATTTGTTTCTGAGGTACTTGCCTGCCTATCCACAGAATTAAATAAAAAGACGGGACCTCTTAAAACGAAATTTAATATCGAATTACATATGGCGTTGGATATGATTGATATCGACTAAAAGTATTTTGTTTCGTTTGCTTACATAATTTATTATAATTGAATAGATATAATTTGAAAGATTTGTCACCTTGTGACCAACATTTAATCACGTTAAGCTTTAAACTGTAGATTTTGAGTTCTTTTGCATGTGAAGTCCCACAAGGATCACACCTAGGACCTACATAGTTCGTGCACGTGTTATTTAACTTTTAGTTAGGTCTTCAAGAACCTCAGTCCATGGGCTATTGAATTATCAGCTTTACTTGATTAAAAGTGAGATATAAATTATTACAATACTTTGCTTTTCACTCATATTAAATTTCTTCCGTCAGTTGTGTTAAGTAATATAAGTATTATTATCAACATTTAATATACCTCCAACATTTTTTTCGTATAGCTACTTATAGCAAGAACCAGTTTGAAGTAAAAGGCCTCCAGTCAATGCCAAGCCGGATATGCAACTTCTTTCTAACATTTCTTACGAATGGCGATAGGTATGTACTTCAATGTAGCGTTAGATAGATAGAATTTCGTCGATCAAAGCAGGCTGGCAAGTGATTTATTTTGTAAATTACAAAAACTAACTACATAGGAAATAGCCTCGGGTCAGTCATTCACGGCTAGTTTAAGTGAAACGCAGCATTTCAACAAGCCAAGGCTAGGTTATAGAATGAAAGGAATCGTTTAGCGACCGCCAGCGGTTGTTGGCAATTTCTCCGTGCGACGACGCCTGGGGCGGCTCGTTTCCCGGGAGCCCGACGCGACTTGCAGAGATAGCAGTTTTTGCTCGTCCGGCGACGCCGGCGCTGGCGAGATGTAATCGTGGACTTTCTACAGCTGAGCGGTTGGTCGCCGAAGCGGTTTCACTTTCATGCGGCGAAGGAATGCGGCCGGACCTCCGACCCGCGCCCGCCGTGTCACCGCCGTGTCGCCTCACGCTGCATGTCTCTTGCACATGCTCCCCCTCCACCCTCCATTCATAATAGATCCCTTGATATGCATACTCAAGTATCCTTAAGACATGGTCACTTCATGACATTGTTTCACTAGTCTAATAGCGAGTAACACGTCTTCACAGCGCTATTAACGGTCCGCCAACAACCAATCGATCGCCAGACTGACTTATGCCGCCATCGGCCATCAACGCAGACTTATATTCTCAATCGGTCGTGGGTTAATTTTGATTCCACTAGCGACCCGAATACCTGAGTTAGATGCCGGCGCCGACTGGCGAGTTATCCGCGCTAATATCTTATTCGTGTCATTAGTGCGAAATGTCAGCCGCTTGGCACGAGCGGCGCCTCACAAGCGGCCGATGCCCGCTGCACCGTCCTGGGCCATATCAGCTAAATTCGGGTCCGTTGAAACTTGCATCACGCATCACTTTCGGTTTCGTTTGTCACGCGGCTATTTTAGATCGAGTGTCGATTATATTAGAACTCTGTTTTTAGCCGGAGCAACCCGTTAACCGTTCGGACCATGTTAGCTCGATGACTAAGACTTAAAGCGCTCAGGAAACTCGATTAATTATTTTACTATATACGTAACCTCGCATTTCTTATTCAAATAAGACGACCGGAGCTAAAAGAGGATACAATAAGGCTAAAGGCACGTTTCAAAGTCGACTGCAAGCATGCAGCTTGTCTCGGCACCGTGCTTCACTTATCTAGACTTTGCGGAACGAAACCCGATCCTTATGCAGCGGCACGCGAGCGAGGCCACTCGCCGCCGTGCCTTGCCCACCGTGCGCTTAGATACACCTACTTAGGACTATACTTCCCTGCAACCACATCGTTCCTTCCCTTCCCACGAGCAACCTTTTTATACAACCAGTTATAACGTTGTTGCAGTAGTTACTCTGTACAAACGTGGGGGATATAGGTACACGACGTCGTTAGTGCGCGCAGTCGTCACGCTCCGTAGACTTTCTGGAATGGGCGATGGGCAGCAGCGGTCATGCCCTTCATTTGCAAGGCCACTATCCGGCTAAAGTACAACCTGCACGCTACAGGTGCTTCGAGCCCTGAGGTGCCCATGCACGTGGGTGATCCACCCGCTCGAGAACAATCGACTCTTATTCAACAATACGAGCGCTGAAATGCAGGCTTTTGATATCGTTACAAAACCAAGCGTAACGGTGTGGGCCAATGTCAACACGGCTCCTGTGTTGACTTTAGATTGTCTGTATGGTAATGCGCCAGGCTCTGCGTCTGTTCTCGTTCGCGTCGCATTCGTGTAGGCGACTAGATTTTCCGACGCTCGAGTTGGGCCACTCGCATAATTTTGCCACGCACTTCGATACGGCTGCGTAGCGAAAGTCTGGCCGACCTTCGTTATCTAGATATGGGCGGTAATAAGTACCTCGGATCTAGAGATACCTAATTATGATTCGTCTAAGTAAAGGCTGGTGCGATCGTCGTAGCTGATAACTAGCACATGTTAAGCTTACTTATTGAGTTACTATCCACTGCTGACGGCCTTTATCTTATCAGTTGATTAATAAACGTAGTTGATGATGAGTTATTCATTACAATATGTGAGAATTCTCTACTTAAGTACTTACTATTCTAAAAAAACTATTATGACTGATGACAATTTCTTCTGGGTTAAAATCTTTTACGGTTGAAATGAATTTGGGATCTGGGAAGACAGGAAAAGCAATAAACGATATATTGCAGCGGTAAATGTAAATATTTAATACCTACCGAAGGTAAATAGTACCTTTAAACACTGCTTTGATAAGATCAGATATAAAACATAATGTCTCTGTAAAGACAATGTCCGCACGAAGAATGTACCTGTATCTCATGGTAGGATCGCATCCATACCAGCCAGAGATAATTCTCGACGCGCGGCTCGGCGACAAACGCAAGGATCTATCGATCTTTGACAGTATTCCAATAGTTCACTCCACAATCCTTATCTGTCGTGACACTCGCTAATTTTAGAGAAGTAATCAGATGGTATTCTTCAAATAATCTGACAACTGGTTTAACCCAGATCATAGATTTTCCTCGTGGAAACTATTTTGATATATTTATTATTTATGGTTAGGTTTTTATTGTTGTATTTTTTAACTTTCAGTTGTTTAGAAGTTAAGTTGTCAAAATAAATACGTTGTATGTCCGCTGCTTTTTTCACTGCTCTCTCTTCGTAACGTTTGTGTTGCGGGCTTTCCCGTGTCAAAAATGCGGGCATGTCCTTAAAATCAAATTACGGAATTTGCATCTTAATGGTCTTGTTACGCTTACGAATTGGGTTTAAACATTACTTGCAAGTGCGCTTGTGTAATTAATTTGTCGTTGCGCAGTCTTAATTTTGCGACTGATAAGAGAGTGTTTTAAAATTTTCCTCGTATCACATAGATACATGAACGACTTGGCAACTCGTGACTCGCGTAATTCGTAGCGCCCTTATCGTTTCGTTATCTTGCAAACTCAATATGCTGCTGGTGTCGTAAGCTGGGTCGAGAGGCCTTTCGACGGGCTAAATTAATATTGACGTATCTCAGTTACATTGTTTGCACCGTTGATGGATGCGTTTCGTCGTCGAGATTTGCTTACACTCCCTGCCATAACCTTGGTGTAGAGTTCACTGACACAGCAATCATAACGTAGGTTTAATGGTGCGTTTCCGGAGTATTTCCAACCCGGGAGCTATCGGCCGTCACCACCGCGTGCACCCTGACTAAACTATAAACAGACTTATTTGGTTGCCTATTCTTTATTGGGATCTGTAAGCAATAGATTCCAAACATAGTGTAAAGGCGAGCATTACGCTCAATAACATACAAAGGCATTCAATTTTATCGCTCGTTCACTAATTTCGGGCTAATATAAGTGCCAGTTGTGATGGATTTTACGAGGGCGTCGTATTGGCCGTAACTGGTAGCGGTGTTATTCCAGCGCAGCTCCTGATCTCGCGGTGGATTTATCACGCGTCGACCGGCGCTGCGTAAATATAATTAGAGAGGCTATTTATCAGGGCGGCGGAAGGGCGCTAGCTATCACTGCAGTAAATCTCATAGAGCCCTGACGGCTCAATCCGGCGAAGAAATGGAATGTCATAGTGTAGCGTAGGCGGTCGTAAATTTATCCGGGGATGCCCATACATTTCAATCTCTTAGGATTAGAAGTCACTCATAAAGATACGGCATTACTGATTCCATGACACGGACAGACGCAGGAGTCGGTTAGAGTTTATATGCTAGTACGGCTAGCAGCAAGTCGGTCCAAGGGCGTGCCCACCGGGCCGAGTAATTGGAGACGTCGCGTTCTCGCTGCGTCCACATATCTTGCCAGCTAGCAATAAATCCGTTCCGTTCGATAAACATCTAGATAACTGAAAATATACTGCACACTAAACTCACGAAACTGTTGTCTCACCTTGAAAATAAGATTATACAGCTGAGAAACTTCCTGCCCATGATCCTGGCATCAATAAAGTTACCTAAGACGATGTTGTAAATACTAAAATAGTTAAACTCACTCTTTAACTGGTAGATACTAGATACAACTTAGATCATAAGAATTCACATATCGAAAGCTTTAATAATAGTAATATCATTGACTAGGAACGTGCATGAAAGGATACTTGCATTGTGGTCAGGTATGAGACTGGATTTGCATATTCCGTGCCAGTCCCGCCCCCAACCACACTGAACCTGGCACACATTAATGGCGAATAATAAAAGCATAACCTATTCATGCCCTTTCAATATGTTTACTTTAAGCGGAAACAATTCTTTAGATCTTAAAAATACTATTTCAGTTCGAATTCCGGCCCATAAATTGCAACGCAATATTTCCTATATTGATACTAAAAGGCATAAAAAATTGCATCGGCCAAATCAGGTTCTCTCTGTCTCCTTGGGCATTTTTATAGCGACAGCAGTGTCGTTTGTAACATTTGTACCTTTATGATCTGTTATCGAGCTCATAACATTGAATATTTCCTTTGTCACATAGAATATTATGCGAGTACACCTTTGAATATTTAATGACATCCGCAGCAGTTCTGACCTTCATTTCAACCTTTCCCTTCTATTGTTCTTCAACATCCCTAGTTTGCATGGTTTTGACACGCTTCTTTAAGACTTCAGAAACTTAATACTTTATCGTGATCATGCCTCGTACATAGTGGTGTCGTGTCGTTAACCTTCATGCCGCGCCACATTGTCTCACTCACTATTAGCCTGTAGTTCTAATTGCGAAAATAAGTATATGTACCCAAACGACTGACGTAATCGGCGAACTAACTAATTATCCTTCCTTCGCTGACTCACAGAACCACGCCATACTGCAGACCCGGGGGGGATCGTTATTAAAATATTTCTGATCTATAAATTTTTGAAGCGGTGACTAATTTGCAAATGTTTCCGACATTTGCATTTCTTGTTCCCACGAAGGAGCAGCTGTTATGAGTCATTAAAATCATCGTCCGATCTAAGAGCACCATTTAGTGGATACTTGAATCGATTAATTGTTTTGCGTTTGATGTATCTCATTTATTTCTAGAGGTAACTTTTCTAAGCTACGTTTCGCGCAGGCCTTTAGCAATCATTTGAGGTTTTAAATATTACGGACATGAATTGGAAAATGTGTAAACTAACATTGTTAATCACCTTCAATAAGAGCCGTGGTCCCTCGTGCTTTGTTGTTTACAAGACCATTAAGAGCCAGGGCCGTATGCTTTACATCATCATTGATGTAGCTAGACACATTTTTTGTCTCTAAACCAAAGTTGTTAACTTCTTCCTAGTCGTGGCGTTGATTAACGACTGTAACACGATCTAGTGTGTGTTTTGGTCTCCTCTACCGCCGGCCCACATGAATAAATTAATTCAAACGCAGATACACACCCACGCCTGGTATCTACTAATACGGACGCTTGTAATAACTCGAATTTAATGATGTTGAATACGTGTAAATCATTTGAGCGGCAAGGCAAAAAAAAATTATGGACTCATTTGCAAGAATATTTGGTTGTTGTACTTTGGTACCACTCATTGTTATTGTTCTCTTTGCCTTTCAACATGATCAATTAATTTAGATGCTGTTGCCCTCTGTAAATCTTTTGGTTGAACGCGATTGATGTAATGGATTGAAATGATCAAATCACCGGAAATTACATTCGATTATGTACTTGCACGGTTCAGCGGACGATCATTATAGTAAACAACCATGATGATTTCATGACACGATTCGATTACGACTCCCTAAGTTGCGAGTTGGGACATATTGCGGACCAACGATCACCGACTAGCGGATCAGCACCGACGCACTCCGGATAAATGTCGACTTGGAATTTGACCAATGTTCAAGATCAAACAACCCGTGAACAGAGAGCGCGGATGCCAGCACGCCAAATGTGCGACTCCAGTCAGTGTTCTCGCAATCGCTTCTCTCACTCATCTTCATAGCGCATGTAATGCAGCCATCCCTTTCTTATATCTGTTTGTTCGATTTTGGGTGAGTGTTGCTGATGACAAAGCGTCACTTTCTACGGGGAACACGCGCAACGGCAAATGAAGTGTGTCGCGCACGCAGACAGCTGCGCGATAGACTACTCTAATGTGCACCGGAAACCATCAATTTAGATAGTACGCCGGATTGCCGCCGCGAAGCTTCTGCCTGTAGGATGTAACTATTATACAGAGGAAACCGTGATTTATGACCTTCATTGTTTTGTGGCCGAAGATCTCTTACGCAGCATCCTCCATCGTTTAATTATATAGCCTCTTCATTGTCCGTTTAAGTTGGCATCTAAATTCATTTAGCGGCTGACGAATTCGCACTCTTATTTATTGGCTTCCATGTTATGTATTTGCGCTGCCAAACACATCCCGGGCAAATTATTTCATTTAGTGATAGTGATTTTTTAAAATGAAGTGAAAATAACCTAAATCAGAATCAAAAAGGGCTCTACTGGATTAGTTAGTTCGAAGCCAATCGTAACATCTGCCAATACCGGCATTACCATTCCCCCTACCTACCGAACAAGCACGCAGTTGCTTAACCAATCCCTCGAAATAAATAACTAAAAGTCACCTACTTGCCGAATATGTCCTCATTGCAATATGTAACACTTTTGTTTTGGAAATTGTATGTTTGGAATTTGTATGTCTAACAGTTCTCACGGTTCGAATTGCAATCGGATACTGATTTTCCGTGACGAATGTATTACTACGGTTCGCGCTGCAAGTTCTATTATGCTATATTTCGCTCAGATACTCAAAGTTAGGTGTTCCAACGCATCGATTGTTGCATGCTATGCTGTCCACTACTTTCTCGCGGACGGCGAACGCTGAGCGGGCTGGCCGCGCCATTGGTGTAGTATTGTTAATGAAAAGCAGGTCAGATGAAAGCTAAAGAGGGGCGAGAGCTGGTCACTCGCTAATATCTCCCGGTGAAGAGGTCACGGCCATTACACGAAAATAAACTGAAGACAAGCACGCCTCTAGTACACCGAATGGACCGTTTGTTGCTACCGTAACTGTAACAACAGTTTTTTGTTCCGATCCGTGAACGGCCGATAATGGTACAGATTTCTCTTTTTGCTTATTTCTGCTGTTGCTAATTGGTTTTGTATTTGCTGCATTTATTGTGGTGTTATATGAGACTTTCAAAAATATGTTTGTAGGCTGCATAGGTCGCGTAAATATTCATTTGTGCAAGTGTCGATGTATTTGCGAACAGCTCTGTGTCGAATCAGGAATGCGTTCGCACATCATGAGCGCTGTACTGTAATACTCGGCGTGTCACTTCACTCACTGAGGTAGACAATGGGTTTGTCTGTGATCGTTCTTTGTTTAAGTGTTTTCTTGTCTCAAGGTCGCCTGGTGCGGCGATCTTGTCTTTTATCTTCATCAAGTATTTTTATCGCTCTTTCCTGGACTGTTTTTAACTCTTGTTTTGACAGCCGTGCAGTTGATACCATTTGAGAGAGTTCACTATTTATTTTTGAACATACAATTACTTCTGACAGCAATTAGTGTAATTGGTTAGTTAACCCATAGTTTTGTTTGCTTTGATGTTTAACGTTCATGCATGTCTATTACCATTTCCCATTATGCTTCGTGAAAAGATATGTTTTTGTTTCTATCTGGTTACAAAGTTTTGCTTGATGGATCATGGATCACGAAGAGCATAATATGTATTTTTTTCCTTAAAGTAGTTCTCAGTTGGATCACTCAAGTGATGGCTGACCCCATCCCAGCATCGTGTAGGACATGTCAGACCGTTGCATACATGTCTATCATCATTGGCTTCATAATAATGTGAATGATTAATACATAACATAGCATTACAGCCCAGCTTAGATTATACCAACAAGAATCAGCTTTCTATGCTTTAAATAATACGCTTCCGTTACTCAAAAGAAATTATACGGATGATAACGAGAAATTTCAGATTCCTCTCAAATATTGTTCACAATTTAAATGTCGTTTTAATTAAGTGTTAATAAAATATGCAAAATGTATCGTTATGTCTTTATAGAGTCGCCCGGTATGTTATTAGTTAATCGGCCGTGGGTTGCGCCTACGCAGTCAAGTTTATAAATCACCAACGACCGCGGACTTTTCGCTGTATTTGGACATAATTGTGAAAAAAAACCGTCTTTGTTATTATGCAACAATTTTAATGGGGTTTTGGAAAAATGTTAGATGTAATTCGAACTCAACGTATACTGAATAATTATAATTATATTACGAATTTAAACGCATGGTAAACATAGACACAGATTTTATTGTCCTATCTTCTTAATGCAATTGATGCAGCATCGGTATAAGGAGTATGGTTAATTAAATCGCCATATACATTTAAGCTCTAGATAAAGTTACAGTTCCTTATTTCATACAGCGCCAGTTCTTGCGTTAATCCTGACCATGAAAAGTGATATTCGATATGCAAGCCCCTTATAGCGCTGGGATTTCTATATAACACGTCAAGAAATATTGAACAGCATTTGCATAGCATATGTTACCGCGTATCGGAATCATTTCCGAGACATACATTTAATTAAATGTACTAAGAAACGTAGTACGCTAGATGAATTTTGTTGATACCAAATATCATCATGTCATCAACATATATTGCATTGAACTTTATAGATATAAAATATTTTCACAATCAAACGTCTATTAAATACTCACGTGCCACTTTGTAATTGAGCATGGATAGAATTCCCAATGTTTCTAGGTATCTGTACCATTGTAATGATAAGGCGCACGTGTTTCACTACTAACTAATTGTATTTGGTGAGAACCCAATTAGAGATCTATGTGGGTGGTATAACAAGATGCTGTACCTAACGTTTTTTGCCATCAGCCAAATACTACATTTATTTACCTCCTGCGTAGTAGATCTAGTGAGATAATACAAATCATCAACATAAGTAAGGCAAAGCTAATTAATTTTTGCGTGTGCATTTGGAGTTTGCAGATGTGGAACTGTGAATCATGCTGCTCTTAAATTTTAACTGTTGATAGCATTTTAGTTTAGAGTTGTTTTATTTGTTTCTGTAAGATCAACTATTTCTACTTTGTCTGTATACGACTCAATATCATCGGTTACAAACAAAATCTCACAAAAGAGAAAAATATGTTCTGGTTTTGATATCTCATACAATCACTGTTATCAGGGGCCTGTTGCAACATTATGCCAGAATGCCACCTATCCATCTAAAATTCCCCTCAGTAGTAGGTAAGCCCTTGATAAGATAATATGATAGAACTTGCGGTGTCGAGATACAAAAAATACATGAAATGTTTTAATACGTGTCTATTCTTATTGTTGATATACTGACAAAAGCCACTATTAAAATTATTCTTGTGATAAAATACTTTGGGTATCTGAACAAAATCTATACTAATATTATAAAGAGTAAAGGTTTGAATGTATGTTGGTAAAAATATTAAAAATTATTTTCCTACTTGAATGCTACATTATCACTGATTGATATAAGGTATATTTTATCTCCGTACTCCTACGGGACTATACTACGCAGGTGAAACCGCGTTACGTCCGCTAGTATAACGTAATAGCTGAACTGGCAGTGCGAACCACAGATACGCATTGATGTTTATCATAAGTAAGTATACAGATATAAATGTATTCCCCGCGGCTGACTATGCGAAGCTAATCATGAATTTTCTAGTATTATTCAAATGTGGCTCTCTTTCCGGTTCTAGTTTAGCGTCAACAAAAATTACGGATATAATCAGCACGGTTAGGGATTAACGTAAGTATCCCGTAAGGTCATCTTATTATGGAAACCGGAATAAGTTTCAAGTAAATTTTAATTACTTCTGCTAGAAGTTGTACATTACAATTATGATCTTAGCTTTGACATTACCTGAGATTTCCGTTACATTATTGAGATTTGGATAATTTCGGCTAAGGAAGTAAAATGGACGCAAAGCACGATATGGACTAGCGAAATTAATGACATATATCTTGTAGAGACATTAGTTTATTTGAAAAAGATGACATCATTATTAGAAAACCGGTTTCACAAAGCTGCTAACGGCAGCTTCAATTCAATTAGACAACTCATGATTCAAATTCTTGCTAGGTTCCCTCATCTATTGCGGAAGAGGTTCAGGTAATTAATTGTAGTTGTAAAATGCTTTGCTGAGTGCATTTCAGCAGAATAAAAGCTTCGGATAATGCTGACCTTCGGAAATGTTCACTTGGTTCTTTATTGCTTAATTTTATAGCAGATTAAATATAATTTCGTGTTTTACTAAATTGTGTTTAACCATTTATAACATGCTTATTTTTAATGATACGTATATTATTTTCGTCTTCCGTGCGCCGTTTACTTTGTTTTCGAATGATCAGAATATTTATTCGGATAAACAGAACGTTCGTCGGGTGTAAGTGGACAGATATCATTTAAGTCGGCGCCACACGCGCGATTTTATACGTAATATTCCTCATGCGTCAACGTTACATTGGCAAATCAATGGCAGGTGATAGAAACAATCAAATGTTGCAATCGCCCCTGGAATTAAATGAGCGACCGTGCACACTGCAATTGATCATGTACAAGGACTTATTATTGACGAGTTAAACTGGTTGGTGTCAATAAGCCTTATATTATAGCTTTATGAAGTGCAATTTGTAGTGTTTCATTCGCAGATTACACTTACTGAAACTTGGACTTAGCGAAAGCTTTCGATACTGTCTCCATCCCACTCTTATTGGCTAAATTAGAAGCCATTGGAGTTAGAGGATTGCCTCTAAAACTTTTTACTGATTATTTAACGAACAGAAGACAATCAGTCAGGATTAATAACACAATAAGTAATGATGAAATTGTTAAATACGGTGTCCCACAAGGAAGTGTGTTGGGACCTACACTGTTTCTTATTTATATTGATGGTCTATGCAAAATGCAATTAAAAAATGCACAAATCATCACTTTTGCGGATGATACTGTGGTTCTTTTTAATTCTAATTCGTGGCAAGAGCTTCAAACCGATGCAAATGAAGGGTTTTCTGAGATAATATCTTGGCTTGATAATAATCTTTTAACACTTAACTTAACTAAGACAAAATATGTAGCTTTCAGCATGACTAAAAATAATCAACCAGTACTTAATTCATTCCTAATCAAAGCTCATTCATGTGCTTCATCATCACTAAACTCCTGTAACTGTTATGTTCTAAAGCAAACAGCCACTATCAAGTACCTGGGCATTGTTTTAGACCAGCATTTGAATTGGAAGGAACACATCAGTGCGCTCAATACTCGTCTACGTAAATTAATATATATTTTTAAAAATTTAAGGCATATAAAAGACGTCAATGTAACCAAAAATGTCTATTTTTGTTTGTGCCAGTCATTACTTACCTATGGTATCCTATCTTGGGGCGGGGCTTACAAATCTACTCTATTGAACATAGAAAGGGCTCAGCGGACAATTTTGAAAGTTATGCTAAATAAAAAGTTTCGTTATCCGACCACACAGCTCTATAAGGATGCGTCTGTATTAACAGTGCGTCAACTATTTATTAAATTATTAATATTAAACCAACATAAAATACCTCCTGATTCCAAGTTTGTTCATAAAAGGCGAAATGATATCGTTTATAATACACCGATGTGTAAAACTAAGTTCTGTAACAGATTTTTGCCGTACCTTGGACCATTTATTTATAACAAGTTAAATAAAATACTTGAAATCAGCAATCTTTCAAAGTATTGCTGTAGCAAAATTATTCACGAATATCTTGTAGAGCTTGACTATTCTGATACTGAAAATTTAGTACTATAACGTTTGTATCTCGTTTTTTTGGATGGAATGTTGACAGGACATAAATAATACAAATTGCTATATACATGGATATTCTTACTACTCATAAATACACACTACTACACTACACACTACTACACTATACACTACTACTACTAATACTACTGCTACTAAACCTTATATATATTATGTAGATAATATATTGAATTGAAGTTTTTGCTCATACTATCACCTCACTTTGATTGTATGATACTAACCAAAAATAATTTGTCTCAAATCTTTGCTTATACTATAAATGTTCGTAGTAAACTAGAACGGACGTTGGGGCCTACCTTGCCGTCATACAGTTTAATACTAGTACGGAGGGTAGATTTCAATCTCATTGCTGTTAGAAATCGAACTGAGCAGATGTTCAAATCAAAGCACATAATTATGCATACCATCATACATTGCAGAAAGAAATATGTTTTACGTAATTACGATTATTTAATATCTGTAATGATTAACTAAGGAAATTGATGTATAACACCTATCTTATGTTTAATTAGTCTTGTTTATATACTTATGTTTTGTTTTTTTGTTTAGAAGGTATGTAATTTTATGTAATTTTAGTGGTATAAATACTGATAAGTCTTTATTGTTCATTTGCCTAAAATAAAAATATTATTATTATTATTATATTCAAAGTTATACTTTGGTCTCGACCGAGGTCGGTAGTAGAGAACCAGGTACGGGCTTTTGCCAAGTAGACTGGTTCAAGTGTGTCAGTGTGATGAGAGTGAGGTATGACTTATGTGGTTAGTGTTCCGTATGCGTGTGCTTGTATGTCTGCTTGTGTGCCGAGCTGTGTCTGGGGTGTGTTACGTGTGTGTGTTGTTGTTGTGTCTGGGGCAGTAAGAAGTATGAGTGAGGTTGGGTTCAGGAAGCGGCGGACTATAGAGCATGTGTCTATTACTATTGATTTTTGCATGGGGATGTATGTTTTTTCATGTAGGTCTAATATTTTTAAGGATGTATTAAGGGTTTTCGGTATAACACCCGTGGATGAGATGATAATAGGGATTATTTTGACTGTTTCCTGATGCCACATCTGTTTAATTTCATCAGCTAATGGAATGTATTTTTGTATTTTTTCGGTATGTTTCTGTTTCAGGTTATGTGTATTAGGTACGGCAATGTCTATGAGGTAAGTGGTCTTGGTTGATTTAATGGTTAGTGTTATATCAGGTCTGTTGCTGAGGATAGTGCGGTCGGTAACTATATCTCGATCCCAGTATAGTTTCATTTTACTATTTTCCAGGACGTTTTTCGGTTTATATTTGTAGTATGGTGTGTAAGTGTCGAGTAGTTTGTGTTTGAGTGCGAGTTGTTGATGTATGTGTTTTGCGACGTTGTCATGGCGGTGTGTGTATTCTTTGGTGGCTAGTGAGCTGCACCCTCCTTTCTGTCTGTTGGTGGCATAACCTACATTTATCAGTTTCTATTGTTTCTTTAAGGATATATTTAGAGTAATTCCGTGTTTTAACAACTTGGTCCTGTATTGCTACTAGGAAGCCTTCTGTCTCTCCAAATATATTGCCCTTTGTGAGCCAGGAACATGATGCGGTTCGGTCTACGTGGTCTTGGTCGAGTTGGTGTGGATATTTGCCATGTAGTGCTTTGTTTTTCCAGTGTTCTATTTTTTGCTCGTCTTTGAGGATTTTAGTTTTAGGATCAAATTGAGTATTATTTAGTAGCAAAGGGGTTCCCGAGTGTGGTAAGCTTATTATTGCTTTATGCAAAGCACTATTGTTGGCTTTTCGGGTGATATATGTTCGAAGGTTGTCTATTTGTGTATAGTGTAGGTTTTTTATGTCTATAACTCCACGGCCTCCGTGTTTTCTTTTAAGTGTGAATCTTTGTACTGCTGAATGTATGTGATGGATGTTGTGTTTATTACTTGTTGTCCTAGTAGTTGTGTTCAGAGCATTGAGCTCAGTATCAGACCATTTAACAACTCCAAAGGAGTATGTCAGTATGGGAATTGCGTAAGTGTTAATGGCTTTCACTTTATTTTTGGCAGATAGTTGCGTTTTGAGTATTTTGTGGAGTCGCTGCTTGTATTTGACTTTAAGGGTGTTTTTAATTTCGGTATGACTTATTGATGTACTTTGCTGATATCCTAAATATTTATATGTTTCTCTGGGTTTCATGCTGTCTATTGTTCCTCCTTGTAGTTCTAGTTCGAATGTGTCTGTCCTATTGTGCTGGCCTTTGCTTATGCTGTTTATTTTACATTTGTTGGTTCCAAAACTCATTTTTATATCTGTACTGAACTTTTCTGTTAATTTGAGAAGATGGTCAAGTTCTTGTTTGTTATCTGCGTAGAGTTTAATATCATCCATATATAGTAGGTGTGTAAGTTTAGTATTGCTGTCTTTATCAATAGTGTAACCGTATGGTGTGTTATTAAGGATTCTAGAGAGGGGATTTAGGGCAAGGCAGAACCATAGGGGGCTGAGGGAGTCGCCTTGGAAAATGCCGCGTGCTATTTTGATTGGGGCTGTACTGAGGGTCTTTGTATTGGTTTTAAGGTTTAGTTTGGTGGTCCATTTTGTCATTGCCTGTTGTAGGAACTGTATAAGTCTATTGTCAATTTTATATATTTTTAGTACATGAAGTAACCAGGAATGGGGTACACTATCAAAAGCTTTTTGGTAATCAATGTATGAGTAGTATAAATTTCTTCGTTTCTGTTTGACTTGGTTATGTATTTCTGCGTCTATTATTAGTTGTTCTTTACAACCTCTTGAACCCTTACTACAGCCTTTCTGCTCTTCTGGTATTATTTTGTTTGTTGTGATGTGTGAGTTAATTTTGTGTGTGATGATGGATGTTAGTAGTTTGTAGATAGTGGGGAGGCAAGTGATAGGTCTGTATTTTGTTGTGTTTGTTGTATCAGTATCTTTGGGTTTCAAGTAGGTGACCCCCTGTGTTAAGAATGCGGGTATGTCTTCTGGGTTTTGGATGAGATTGTTCAGTGCGTTTGCGATGTGAGTGTGTGTCGAGGTTAAATATTTTAGCCAATAATTTTGAATTTTGTCGGGGCCAGGAGCCTTCCAGTTTAGTGTTTTGCGTATTGCTTGTGTAACATCGTCTTTTTCTATTGTAAATTCCGGCATTGGGCTTACGTTCTCCATCTCTTGTTCTTCTATGTGTGTCCATGATGATTGTGTGTTGTGTTGTACTGGTTTTGACCATAGGCTTTCCCAGTAGTTTTGAATATCTTCTATGTGTGGGTGCTGTTATTATTATTATATTATTATTACTATTTCAGGCAGTACATAATGTCGAAGATAATTGATAATCGAATGGCGATGAAAAGTGGTCTCGGTAAGCGATTGTAATATTGCATAGGGTCATAAATAAGTGCAGTCATATCCTACGTGCCATTTATCATAATATTGTCTAGCGGCAGCGCTTTATCTCAGCGACGCACCAACAGGTGGGTGTCCGGCTCTTTAATATTAATTGATCCTGTTGCGGAATTGTTTTGTCATTTTGCATCGTCTGCGCTATTACCATCCGGAATGTGCTCAATCATGGCTTTCATCTCATCTTGAACCTTTGAACGTGCTTATTAGAATTGAGCTAAATCCTTGGCTACATTAAAGTTTTCTTTCTTCGAAATACCACTTTATTCCATGGTACGATCAATAAACAAAATAATAGCAACGCAATCACACGAGCTACACGTCTAAAACGTCACAAATGTCAGCGCTAGGTTTATCGGGAAGATCTAGGACTCATGGCTCACACGTAATTTGACGTTGAATGTTTATCCTTACCGTTATTCGGCACACTTCCTCGCCAGCGTTTGATGGTGCAAACTAGCTGTTGCTCCCGACCTCCAACCTTTGTTCAAACTGTTAGGTCTGGACACATCCATTACAATGTGATCCCTCAACGCTTCCCAGTCACTCAGCAGATTCATACTAACTGACGGGTTTTCTATTAGTGGTCGCCGTAAACAGGGATACCCGTTAGGAGTGAGGTCATCGACAGGTGCCTATTTGCACCTGACGAGCGGTGATTTCCTATTTTGGGTGCGCATTATAAAAAGTAATCTTTCTCATTGCGGTTTACAGTTCCCATCGTTAGCGTGCTTGTTGGTTAACGAAGGCAAACTTTTTGGTTGTTTCCTTTGTAATTAATTTTTCATTGTTGGCGCACTTGACAAGGATGTCGTGTTGTCACATTTGTCATGAGCACATTACATTTTATGGTTATTTAAAGACTTTAGTTATTTTCTTGGGTTGTTCTGAGAGTTGTGTGAGTAATATTTACTGTCTCAGTTACAAGTAATCATGCTGGGTTTTCTGTACATTGACTCCTCACTTAAGATAGATAAATAATTTCTCACGCATAACCTCCTAATTATGGATTCCCATGTACTTAAGTTATGAATTGAGAAAAAAAATTATTTACATGATCGGTGTCATATTGTTTTTAAAGTAGATACTTAGGTAAGTACTTAATAATTATTGTGAATTTACATTATCTGGTTTTTTTTTCAATCTCTTTCTATCGCAAAATATGTTATAAACTATTAGCCTCTATCATAGTAGGTTCTTGGCCAAAAACTGCATGAAAAAATAACCAGTCTTTAGTTGTCACATTCCAACCAGCATGCCTTTCATACTTAAAGTGTCATCAATACAAAATATTGTATTACAGTGTATTCACTTAACTTAATAACACACCACATTGCGGAACAATTTAAGCCTGCATTTATTGTGCACGAAATGAGCAACAGAGTTCGTAAGTTGTCTTGAAAGGTAAATTGATTCTTAATAACACATTCATTAATAAAATAGTCGAAACTGCGACACCGACGGCTGATTCGAGCAATCTGTATAAAAATTATGGTCAGACCATGTTCGGTTGTTAATTTGAGGCAGATAAATGTTTCTTATAATGATACTTGAACATTGTATATGATGTGCTATAAATAAAGCATGGTTATTATACTGTATGGTTCAAGTTCGTACATTTTTGCTTGGCTTATATTTAACGCCATGTCTTAACTGAACCCATCAGTAAATTTATTAACCCTTAGTGAAATATCTCTTATTCATTGCGTGTTTTAGCGGGGCTCGAAACTTGTTGATATTTCGTTCGACACAGATCATCATCTCCTGGCCTTATCCTATACATTGTTGGGGTCGGCACTTGATTCAACCCGGTGCGACTGATCACGTGATTTATATACGAAGCGACTGCCATCTGGCCTTCGCAACCCCTTTTACGAGGAAAATCTGTGATCTGGGTCAAACCAGATTTCGTTCCACACAGATACGTAACGAAATTCGTCGACGTTTAAACTTGTCGTAAACTCGAATCCTATACCTGGGGCGCAGGTCGGCACTGTGTACTCAACTATATTCTCTGGCATGATAATAAAGAGATAGGCTCGTTAAGTCCAGCTCAAGCGAGAAGGCAAACAGTCGCCCACGTAAGTTGCATGGTGTGAACAGCCTTTAGTTCGGTTGAACTGAGTTCCCACGACGCTGTTTGTGCTCGTGAAATGTGAAATGAAATGACTGTCCGTTACTTGTGGTCGCGGTAAAGTTGGCCTACAATGCGAGATATGCAATGCTAAAGCTATGACGACAAGACTCTAATAAAGTGACGATAATTTCAGCCCAAAACAAGAAGAAAGTCTAGAGCAACAGTGACACACGAGACACTGTTTCTGTGAGATAAATTTACGTATATCAAGATTAAAATAGCCATACTTCAATAGTAAAACATATAGGTCATGTTTACGGAAAGATTAGATTTTATTATTCAAATCAGATAATCACGATTCATCACAAGTACAGGATTAATCTGTATCGTATAGCATAGCTTCTTCCCTTTATGGCATCAGCCCGTTTCATTACCTTTATTTCATTTGACAAAATGCCGTTGTTTCCTCACGACGGATTAGTGGCGTGCATTGCCGTTACTTTGGTCTTGACTTGAGGTTTTGCTTTGTGACGCTTTTAAAGTGAGTTCCAAGAAATGAAAATCCTCATTCTACCAGCCTTATAACCTTGTCTTAGTTTTCACGTGGATTTGCATTAGTGAGGCAAAACAATTTATTAATAAACATACTACAAACTACCTCACGGAAGTGTTTTAAGCCTCGGGCTTTCTTGCAGCATGAATACTGAATACGTAAATAGGTCCAGTAGGGTGTCTAAAGCAGACGGATGGGATAAAAACTGGTTGTACACGACAACAGACTGGAAGTCTGTGAGAACAAAAACGCAGCAACAATACTAATAAGGCCCAATGTGGCGCTGGCAACACGTTTGGTTTAATTAAGAGTTCATGCACGCGTGAACCCCTTGGTATATGAGCCAACAACTCGGGGAGTCAATCCAGGATGTTTGACTTGTATTTTCAACAACGAAGACAAAATAAAGTTAATATCACTAGCAAGGGCCAACAATTAGTCAGTCAGAAAAAATTATCCGAAATTTCGAATGTTCGATCACTCTTACTTTTAACAAATGATGTCCTCAGATAATACAAGTGACTAAGCTAAGCATATACCCGTGTCATTTAAAAAAAATTGACGTATGAACATCGAACATGGTTTTATAAATCGCGTGACTGATTTCACGATCTTGACCCAACCTTATCTGTAAATTTGGAAGAATGCAATCAAATCGTTGATACACCTATTTCGAGTTGTTATCGTTAAAACCCAACGTGCGACGTCCGTTTGCGATTTATTTGCGACGTAATCGGGTCTAACGGTAAACAAAAAAATTGACGTATGAACATCGAACATGGTTTTATAAATCGCGTGACTGATTTCACGATCTTGACACAACCTTATCTGTAAATTTGGAAGAATGCAATCAAATCGTTGATACACCTATTTCGAGTTGTTATCGTTAAAACCCAACGTGCGACGTCCGTTTGCGATTTATTTGCGACGTAATCGGGTCTAGCGGTAAACACGATCTGTCTCGTACACATCGCTCTATAAAATATCAAACACACACGCATGAGCCTCGTAAAATCTGACGACCCCGATCCTAGACCACATCTCGGTACTGTTTAGATTACTATCTACGGTCGGGAGTGTACTTAATGCCTTTGAAGATTTGTTCGAATTGTCTTCTGTTTCTATATGGTGAAATTGCTTTAAGGTTGCGGCTTCGTACTACCATACAATATAGTAAAATCGTTATTAGGTGTATAGGACTTGGCACGATTGCCTTGCAATTTCATTATAATGATGGCCTCAAGCAAAACATGTCCATCATAATAGAATCTCGGTTCGGGTGTAATTAAATTAACAAACTTGTTGCAACTGTAAACAACCGTTATAATAACGTGTTGTAAAACGACGTAAATTTGAGGTGGGGTGCCAAATAAGTGATTTTTTATAGTTTTCATGCCTTCAGTAGTTTGATAATATAGTGTATTGCAGATTACAGTAATTAAATTGGGAGCTCTAGGTATAGCTGCAACAGATGAAGAAAATTGTCAAACAATTTTTAAAGTTGGATATACTTCGAAGTTATGTTATTTTCTTTTTGCAACATTATTCTCCGGATAATAGATGGATAGGTCCTAGAAAAACTGCAAAAACGATACCCATCAATCCGTCAAATCCTACACGATGACTGAGCTCTTCAATGTCTTTGTGGCATCATGCTTTTTCTGTCGTTTGCGCAGACGTATAAATGCACTTAATGTCTCTCGTTAACCTTTCAGTACAGATGTACAGGCGCCAAGTAATTGCGGAAACGCTGCAACATGTTATCATCGTCATCTGTTACTAAATTGCCGTTTAAGGATTTCTCGAATCGTCTTTTAATACCTAGCGTTTTCGTTGTTTCTCGATGTCGCACCCGGATCTGATTTCATTCCGGTGTTTACAGTTTTAAATGGTATAGTTTTATCATTGTCTGCAACTCGAACTCTGAATAATTTATTCATGAAATGTTTCTGCTTCAAGAATTCTTGTCGCCACTGCATAAGCTTTATCTACTAGTTGAATAAACATATTTTCTCGCAGTCACGACTTGGCAGTTGGAACTTTCGTATTTTATCCAAGCTTCATATAATCCATTTTCCCAAGCACATCACGTTAAATTATTGTTATGTGTCAGCCCACTCAAGCTATTGGCTCGTCAATTAATTAGTCATGCTTTCGACCAGAAGCGATAAAATAACCAACGTGAGCATATCCTATTAGGGTTGAGTAAACAGTTCACGCACGATTTGCGCGGCGCCGGCGCACGCTTCGCCGACCTAATTCTTGAGTGTGCGTCGCGACGCCGTCGGCACACTGCACTCAGTGTACGAACGGTGAACTCGATCTGCACCATGATTTGTTTTTCTAACTCTAATGGCAATTACTAACATGTCAAGATTTTCTACTATTTGGGCAGCGTATTATCTCAGCTCTCCGTCCTTGCTGGTTGGTTCAGTCGGTCGTAATCCTGGCATTCCTGGTAGATTTATAGCTACCAGTAAGAAATTAAGACAAGTTACAAATCCAGCCTAACTTTTGAAATGAGCAGTTGGAGGTTCAATAAGGATGAAGAGATCACGAGGCTTGCATATGCAGACATGACCGTTGAACCAGAGACATCGTGCCGTGATGCCACTCACTCTATTGTGCAATTAACACATACCCCGATGAAAGCTTCAAGGTCCACTTTGACGTCAATTTATCCAGCAATGAATACTTAATTGAGATATATTTATAATTATGTTCCTTCTCAAGTTTGAACCAAATTCATTCGTTACCACACAATATTCGTGGTGTCGAAACATTGCTGCACAGTTCGAGATTAAAGTATCGATAACTTCGGTTACACTGACGAGTCGCAGGTTTCTGTGATTAGAATTTCATGTCGCGGCCTTCGCATCGATTTACCGATTATTGAATTGCCGATTGTGATCAAAGCGAATACATTATACATAGACTACACATCGCAGTGAATTCAATTCCAATCGACCGTTTAAAGCACAGCTCGTGCCTTGTCTTATTCATGAGAGTATAAAGATGGGCCAGTTTTAAATTATACACAGAATAGGTGCTCTAGCTATTATGTCGCTATGTTACTTCTCGTGGGATCTGTTTTTGCTGTTATTAAGGCTCTACAGTCTACAAGAATATAGCATGTTGAATTCGATTTGTTTATTTTGACTTCGTTTTATGTCCTGACGATTCTGTATGAAAGGAATTTAGTTTCTATGGAATCTTTTCTTTCAAAACAAATTGCAATTCACGATCTATTTTCCTTGACATGCCCGATCAATCATTCGCACTTCGCACACAGCTACGCAACGGCTGTCAACGCTTATGATGAATATTCCTACACGCGATCCAATTCAATCGCATTAATATCGTTACGAAATCGACCGTATCGAGAATTCGATTGAACACAGCCGTGAACTTAGGAGTAGCGGGTTGACAATGCACAATGAACACTATTAAATCATTCGATTATTAATCGAGCGAGTGGCGTGACTGCAAAGTACATTGGTTCGTAACTTCGTATAAGTCCTTGACCGGTATTAACCTTAATAGTTGTGCAAGCATCGATTGATATTGTGCCAAATCGAATACGGAATCGATTCCTTGCTCCTCTCATGTCAATCGATCCGTGTTACTGCGAAACGTCAGCCCTGCGCTGACGATGATGAATTATAATTATTGGTCTATTGTGAGTGACTTCCAAGGCCAAATATATCGTTGGTAATATTATGATGAGCACGTATGCTTGGTATGAACAAAGAATTTATTATGTTACTGTGTAATGGCAGAGATCAATGCCTTGGCGTTATAGAAATATTGGGCTTTGTTCGTCTAAAAATCGTATGATCTTGAACAAGTTTTGAATAGAGGTCTTATAATATAAACTACTGCTGTTACTTCCAAGTCGAAGTACATCGGAAAATTTTTATTAACATATTAGGCAGTGGGTGCTTACGTACGTATTGCCTTATTTAGTCCATGCCCAGTTGCAGTTGGACGATTGTTTGTCCCACATAGTTGTCTATGAGAATGCTCCAGTTGTCCGTACATCTGATCAGAGCTTAATTTGCCTTTATTAGCAGTGATTGGAGTGCGGGTCAACGCAACAATTGCGCCGATATGACAATTGCTATTGAGCTATTTGCCTCGATACTTGATTGTTTATTTGTTTTCAATATTCCCAGTGATATTTACGACCTAATGTTCACAGTTGTTTTTGCGTATCGGCGAGACCCTGTAAATTGTATTTGAAGTATTAATCAAACTTAACTTATCACCGTATGTTTTGTTCTGTCACCCATATAAAGGTCAATGGAAACGTTACGATGACGTGAGCCATTCGTTGCGCCTGTGCTTGTTAATGCTAGCGCAGTCTCATCGCGTCCGAATCGATGCGATTTATTGTCGCTAAGTGCTAACTCGGTGATTGTTCGGTATTTTCCCACCTCTATGTACATTGAATAGAGAATTACGATAGTTGATTCATGATCGAATCTATTTAAATTTCGAATGTCTAACGATTTGTTTGTGTTCTTGTTGCAGGTATGTCACCGTTCGATAATTGCAGGCGATACGATCTTCTCATGGGGCAAGTTACATTAAATGAAGAAGTCGTCCATATACACAAATAGCGGTAGATATTGGTCAAAGAAGGTTCAGAATCATAATAGTAGTCTTATCTTGCTATGCATCTACGCACTTAATGTATATCATATTATCATTGTTAACATTCCATCTCACTAATTTCGAAATCTAAAACAAATGTGTCTCTATAACGTCCAAAAATTCTAGAACAAGGTTGTTGACATGTTGCCTAAATGTTGCGACACACGTGTCATTGGTGCAATGTAATCAGAACCCTGTTCAGTTGCGTTAGAGTTAATTATGGCCTGCCATTAATCATCTCGGCAATTATGCGTATGGTTTATTTATCAATCGATTAGTTAAATCAGCCCTTAGTTAAAGTCAATCAATCAATACAGGCGTAAGAATACCGTTGCATAATGTTGTATTGAAATATTATAAGCTGTTGAAGTCATTTGTAACCAATGATTATACAATAGTATATTGAAGATATTCCCGAATACAATTTACCTATACAGAGTATGCTTCATGTGACACATGAAATAGCTACTGCTTAAAACTTTCTGAAGTCTTAATTTTGGAAGGGATAGCAACGGTTAAGGACCCCCTTAAATTGGGATCATCTCTTCTACATCCAGAAAGAAGCGCATGCGAATCGAATAGAGGCAGATATGATGAATATCTACTGTAACTGAACGTACGTGTGAAAACTTACTGGCGACGTTATTATAGGATTGGACAAGAAAATGTCGTGCTGCACGCATAGATTTTTTTGAAGCCGTCACTACTTTTTTGTTTTATTTTTTGCGACGTAAAATTGTTTGCAATTACCGGAAAAGATTTTAGATGGCCTTGGTAGGACCTTCGATTTTCAAAGGGTAAGTAATATAAAGTGTAGGTACGTGACCTTAGGCTCCAAGTGACATTATGTCATACCTTGATGTCATGTGTTTTGTTTCGTTTGAGTTGAGTGGTTTTTTAAGTTTACCAGTTAACGACTAGGTAGGTAGTTTGTACACATATATTTTAACTTATGTATCTAGTTCCAAATTCAACGATGTTCTTCCTTTTTTAAAATGTGACGTAGACTGAGGCAAAGACGCTTTAAATAACGCGCAAAATAATTAACGCTAGCTACTGCCCGCGACTTTCTCTGCTTAGAATAGTCACTTTGGGTTTACAATGACTTTAACCCGCGATTTGTCTTAGCGTTTATCGAAGAAGGGTAATATATGGGCTATCAAACACAGAACTATTTTTTGATTTTGGACTAGTAGAGATTAGCGCGTTCAAGCAAACAAACAAACTCTTCAGCTTTATACTATTATAAGTATAGATTAATTGAAACTCTTTTGGCGGAATATTAAATTGACTGAATACAACTTTCGAAATTTATCCAAAATACAAATGGTAATTAACTAAAATATCGGTAATAATGTCTCAGCGAGAAATGACCTGATGTTATCGATAACTTCTTAATTTGACTCGATTAACATAAAAAACATTAACAATTCGATTAACATACTAGCTGTGCCCCGCGGTTTCACTCGCGTAGATTTAGTTTAATGCTTCATTTCGCGGAAACCTAATATTTTTCTAAATAAAATTAGCCTAACACACTCCTTTAAACATTAGCTATCTGCCAGTGAAAGTCCCGTTAACACCCATCCAGCCGTTTACGCGTGATGCCTTGCCCAAGGGAAATGGGACTTCATTTTTATATATAAAGATAGATACATTACATAGCGGTAGATATGACTACATCGGTAAATTATGTATGAGTATATAAATCGTTTATCTGTGTGCACTAGAGGATGGTGATTGGGGTCAGGTGTAACGAGTGATAAGCGTGTTTGCATTAGTAATTTGTTGTCCAGACAAAGGAAAGTTACAAACATTGACCGGCCTCTGAGAAAATCCAATCATCTCAGAAACGAGGACGGTGTCCTCATGTTATAACACCGTTATGCGGTGTTCGCGGATCGCATTAGTTGCCATAGTGCCTAGAGCGAGTTTTCTTAAAATCGAAACAGCGCCATTTGTAGGCCCTTAGATGGCACTATTTTTATTCCATAAAAATCTGCGTTTACATCAACGCGATGACTTGTGATGGCGATTTAAAGAAACTCGCACTAGGACCTCTGATGCGAAAATGATGACCTAAAGTTCTAATGCCGTGACGACTCAATTCAAAACTTTTTATTTGATTAGACTTTTGATGAAGTACTTTCAAATCCTCAGTACGACATTATTGTACATGCTGTCGCCGGGTTTGGAAGGTTGCTCTTACTGAGAAGAACCGATCCAAGATTATTGGAACTAGCGGACTTCACGCGGTTTTACCCGCGTAGTTCCCGTTCCCGTAGGAGTACGGGGATAAAATATAGCCTATATTAATCAGTGATAATGTAGCATTCAAATGGTGAAAGAATTTTTACAATTGGTCCAGTAATTTTTGAGCCAATGCGTTACAAACATACATACAAAGCTTTCCTCTTTATAATATTAGTAGCTCATAGCGCATCCACTACACTCCAACCTTATGCTGTGTTTACGTAGAGGCGCCGTGAAGTTTCACGTGGATTACACGTGTTGCAATATAAAGTTATCTTTTATCACAATAATATCGTCACGATATTTATGTATTTATCAGTGTAATTTTGTCCTGTAGATTAAACAAATTTATAATCTTTATATATCTATAAGGTACTTTTTTACAAATGACAATAATTCTAATCCGATGTATTTATAACCTCTTTTTAATGAAGACTGAATTAAAAAAAATTAAGTCTGAAGATAAAGAAGTTTGAATCAAAAAGTGAGAAAATTGTTGAGAAGTTTATGAATACGCTAATAATATTACAAGTTATCACACGCCCTCCCCTCCAATAAGGGGTAGCTATTGCTGACCCCTTAAAGTTTTGCACCTACCGACGTTCGGTCGGTATAATGCTTTATTTGGACACTACACTCGTGCTTAAAACATACTTCATTCAGGAAGCATCCAGGTAACGCAAAAAGTTAAAAGCGAATATAACCACAAAACGCAGCATGTCTATGGTCATCATTCATAAGTGTTCTAATCGCACCTATGTTGCACCAAAAACGATTGGATTTCTCAGTTCTCGATTAACTGACTGGCTGGAGCGGTGGGCACAAAGAAATGACGCAATTGCTTTCCACGTAAAGTAAATCATGTTTAGAATATTATTCAGTAATTACAAGAAGCATCGTGGACATTGTTTTTATGAGACGGCACCATTGGTCTAATGGGTAGTTGCTTAGTTAGTACAATTTTATTAACCTTTTATTACTTAGCTACTGTATAGTAGAGACCGCTTGCAACATTCTATCCATCTAATATTTCTTAAAGTTACGCGATTTTAAGTCCCGAGTAACTTTAAATCTATACATCTATACTCTGTACATCTATAAACTATACAGAAGTGTCTGTTTGTAATTCCAAAATATCTAATCAGCTTTTCACTAAATGCATAAATGAAAGTATACACGCTAGTGACACTAAAAAACCAAGTTTTAATTTTTTTCTCTGTCTGTCTGTCTGTCCGTCTGTCTATCTGTCTGTCCGTCTGTCTATCTGTCTGTCCGTCTGTCTATCTGTCTGTCTGTTTGTTCCGGGTAATCTTTGAAATGGCTGAACCGATTTTAACGGGACTTTCACTGCCAGGTAGCTGTTTTTACAAGGAGTAACTACAAAGTAGCCTACTACTTTGATTTATAAAAAATATTAGGGCTCCGTGAAATAAAGCATGAAATTAATTATTTTTACAAAGTGCTTTTAAATCGTCAGAATGACATTATTTTACAGGATTATACATGCTACCGCTAGGTTCGGAAGGTTGCTTTTACTGAGAAGAACCTGGCAAGAAACTCAGTAATTACTCTTTTCTAAAATATCATTTGATTGAAAACTGTTGCATCGCGCAGAGAAAATATGATACTGCGCATATATTTCATTCGCGTTGTGCCATACACACAGACAAAGACACACGGTTAGCCACGCGGTTAGACATTCTAGGTTAGCGCTCGTAGCTTGTGACAGTACCTAAAAATACTTTACATTCCGGAGCGTGACTGCTAATGAATCCATTATAATTCCAGCCTCCTCAAATCCTTAGAAACTAGGGCTTTTGAATTAATAATTCATATGCTTACCTTAATAATAGTAGTCGGTCGTAACAGATTGAGGTGAAGTGGGTGGTGGTGCGCCGGCGCCGACCCACCTGCGTGCGTTCAGATTTATGGCAACTGGGAGCTGTGCCATGGCTCATTTTCTATTCGAAAACGCCTTTACACCTGTCTAATCAATGCCTGACTATGTGTTTGTGAATATTCTGGATTCATGTTTATCTACGTAACATGCATTTTTAACGTTTGACCTCTATAAGGGAACTCAAAATGAAACCGTATAGGATGAGTCATGATCATGATCATCCTCCTGCCCTTATCCCATGTTATTTGTGGTCATTGCAATATGTTCTTCTCTCCCATTTCTCTCCATCAGCCGTCATATCTGTATTCACTGCCATTCTATATATCGAACAAGTCAACACGTTGATAATAAGAAGACACTTTGTAAGAAATCTTACTTAACAGGCGCCAGCTTTGTACTCTGCTTTTTACTTCAAGTTTACAAACAAACTTTACATCTTGATAATCACAAATTATTATGAAATTTAGATTCTGTTTGACGTCTGCACCAAATATACGTTCTAAAAGGTGACACATACGACCATCCGATATATCTACCTAAACATTGGAATTGGAACAATAAAAGCCTTATTTAGGCACGCATATTTCTTCATTAGTTAGAATTGTTTGATCTCATTCTACATCGGCTATTATGGTAATAAAAATATTACTTCATGTATCATAGCTTACGTAAGACAATATATTTTAATAATCTCCGTAACATCCCAATAAGGCATTCCGACCAGTTCATCAATATTATCTAAAAGACTACAAATCAAACTCACAGCATTAGGAAACTATAAAACTACGCAGTTTCCTCCTAACGACCAGCCCAACACACATATTGTGAATATTATAATGATCAAATTAGCGAACTTTCGACATGTTATAGTTACGTAAAATAGTCGATACGGGTCATAAGTCGTACGTTACGAAACGTGGCCTGACGATTTCTTTATGGAAAGTGGTGATCTTGAACCTGGCGAGCTCTGTGGATGGATATACCAATTCATCACGTCTATATACAACTTTCGCGATGTCGATTGTGGCCGGGAATCGGCCATAAACGTTCGCAAAAGAAAGGTGAATGTCAAGATTTGCTTTGCATCTAATGGAGTGCTAAATCTCTGATTATTTATTCTCTTTACTTTTTTAAAGTGTAGTCGTGTTTGGGTCGTGTAATGCATGCTAACTGAATCTTTCACTTTCTTCAATACTAGCTTTGTTTGCTACTTCGACCACTTAGAGATCATCTTTGTCTAAGTGAAAATCCAGGACTAGACCAGGGCCACAATGATTGCTTTACCAGCTGGTAGTAAGAACTTCTTAGTTTCAACATTTAAATTCACGGCTCTAAAATTAAACGTCAAAGCTCAGAAGTTGTAAATACGCTCTGCTGAAACCGATGGTAGGTCCCCAGTTCTTGCATATTTTACTCCTAAATTTTTACTTACATACAAACAAACTCTTTCTTGAGAGTAATATAGTAGGTATAAATATAATGATTTTTTCAATTACATAAGCAAGTGTAAGTGAGATGTATGCGTAGGATGCTGTGTGTCTTAACAAATGAGCTTTTAATGTTGATATCGGAAGTGCAGATTAGAAAATTGTGTTTGCACATCACGGACAGCACTTTCACTGACATTCAATGTCGCTTGCACTACAGGCGTCGGAGCAAGTACTTTAATTATAGCATGACAATGCATAAACACTCTTAAATAAATACTAGTAAACAGATACGAGGTTGGTTCTATTACGCTTACTTTTCCTTTACTATCAAGGTCGTCTCAAATAGATCTTAATAATTTCTACCTTAATTTATTATAGATCAGATTTTGAACTAGAACGGTAAACTCGAAAACCTACTACTAAGGACCTACTTTTAATTTTCCTAAGGCTTTTACCCAGAGTTAAGAATAAGAAATTGAGAGAAAGAAATCCAAAAAAAAATCTGGCATCTGTGTTTGATGATTAAATGACTGTACGAATACCCTCTTATAACAAAACAGAGACTAATATAAGTCCTGTGTTTGAATCAAGCTCCATCTCATTCTGTGATACGGATTTGGAATGGGATGGAAATAGCTTCGATGTGAACCAAGATTTGCAATAAGGAGGATAGTTATTTAGTTCCCTGTGAAATTCGTTTTGAACAGAAACTCCCTGTATAGTAGCCAATGGTCGCAATGCTAGAGATGACCAAGCATAGAATAAGCCCTCGACAGTCGCTCGTGGTATTGTTATGTTTTGTTACGTAATGTATGATGGACAAGATGACAGAAAACTATGCGAGGTTTACTTGTATGTATTCATTCATGAAATTGGAAAAGTGTGGCTAATTTCTTGTGAGTATTCTATCCAAATGAGTGGAAAGTCGTCTCGGACGACACGCGACTGTGCCTTGTTTTGGAAACTGCTTATGTAACCTTGGTGGCAGATTTGGTGAAATTCTAAACATAACGTTATTAACGAGACCCTTTGGAGAACCTGTTTTCATTTCACTTCACATATAAAATTACTTTTTAACAGAACAATATGATCAGGTTTCGTACTGGAAAGTTAATTAGTTTCGGTTTAATTATGTATCAAGTTTTATGGACGAAACTAAAGATGCTTAGTAAAATTAAAGCCCTTTTGTAAGGTTATGTAACGTTGAAAGTGTTTCAAAGCGAACCAGTACCCCAAGATGTTTTACCATGTGTCAACGTTGTCTATATCGACTGAGTATTTTCCTCAATTTGTATGGGATGTAAAAACGCCCTAAGTGGTTGGAAATTTACGTTCCCATACAAAATCAGTACCCCTATCACGAGTTCACCACCGCTGTCCTAATCTATACTCGCTAGCCTCCGCCGAGTATATATTGTAAAACTCGCAATAAGGTATAGGAAAGTACGCAATCGATATAATCAATGCATGTTAAAACCTATAGTTGAGGTACTGGTCGGGCAACACGAAAGAGTTGGTTCACATGCTTCATGGCGCTGCACTGGCGCACTCAATTATTCTCACAGCCTTGTCATTTTCTACGGCAGTTTAGTGTTGGGTGTAATTAGTTATATTGGTTGCAGGTTTACTTGTAATTACTGTATTTACTGCACGCTGTTAGCTCATGTTTATTATTGGTACCATTGGTTGCTGATTCTATGCTTATTCTGCATAAGGAAAGATGCGCTTCGAGTGGCGTGGTTCTATTTTGTATAATTGTTCTTTCCAAAACTTATTGCTTCATTACTATAGATTTAACATTGTTGACGTAAGGTTCACTTGCATATTCTTCATTCTAGTTTCCTCAATTCAGATACTTTTTAGTTATATCTATAGCTACGTTTAATTTAACATTTTATTAAGCCACTTGCCATCTGGCGGATTGCACGCTTGTTTGCCAACTTTGTACTTACTAAATGACATAAATAATTAAATATCTTTAAAATTGGAAGCTGAGTTAGATCTACTGATATCTCATAGACATATGTTACCTAATCCGGCAAAATCTAACCTCTGTAAGTTTCTATAAAGTAATGTCACCAAAGAATTTCAGACCGCGTTCCTTTTGTATACAGCTTCTATGCGCTCCTCGTGCCAGCGGCGGACATAAATGTGTTGCTATGATTAGGATGAATTGATTTGCTTAATTGGCCCTTGCTGCAGTTGTCGCGTGTGTTGGAGGAATGCAGTTTGTATTCATATCTGGGTGGCATTTTTGATTGGACACATTCCTGAACTCATTTTGAAATGTAACTCTTCCAAAATTTGCTTTAGAGAGCCTGCTTCTCATTTGATCAAATAAATGTGTGATTGCATCCACTCCTCTTAATATTACTTCTTCTATAATTATGCTCTCTTCCAGTTCCTCTAGTAAGTTCCGTTGGGGTAAGTTCGATGTTCGATGATGGTATGATTGAAGCTTCTGGCGAAATTGGCCATATATAAGATGCGGACATCATTGCATATTGGAGCTGAATTATATGTGCTTGTGTACAATGTTGCCCGTTAACAAAATATGGGCTTTTTCGTTGGCAATGTCTATCTTACGGTCTTATACCATGGGCGATCTTACCTCAACGTAGAATACCTGCTAAACCAAGGTAATGTAAGGTTAAAGGTCTTACTTATGACTGTATTAATGTCAACAAGAACGCACCTTAACGAGGTCCGGCTGAATTCGTCTCGACCCTAATTGCAAAGATAACGTACACTGATGACTTAACGACTTAATCATGTAATATGTACGCGTAAATTGTTCGTAATGTCGGTTTTATTACTACAAAAACACTGTATTGAGCAACGGTAAAGCAATGGACCTCGAAAAGTTTTTTCAGCGATCGGTAAGGCATCAATCCATCAAAACGAGAATATTTTCGATCAGGTATTCTGCTAGTCTTAGTGGATATTTAGTATTTCGACGCTATTTTCGTCCCACGTCCCACAACAGATTAGTTTCTGATTTTGTTCAATTGGGACACATCTACAAAATTTTTTATTTTGGTCTTCGAAGGATTTGTAAAGTTCATTTTCTGTGTTTTGAATGCATTGAGAAGAAAATATTCGCAAAAATGCCTTTTCAGAATTTTTGGCAAAGAGCGTGCCCTAGACCCTTATTCCCACATTACAAAACATTGTTTAAACGAAGACTAGACTAAAAACCAACCCTTTTAAAATCCGTATCTATATATACTTTTAAACCCAGGACTACTTTAGTCTATGTTTAAGAACGTTATGGTATTATTTAATTAATAAATTACAATTACACTCTTCTGTAATACGGTCATACCACACAAGGTAAAACCCATCACATGAAGTATTGTTCTCGTGGTTTGTAATACGCAGAAATATTTAATGGATGCATATTATTGTTTTCTGCTTTCAACGTTGGTTTGTTTAAAATAGAATATGATGTGTTATGAATGTATAACATGTCTGTTAGTTTAGGATTAAGAATATCATCCAAAATCTCTTGTTACAGAATGTATTATGGAACGAAATTCGATAGATACCTACATCGAAAAATGTCCTCCTCATTCGCATGGCGTTTTGTAACCTCAATTGCCTAGCAATTTAAATTGTATACAATATTTTCCTCGGTATTATAAATACTTATTATGCTTCGCTAAGTGTGATGCGTAATGTTAATAAACACGTTATACAGCATTTGACATGATATAGTGCTTTATTGATTTACATTGTTGTTCATACTCCGCTGCGCCCTAATTGCTTACCGTGTTATCAACTGTGATATAACCCTTACAGTATTAACCGTCTCAGCGTAATGGGAATCTTCATGAGCCATTATTGCAGTTTCCGCAGTATTCAGACGCATTTCGGCAACGCGGAATTGCCTCTTAACTGCTCGTTTCCCAGATTTATTCGTCTGCTTAAGAACACCATTCGAAGGAAGGCATCTGTCTGTAGCGGTGCCAACTACATGACATTTTTTCTGGCTTATGGTTTGGTTTTATGCCTGGAGTGTAGGGTTTTGGATGAATTATCGAATCTTTTAATTCTTTGTGTTTGAATTTTGAAAGTATTTGTTGGAATACAGGGATATATTTTATTCACTGTTCTAGTATAAAGTACTGTTTCTTTGTAAATGCCTGTTTAATTATCCCAAACGACTACAAGATAAGACACAGTTTGTCCCAACGGATCTCGTGTGCATGTTTGTCGCTCGTTTTTGCACGTCGCAAGATTAAAGAGAATGTTTTCAGACTAACAATGTCTTTGGTATTCGTTAATTGCATGTTGAGGAAGCGGTTAACTCTTAATTGTGATTTCGCTTGTCTCGGACTGGAATTAACTACTGTTTTCCACCTACAGGTAGTTAACAGATATAAATGTTGCATGCACTATTGCTTCTGCGCCACATGTTATCTGTATTCTAGTCTTTTGGATTTATTTTAACAATATAAAACTCAAACTATCCAGACTGTGCTTACTCACATACATATGCTCACGCCTGTATCCCATGGGAGTAAGCAGAGACCACCGTTCGCCACATTCACGATCCTTACATACTCCCTTCGCTTCATCCACATTCATGCATCTCTTCATACACTTCCTGCGGTTACGAGTGTTCCGAATCAACTTTTTGTACCAATTCTTTTTTAATCCGTAATTCAGCACTCTGTCGCCCTTTTCTTTAATAACTACGGGCGCCTATGGGACTTAATAGAAGCTTGCTTTAGCAACATGTCATCAAATCAACGTATGTTACCGATACTAGATTGTGAACCAAACAATGAAAGAGATTTAGGTTTAAAGAGCTTAGTACAAAGAGTCATAGCAATGTGGCTCAAGAACAAATGTGATAATAGAGGTGTAAACACTCCTAAGGATTTTTACTAAAATAGCACAGACTTGCACTTGTGTACAGTGCATCCGACGTAATCTGCACTTCACTAAACGGACAGGTAATTATTCCCAGCTCGTTGTAAAGTGAGGGAACTATGGTGACTTGAACTAATGCAGATATAACACCGGTACTAACGTTGGTTTGTTTATTGGCTACGTTAGTACCATCTTTTAAACGGTGGTACTAACGTAGTAACTTCCTTGTTGGTTTATGTCGCTTTGAATTGATTTTACACTTGTGTATTTATCTTATGTTCCTGCGGTTATTTAGTTTCCATGAATCTATAATATTGGTAACTTATGTACAGTTAAACGTAAAAAGGAATTTCAACCTAATCTTATATCGGTCTTACTATACCTACCTACGACTTATAAAATTTCTGACATTTTGAATATATTTTTCTATCAAATATTTTCGAACAGTTAAGTGCAGTTCGCTTGATTTTATAATGTCGTCTGCATAAAAAGATTGCATTTCTCTCTCCGGTCGGGCTTAAGATCCAAAATTCATCTGAGACTTTTGACTTAAATTTTAAGAGCATTATACCTTCCGTTTCTGGAAATGGTTACTCATTTAAACAATACAAATATACTTGAAGTAATCTGCTAAGGATAAGCAAACCTTAGATGGACCCCGGCAATGAATCGACCAGTGCCCCGGTTCTCGTAAAACAAACGAAGTGTCGATGAAGGATTAAAGTCGTTCGATCAAAATCGTCTCCCAATATTGTACTCACGTGATTCGTAAGAGTAGTTCGATGGAACTTTAATTCAATAGGACGTTTTCATTTTACCGTTTTTTCTTTGATATAATGAATACGGCTTTCATTACGTGAATCGTGCTTCAGGAGAGCAACCCCCGCGATAAGAGCACAATAAAATCTATAGAGCGTGTCTTGAAAAAAATACATTATTTGGCAATTTTATTTCAGTAAACATCTGGGAATAACTTACATCAGACTAATTTAAATTGAGAGGTCACGTAAAGGATGATTTTAAAGTAATTGTTTGACGATAATCACATCACATGCTAAGTGGTTAAAAGTTGTTACGGCTGATTTGGTCAAACAATTTAGAATTGAATAAATATTACTTAACTCTAAGGACACTAAGATGTAGATAATGTAATCCTTTCTCAACATTACGTCATCGATTGTCGAATGAATAAAAGTTAATAAAAGTGTCGGAATAAAAAACCGTTTTTAAAATGTATTCAATATTTCCAATTAAACGAACAAGTAAGCTTACGTTGATTTACTTAAGTTGATTGATTAAATTATAATTAATTTCCGTTTAATCTAAAGATAGAGTGGTTTCAATAACTCGGCAATTTGTCTGAAGTTACGTCGAGTGACCTTAACTTTAGTCTCGTTAAGGTTGAAGCTGAAATTAATAAGCAGTAATTGTATCTAGATAGAGTGTCTATATTGTAATGCGATGGAATTGTATGTTTTGGTTGGTTATTACTTGGGTCATTGGACGTAAAGAAATGAAAATGATTTTTTCAGTTCGGGCACTTATACACGTCGTAAAATTACCACCGGTTCGGAAACTAACTTTTGAGAGTAACTCGGCCAGACATCCTATTCAAGATTCTTCAGAATCATACAACGCTTGTGGTATAAAATACATGTCTATACATATTATATGAGCGAATGTTCTAGTATTGACTGTTATAAACCAAACGATTTGATTTCAAAGGTTGATCACCTACATCTAATTAGAGATCCAATAATCAAAAAGAATATATCTTGAATTAATTTGAGATTAAATTCATTTGAGAGGTGGCTAATTACCGTCTCAGAGAGATTAGTTAACAGTTGTTCCTCCTTTAGGATGGCGTGCGCAGGCGTGGCGCCGAGGGCTCTAATAATAGCGCATTCCTTGTTCTCCTGGTAGTCACCTCAGCCACCTGCCGTAGTTTCCCTTTTCATTCACGTTTTTTTGTAATCATACTCTTTCCTGCTCATAATCTCATAATTTAGGAACATAATTTAAGTCAGTATTTTTGAAAACTCTCCCATCCCAAAAGCGGACGACGTCGAAGCGAATCAAGAGAAACTGAGTCATGTATGATAATAGGATGACAAAATACTCTTTATAATAAATATCATCTTTAAGTTCTAAAGCATCTAGATTCTCCACACTTTGCTCACAATTATTTGGCTAGCCTTCTTTCTTAGTATAAAACACCAAGGTCATTGTATCCTTAGGGCAAAGTCAGGTGAACCGACTCTACTCAGGGCGCACAGACCGTAGCGCCCGTCAGCGCGGAACGATGCAGGGGATGCGCTTGCGCAGTCTTGTGGAGGTGCGTGACTTGGCGTGAGAACTGGTCTAATTATCCAGTTTATAGGAATAAGGAATGATAATAACGTTTAGGCAGACGTCCACTTAAGAACAGCTGAACAGCTTGTGTACCTCGCAAGCAAGTAACATTGCGTGATTCAGACATTTTTTTCGTCTTGTACGAAAAGGTAGAAGGGAAGAGAGGAAGAGGAAGACCAAGGTTACATACATGAGACAAGTTGAAGAAAAGGTGTCTGTAATGTCGTATAAGGAGGTCAAAGAGATGGCACTGGACAGAGACAAATGGAAAGTTGTATCGGTTACACCGACAAGAGTAATTACTCTTAAATTCATGATGATGATGAGGGTAAGAATGGAGTCAATGCAATATCAGCGAGTGAAGTGGAAAGCGAAGAACAAATAGCATTCAATTTGCCTGCACAAACTTATCATCGGTCGTTGAGTCCCACAAACAAACCTCTCGAATCGGTATTTGAGTTTGTGAGTGGGGTTTTAATAAATAAATACTGCAGATATTTCTGCTTTATGAAATAATCTGTTTTTTGTGAACCGCGAAATTTCCACGTCATTTCTGTTGACGTAGCGTACGTGACTCCTTCAATCCGGACCTCATTTGCTATCAAATATTGAATAGCAATATTATATTGCGGTCACCACACAAATTGGTTACCTATTATTTATTCTGCAATAAAATGGTTCTGAAATAAATAACATTTGTTCTAGAATATTATTCCGCTATTGTTTCCCTTACGAAAGATTTAATATTATACATACTATTATAAGGACGTATATTACTTATTCATCATAATTAAACCAGCTCATGATAACATCCAAACAAGAGGTAAATAAGTCCTTAGCCCGATTCATCTAATGAAACCGAAGCGATGTCGTAGCGACTTAGTCGTTGACAATCTTTTCGTATTCATTAATATCAGAGTAATGCGGAATTTATCCTATGTAACTACGATTTCGGATCACGTGAATACCGATTAGTGGGAGAGAATTTCGATTGTCATTTTCTTAATCGTAACTTAAATCATTAAAGGATATTTATATTGTTTATTTTACGTGAATTAGGGCTAGTTCAATAACTAGGTTACTGTAGTCGAATGAAATCGCTTGATGACCAAATCCATTAATGTTACTTAGTGAAAATGAATAAGGCAATAAGAGCTCATGGAAGGGCCTCTGGTAAGGCGCTTATGAATATCGAAAATTTACCACCGGTTCCCAAACTAGCCTTCCGAAAAGAACCGCCAAGAAACGGAGCCAGGATCTTTAGCATTTTTATTTAACCTCGAGATTTTATAGTTACACGAATTGGTGTTGGGTCCTCGGGTGCAGCGGAAAAGTGTCGAACTTGCACCGACTACACTTTAGCCCTCATATTAAACAAAGACTAGAACATACACCCTTTTGAAATCCGTATCACAAAAAGATGGAGCTATTTTCTTACCTTGGATTATCTTAGATATTGATTTGTAATAAGCGGGTAAGAGTTAATATTTAACATACATATGGTGTGTTGTCTGTACTCTTTATCGCGTACATTTCGATACGCAATAGATAACTTTGATAACTGCGTAATTTCTGCTACAAAGACTATACACGTCTTCGAATTGTATCGATTTTATGCCCATCACGGTGTTTGTAGGTGATCACGTTGGTGAACCATGTACTATTTCTCCAACGAATTTCTCGGCAAATCATTAACTCTATTTCATCCAAATTCCAATGTTAGCGGAATATTTTCTCCCTGCGACCTTCTTTCGAGGGACAGTAGTTTTCCAACGAATAAACTCTTCAGCTATATAATACTAGCTGTGCCCCGCGGTTTCACCCGCGTAGATTTAGTTTCATCCTCATGGTCGCGGAAACCTAATATTTTGATAAATAAAAGGTAGCCTATGTCAATATATGCAATGGGGGCCCCATATAGCTGGATTGTCGAAAAGACTCAGTTCTGCAGCATTCGCAGTAAGGAAAATTAGACACCTAACTGATATAAACACAGCTCGGTTGGTCTATTTTAGTTATTTCCATAGTGTTATGTCTTATGGCATCCTTTTATGGGGAAATGCTACTGACATCAGTTCTATCTTTGTGCTGCAGAAACGGGCTGTTCGTGCAATCTATAAACTCAAATCTAGAGATTCTCTCAGAGAGAAGTTTAAAGAAATAGGGATAATGACTGTGGCATGTCAATACATATTTGAAAATTTGATATATGTAAGAAAGAATATAGATAGTTTTAAGAAAAATAGTGATATGCACAATATAAATACACGCAAGAGGGATAAACTCCGTGTCCCTGTGACTAGACTGCACAAAACTAGTAACTCTTTTGTGGGGCAAAGTATACGCCTTTTCAATAAACTACCATTAAAAATGTGTGAACTACCATTTTTAAGTTTTAAGGCAAGCATCAAACAGAAACTTTGTGAAAAAGCATATTATAGTGTAACTGAGTATATTGATGATAGCCAAACATGGCAATGAGTTGCTCACTCTTCCATTGAAATGTACTTAAACAACCCTATGTATATAGAAGGGACACATGTAAAAAAAAAAACCGGGGAGTTTGTTTCGCCGTTTCTTCTCCTGACAGGCTTACTTTTGGAAACGGTAGTAAATTAACTTAAGTTAGCGTAAGAAAAATGACGTTCAATAAGTGTTCCAAGTGTCCCTTATGTTGAATAAAACTTTTTGATTTTGATTTTTGATTTTTGATTTTCTCAGGGTCTAAAGATTGTCTGTGCCAAATTTCATCAAAATCGGTTGAGAGGTTTAAGCGGGAAAGCGTAACAGACAGACAGACAGAGTTACTTTCGCATTTATAATATTAGTAGGGATTACTTAGTAAAGATGTACATATAGAATATGAAACTGCGCGATTTTGTACTTAAATTGTTGTGTTTTACAATGTCAACACGATGTTATCACAATTCATACCTCAAGTATTTGCTGTCGCGCGTACTAAGATACCGCATTCCTTCGAGAGATAACATAATTTTATGTTAATATAAACAAATATTATATTTTTGTTTTTCACGGGAATATTTGGCTAAAATTCAATGAAAACGATATATTTTAGAATTGACACATAATATTGTAAACAGGATAATTTTTTTCGCAACACAGATTATAACGTAAGACTTATTGTAACTATTATTGTATACAGTCGAATTGATAACCTCCTCATTTTTTTGAAGTCCGTTAACCATTATGCCTAATGCTTTGTACAGTTTCGACCTGCTTCCCCCTTCTAAAATGTGCAGCAACAAAATAAACTATCTTATCTTCAATCCTCTCTACAAAAACAAACGAATCTTGAATATTCCCAAACAATATTGTGGTACATTTCAACAGGACGCTAATTAGTGTAGAATATTCAAGCGACAACACCGGAAGGCGCGCTTCCGTCGTCGCAACGGGATCTCTGTTCTAGTCGGGATTACCTCTCCTTCTTCCGTTGGTTTATAGACTTCATGAGGAATTAAAATTATTTATGACAATGCTTCCGATTTCCAAAAACCAGCTTAATTAAGAAACTTCTCAATAAACTGAAGCATCAATAGTTGGTCGTCCATCATCTTTTTCGTCTTTTCCTATTACTTCTACACTTAACATTTAACACTAGTTTATCACAACTGGGCTAACATTTATCACATTGGACGAAGGAGGCTATAACGTATATTGCATAACTATTTACTTGTGGACCCTAAATTCACAACTTGACTGTGGTGAAGTCCATCTACTTTGAACCCGAGGTCAATACCTTCTTGTTTACTGGATTTGAAAGGATTCGAAGACGATTTGGAATTTAGTGGGGATGTTTGTGGTTTCCGCTGATGCGGTTACTTGGGCAGTTTAAATTGCTGCGAAGTAAATTCAGCACGCGTGACCAGTTTTCATAAACTTGTTAGTAGAAATACTTTGTTTGATTAAAATCTTAATTCAAACCGCAAATCTCACGCGGAAAAACAGCCCTATTTACTCGCACACAACGAACACCTGGCATGCTCGCTATAAACAAGTTCACACTTCGAAGAGATAAGCTCCTGTAAGGAGTACCCGTAAATGGTCAGTGTAATCTAAACGCGCCAATCGTTTACAACACGTAATCATCGCACCTGTTGTAGGTATGCTAATGGCGGTAAATCACCGTCGATAACAGGATGGTGACATGTCGTTATCACGATATCGTCACCACCGCCATTGCATGGTCACGCGCGCACCATTTCGGGAACTCGATGTGGGGCCCAATTACTAGAAACTTATGGACACTTTCAACGCACGAGTCCTATTTGGCTGACTAGAACTATTCAGACTGAATAGCATTCTAAATCTAAACTCGAATCACTCCCGCTTTTACGATACCGCTTTCAAAAGTCAATCTGCGGCTTTTCTAAAAAGATGAGCATGGCATTTAATGTTCTACATCAACTTCAATATGCATCGCTTTAAAGACATCTCGACTATTTTAATTCGCGTTTGTATATAAATCTTTCGAGTGTTTCTTTGTCGAAGGTTGGCCAGTTATGGAGATGCTTAATTAAACCTAGCTCATTGTGGCGACGATTAAGTTTCGATTTCCTCGTTAAAAGATTTGATTTACGCATCGCAGGCATCCTTGGCCGCTGAGGTGTTAAGCTGTGACCTTCTGCAAAAGGCGCCTCGCGGTGATTCACCAATATTTGCGTTGTTTTCGAGGTACAATACTTACAATAGATGTGACCATATGCGGGGATGCGCGGGCGGCGCTTTGTTTGGCCAATCAGTCAACGACCGGGAGTGCTTCCCGACACATTCCTATGGTGTTCGTCACGGGGCAGATTCATGCAAATGATATGCAAAGCTCTCGCGTAGCCTCTACTCCGCGTTCAACCGAATCCGAGCGAAATTTTCGCGCAGATAGCGCGCTGCAGCCGGCTCGCGATGGATCTCGTGAAATACGGTTCATGCCCGCAATCGAGCTCTCTAAAAGGAATAAAATAATAAATAAAGTTGTTTCCATAAAATTATTGCGCAATTAAACATTTCTACGGAAAATTGATAATGTTCTCACGAACGAGCGGCTCGATGCGTTAATTGGTGTGCAATCCGCATTCTAAGCGAATTAAAGGCTCTGGCAGGCAGCCCCGCTCGCGGCCACACTGTTATTTAATTTTTCGCTCAGTTAACATACGACGAGTCGACGGCCGTTTTTTGTTTACAAATTAAGGTAATTACCGTAATATCCCTGTCACAACCTTTTAAGTTCAACGCACGCATTACACGCCCGTCATGACTAACAGACACGCATTCGATTTCGGCTCTTATTTCGTCGATTTAAAGGGTTTGGTTAATATTCATGTATTTTGCGTGAAATATTATTGTAGGGCGCCCTTGAATTTTCAGTTCCGGGCTATTTTTAATGTCGGCTACGTATTTTGTAAGCGGTGGTGTTGCAAATCACAACTACCTACTATATCTGCTTATGGATTCTACGTACCGTTATAATAATGTAACAGATACTTACGTTGGTAAATTTTCTCTGAAGGTAGGTTTCAGAATAGGGCGTAATTTTAGCCATTCAAAGTCCGAAATTGCGCTTATCACAACTGAAGAAAGACTGATGATCATTTGCATTTTCAATTGTGTCAACTGTTTCGGCGGCAAGCATCCTTGGACTCATCGGTTTGTTAAAAAGCATTGCAGCTTCCTAAACAATACCGATAAAATTCTAATACAACACCGCTTAAAACTGAGATTATCTTAACGGAACACACTCTTCATATCGGCCGGTAGATGTATTTATGGGTGTTTGAGTTCCCATAGCTGGTTCCAACTTGAACACGGCCGTGTGTGATATGCGCATGTATCTCGTCGCGCTATCTCGAAAGACGCTCGTATCTGATAAAGCAAGTTCCCTTTGTACACACCTTACAATCTTTATGCGACTTGTCGCGATCAAGTTATTTCCTCTTAGATTTAAAATCGGTGTCTGACATCGGCATGATGCCTGGAAGATTATCGTGTCATGAACCCACTAAATTAACTTTTAATTTATGTTAATAGTGTCGAATAGTTTTCATCTAAGTGTGTGCCGTGGTGACCGAGTGGTTTGATTGGTCATCTCACAGGTCTGTCTTTACCAATGAGTTCTTTGATGAGACACCAAACACTTTACGGCGAGAGACAACATCGTGCGTGAGGTCCTGCAAATTTTAGCATTATTTTAGACAAAGAATGGCGAAATGAAAATATATGCCATATCCTTCAGGGGAAGCCCAGAAGGGATGGCGTAAGCTTAAACTACGTCAAAACATCTACGATATCCTAATAGATCTGTGTCTAGGCACGCGTTGAAAATAATAGATGTCCGCAGGTGAGGGTCGCTAGAGGTTAAGATAACAATGTCATGATGAGGCTTGACCCCGCTGCTCACTCCGAAATCCGATTACAATGCGACTTGCGAGATTTGCGAATTGGCAGTGACCCACTTCGGGAGCAGTAGGCGGAGGTTCAAAATTCGTCACACGCCACTTATCAATTAGAATGGATTGGAATACAACTCTTTGGAGTTTGGACAAGTATGTGACAATATCCACGCCCTCGATTCGCTTAACGCGTGTTTTACCAATCCCGTTATCTGGGTTTTGCGTATCCGTTTCATGCTTTGTCTGCACCAACATGGGTAATTAGATAGGTTATGAATTTGTAAGTGCTAACAGTAGCTTCGTTTCCAGGAATATTAACAAATCTTGATCCTAAAGCCGTCGCCCTAAAGTCTGATAGTTCGAAGAATGGTCGCTAGTAAACGGTAATAACCTTGACTCGAAAGCACTCTAATTATTGCACACTAATTGCATGCGAGGGTGTATTTCAAAATGTGTTTAGTTGTACTATAAAGTATTGTATGCCAGCGGGCAGGTCGTGTCTTGTGTGCCTTTAAATTTGCTCGCCTTGACACGATACAGTTTACACTTCAGCTAAGGCGTTGCAGCAATTGATTGGTAAAGTGTGGGCTTTCTTTATGGCCCCTGTTCACATTTTTATGCTCACCCCGACATGGTAATGTGCGAACTCTCAACCACACGTAATACTGTGGACAAATAAAGGATTTATAATAATTTGCGTTGCTGTTGCATTTGTGTGATGATTAATCAAGGATGCAATATGAGCGGTGCGGTTAATAAAGTTCTTTATATTCTGGTCTCGTGCTAGTCCGTCATATCGGTAGGTTCTTCCTAGAAAGCGAAGTGGCCCACTTAATGCTAGGAACCTCGTCCCACCGGATGTGAATATGACATTCACGTCATACCAACAGTTTAATTTCACTTTTTATCTATGCAAATGCACTATAATTGTCACTTTCATTAGACCCCAATTGCGGAAGTGATAGAGCTGACAACAATTTTGCAGTGACTTGGTTGATTGTCTTATCAATTGCAGCCAGACAATGCGCCCGCTGAGATGTGCCAGCGCAGCTAGCTATCGCGACCACCCGCCGCTACATTGCCACGATTTATACAACATTATTACACCAGCTATAGCCTTGTCTGATACATTCTGCGACTTTCATAAATGCCTTACTAGAACCTAAACTGGATAAAAAGGTTTCGACTCATGACGTTTATAACGCTAAATAGTTTTCGGTCCCAGTAATTTACTGCTCTTCGTAGTATTCACTATCCTAGCCTGAGGTTCCACAGGGATCATACATAGGGCCACTATTATACATGCCATTGAAACATTAGAGACTACAATTATATTAAGAGTAAAGCAATGTCGTGTTGTAATTAATAAGCAGGAATGTTGTTTTCTACTAATGAGAGGAAGCAGTAACCATCTCGTTGGAGTTCCTTGAAGTCGTTAACGAGATCGGCGACACCTAGTCTAATGGGTCGCACGCGCATAAAATTATGCAAATAGCTACACAATATCTACCATCTACCCCTATAGCCGGTTGTGTAACAATTTAGATAGAAGATTTAAGTATTTTTTTATTTTACATCTGTAAAATATTATCCCTGGAATATTTGTATTTATTATTGAATATACTTTGTTGCATATTTTTTTTTATTCACAGCTTACCACGACGTATTTGGTAGCTAAAGTCGAAGCCTGCGTTAAAGTAACTTTCGCTAGAACGTTTACCTAAATTATAAGGTTCGCCTGAAGAGTTAATTGCGTGTTCACTATCTGTATTAGCTTAGCTATTCCCTGCTCGATAATGGCGTCGTCGTGATCCTATGTTTTCCCTCATTATGCAAGGCCCTTTGTGACTAGTGTTCTCTGTTCACATGCCACGTCTAACGACATGTACGAATTACGATCGATATCTGTTTGGGTATCATGGAGTCTCGGGTTAGTCATTTTTGTGATCGGTTGCGCGACTCTTTGCGACATCCCCGTCACGATTGTTGACGTAACCCCGCAGTTTCCACGCTCCGATGATACATTATATTTTCTGCATTGTTTTGCTCATGTCCCAACGCTGCGGTTACCGATCGAATCGACCTGATAAACGTATTTATGCGTTTGTGATGAATAGAGTAAATATAGAATGTAGGTGTATGCGCGGTACATCGATAATGTGACCTCGGTGTCGGTCGTGGTCGCCGGTAATGATAGCTCGTCAGCGCACATTGAGACCGGCCTGCCGACATTAGCCGTAGAAACTGCAGGGCTGGGCCGGGATGGTTGGTCGTTCGTCGCTTGACCCCAGCCTCGGGCTGCGACAAGGGCCGGCCACACTATTCACTATTGTTGAGTTACATTCCGCAAACACCCGAGTGTTCGATTGAAACTCTCGGAATTGATGTTTCGAGTGCGGACGGTTCGTTAGCGAACCATTGAGTGTCACTCTTGCATACCGATGCTATTTCACACGTATTTAGTTGAAAGCGCTAAATTGTGTTTTGAAATAATACACCTAGAGATCATTGCGATTTACCGGAAAATTGCCACCGACACGAGCGACTCGTGACGAATGCGGTTTTTTTAACAATGAGTTGCGTGCATTGTTAGTTAAAAATATAAGAGGAATTCGTTAATGAATGCCGTGTATTGCGCTACTTTTGTGTTTTAATCGTGTGTTGTAAATAGTTATTCTTGTTAGTATTGACATCGGTGTTTATCTAATCATAAGAACGTGACATGTGTTTAGAAACAATTGCGCCCGATTGCGACACTGGTGAATATTATAAATTGATAGAATAGATGGTAGATTAAAAAGTCACCTTGGACCGTTTCTCGCGGTGTTGCCCAACTTGATATGTTCGCGCTACTGATTCGTTACATTCCTAATTCAATTATAGAAACACATGTTAATGTCATAGAGTAATGAAACTGCGTCGTAGCGGTGGTCGCTTGAGCAATGTCAGTCCGCCAATTGTCTATAGCCGTTTTATATCTTGAGCAACGTGCAGTTCACAGATTTATTGGATTGCACTCACTCCGACTATCACCTGACCTGGACTATAAAACCTGACTGCATATTCTAATTAGTTAATTTGTAGATTTGATTGCGTAAATTGTATCGAAGATAGCCCATTTATCGAGGAAGGCTATAGGCTTATACTTTATATCAACACATTATAACCATTCGTGGTTTAAAGCTAGCATTAGTCCAAAGTAATTATGTACTAATTCGCGCGGAGGAAGTCGCGGACAGAACTAGCTTTAGTAGATAGATACATATGCTCGCGCTTGTATTCCCCGAAGGGGTAGGCAGAGGTGTTGTAATAAATAACAACACAACACCCACTTTTCACCGAAGATGATTAAATGCCAACGTGAGATGTCTTTCGCCGTCCCAGGCAATAATACATACGTCATTGAATTACTTCTCAAGCAGGTAAAGCACGTGATGTGAAATCACAACACATAAGTTTTTAGGAAATCTTATTGGTACAGGCCCGCTGAGATTCGAACTTACGTAGCTTGTGTGTGCCCGGCTCGTTAAATAAATAGCTATTTATAGTGAAATAGAATTTATCGTTGATCTGTGGCAGGTGTATTAATTAGTTTGTTTTCCTTGTTTACAGGTAAGATATAAGCGGTTACCATCACACGTCGTGCTCCATCAGCATGCACCGCGCCTCACGACGCGACACCATTTGACAAATGATTCACTCCCATTTTCTTCGTACGGCCGACGTGACGTCACGATTTCGGTGTCGCACGCGCACCAACCACGAAATTAAATTATGATAATTAAGTTTACATTTCCGCTTGCATAATATTGTTGATAATGATCTTTATGACCACTGGCGTTCTCTCGTCTTTAATCTATAATTTAGAGTCGCTAAGCCCCTTTATGGCCGATGTTTTTATAAAAATTATCATTTTTATGTATAGGTGAGTAATCTTACATAAAGAGATGTGCCAACCAAGAAATAACATTACTACGAGTTAACTCTTCTGCCGAATATAAGTAAAAATTATGATTAGTATAAGATCAATGTAGTATGTCACGTTACTGGTTACATACATATGAATGAATGATAATGTTTGTATCGAAAGGAAAAATAGTGATCATACAAAGGTAGTTATGGCATGGATAATAAAGTGAGGGTATGGCTGCATTCATCATGTAGCGCGTCCATCCAGGCTCGACACAAAGCCACAGGCCGGCGCAACTTTATGGCCAATCGGTCAACCGTCGACGGGAACCATTTGGTTCCTGTCGGCTTTTACGACGCACACCCGCTATTGTGTCAACCCTCAACTGTCGTCTATTCGCCTCGCCGAACAATAGCCATCGATTCGCACCGAAACTCGGCCACTTTTGTTAAAGAATCGTAAATGTCAAGGTGTGATTACTCCATCCTTTCGCTCCGCAATAATCATTGTTAGGGACTCGCTCGTGAAAAGATAGGATCTTCCCTGTTGCAAATGTGAGCGACCCTACTTATAGGTCATGCTTGTGAACTAGTATTGAGTTTGAGCGATTGTTGTCGGGCGTTGAATGAGGAACGGGCTGTGGTATCAGGGAGTAGAGAAATCGCCAGAGTAGCGGTCCCGGTGGCCGCAGGGCTGGAGCAAGTAGGGCGCGCAACGCAATTATGTTTCCTCAGTTATAAGTTGTCGACAAAGCCTCGGCCTGTGGTGAACGCTTCACGCCGCCCGCTTCGCTACGAGCCGAGTAGCCGACCCGACTATATTCAAGTTACACATCCGCGGTTGTCACTCATATTTTGTAACGGACACTAGTAACTCAATCCACTCTTCCGAGCGGCTCTCTCCTCTTAGCACATGGATAGAAATGCAGAGCGGAACGTTTCCTGGTGGGCTTCGACGAGTTGGCGGCGGCGTCGTGTTACTATTGTGTTGGGCCTGGGCAGTTCAGGAGGCAGCCGACCCAGCGCCGGCCGCACACAATCACAATGGACACGAAAGTCGGCTCCCGCGCCTGCTTCCGCTGATCGCTATCGCATTCGTGGACCTCCAGCCAACACTTCCGAGATACGCATACTCTCTATTCCACGATGCACTTTAGATACTAAACTAAATATGCATGATATTAGGCTACATAAGAATGGATACGTATCGCAGATCTGTTTGAAATTTCCGTACACCTCATTTAGCTATTTGGTTTTTATGGTAATAAATAACGGTTTTTACCACGAAACATTATGTATGTAACCTACATGGAGTTCAAATAATAAATTCGTTGGATATAGCGTCATCTCGGTCATGCATTCGTGATGTAATGCGTGGTTTTGGCAGAAATATTGAATTCACTGGAATTTTTTTTTGGGTATATTTTATACGCGCCCTCGGTGTCGGCGACTAACATCAAGTAGTTAATGACCGTCGTCCACCCCATTTATGGGCCGAGCCAGTAATGTTTGCTAACAAGACACGTCCCAGTCGTGGGTGACCACCTCGGTTATGCCGATTTTTGTTGGAAAACGACGGATGTCACGTTGGAGGTCGCGATAATGATCAGTGCCATAAAGGAGGCGGAGGTCGTTAGTGCTTCGTTTGTTTGTGCAAAACTTACTGCTGGTGCCCCCCCGCATTAAACACCAAAAATGCTGGCAGGATTCATAATACATTCCTGGCACGTAGCAATGCTTTATAGCCAACTTCAAAATTCAATAAAGCTCGACCTTACAATAATGCATTAGTGTCGGAACCGCAACTGAAAATTTACATCGTGGCGCACGATTATGAGCTCTGGGGTGTTGTATATCTGTACATAAATGCATGTATTCATCTAGGCTGTTGCGAGATTCCGTGATATTTCAAGTCGGGAGCGCCTCGAGCAGGCTTGCATTATATTAGAGCATGTCGACCACCATGACAGGGATCAACTACCACACTTCAGAATTGCACGACCATTTATTGAAGCCGCCTTGTAAAGGCTTGCGATGCGTGACTGACGTTTGCCATTTAAAAGTAATCAGCTCTTGATAGAAACACCAATGCGGCTCTTGTTAATTTTATTAGACTTTCATGCTTTTGTGCCTCTGTCGAACGGAGGCGCATCGTTAGCTGCATGCAATGCATAGACGGAATCCGCTTATTGTTCCTAAAAGCCTTCTGTACAATATTAATGCGTGCTTAGAAATTTGTTAGTTCCGTTGTAAATCTTGCATCAGTAAATCTTTTCACCAAAAACAATGGTGGCTGCTAACCGGTGATTATTTCAAGTGTCGGAAATTTGCATTGGCTTGTCTGCCGACGCGACCCCCTAACCGAGGGCATTGTTTTCCACGTTTTGAATGGCTAATAATAACTGAGCCTTCAGCGGCTTTCGTAAGTGGAACGGATTTAAGAAACTTAGAGATATTAACAGTTTTCGGGTGGTTCCGCTGGTTCTGTATTATATGTTTATAGTTCAAGGCGTCATTGCTCTAGCGGCTTTCAAACGCCGGATGTGGACTGAGAAAATTGTATATTCCATGCTCAAACATAATTTCACACCGCTCCTATTTCATATAATTTAAGTTTGAGTATTGCGTACAGTGCGTGCCTCCTCGACTAGAGTCAATGGGAAGGGAGTTCCGTCAGTGACCCTCGGCGCGGTTCAGTGTCCATTAATTATTCTATTAGTACAATGGCACTTACCAGTTGCCATCGCCGGTCCATGTCCTTTGATCGTCTTGCTTCTTCAATGCACATTCACATGCCTTGCAACGTTTCAGTTATTTTCTATTTTATCTCTATCCCCTTGGATATTATCATGTCATTTTATGCTATTACGATCAATTGATTTATAACTTACATTTTTTTTTTTATTGTATTTCTTATATAACTTTTAAACGTTCGATATCCCTCACAGTACTATGTTTTCCGTGTGATATATTATCATCATCTTTTTCGAAATGTCTTAATATCTCTACAATATCTATTGCAATAACATTATAATATCCTCGTACATCAGGTAACCTGAATTACAATTCATCAGTGTCTACCCAAGTATTGCATGGCCTTATTTTAACCTGTCATTACAGGATCGAACTTATTTCATCCGCAATATGTAAGTAAATTCATATGGTACCCGTTCTATCTGCCTGACCTTACGAACTTACAAAGACATTTTCCGACTATGATAGAATTTAACTCATCGTGGGTCTTTCAAATTCAATTACGAATCATTTTCTTGCTTTTAAATGTAACAATGTTTGCACTGTCTATCATAATGACTGGCTGTAGGGGCTCCGTACGTATTATATTCTTTTTTTACCAGTTTCATAGTATAAAATAATCGAGTTAACCCTCTTCTTCATTTCAGTAATACGTTTGATATTCCCAGGTGAAAGGCATCGCATCTCGCGCCATACGCTTGGCCCAAATTCGCTAAGTGCCCTACCAGTTAGGGTTGTCCTCGCTGAGATCCGTGAAGGATGTTTATGTAACTTTTATTGAGATTAAAAATGCTTTCGCTTTTACCAACTTCGACCTGAATTCCTTTCAACTGTATAACATATGAAGCTTCAAGCTTTAATATTTTAATGTTTGTCTGATAGAAAATGCTTGCGCATTAAGTCTTCCACTGTACTTAATATTGTGGATAGATCTATACATAAAATTAAATCACTACAGAACACGTGCACCAATTTCGCAATTTCTTCTTTTGTTGTGTCAGGACACGGTTCGTATGTATTTTAGTTCGTACCAAAGCAAATGTTTGAAGATCGTACGGTAAAGTGAACAATTGGGTAAAAACCTTCACACAAAAACGAGTGAATTGCCCCGAAAAATCCCATGAACTCGGGGGTAAATTCCTAGACATCCACAGCCTAAGCTGTGTGTGTTTCGAAAAATATACTTTCATACATTAATTTCTGCGATCTCCGCCGCAATTCAATTTCTTGTATCTCGTACGAATTTATTTGTATACCAAAACAAAAGCCGTGGAGGTAATAAAATCATGGATGTCTGGGAACAAGGCGACGCGGGACAGAGCTAGTATTAAATAAATAATTAAATTTAATAGCGCTAGCAATTAATTTGTGATTTTTATGTACCAGAGCGCCTACTTGATGAGTTGTAAAACGTGTGGCATCCCTAATACGACCAATTCAACGCGATTTAGCATCCAGATAAACCACTTTATAGCCAATAAATCGGCGCTGTTGGTGCAATCACCAATTTGTTATTGATAATAAAAAGAGGCTATTGTGGCCTATTTGCAAATAATTTCGGTCGATGGTAAACATTTGTTCGAATTTGGGTGCCATTAAATTCGTTGAGTGTCTTAATAAAACACGTGTCCTAAATTAGTGTGACCGACAGGCTGCCTTGATTAATCAAATGTTTATTGCGAATTAAACATTTATGTATATTTGAGTTTAAAATCGAATGGCCAAGATTAATTTCCATTTTCGATGATGATCTGGCGCCAGTGTTTTGTTATGACTACACCTATGTTTTTAATTATACGTCTGTTTTGATTTTGTTAATACGCAACTCATTAATTAGTTTTGGTCTACGATTATGTAAATGAGAATGATTGGATGAGTAGAGTATAGTCGATACTAATGATGTCAGAATCACCAAATTCGGAATGTGTGTAGTGTTTTATACTGCCTGTATTAAGCATTAAGACTTCTTTCAAAATGGTTAACTAAAGACAGGGGCTGTTGGAGAAGAAGAAGGGAGGCTTTTGCCCAGCAGTGGGACACAACAGGCTCAAAATAATACTATATCAGTCGAAAAAAAACCAATTTATTGTTTCTCACAGTATTAAAGCAGTGTTCGTAAATAGACCGCATTGGATTAGTCTTTTAATAACCGAGTCAGATTTCTCTAAAGATAAAGGTTTGTCATTATACTGATTATCAGCCAATGTGCTTATTGATTTCCCAAGAGGCGCCATTCTGTAGTCAAAGTCAAAGTCAAAGTCAAAAATATCTTTATTCGATTAGACTTTATACAAAGCACTTTCAAATCGTCAGAATGACACAATTTACAGGATTATACATGCTACCGCCAGGTTCGGAAGGTTGCTTTTACTGAGAAGAACCTGGCAAGAAACTCAGTAATTACTCTTTTCAAAAATATTATACAATTTAAACAAAATAAATCATTTGAGAAATGTAAGCCCATGGACACAGTTCCAATGTACAAATGTCGATAAAAATTAACATAAAGAAAAGTCTAGTAGTTCTATTTATATCTAAATGCGTAGCTTGAGATGACCGTATGATGTAAACGTTTATCATGTCGCGTCGACTGTCGGCCGCTTATTGCGATTTGCGATGGATCAACTTCTAATTGCCTTAATGAGCCATATCCTTCTCGACGGCGCCTACGCATCTGTCTTTAAAGAATAAAAGATCATTCTGCGTCAACTTTGTATTAACTGAATTGACTTACTTGATGTTAGCCTTCAAATCTGCATTATTTTTATCAACGTCTCCACCCTGTTTTGTCATTTGTACAAGTTTGCGAGAAACAGAATAAGATATAACTTAGGGATTAATAGCAAATTTATGCAGGAAAATCAAACAATATGTATTTCTAATCACGTCTCCCCGCATTCGTCGGAAAAGAAAAACAAACAACCTCGTATTTCATCGTCATAAGGGGACTCGGCCTGAGGATATTTAATTTTGGAGTAAACAAAACTAAGAGATTTATGGCAATTATATGCAAGAAAATCAAACAATATTTATTTCTAATCATGTCTCCCCGCATTCGTCGGAAAAGAAACCACCTCCTATTCCATTGTCATAAGGGACTCGGCCTGAGGATAATATATTTTGAATGCATCTTCAGTATAAAACCGTTATTTTTCGAAGCGTGTTTATGGTCCACAAATCTTTCCAAGTCGAGATAAGAGGGGCATAAAAGTTGCAGAACTTTGACATGACAAAGGAAACTTACACAATACAGTTATCTCGGGAGTTGTAAAGCGAGACGCGCTAATCCAACAATAAAACATGAATGTTACGTTGGCAGCTGCTGAAATTATTGCCTTGGACCTCGCCCAAGGAACACCCTTACGAAAAACCGGCTATGTATAGGTGTCACGAGTTTTGAGCGCTGAACTTGAATTTGCAGTAGTTTATTTATGAGTCTTTATGTGTCTGTGTGTATGGCGCGATGCGTAAAATACATGCACAGTGGGTGTACCCACTATTATCGCAGATCGCTTATAAGTCATGACAGCCCTCTGTTCAACCGTCGGACTTAATTAAAGTCTTTTTAATGTCCGACAAGAATACAACCAATCAGCCTAAATTGGAGACAATAGCGAGCAGGACACAGACCTCACCCTAAAACACTATTTGGTAGCATAAGCCAGAAATAGTGGAAAACTATTTTGTTCATGTATTTATATAAATAATTGGGTGCCCATTTTCAAATTCTAATCTTCTACAATCACTACTAGTAAGCTTTCATAACACATGAGTATTTTTCTTGTTTTTGCGGGGAAACTGCTCCCAACTCAAACAATTTTACCATTGAGTCCCGTTTCTAGACACCACCTCATATAGCGGTCCTGTAAAGATTCTAACTTTAATAAATCTTCTTGTTGAATCGTAATTTATCTTTTGTATCTATCAAAGATGCAACTTGTATTCTAGAAATTCATTAGTCATGCCATTAACTCGTCTAAGTAGATATCCATATCTACTTTGAACCACTCAATCTGATTTATAGGTCGTTTGCTTCCACTATGATGGCTAAGCGTTGCTGCCATAAAACCATAATTATGATTAATCTGATATAATCCTAATATTATGTCCATTTGCGTAAACTTTAAGCGTTTATCTCCTTATGGTCCCCATCAATGCCGTTTCTAGGTGGCTGTAATCTGGTATATGTGTTGATTTTATATCAGTTTTGATAAATTTTATTACACTTATTATTTCACTGCCATTGATGCAGGCAACTGCAACTGTTCATTACTTTATCTCATATGCTTCTAAGTCAATATGACGAGACTCAGTAATGTTCAATAATATGACACAATATGTATTTAGCTCGGTCGTTTCTTTGCTATTGTCTTCAACGTCTAGTATTCCACATTTTCTCGTGGCGCAAATGTCACAACCGCAAGTGCAGTCGTACTCGGTCCAGTGAAGGCGCGTGCGCAACACGACACCAAAGCAAAATATTTCGCTGCCATTTGCATACAATAACAAGGTCGGAAGCCAATTTGCTGTTACATTATAATACTGCCAAATGTGATTTCGGCTTAAATGGTATGTCGTGTTTGTCCATGAATACACTTTTGACATTAACGGATAATGTAGTTTTTAAGTTTCCACCGGATTCGGAAACAGTTTGTCCGAAATGTCAATTCTGTCTGTACTTTAATGTGCAGTGTATTATTTGAAGTAATATGCTGCATTGTATGGTAAGTATTTGTATTTAAATTTTTTTTTAATTAGCTAGTAACAACCACCGATGTGCTTATTACACTTGTGTGCTTATTTACTTGTATTACAAGTAATTAGGCTTCTCAAAGTCATAGTATTGTGTGGGCTTCAGCTGTGGGCCGTCTGCGTGGCGTCTATCCTCGGATTATGAGTATTTGTTGCTATGAGGATGTTATTTACTATGCACTAATGGACAAGGTTGCCAGAGGTTGTTGGTTTGTATTGTATTCCGTAAATATTGATCGCTATCTATATGTTTAAAAGTTGGTTGAATCTGTACAATAGAGCAGTCTTCATCATCGCAATCAGTTGGACGGCCGGTAGAATGATTATGATGAAATAAATATTGGATCGAATAAATTATCTCCTAAATTACAAACAATAGTATATAATGAAGTGGCATTGACAGTAATACACTTAGTTTTGAATAATCATAAGAAAAAATGCTCTTAATTTCACAAGATCTTACCTTGACATATCAAATAGTTACGACAGTCACTATTATAAAAATGGCGAATTTGTGTAACTTATTAAAAGTCAATGATTCGATGTCTCCGCGATGTCTGAGAATTTTCTAGATTACGATGTTTGCACAATGGATTTTATTATGCGACAAAAAAGCAATCAACCAATCGTGCGAAATCAGAGTTCACTGTTGGACATAGGTCTCTCCCAAAACTACTATTTTCTATGCACCATCTTTAACTTTGTCAGTTATAGAAGTAAACAAAAAGAGATCCCCCAAGGCACGCTACTAGGTCCGATGTTCTTTAAACTACAAGAAGCTTTTGTTGATCTTAACTAGGTTTGTTTGCGTCGTCAGCGTCCTACTGACATCGATCTCCTACGTTGTCAAGATCAGTGTTGCGCACCCGAATGTTTGCCGACGGGCATCTTGCATCTTGATGTGCTCTTACTAAACATCTCCAATCGATACTGTGGGCCGCTTATTGACATACATGTGCGAATGGTTTCTCTCCTATTTTATTATTGTAGTCCGTTAATATCCAAGAGATAAACATTACAAGAGTCTCATTATTCATCATTTAATCTTTAAACTACCTACAACTCTACCTAAATGGAGTAATGTTTCGTTCACTTTTCGTGGACATTTAAAGCAGTCGCTGACATTTGAATAGGTCCTTAAGGCTGTGGCAAACAAATTATTTATCGATAGATATTCATCGACAAATTCATCAACGGCTCAATGCTCACAAACACTAATATATATCGTATTATAGTTGTCACTAGCAATAACTAGTTCCATTTCTCAGTTACTCCGCGATACCATCGGGATCCAGTAGTTTGATTCTGCGGACAATTTCCAATAAGGAAATACGCAGCATAATGTTATGGGGTATTACTCTTATCTGCAGGGTCCGGATTCTATTCCCTTAAACTAAAAGTGTAACAAGTTACCGGTTCATAGCTCATTAGAGATTCAAAAGCGCACATATTTTTTGCCATTTACCCCACATCCGCTAAAGCATTAACTGTAAACTATAATTAATATGGCGCTATAATAAGACTTGTTTCATTCCCATTCGAATGTATGCTTATGTGTAACACAGCGGGTTGTCTAACACAGTTTTTTGATCGAGTTCTTGATTTTTGATTCGCATACGTCTGTATGTAATATCTGTTTATAAATAATTTTATAAATAAGAGATTTTTTGACGCATAAAATTACGTTTATGATGATACAATTAATTTAAATCTGAACTAGGTCATAGTCAGCTTGCTGAACGAGCTAGTTTTTATTTGTATCTATAATTCTTGATAAATGGAACAGATTTATGAGGACAAAATAAACAACTTCTTTATATTCTCTCTAATGGATATCATGGAATTGTGTGCCTTTTCTCATGATTATTATATTATAACATTAGCCATATGATTTTGTAACCGTCGGGTGGGAAGCTATTATTCTGAGTTAGACACGTCTTCAACGGTTTTTGCGAATCAAATTCCGCGGCCAGTGCGTGAGTCACCGAGGTTACCTGTACCTAGGGGCGTGCCCGAACGCCCGGTCACTACCGACTAACTAGCGACAAACGGACAAAAACCGCCCGACCATTGCTGTACTTTACTAAAAACTTAAATACTACTTTGTACCATTAAAAGCCATGTTAGTAATAGCTCCTTCTAATAAGGAATGCGCGTCGTCTGTTGCTACCTTGCACGACCCGACCGACTCTGTTTACACAGTTGCGGACATGTTCTCATTGTATGTTTCAGTATCGATAATAAAATTCCACAGCCCAGAACAATAGTCTAGGTGACAATTTTTTATTGTCCCATGCGATGCTCAAAAGTGCTGCGCTCGGTGTGCTCACTGCACCCTCGTCTGTCCGGAGGAATTTTGAATGTTAATACATGCAACGAGTCCGCCCAATCGTTTAGCGATACCGTATGACCTCGCAAAAACTCTAGATATAACAGTTAGCGGTCCAAGGTGATAACTGCTCGCTCGCAAACTCTCTCTCACTAATGCGTCTTGTTCATTTACATACTTTTCCATCTCCGTCGATAGCTTTAGATATTATTTTGAAAACTTCCAAATCGTTTAGACACAATGGCGTTTGCCCCCAACTGTCGTCTACATTATGTTATTTATTTGCATTGTTATTTCAAACTATAGCACGCTGCACCGTGTGCAAGCCAGAATACTGGGTATTTTACAAAAGTGCGAAGCACGCACGGCCCAACAAAAGCGCATTGTCGCATATTTTGTCGGCGGCTGTTCCCACGGCGGTCATGTTGCCGAACCGGGACCATTGTGTTCTCTCGCCAAGTTCAAATGGTTCGCACTATTGATGAGCAGACAGCTCATTGACTATACTTATCGCCCGTTGATTTGCGAAAATTAGATAACAAAATAATTTGGCGTGACCTAAATGTGAACGATACACTCGCCGATAAGGAGTATTGCGACGTCGGATAAATCTGTGTGCATTGCCGTAATTGTAACACAATATAATATTAATTTGGAGCACGCCAACGCCGCTGTGCGCGAGTGGGCGAGCCGAGGATACTCAAGGGCTACTCTACTCTTGCGACATCTTTCCAATCGAACATCGACGCTTTAAACTGAGGAGAGGCAAGCCGATTCAACCGATTTTTATATCATGTCGTGAATTGAATACCCCAGCAAGTTCCATCATCTGTAAATTGTCAGGTCTATGTTCAGTCAGAGCTGTATGCTTGCCGGCTTGCGCAAACCCATGTCGTGCGTGGTTCGCGCTGGCGCAAGCGCATTGTCTCCGCGCATCTAGAGCGACGATTCGCGACACTACGCTTACGCCTACTCTTGGTTACACAACGGCATACGTTCAAGCATCTAAGGTCATAGGAATGGAATCCTGGCAAATATAACACCACCGCTAATGAAAGAGCGATAATGGCTCCATATTCAAATTTTGTAATCCTAGTAGACTCTCATAAAGGCGTCGTTATCAACCGCGATGATAACGCCGCCGATTGTGCAAGTACTTTCAACACGTGCACGGGATTAGACGCGGCTAATTGAAACGTTCGCGTCCTCAGTGGGCGGCTCGCGGCCGACACTTTAATTGCCTTTGTAAACAATTCGTGAATACCGCACCTCGATTGTTATGCAACGAAACTGTAACCGCGGGAATCTCCGAAGAATCAGTCAGCAACACCGCATGTTGCGATATGCACCATCAATGTTGCGTGGTTTGGTTACACTTGTATTGATTAAATTGTTTCTATGTTCAGATTTCGATTGCTACAATCTGAGAATTCGAGCGAGTTTTAAACGGGAACTGTTCGTTTGTTTAGTTTCGGAGAAGTGAGGTTCGCCGAAGCGGAAAGAAAGGAAGTCGTAGATGCATTCACTCGTATTTGTTTACTTTGCGCTCGGCTCACTGCTCGGAACTATTAAGGTATGTGGCCCGCGCTAGCGCAACGTGAAGAACAATTATAGTAACTTACAGAACTCACACTAGAAACATACCTGATGGTTAGAAGACTGTTGCTGGAGAGTTCACGGGACGTGTACGCCGTTAGATTATTTATTTGTAAAGTTTGACTTGTGGATCAGGGTGCAGCCTCGGGGTTGAAGGTGACAAGCCTGCGCTCTCGCAATTACCCGACACCTAATGACCCAGCGGTAATGTCACACTCGAGGTCGCGCTAAATGTAAACAGGACACTTTTAGTAACGAATGTTACTCGGACCAGACCTCGGACTTTGAGGTGCCATTTCCGGGAAATAACACTTTGGAATCACATTTAAACGCGCATTTATTGTGTAAGTGGAATTCGTTGTTTTACCAAAAAGTTATGGTTAGAAATTGATGGTAAGAAAAACTGCAGTTAAGTAGCATTCTTAGATGACGCTCTCAGAACATTTCATTGGTATACCAAGCGCTTGCCTCCTTGCGTCATTCTGACCTGGGGAGTGGATATACAGTGCTAGCTGGCTCTTGATTTTGTGTAGTGAAGCTGGTATTTCATTTGTTTCTATTGCAAGTACGTCGGGCGACGTATTTCACACCTTATGTAAGCAAGGTGTCAAATTAATTGATATTAAAATAGTCACCGCAATTACGCTCGCCGAGCCCACGTATAATCTAGCGAGAGTGGTTACTCGAGGTGGGCGACTGCCTAAGTATAATGGTGGTATAATGGTTACGACTGCACCACCTCAAGCGACAGGTCAAGGATACAAAAACACTAGAACGGTGAACAAAGAAACAGACATTCAATATTCACTAATTATAAATGTCAAAGTCAAGTATGACATTGTGCCTACGACAATACGTCAATGTGACAGACAATGTATTGGCGAAAGGGTGGTTAATGTAGATGAATGGAGATAGTTGATAGTTGATAGATATGATCTCGAATTAGTTGGACATAATTGGATTACGGTACACAATTGTATATTGTTGGCCTGGGGGGACTCAATAGTATGTTAATAAATTATTATCTGTCAATTTAATGTACTAGCTTAGGTGACCTTACATTCACCGGCCAGTGCGGGCTTAGCTGATAATAATACTGAATAGGTATCAATTGTCTACTCTTATTTTAGTGTAAATATTAAAGTTCCGATAGTTGCTTGCCTTCCTTTCGACTGAGGCCGTGAAATTATGTAAGAGGACTGCGTCAAGTTAACTAAACCTTTGTCAATCATAGTAAATGTAAGTTTCAATTAGAACGAATTAAAATTAGTCTCAGTTTATAAATACATTCAAAATGTAGTTCCGTGTAGCGACGAAAAAAGCTATGTCAGCCGTTTGCAACAAAAAACCACCGGTCTAAGTTGACATGAATTGTCATGTAATTATACAGCAGTTGCGATAATAGCCGATTAAAACAATGGCTGTGCAGGCTTTGTCCGGTGCCTGCACATGGGTGCGCCCGCGCGCCCGTTTGACACTTACATGCCAATAAACGTCATGTCACTTCCAGTGCGACCTTCGGATTTATGACTTTGATTCTATTATGTGTTTTGTTTTCTTTATTGCATTGTCATATTTGTTTTATTATGATTTACATCATCTTCATTATGATGGCAGAGGCCTTTGCCTATTAATTGGTAATATAACTAAAAGCTAGATTGTTGATCTAAGTATACATGAAACGAATAGTGCCTTTGCAACCCCAAAACATATATTTTTGCCCCTGGGTCATACGTTCCTGACAAAATTGTAACGATTGCAAAATATCACACAAGTAATATATCTTTTATCTTCTTATATATAAAAATGAATCCCGATTTTCTTTGGTCACGGCATCACGCGTAAACGGCTGGATGGATTTTAACGAGACTTTCACTGGCAGATAGCTCATGTTTCAAGGAGTGTTTAAGGCATTTTTTTATTTAAAAACATCATGAAACTAAATCTACGCGGGTGAAACCACGGGGCACATCTAGTGTAAAATAAATAGTCCGAGACAGGATTGATAATTTTTTTTTTTTTAAATATTTGTATAATGAATGCACATTATTATAGCTTGTAATATTTCCGCGTCTGTCAGTTTACCGTATTTATGTAAAGGTGTGAAGGTAACGTATGTCCAATATAGTTATTATCACGTCGCATTATGTAACTGTAAATGATGTTTTTGTTGATTCGGACGACGTCGATGCTGTTCGCACAGAGTGCCTAGTACGTGTTTTTCACAATTCACCACGTTGACGTAAACGCAGATTTATAAGCGATAGAAACCGCGCCATCTGTCGCCCCACAGTTGGCACTATTTTGATCCCATACAAATTTGCGTTTACGTCAACGCAGTGACTTGTGACGGAGATTTTAAGAAAACTCGCACTAGGCTCTCTGATATTTTGCATGAAGTAACTTAAACTGTGCATATTCTCCCCGACTTCCGTGAAAGTCTGTGTATTCATATTCTAATAACGCACTTTATGCTTTAGTTACGAAATGTGCATCTATAAGATGGAATGCGGAGAACTAGTTAAGAAATCAGGTGTAAAACGAAATCCATCCTAATTTGAGTGTCTGATGTATCGTACTTATTTTTATGCGAAAATTTTAGTTAAAAATCCCTTAAAATATTTAAACCAATGACTATCTTTGGTGATGTTTTGTGATAAGGGATGCCCCCTTATATCGCTGATCTTCGTTCCTTCATTTTCAAAATTTATTTTCTGGGCTTGTAGACAAAGTAACATAATCCTCAGGCTTCGCGGAAACCATACAAAATGTATGGGAATTACATGTCACGTGCCTGATTTAAGTAATTTCTATACATTTTGTATCTTCTCTATTAGCACCAGAGAACGGACTGGC